>OX454417.1:28135993-28735993 GCA_949715475.1 Microchrysa polita
TGCTGACGATGTGGCTATCGCTGTTACAGGTAAGTTCCCGGAAGTCCTTAGTGGACTACTTGAACACGCCCTATCTTTTGTAACTAAATGGGCCAACCTCAGTGGCGTGGGACTTAATCCTGCTAAAACAGAGCTTGTGCTCTTCACTAGGAGACATACTCTTCCTTCTTTCGGCCCACCTACACTACGGAATAGTCCATTAATTTTTGCTGAAAAGGCTAAATTTCTTGGCATCTTGTTAGACCGGAAACTTTGCTGGAGGCCTAACATTCAGGAACGAGTGAATAAAGCAACTATAGCACTCTATACATGTAGGAAAGCCGTAGGGAAAACCTGGGGCTTGCAGCCAAAAGCTCTACATTGGATCTACACTGCTGTTGTCCGTCCTATTCTATTACACGGTGTATGTGTATGGTGGACGGCACTCAGCAAGACAGCCTATAATAACTTGCTGGCGAAGGTACAAAGAATGGCTTTTCTTGTCATAACTGGAGCCTTTCGTACCACCCTCTCAGCCGGACTGGATACGCTACTTGACCTGCTCCGACTGGATTTGTTCGGTCAAAAGATGGCTGCTAACACTGCTTTACGTCTGCGGGAAACTAATCAGTGGCGAACGCTTGATTATGGGCATTCGCTTATACTAAGTAATTTCAACCTACCTTTGGAAACTGACTATACTACTCCTAAATACGCTTTTGGTAAGAGCCATTACAGTTTGATTCCGTCGAGGGATTACTGGGACAACAACATGCCTCGGGACGTTGAGTCATTTGCTATCTACACTGATGGCTCCAAGTCACACGAAGGAGTGGGTATTGGCATCCACTCGGATGTTCTTGATGTTAACCAGTCATTTCGTCTGCCTAATTACTGTAGCGTCCTGCAGGCGGAGATTTCGGCAATTATGGAATCCTTAACATGGCTAGGTAATCATGTCGTCACTGCGAGGGATTTCATTATTTACACTGACAGCCAGGCTGCAATTCGATCTCTCGAATCGGTCCTGACAACATCTAAAGCTGTCCAAACCTGCCGCTCGGCTCTTATAGAGATGGGTCGTTTTTTCAATTTTACCCTCTGTTGGATACCTAGTCATAGTGGATTCGCGGGGAACTGTAATGCGGATCGCCTCGCCCGTAATGCGACAAATATGAATTTAGAGGATCATCATAGTAACCTAAAAACGCCGATTTCCTCCTGCAGAGTGGCAGTAGAAGCGGCTGTTTTGCTCAGGGCTAGTGCCAGATGGACTCACGGCAGCACTTGCGCAACAACTAGGTTGATTTGGCCACGGCTTGACTCGGCCCGATCAACAATATTATTGTCACTGGACAGGAAACACATTGGTGGGGTGCTCGGTGAAATAACGGGGCACTGTCCTATTGGGGAGCACGCAAGGAGACTCCGCATTCCCCATAATGACTACTGCAGAAGTTGTGATGACGAAGAAGAGGAAGAAAGCGTGCATCAGTTTCTCTGTCAGTGTCCGGCCTTGGCCGAAGTACGAAGACGTATTCTTGGTTCTAGGTTTTTCTATGATATGGACGATCTTCGGGATGTGAGCCCAATATTGCTCAATAAATATATTGCCAAAACGGGCTGGTTTTACAGCATGACTTAGTACGTACTTTTCTCGTTTAACATCTGAGTGAGATCATAGTCCGTCACAAGCTTGTGAGTTCGAAAAACAACCATGATCCACGGTGAGATTCCAACTCATGAGCCTGTGCACCGAAGATTCGCGCACTAACCGCTGGACCAGCCACACTAAAATATGGTTTGATAAGTATAAATTTGGCATCATTCGATTGGAAATCGTTTGTGCATTGATTTTTGCGTTTGTGCATCCTGAAAACGCAAAGACGCAGGAGTGATTAAATAAAAACCCGCCTGGTTTGAATCTTAGCTAAGAGTGATATATTGTGAACACCGCTGGCGTCTACACAGCACTACTTATAAGTAAAACAAAACTAGCCGTACGTATAGGCATTAAGTGAGGCCCACACCAACGCGTCACGAATTTTTTGGTCCCCACACCGGCGCGCCGCGAATAATTCGCTGGGTACTGTCACTCACAGCTGATATCATGTTGTTGCCTTAGAAAAGGTATAAGATATATGAAAGGAAGGGACTTAGAGACGATAGAGGATAACTGGAAGAACTGGCCAAATACAATTACATATTTTAACATTTATAATTGTGATGCTATTTTCGTGCACGATATCAAAATGTCGCGGTATCTTTACTTATTATGTAAAAGCATAAGCGGAAGAAATCAACTTGAAATTCGACATTTTACCCCTCTATGTCTATACTTATTCTAAGGATAAAATCATTGACATGCGGAAATTGATGGAAATATGCAGTACAGTACAATCTTGTTATACCGCACCCTACAAAAAGTTGCGGCAGTGTTCGATTTGATTCTTTCAATTGACTATCGCGTACCCGACAACTCTTACATCTTATCTTGTGCCCGTCTAATGAGACACCATATCGTATAGAGAAGGCACAAAGCTTGAAGAACATTGTTTTGTGGCTGTTTTGAATTAAATATACATACATATGTATGTATATGTTTGCAAGGTTACGCCATCGTATGAAATTGCGTAATAATTTTTAGTAGAATCCTTATGTGCTTCCATACGATGGCGTAACCAAGCAAAATATGGCGTAGCTATGCACAATAAACAAAACTTCCATTCAATACAATGGAAAAGCTGACGGAACATAGGACGACACTAGGACAGTATACTTAAAAAACGACAGAACAGAACTTCAACACACAGCCAACTAACAACTTCCAAATAATTGAAATAAATAGCGGCGACTTGTATGTATACGTCTTTATTCAACGACGGACTTGAACCAACTGAGAGAATTTATAACAATATTTATGTACAGTTAACTTCAATTCTCCCACATTTTGTTATAAATGATTATTTTAGTAACAAATTAATTTCATAATTCAAATTTTAGAATTCTATAATTTCAAAATAATACAATTTCCAAAAAAAAATTTTTTATAGGTTTCTTTTACTAATTATATTTAATTTTAAACGTAAGTCTTCAAATTTTACTTTTGGCAATGCTTTAGTAAATATGTCAGATAATTGATTTTGAGTAGAAATTCCTTTTTACATCAAACAATTTTTGTTCATATTTCTCACGAATAAAATGGTATCTAACTTCAATGTGTTTAGTTCTTTTATGTAAAACTGGGTTCTTAATTAATTTTACAGCACTTTCATTGTCGACGAATAGAATGGGTTTTTCTGATCCTAACTGATCGTCTAGCTCCATCAATAAACGTTTAAGCCATATAAGTTCTCTGGACGCCTGTGATGCCGCGATGTACTCGGATTCAGCCGTTGAATGTGAGACCGATGATTGACGTTCGGAACACCAGCTAACAATGCCAGGTCCTAGCAGCAAACAATAGCCAGTAGTAGACCTTCTTGTTTGAACACAACCAGCATAATCGGCATCACTGTAAATAGAGAACTTAAATTGTTTAGCGTTACTCGAAAAAAGTATACCATAATCGAATGTTCCTTTTAAATATCTAAGGATCCGCTTCAGTGCTGTTACATGTGTTCTCGAAGGGTTTTCCATAAACCTGCTAACGTAACCAACAGCAAAACTAAGGTCTGGTCTCGTACCGATTGCTAAATATAGCAAACTGCCAACCAGCGCCCGCTCTAGCACTTACGCCGCCCCGGGCAAGAGGACAAATTGCCGCCCCTTAGGTACTATTCAAGGCAAATTAAACGTAGATTATATGAGGAACTCAAAGATAGTGCTGTAAAGCTTCTGTAATACTTGCTCTTAATATGAAGCTAAAAAATATAGGTACTCCATTAATACTTTTTTATTGTTTTTATTGGATGGCTTAACATACAGGGGTAATCCTGTTAGCAAATATGTAATCAATCACTCACAAATTAACACACACATGCAATATTCTCCTATAGCAGATAATCGGTAGTGTTGTTTTATCCTAATAGTATGACATTAAATTGTCATCCGATAAATTGTTTATCGTATTTTTGTAGGAGTAAGGGCTTCGTAATTTTTGGAAGAGTTGAGAGTGATGAATTACTTTGAAATACCAAAATGGAAACCAACTATCTTCAATAGAATGGTTTGAAATCTTGAATTATTGACAGTTTCTGAAGCCGCTAAGAAAATCTCTACACATAAACTGAGTACATTTTATTGATAAATATGTGGATTGAAACAAACTGTAAACTGTAAAATCTTCTCACTGCAAACGAATGATTGTCAGTTTTTCTATTGCCACTATTGGTAAAACCACATGAGAGAAGATTAATTGCATTATAGATTTTATAGAAATGTGTTAAATATTTCTATAAAAGCAACTCCAACTGCTTACGAGCAATGCTCAGATTAGTCGAGTGGTTAAGGCATAGGACGGGCGATACGGTGGACATGGGTTCAATGCTAGCTGCGCGCTACTTTTTTCATCAGATATCAGTGTCATTCTATAAGCTTCCTATAGATGGCATTAATTCTTAATCTGTTCACATTGGTTATCGGAGGTAATGCACGAGGCACGAAAGTAATGATGATATAACATATAAAATACAAGGCTCTATTGGTTTAGAAAAAACGACGGCAAATGTCACTGTTTTCATATCATGAAATCTGCTTCTAATAGTATTGGAAGAGAATATTCTACGAAGTATTATAGAACTATAATTGTTAGTTGGGTTGAAGCATTTTATGAAAGACAACACAAAAATTGATGGTGACAGTAGTAATAATAATTCAGAAAATATAATTTTGATCCACTGAAAAGGCCCAGAAAGTATACACTAGAAAACTGTTCCGCTTTCGTGCAGACTCCTAAACGAAATTCGCCACAGTTCAGCAAGGCTTGATATAGAGTTTATTTGGAGTTCCAAAAATGGAGGTTGGTATTGAATTTCCCGAGCGACATTTTTTTTCACCACCGTCAAAAAATAGGCAGAGGGCACACGGAACCTGGAGGCTTTCACAGCGACGTAAGAAATTGAAAATTAATGCAAAATTATTTTGTTCACTAAAAGACTCAACACATTTTGTAAAAGACTGCATGGGAAAATTTTGGAAATTTGTAATGGTGCTCGTTTTCATTACTAATCTTATGGAGTAGTTTTTGATAACATCTTTATACACTGCGCAGCAGATAAACTCCAATTAGTCGGATCTCTTCGCAAACTGATTTTTTCAGTGGTTTATTTTCATAAATGCGTCATCTTGATAGTTTTTATAGAGAATTGGGTAGCTTAGCTAGCTAGTTAAATCGGGAGAACCTAGCAATATCTCGATATTAGCATGTCTAGAAAAATATTAGGGAAGATTGGTTGCAGCTCTGACAATGTGTACCTACTGTGTTTCCATCCCTTAACCTGCTGAAATCTAAACCAACCTGTTCAAAATTTGTCATCTCAGTGCTAGATAAATCAATGCTATTGGAATCAATGATATGCGAAAAGATCAAGCAAATTAAAGTCGAGTTGCTGCAAAAGGTGTTTGGAAATTATCTAAAATGATAAAAAAATGATGAAAATGTTGCTTCGGGCATACAATTTCTCACAGTAGAGGTTGACTTTAACGCTTTAATGTGGTGAGTGTTATGCGATGTGGCTTCTTATTTCTAATTTCATATGCTGTCCCACTTTGCTTTTCGGAAGTAAGACGCGTGCTAGAATCAAGGACGTACAATTTTGGCATCCAAATGCAGTACTCCGTATCAATTGTGGGTTATTAAAACCTTGAAAAGACTTTTTTTCTTTAAAACACAACTTTCCTTTTTATGTATTTTATCTGTAGTTTTTATGGTTTTAATTCCACTAAATCGAAGTTGATATTAACCCTTAAATGCATAGCGTACCATATATGGTACATAGCTAGATTCCTGTAAAAGTCTAGCGATTTTTAAATTTTTGATTTCTTTTTTACTTTTTCCCAAAGTAGACAAAACAAGCTTTCACATGAATTCGATTTTGGCTTCTTGAAGCCTCCCTTGAATTGTCTGTGGGTCGTCAAAGTGGACGAACGTTATTTTTGTGGAATTTTAAAAGCTATTCTTTAGAGCCAAAAAATTAGCGAAATTCACCGTTATTTGGAAAAGAAAAAATACTGGTGAGTAAATTGGAATGTTTTCTTGACATTCTTTTGAGATTTTGACCAAAAAAAGTCACTAAAGGTATTTTTGCGTCAATTTTGAAACGTACGATATATGGTACACCATGCATTGGGGCATATTCAGAAATATCTATACATACATTCCGATCGTTGTTAGCTGATCAAATTATTCTCCTTTTGTCTTGGGTAGAGTAGGATATGTTCATAAAATTTTAATTATCAGCTTTTTCAACATGATGGTGCGTTTTATTGGGCCCGGAACAATTCCAAATAACCTAAGTTTTCACACAAATTATAACACCGATTCATTTTACAGGACATTTACTGCCATTTTTTATGAAAGCTAGGTTAATCAGTTCTGTTAAGGATCCAAGGAAACGGAGCTTTCATAGTTGACTTAGAAGGATCGTTGTTGTCATCTGCTTTTCTATAGCACACCGGTCAGGGCTTAGCGTTTCTGTAGCTGCTTCTTATAATCCCAGTCTTTTTAGCTGGCAAGTATACTGAAAAAATTGTTCACAGTTTTTGTTTTGTCCTTAGGACACGCCACTAAAAAACCGACCTTCCGTATTTGACATCTTAGCAAGATACTTGGACCTTCACAAGGACTCAAGCAGCTGCGTCTTGATATCCAATTTCCTAAACCATTTGATTATGACAAGTATTGTCTTGGAAGTCCACTGTCAGGATCCTCAGAAAATGTGCTTCTGGGGTCAACCATTTCATATGGAAGACTATGTGGAGTACCACATCAGATAAATAAAAAATTACATGGATGTAATTCTTGTGGACATGTCCTGAGACCTGCACAAATTTGGGTTATAAAACAGGCAGCAGTTCATTTCCATATTCATATCCTAGCAAAGTCAATCCAATCCATTTACTTTTCAAGAAAAGAATCCCATGAGCTATGATAATTGATAAGTCAAAAGAAGTTTCGAAATATATGTTTAACAGTAGAACATGTTTATAACGAACTATTGTATAAAGTATTTATTTTATAACGAGACCGAGTTCTAATCGCCCTAATAGCATACACAGTTTATACATATATATAGGCACGCAAAGCCCAAAATGTTTTTTTTGTAGGGGATGAAGGGGTATATGAGTCGGATCTGGCGCACTTTCAATATTCTATAAGGACATCCCAAAGCTACCACTTGACACACATTTGAAGTCTTTCACAACATTCTATCAAAAGATATGGCTAAATTTAGGTTTGTAGAGGATGTAGGGGTAGTCATACCTACTCCACTTTCCATCAATTTCCGGGATATGTCACAAATAGGCATCGAGACAAATTTCAATAAGGAATAGGAAACTAATAACGCACCTACCCAAGCTCCCTTTTAAAAAACTGAATATTCGCGATTTTCTATAGAAATTACCGCCTTTCCTTTAATGAAGAGGGGTTCATTATATCGAGTTTCCACTATACTTTCGATCAAAACTCTCAATAAACATTATCCTTTCTTTTTGCACTGTTCCTATTAAAGTAAGAGGCAAATTCAATAAAATTTAAAAAATGTCTTTCATTTACAACATATGGCCTGAATGCATGGCGTACCATATTTGGTACACAATGCAAATTCTACTATATTCGCTTTCCTGGGAAAACGGGCTATTTCCTGGGAAAATAAAGGCTGGTTCCGTGTTCAGTGACGGATTTTACATAAAAGAAGGTCAGTTACGATAATGGGTTCTGACCCCATGCATTTAAGGGTTAATATTTTCTTTTCGGCATTTTCCACTTTTTATACCCTTCGCTTATTAAGCGTAAAGGGTATATTAACTTTGTCATGAAGTTTGTAACGCATGGAAGGAAGCATCTCCGACCATATAAAATATGTATATATATGATCAGCGTGACGAGCTGAGTCGATTGGACGATGTCCGTCTGTCCGTCTGTCCGTCTGTCCGTCTGTCTGTCTGTTGCGACGCGTTTTTCTCGGCCAGTTTAAAAGCTATGGAGCTGAAATTTTGCACACTTGTTTTTTTTTGTTGCAGGCAGTTTGTATGTTTGAATCGCTAAAATCCGACAAGGGGGTCGTGGGGCTGCCATACAAACTTACCCCCCAAATTTAGGTTCTTCTTAGAAAAACTTTTTTAGTTATGCACCAATTTCAATCAAATTTCACACAAATGTGTTTGAAATGGTAACACACAATATATGTAAAAATCGACCAAATCGGACAATGGGGTCGTGGGGCTGCCATACAAACCTAGTCCCCAAAATTATGTTCTTCTAAGAAAAACTTTTTTATTTTCTCATCGATTTCAATCAAATTTCGCACAAATGTGTTTCTAGTAATACCACAAAATATATATAGAAATGGACTAAATCGGACCATGGGGTCATGGGGCTGTCATACAAACCTAGCTCCCCAAATTAAGTTCCTCTAAGAATTTTTTATTTATTTATACACCAATTTCAACCAAACTTCACACAAATGTGTTTCTATTGATGACACAAAACATATGTATAAATAGATGGAGTCGGACCATGTGGTCATGGGGCTACCATACAAACCTAGCCCCCAAATCAAATTTTTTCTAAGAAAAACATTTTTATTTGCACACCAATTTCAATCAAACCGCAGAAAATTATATTTCTATTGATGCCACATAACAAACGTGAAAATAATTGAAATCTGACCATGGGGTCGTGGGGCTGCCATACAAACTTGACCCCCAAAATTAGGTTCTTCTAAAAAATACTTTTTTATTTGGACACAAATTGCAACTAAACCTCATGAAAATGTATTTTTAGTGATGGTACAAAACATATGCAAAAAAATAATTATATCGGACCATGGGGTCATGGGCTGGCATATAAACCCAACCCCCAAATTAGGTTCTTCGAAGAAAACCTTTTTGATTTGTCCACCAATGTGAACCAAATGTGTTTTAATTGATGCCACAAACATACGTAAAAATTGATGGGAAGGCCATAGGGCTGGCCTACAACCCCCTTCCCCCTCTTTTTGGTTCTTATAAGAAACCCACGTCCCCGCTTCGCTCAATAAATCTTCGCCACGGCACTTATAAGAAAATTCAAAAGCATGGAAGCGGGGAGGAGTGAACACTAGTCATAGCTACGCCTGAAAAAACTTTTAGCCCGATGGGAGCGAAGGGCGCGGCCGAAATTTGGATACCAAATTTCGGCCGCGCCCGAAATTAGCCTCGGTCTCGTTTCTTATACGAGTACCTACTAGCCAAAAAGCCGCCCCCAAAATTTGGCGCCCCGGGCGACCGCCCGGCTCGCCCCCCCTTAGAGCGGGCGCTGCTGCCAACAGCTTGACGATACGGAAAACTGCATTCGTCTATCTCCCAGTCGACTTCTAAAATTTGTTGATAGTCTGCTGGCGTTGATACTGGATTTGAGTTTGCAAAATTAAATGTTTCCAATACTTTCGAAGCGTAAGCTGACTGATTCAATAGAATTGAACCATCACTCTGACGAATGATTTCGAGTCCGAGAAAATAGTGGGCTTCGAAAGATTTGATATTGAAGTGCTGACCAAGGTAATCAATCGTAGAATTAATGAAGCTTTCGTTGGATGAAATGATTAGACCGTCATCAACAAATATGGCTAAGAATGTTGTTTCAGCACCTTTCTTTCGGATGAAAACACATGCATCGGCGTCACTTTCCTTAAATTCGAATTCGTTAATGAATTTTTTAAATTTAATATTCCAGCAGCGAGGTGATTGTTTGAGACCGTAGATACTTTTCACCAACTTGCAAACTCGAGAAGTACCATCACTGAAACCCATTGGCTGCTTCATGTACACTGTCTCATCTAAGTCTCCATACAGAAAAGCGGTTTGAACATCGAACTGCTTAATGAACATCTTGTATTGCGCTGCGATTGCTAACAGGGTCCGTATTGATGCAAACTTCACGACGGGGCTGAATGTCTCCGTATAATCGACTCCATAACTTTGACAAAATCCGCGGGCAACTAGCCTGGCCTTATACCTGCCGATAGTATTATCAGGATTTGTTTTGATTCTGGACACCCAGCGATTGTCAATAATCTTTTGATCCTTTGGTGCTTCGACCAATATCCATGTATGATTTTCATTAAGGGAATTATATTCCTCCTGCATAGCTTTTATCCATTTTTCTTTTTCGTCAGATTGAATTGCCTGGTCGTAGCTACTCGGCTCTACAATTGATGTCAAAAAAGCGCAACTATCAACGATATTTGAGGACTTATTTCGCAAACGTCCATCCAATATATTAGAAGCGGTTATATCACAAAAATTTTTACTTTCCTCATTTGACTCTTCGATGTTAATATTATCTGGAATACTATTGTCGCTTTGGCCGCTTTCAAACACATCACATGAAACTGACTGCGATGATGAATCCAAGTCCAAATCTTCATGCTCGGTATTGCTCTCAATTCGTAGATTATTGTCCAGGTTGTCCTCGGTAAGATCCAATCGTACAGTCACTTCGCCTTCTCCAATATTGAAATTTTAACTGCTCATGATACCATAATTCACATGGAGATTTATTTAGAACAGAGCTTGTTCCTGTTCTATTGATAACATAGACGGCGGTGTTAACAGCTTCGGCCCATAATTTAAAATCCAAATTATTCTCATGCAGCATGGTACGCGTCGCCTCCATAATAGTTCGGTTTTCTCTTTCTACTGAGCCATTTTGCTCGGGCGTATACTTCACAGTTAGCTCGTGTTTGATTCCCTTACTTTCCAAAAAGAGCTTTAACGTACGATTGAGAAACTCAGTACCGTTATCTGAGCGAATTGCTTTTATATTATATTCTGTTTGGTTGCTCACCATTTCCACAAACGTCACAATTTTTTATGCTACCTCAGATTTTGCTTTTAGGAAATAGACAAATCGCATATGGGAATAGTCATCTTTTAACAATAAATAATACCGTGCACCGCCAATCGAGTTAACCTGTATAGGTCCACATACATCAGTGTGAATCAATTCACCGCATTTTGTTGTTGCTTTATTGTGGCTTCATAAATTCATACGTAGAGCTGGGACATGCATGACCTCCGACAAATGCTTGCATATCCATTTGTTGCCATCAAACACATCGACTTCGATCTTTCCAACACCGATTCCCCACAAAATTTCGCCATTTCCAATTTTTACTGGATGCGAACTAGCAAATTCTTCGTACTCGGAAAACAGCTCTCGTTGATTCGTCATGTGCTCGGTAGCTCCCGAGTCCAAAAACCAAGAGTGTTCGTTGCCAAGACTCATGAGTGCATCACAACACAATGCTTCAGAATTATGTTTGTTCCGATTTGGACAATCTTTCTTTAAATGTGTAGAGCTTCCACAAATGAAACATTTGTATGTATTTCTTGCTTTCCATTTTGCAGAATTTTTAGTGAGGTATGCACCAGATTCGTTTTGCGGTGATTTAGATTCCATGCGCTTTTCCTCGATCATCAATCGATTGCGAAGTTCCGTTAAAGTTTTTCTATCATCCGACGTAGACTCCCATGAACTATGGAAATGGTTGAATTCTTGTGGTAAGGCCATCAAAATTTTGGTGACGACCATGGATTCAGGTATTTTTTCGCCTAGATCAGCCAATTGCTGAACAATTTCCTCAAGCTTTGAGATGAAATTTGCCATATCGTCATCTGGGTCTTTTACGAAAGCGAAAAATTTTTGTTGGAGAAAGTGTATTCCAGTATCGGATCTTTGCTCATAAACGGTTTGCAGCTTCAACCACATTTCCCTCGCGAAGGTACAGCTTACAATGTGCAACGATGGCTGAGGCCCGATGCTGGTTAAAATGATGCTTTGTGCTTTTACATCCTTCTTCTCCCATGCCTCCACAGCCAGCCTTATTTCTTCTTCGTTCGCGTTTTCCTTTATTGTAGGACACGTGTCACTCCCGTCCACAACTTTAAACAGATCCAATGACTTTAAAACGACCCGAGTCTGCAACTTCCAAAGCGTCCAATCCTTGGGCTCCTGCAGCTTCGTAATTTTAATTTCCGCGCTCATGGTTCAAATATCTAAAAAAAACGTCCGTTTTCCCGAAAAAATAAAGAATACGAAATAATGTTCGTCCCGCAAGCAACAATTTTGATAAAAAAACACGTGAAAGAATAAAACTTTTCGCGTAAACCCGTTTTAACTTTGCAGTGTCTCACTCACTCACGTAAGGGCCCATAACCAATTGAAATAAATAGCGGTGACTTGTATGTATACGTCTTTATTCAACGACGGACTTGAACCAACTGAGAGAATTTATAACAATATTTATGTACAGTTAACTTCAATTCAAATCCTAAACCTAAGGTGTAATGCGATCCGTG
The DNA here is from genome assembly GCA_949715475.1 of Microchrysa polita. NCBI lineage: Eukaryota > Metazoa > Arthropoda > Insecta > Diptera > Stratiomyidae > Microchrysa > Microchrysa polita. The sequence continues at coordinate 28,148,477 of OX454417.1, forward strand.
CTGATGGTTGAGTGGCACCAGGGGCAAATGGTGTCACAAACGGAGCTTGTGAGGAACCGGGTGAAACCTCAGAATAACCAGCCTTGTGTGTTTAAGGGGTCACTGAGCACGTGTACCTCCTTTTACCGCCATACTCGTGGGACCAAAATGGATACCAAAACAACAAAAACAGAAACACAAACAACAGAACACACAAAGAGGGTAGAACAAAACCAACCCGCACAAGCTGAAGGAAATGGTTCATCCATAAGCAAAGCAGCGGAAGGCAAGGAAGGTATGTCTCAACCCTCGAAAACACCCTCTCAGGGAAGTGTATCCTGCACAATACCAGATAGGTCCGACGTGGCAAACACAACCACAAAAATGGGACAATTAACCCTCAAAAACAAAAAGCCGACGCTTTCTGGAGCCCAACGACGGAAGATCGCTATTGAAAAGGCGAGAGAAAGGGGTGAACCCATAAGGCCGCGACAAAAGCGGATCCACGGAAAATCCCAAGACCTGCCCGCGGGGCCCAAAAACAACAAGACCCAGAACCAGAGGCTAAAACCCGAGGAATAGAAGGTCGTTACATCCACCAAGGATAAAACCGGACTAAATCTGGTCGCCTGGATCGATAAAACAAGCAAGAAGGCGCTGGCGAAACAAGCAAGAAGGCGCTGGAGGCTAGATACCACATAGGTTACTTTGGTCTAAAACAGATAACCTTCAAGAAGTTATCAAAGCGGCCGAATGGTGCTGAAGGGGGTTCAGATCATCCTTCAACACAGTGAAGCCACAACCACAGCACTAAGCTGTCTCATAGCAGCGGAGGGTTTGGATGTAGTCCTCATCAAAGAACCTTGGCTGCATAAAGGCAGAGTAGCCGGCTTAGAAACCACCGAAGGTAAGTTAATATACGATGTAGCCTCTGGCAATGCCAGAACCTGCATCTATATCAATCCAAACGTTAACATACTGCCACTATACAACCATATTTCCAGGGACCTAGTAGCGGTTCAAATAAAGCAAAATGGGAGTAACAATCGGGAGCTCATTCTCGCTGCCGCATATCTCCCATATGACCAACAGACGCCTCGACCACCACAAGAGCGGGAGGAGCTGATTACAAGCAGCGGAACACACACGCACACATGAATAAGAGTAGGTACTGAACCTACTTTTGTAACAACACGACGAAGACAGGTTATTGATATAACTTTAGCCACCTTCAACACATCTCCTTATATCCGCCATTGGCGAGTCTTAGAAGAACCATCACTATCGGATCACAAATACATAAGTATGGAAATTGACAAAGTCGATAAGCCAACTGAATTGTATCGGAACCCGAGAAAAACGAACTGGGACCTATATAGAGAGCGTCTGTCTACGAATCTGACAGAAATTCCCAGACACATTAAAAACACGCTCTGTGTAGAGGCAGTAGCGGATAAAATGTTTCGAAGAGAGTTGTAGGTTAACGAGACGACATGCGAATGCGAAGTGCAAATTGTGGAATTCAAACGTTGAAACTTTTCAACGTAGCGAAAAGAACTGGGGATTGGAATACATATAGCTACACCCAGTAAAGAAATCAGGGAAGCCAAGAGAGAATCCTGGAGGAAGTTCTGTGAGGAGATTGAAAATCTGCATGAAGGAGCAATACTCCAAAAGATTCTAGCAAAGGACCCAACAAACCCATCGGGACACTTAAAAAATCTAATGGAAACCAAAAAAAAAACAGGAAACGAGACCGAGGCTAATTTCGGGCGTGGCCGAAATTTGGATACCCTTCGCTCCCTCCGGACTAAAAGTTTTTTCGGGCGTTCCTATGACTTGTGTTCAATTCTCCCCGCTTCCATGCTTTTCCTTGAATTTTCACATAAGTGCCCTGGCGAAGATTTATTGGGGGAGGCGGTGGACGTGGGTTTCTTAGAATGACCAAAGACGAAGTGTGTGTGTGGGGGGGGGGGGGGGTTGTACGGCAGCCCTATGAACGCATGGCCTTTCCTTCAATTTTTACGTATGTTTGTGGCATCAATTAAAACATATTTTTATGAGATTTCGTTGAAAATGGTGGACAAATAAAAAAGTTTTTCTCCAAAGAACCTAATTTGGGGGTTGGGTTTATATGGCAGCACCATGACCCCGATTTTATTCATTTTCATATGTTTTGTAACATCAATAAAAGTACATTTCCATGAAGTTGGTTGAAATTTGTGAGCAAATCAAAACGTTTTTCTCAGAAAAATTTGATTTGGGGGGATAGGTTTGTATGGTAGCCCTATAGAGGTTTATTTTATTAATTATAAATATTGGTCTCTATATATTAAGATATATTTAATTATATATTTAACCCTTCTGTCGGCACCTACTACAATATGCATATTCTATACCCAATAGGTCTGGCTGGACCTACTGAGAAAAAAATTTTTATTTTTTAGAAAAAGTAAAATTTTTATCGGTAAAATCATTCTATCCATTCTTTACTGCAATTTTTCAACAATAAAAGCATCAAAATAATTTTTGTAGATATACTGGAAACGTTTTTAAGTAGATATATTTTGAGGTGTTATTAGTACAAACGTGTTTCTCCCTTATTTTCTTCTTTTTTTTGCTTCGCTATTTGCATTGTGTTTATCTAGTAGATATTTCGATCGAATTTTCTAATTCCAATATCTTTGGGGAAATTTTAAGCACTTTGTTGGCAGATTTTACCTCGTTATTAGTCTGCAGATTTAGGGAAATAAGTGGGAAGAAATAGGGAATTTTCAAGACAAAAATCATTTAATTCTAAATTTTTCGTAAATTTTTTTGATCAAATCTATTTAGAAAGACGTTTGCAACTCACTCATACTTAGTATTTATTATTACAAAGGAAATAAAACTGGGTTGAATTTCCTAGGATCAAATCTCAGTTGATTAGGTGGTGGTTTAAAATGTGACGAAATTAGGCATACCCATTTTCCGAACTTCACGGCTTTTTATAGAAAAATCTCAGAAATTTTTATCGTTTATAGTTCAAATTGAGTTTAGATGACATTATTACATCATAAATAATAGAATTTAATATTTGCACTTCTTACTTCAAGAGAAAAATGGGGGGAATAACTATAGGTCTGGCCAGACCTATTGGGTATCAAAAAGCACTATAAATTGAAAATCATCAAAAACATACTAAAAACTTCAACCGATTTTTTCAAATTTTTGCAAAATGCTTCCAAACATATTATTCTAGGATATCATGAAATATGAAGTCGCTGCGATTTCATCTTCTATGCTTTTTACACCAAAATATAGTGCCAAAGGTCTGGCCAGACCTTCGTGCCGACAGAAGGGTTAAATATTTTTAAACATTATATTATTTATAATAAAAATTGAATTTTTAAGGAATGAATATTTTTTTATCTTATTGAAATGAAATCTAATTTCTGAATTTAATTTTTTTTTACATTTTTTTTTATCATAATAAAAAAAAAACTAGATTGATTTTTTTTATAATAAAAAAATGGCTAAGTGGATTTTTATTTTTTAACAAGTATAAATTTATCTTACGTTAATTAAAAATCCACGACATTACCCCCCTCCTTAGAAATAATAATAATTAATTAGCATATGTATGAATGATTTTATTGTCATTGAATGACACTTTCTTGGTTGTTGATCGTGGTTTTGGAAATGGTGATGATGATTCCATAAACGCTGGTTTTAGGCGGTCAATGGAGACTTTGATTTTCTTTTCACCAACTAAAATTGTGTAGACTTTATCACTTCGATCAACGACCAAGAAAGGTCCTTCGAATGGTGCTTTAAGAGAGGGACGAACTGAATCAATGCGACGAAAAACGTGCGTGCAAGATTTAAGCTCATTGGGAACATAAACATATTTATTCGTATTGATTCTAGGCTCTACACATTTGGAGCATTTAACGAATTGACGCAAACGTTCGACATAATCAGTTACTGATTCTTTTGATTCGGATGGATTGACGAAGTCATGAGGGAGTCTGAGATTTTGACCGTAAACCAACTCAGCTGGTGTGCATTCGGAATCTTCTCTGATAATGGTACGCAGTCCCAATAATATAAAAGGAAGTTCTTTGGTCCATTGAGTGTTACCTCGACTCATGAGACTTTCTTTTAAAACTCGATGCCAACGTTCGAGAAAACCATTTGCCTTCGGGTTGTAAGCCGTAGTGCGTTTTCGCTCAAAACCAAGATAAGTCGATAGCTCTTTAAATAATAGAGATTCAAACTGGGCACCTTGATCCGTAACAATTGTTCGAGGAATACCGAAACGTGGGAAAAATTCTTTAACTAAAGTATTGGCGATGGTGGAAGTACGCGCATCAGGTATTGGAAAAGCTTCAGGCCAGCGAGTAAATCGGTCAATGATTGTTAGACAATACCGACAATTTTCAGATAAAGGAAGTGGTCCCACAATGTCTAAGTGAATGGTACTAAACTTCTCTTTACTCGGATTGTGTATGTCGAGTAATCTTTGACTTCTGACAAGATATGCACTGCCTCGCCCAGGTTTTAGCATCCTTGTTGATGGATGGCCAAATAAATTTACTTTTAAGTAGTTTTGTGGTAGCTCTTAGGCCTGGATGACAAAAATTATGTACTTTGTTAAAAACCAAACGCCTTAAATCAGAGGGAACGTAAGCTCTGATCGGATTAGTAGATGTGTCACACCATAGTGGAACCTCCGAATCAGGGATACATACTGGTTTAAGAATTAAAGTCTTTGATGATTTTAATTTTTCCAGTTCTGGATCCCTGGATTGTGAAAGTGTCATTTGATGGATACTAATCGTAGAAGGAATTTCGATAACATCGACTCTTGACAAATTGTCAGCAACAATATTATCTTCACCTTTGATGTGACGTATGTCGCTGGTGAACTGGCCGATAAAATCGAGATGACGCACTTGTCTCGGTGAAGCCTTATCTAATTTTTGCTTAAATGCAAAAATTAGAGGTTTGTGATCCGTAAACAAAGTAAACTCTCGACCTTCAACCATAAATCGGAAATGTTTGACTGCTAAATAAGCCGCCAAAAGTTCTCTGTCATACGCGCTATATTTACGTTGCGTTGGACTTAATTTTTGAGAAAAGAATCCTAAAGGTTCATTAACACCTGCATAAGACTGCTGTAATACAGCCCCGACAGCTATATCAGAAGCATCCACCAATAAGGATAATTTTGATTCGTTCCTAGGAAATGCTAGCTGGGAGGCATCAGCGAGTAATTGTTTAGCTTTATTGAAAGCAGCCAAAGACCGTTCATTCCAATCAATAGGACTTTTGTCTTTCTTTTTATGAGATCCGAGCAAAAAGTCGTTTAGTAGCGCTAAATGTTGTGCAGCATGTGGAATGAAACGACGATAAAAATTGAACATGCCAAGAAATCGACGCATTTCATAAACCGAATTAGGAGGTTTTAAATTATGTATAGCTTCCACTTTGTTAGGAAGCGGTTTTACACCATTAGCATCAATTTGATGGCCGAGAAAAGATACAGATTCTTTTAGAAAATTACATTTGTTTATATTAATCAGTAAACCATATTGTTTGAAACGTTCAAAGACACACTCTAAATTTTTATAATGTTCTTCTATATTTGTAGAAGCTATCAGTACATCGTCAATATAAGGAAATACAAAATCCAGATCACGTAAAACAGAATGGATAAAACGCTGGAAACTTTGTGCAGCATTTCGAAAACCAAAAGTCATTTTGGGAAATTCGAATAGTCCAAAAGGTGTTGTTATGGCTGTCTTTTCAATATCATATTCATTGACTGGAATTTGATGATAAGCTTTTACTAAATCAATTACAGAGAAAATTTTCTTTCCACTTAATTGTTGGGAAAAATCATGAATATGAGGTATTGGGTAAGAATCAGGCACAGTCATATTGTTTAAAGCTCGGTAGTCACCACAAGGTCGCCAAGATCCATCTTTTTTCTTTACCATATGTAGAGGTGAAGCCCAAGGGTTTTTCGATGGACGACAAATACCTTGTTCTATCATGTAATTGAACTCTTTCTTGGCAATATCTAATTTTTCAGCATTAAGACGACGAGGTTTTGCTGAAATCGGCGGACCTTTAGTTATAATATGGTGTCTAACTGAGTGAAGAACTGGTGCCTTGAAGTCCGGTTCACACGCTGACCCGAAATATTTTTCCAAAAGACAAGCAACTCGTTTGTCAACATTTGGGTAAGAAATTAATTCTAATTTGGGTATATTAGTTTCAATTAACTTACCCTGTTGAGATTTACAAGTTGTTGTTAGATCGATAATACGACGATTATGTAAATCCACCATCAATCCAAAATGTTTTAAAAAATCTGCGCCAATGATAGGTTTGGAAATATCCGCGACCAAAAATTTCCAAGTAAAAACGCGACGAAGTCCTAAAGTGACTTGTAGTTCGCGATAACCGTAAGTTGAAATATTTGTATCATTGGCAGCCTTTAAAACGAAGTAAGAGTTGAAATTTTTCCTTTCAGCAATATCTACAGGAACGATTGACAAATCAGACCCAGTATCAATCAAGAACTTTAATTTGGATTTGTCATCATCAACTATGAGACGGCTTGATGGATTAATGAAATTGGAAACCGTCGATTCCAACTCCAAATTTAGTTTTTTGAGAAGTGTTTACATGGTGTATAACACTTAAAAGCTTTATCTCCAAATTTTTCGTGATAACGACAAAGTCCATTCTCGTTGATTTTATCTCTTGATTTTGAACGCGAACGGTACTTTGAAATTGGACGTGAAGTTCTACGAGGGTTATGATTTGCTGAGACATTGGTCTGCGATACCATGAACTGATTTACCAAAGCCATCATTTCATTAAGCTTATCCGATAGTGTGTTGATCTGGTGTTGGAAAGACTCTCGTTCATTAGAGGGTGAAGTTGAATTTCTCGCGGAAACAGTAAATACGGAAGGACTGGTTACAACTTCATGAACCTTATCTGAAACTTCAGCAATTTCAGCTAATGAGCCTTTTGCTGCTACAACTATTGTTCTGATATTTGTAGGGGGTCTTTCCAGCCAGAGACAACGAAGTACATTATCATCAAAATTTGGTCCAGCTAGACTTTTCATTTCGCTTAATAAATGGCTTGGTTTACGGTCACCTAACTCTAAGCCAGTTAATAATTTATGAATTCTTGATGAATCCGATAAACTATATTTCTGAATGACAGCATTTTTAAAATCTGAATATATACAATTATCTCGGAGTCCCTCAAAAACTCCATCCATATTTTCTAAATCCAAAGGTGAAAACATACTTAACGCTGTATTAAACTTTTCAATTTCACTAAATATGCCGAACGCTGAAAACTGTCTTTCCAATAAAGTGAACCATCCCATTGCATTTTTCGACCAAAATGGAAATTTTTTCAAACAATTTTTTTTAATACGATTGGAACTTGAATTTTGTCTGGTTCCAGCTGGTAATACGGGAGTGTCATTATTTTCAATTTCGATTTCTGTATTGTTGTTATTTTCTTTAAAATAATCCAATTATCTCCAAATCCAATATTGTAGGAACTTTCCAGTTCATGCGTTTTCTTCGAAATAATCCAATTTTATAGAAACTTTCGAGTTCTTTCGGGGTCACCAATTATATAGAGGTCTATTTTATTAATTATAAATATTGGTCTCTATATATTAAGATATATTTAATTATATATTTAAATATTTTTAAACATTATATTATTTATAATAAAAATTGAATTTTTAAGGAATGAATATTTTTTTATCTTATTGAAATGAAATCTAATTTTTGAATTTAATTTTTTTTTACATTTTTTTTTATCATAATAAAAAAAAAACTAGATTGATTTTTTTTATAATAAAAAAATGGCTAAGTGGATATTTATTTTTTTTAACAAGTATAAATTTATCTTACGTTAATTAAAAATCCACGACAGCCCCATGACCACATGGTCCGGCTCCATCTGTTCATACATATGTTTTGTGCCATCAATAGAAACACATTTGTGTGAAGTTTAGTTGAAATTGGTGTAAAAATAAAAACAAATTTCTTAGAAGAACTTACATAATTCGGGGAGCTAGGTTTGTATGACAGCCCCATGACCCCATGGTCCGATTTGGTCTATTTTTACATATGTTTTGTGGTATCACTAGAAACACATTTGCACGAAATTTGATTGCAATCGATGAGAAAATAAAACAGGTCTTCTTAGAAGAGCCTAATTTGAGGAACTAGGTTTGTATGGCAGCCCCACGACCCCATTGTCCGATTTGGTCGATTTTGCCATATGTTGTGTGTCCGCAATGAAAACACATTTGTGCGAAATTTGATTGAAATTGGTGCATAAATAAAAAAGTTTTTCTAAGTAGAACCTAATTTTGGGGAGTAGGTTTGTATGGCAGCCCCACGACCCCCTTGGCGGATTTTACCGATTCAAACATACAAACTGCCTGCAATAAAAAGAAGCATGTCTGCAAAATTTCAGCTCCATAGCTTTTAAACTGGCCGAGCAAAACGCGTCGCAACAGACAGACAGACGGACAGACGGACAGACGGACATCGTCCAATCAACTCAGCTCGTCACGCTGATCATATATATACATATTTTGTATGGTCGGAGATACTTCCTTCAATGCGTTACAAACTTCATGACAAAGTTAATATACCCTTTTCGCTTAGTAAGCGAAGGGTATAAAAAGACTCTAGAAACCCTTCTACAGTCTCATTTCCCTGGATCCACTATATCAACAGTCCGCGAAGACCAGTTGGATGACAACTCAGGGAAAACAAAAACGACTGGGCGCTTGCAAACCAAATAGTAACTTACGGTAAGGTAGAATGGGCGGAAAACTCTTTCGAACCTTATAAATCACCAGGGCCAGACGGTGTCTACCCAGCCCTGCTTCAGCAGGGTATCACGACTCTGGCTCCCCTTTTACTAAGACTATTTAGAGCCAGCATAGCCTTACGATATATTCAAATTACTTGGAAGCAGGTAAAAGTAGTATTTCTGGCAAAGCCGGGCGTGATCAAACCCTAGCAAAATGGTATAGATTAATAAGTCTCACCACTTTCCTGCTCAAGTCATTGGAAAAGCTCGTCGATAAACACTTCAGGGACAGGTGCCTGTCGCTCTTCCCTTTGCATCAAAACCAACATGCTTATCAGACAGGGAAATCGTGTGAATCAGTACTACACCACTTGGTTGGGAAGATTGAGACCACACTAGAGAGCAAAGAAATAGCGCTCGCGGCCTTTTAGATATAGAGGGGGCTATTGACAACACTTCCTTTGAATCTCTTGTACACGGCGCCTTGAGTCATGGAGTCCAAAATTGTGGATAAAATCGATGCTCCAAGGACGGCAAGCACATGTAAATTTATTCGGTGAAACCATGTATACATCTGTCCTCATAGGTTTCCCGCAGGTGGGTATCCTATCACCCCTCTTGTGGAACCTAGTAGCTTACTGGTAAAACTGAATAGCACGGGCTTCTATACACAAGGATATGCCGATGACATCAGTATCCTGATAAGGGGAAAATTTTCTGGGGTTCTCTCTGAACTCATGCAACAAGCTCTAACCCAAGTGGACGATTGGTGTAGGAGGGTAGGCCTATCGGTCAATCCCGCTAAAAGAACACTAATAGCCTTTAGTCGTAAACACAACTTGGAAGGGCTAAATGCTCCAACACCTTTTCAGCCAACAACTGCAGTTCACTACGGAAGTAAAATATCTGGGAGTCACCCTTGATAACAAACTCACGTGGAACAAGCAGCTACAAAACACTAATACAAAAGGTAAACAGACCCTATATGCAACCAAAAAAGCAATAGGGAAAACGTGGGGTTTAAAACCAAAAATGATATACTGGATCTACAAAGCCGCAGTCAAACCCCGTCCGTCCTACGGCTCGATAGTCTGGTGGACCAAAACCAAGCAAAAAAACAGCCGCAGCGAAATTGGAATCAGTACAGAGACTGGCCTGCGCAAGCATAACCGGCGCCATGCGCAGCGCACCAACTCTAACCTTAGAGAAACTAGTAAACCTATGCCACCTTTTGACCTCATAATCACAGAAGAGGCAAGACTTGCAGCGTATAGACTACAATCATCGAACATGTGCACATCACAAAGGGTAGGACACTGTACGATAACAGAAATCATTGCAAACCCAATCCTAGATATGGGCAGCGATAACACCCAGGCTAAGTACACCTTCGACTCCAACATCCAGACCTCAAGGGTCAGGGAAGACTGGAATAAATGGAACGACAACCATCTATCAAAACATATAGTGTGGTACACGGATGGGTCGAAGACAAACGAAAGAACACGGGCAGGAGTTTTTACTAAAACAAACAACTATAGTATCTCCACACCCCTAGGTCAATACACAACTGTCTTCCAGGCAGAACTTGTAGCCATAAACCTTGCAGCAGGGAAGAGTACCCGTAAGGGATTTACAAACAAGACCATCTATATTCTCTCCGACAGTCAAGCTGCGATAAAAGCCATTGCAAATCCCAAAACAACGTCAAAATTGGTTTGGAAATGCCAACAAAACCTCAAACACCTAGCAACCCGAAACAATGTAACACAGTTGTCAGACAATGGACCGAGGATAATTTCTGAAACCGATGGAGACTCGCTGAAGGACTCAGACACAGCAAGCGTATGCTGGGATCCAACTGGCATACCAGCTGCACTGAAATCCTCAGGCTCAGCAAAACGAACCTCAGTGCAGTGAGGCCTTATAACCGGTCAATGTATCCTTCGAAAATATCTGCATACGATAGGGATATACACACTAGACCCATTATGCCGCCTCTGCAACGAAGACGAGTAATCAGCCTCGCACGTTATCTTCGAATGCCCCGCTCTTATGAGCTGGAGACAAAACTTCGTTGGAGCTCAAACCACCAGAATGAGCGCACCCAAAGTAAACCTGGTTAATTTTCTTCTAAACCTTTTACGAAGGACAGAGCTAATAACCTGAAACTATTTCGCTTAATTGGGATATACGATAAGCCAGCAGGCTGCAGTATCGGGCGCAACCAGCCCAACCCAACTAAGCGTCCTATCCATCCATCCATGGAAAAGCTTTCTGAATATTGTGTGTATCCTCTCTATGCGATAAGACTAACCAGCCGACAGGTACTGAATACGAGCTATCAGAAACCCGGCCTTAATCAAATGCCATAACTATTTTTTCGATGTCGCCCGAACAACTTGAATGGAATGCATGCTTCCAAAAATGTTACTTCTTTTACTCATCCGCTGATACCATAAAACATTAAAAACTTAAATGTTCGGTGAATACCTAAACAACTCATTCCAAATCTACATCTTTTTCGGGTACACCATCTTCAAGTTGTAATAAATTATTTGAATAAAATGACATTAGGTAGCGAATATTCGAACCGGAAAAAAATATTGCAAAACTGGTGAATATTTGCGTTGGTGTGGGCATCTCCATACAACGCAGTGTGTTCCAATTTTGACGCCGCGGAAAAATTCGCGCCGGTGCAGCTGCAAAATGACGAATTTAAATACAGTGAAGCTCCGATAATCTGGATTGATTGGGAATGAACTTTATCCGGATTATCCAATTATTTGGATTTTCTAAATGCACCTATTAACAACATTTTTGACTATTTGCGAAAGGGACAAAAACACCTGTTTTGCAAATTTTTGAAATTCTCAATCAAAATCGCTAAATTTCAGAAAATGCTAATAGAATTCATGAAATATCTCCTGGAAAAGTAAATTAGAACTGTTTTCTTTGTACTGGTCAAAAACTATTTCAAGCGGGTAACGCAAAGTACTCAGAAGTTGTATTTACAAAAAATGTTGCGAAAACGACACATCCGCGCATTAACAGCATCATAATTGCTTCAAGTATATTATGTGATTCTTGAAACTGGGAATTGTTATTTTCATAATTGAGTTGGAAATCAATGTATGAGAAGCACTCTAATGACATTCCGATACGAGTAAAGTGTCGATACTTCTGTTTCGATACCAAAGAATTCTGGTAACGATACTTTTCTTTCTATTTTACTCGGTATCGAAACGATTCGCTTCAGTACTTTTTGAATCTTTGGTATCTGCCCATACACACACATGCTTTCCGGCAATAAATTATTCCGTAAATGGTATCATTATGGCAAAACACAAAGGTGAATGATTTTATACTTGATGTATGTATCATGAAAAACCGATCGGGGAGATGCAGTTCAGCATCCCCTCTCTGTAGTCTGGCTGGTCTAGCGGTTAGTGCGCGCACCTTCTGTGCACAGGCTCATGAGTTCGAATCTCACCGTGTTCCGTGGTGTTTTTCGAACTCACGAGCTTGTGACGGACTATGATCTCACTCAGATGTTAAACGAGTAACCATTTATGGGGATAAATAACACTGCTGAGCGTGATGCTGATCTCATTACCTCAACAAAAAGCAGATAAGATCTTGGAAATAGGATGACACTAACACATCCTGCGGCCTTAGTCCAATGCTGGATTGTCGCGCCTGTTATTTATCCACTCTCACGTTTGAACACTCCATTATTTTTGGAGGCTATATGTTAGTGTGCGGGCAGCTAATATATTCTATATCCTATTCCCAGTGATTCCCAATGTAAACCATCGCAGACAAATTGTCTGAGACAATAAATTTATAGTTTCCAAACAATGTGGAAAATAAGGTTGTTTTTTTTTTCGAAATAATATGGGCAATATGAAAACAAGATTTTTCAAAATTCTTCTTGAATGCTTTTTTTGCATAACCTTTTAACCTCCCGGACGTAAATAAAGTATATTAAGTACAGTCTTGACTCGATAATCCGGATCAATTATTGCAAGGGGTAATCCGGACCATCGGAACATACTGATTAGCGCAATCTGAAACCTGAAAATCTCAAATATCCGGACTATAGTAGAGTCAAAATTGCTGCCGAAATCCGGACTATAGAATACGTTTAGTGGTCCGTATTAGCGTGATATCCGGATTAAAGAATATCTGGATTACCGAGTCAAGACTGTAGAATAAAATATTCACTCCCATTTATTTTCATTATGTAAACCATTTTTCTTAAGAAAGTAGATAAGATTTTCCCTTGCAAATTTTGTGTCGCTGTAGTGCGGTTGTGTCGTTTTGGACACATGTCCTGGAAAGGACCCCCGAGGTCAAACGAAAAAAATAGTTACAAATTCTGAATCTAGAACCAAAGAGAACATGTTACACCAATTTTCATCAAATAATTCCCAGTGGATCAATACCCGCAAATAATGGGTTCCGAATCAAAATTATTTAATATCGGAATTTTCGGTGTTCTATTGTAGAAGAGAATAAAAAAATGAGACATTTTTATCAGTAAAACTTATTTGCGGAGGAGTGAAACACAACAATAATTGTATAACAATCACATTTATTTAATGAATTTTCTTTTAAATTATTTCACGTACATATAATATTAAAGAAAAATCGTTCGTTCTTATAATTTTCTTTCATTTATCCATATATTTATTTCTGTATTCCACTGTTTTCCGTATTTTCAGTATTGTATTTTTTACTTGACTTAGTTCAGAGTTAAAACTATGTATGTATATTTTGTTTTTTTTAATTTATTAAGTGCAAATACATTAACATACTCGTACATGTATTTATGCATACATATATTATATTATTAATAGAGAGTTTTAGCATATCGTTTGAAATAACACGACATAATTTGACATTCCATATAAAAATTCGCTTGCTTACCGTATACATATATTAATTTTGCATGTCCTAATTAGGCATAGGTGTAAAATCACGACAAATTATTTCACCAATTTCGACTGTTTCCAGAGCATCTAATATACGGAAATATACGCACGCCTACTTGGGACATGCAAAATTAAGATATATTGTTTCGTATACGGTAAGCAAGCGAATTTTTATTTGGAATGTCAAACTATGTCGTTTTATTTCAAACGATATGCTAAAATTCTCTATGTATTATTTTAAAATTTTTGCTGGCCATCTTAGAACAATAATAATTCAACCAAATGAACTATTGATTTCTATTGATGGCGGATAAAGCAAAATAAAGGTGAAAAAAAACAAATGGTTAGGGATTATTAATAATTTACTATTAAAAAAAATGTGTCTACCTTTTTCTGGCTATTTGGAAAATTATTTGGCATCAATTTAGAGAGTATGCTAGAACAAATTTGGCGTTACCACCCTGAAGAAGTAATTTGAAAGAAGATGCTCAAATTCTCAATAACATTCAACATTCACAAATATTTTAGATTAACCTTTTTTCAGCTTTCTTTACGAACTGATTGCAAAATGTGCGCGCAATATCTAATTATGATTTTAATTTTGAATTATCGTAGTTGTATTATCTATGTATATAGGTGAAATGGTAGCTACTATGTATTTACTTCTTTTTTTTTCTCTAAAACTATTGTATCTATGATTTTGCGTCGGTTAGCTTTATGCTGTCAGTAGGTATTATGTTTTTGTTCTTTTTCTGTTATTTGCCTAAACAATGTCTAATACGTAATTCGTTCGATTCCATTTTCCATGTTATTATAATATTTTTTTTTATCGACTTTCTACATCCAATTTACAAAATTTTTTTATTTATTTTTTTGGTTAAGTTTTTATTTATTTTTTAGTAATGTATGTATATAATATTTTTTTAAAAACGTCCTTAACATTGTAATATAATAATGACTGTTTTTCTTAAATCTAATGCAATAAGATGTAAGTTCTAAGTGTATATGTGCTTTAACGTATTTCTATTATACGCATAATATGACACTCGTTTCGAATTGAATTCATCAACATGGCTGGGCTATTTGTCTATACAAAAGCTTTCACATTCAACACATTTATTTATCGAAGACTCCAACCTTACTTGTATCTTACACCAATCTGCAATTGATGCTATGCTTTCAGGCGAGTAGTATGCCTTTTCAATGTCCTTTTTCCTGGACACGAACTACACTTGAAAGTTTTCAAACTGTTATGTCGTCATAAAGCTCTAAGCTACAGTTAAGATGTATCATTGTGAACCATTGTGCCAATCTATAAACCTTATACCATTTGAAGGTCCATATCGAGGTTTTATTTACTTTAATGATTTGCAAATTTTTTTACGTTCTGGCTGTTTAAACCTATTCGGAGTTATTCTTCCATATACATATTTTTCTTATTTATTCAAATTACACTTGTCGGCCCAGAAAAGCACAGTTTTAGACGATATAAACACGGCTTATGACGACACTTTGGTTTTTTAAAAGCTTCGTTACTTGGAAGTCTGGTTCAATATTTTATATACTGGTAACTTTTTCTTTTATTTAATGTACCTTCTTAGGACAATTCGATTTTTCATTTTTATATTTTGCCAAATCGCAGTATTTAAATCATACTCCTTCTTTATTTTCTTTGGCATAAAAATTTTCGCATTTTCTGTCTATATTGCAGATCATTTTGAATTTCTATTTAGTAAATTTCACTAAAAAGTGTTAATTTGTATAATAAATGTTGCATTAAATGCTATTTTATCTAGTCTAATTTTCATATTTAGGTATATAATAATAATTCATTTATAATTAATTATTTTATATTGAAATCATGTCTTAAATATATAATTTTTTCAGTTTCTATTTGGCCTTTCGCTTTTCATAATTAAACATATACTTTTTCTTCGAAATATTTTTTCTTATTATTTTAAATATTTTTATTATCATTACATATCACCTAAAAAATTATTAAAAATTTGTTCCATTTTTTTTTTAGATTCTATTTAAATTGTCGTGTATTTTTGTGTGTCGTTTGGCTCCTCTATTGGCGGAATTGTATGTTTTAATATTATTTAATTAGGGTTTTGTGTATGTTTTCGTTTCTAAAATATGTTTTTAGCTACATATATATATATATATATAAAATCTGAATAGTTGGATATTTTTTTTTTGGAATCTGTATAGTTTAGGGTGGAATTTTGTTTAGTCAGTTCCGTATTCCTTTCTCTCTATATGCGTTTTGTATATAGATATTTCCGTTTTGTTTTATCCCGCTCCATCGATTATAATAATTTATAGGTAGTTTTTTCAATTTTTTTTCGTATTAGTTAATGGTGCAAATTTTCTATAGACATTTAAAAAAAAATCGTAAAAATTTAAATATATTACAAAAGAGATAAAACTACGATTTCAATACGTGCTATTGAACGGAATGAATTAATCTGAGAGATAGAGATAGATTTTGAGAGACACTCAAATATATTTTACGTGTTTTGGTTTTAATATTTTATTTTGTTGGTATAGACGTTCGCAACGAGGACGGGAACAATGTCGATTTACTTTATTATATACGTGAGTGAAGTTAGGGTATTTTATATTTTCCAAAATACCTACTATACAATATTTAAATACAAAAGAATTAAAAGAACTGAAAATAAAGATGGGTTCTGCTAGTTTTGCCATTTTTAGCTATATATTGAATCCATGCCCCCAGCTAAGAAGCATAACATTAGAATACTCATCAAAAAGTGCTTTCCCACGCTTATTTGTTTCTCGACAGGCTCACTGAATGGTCCATAACGTGAAGTGCCTTGCATTTTTTACAATGTTATTACCATTTTGTTTGAAAGCCTTCAAATTCGTCAGGGTTCGAACATAACCTTGATGTCTTATGGTTCCAATCTCATTATTAAGTGTACAACTTCTTTCGGTGTGTTTTTTTGCTTAAATAATGAATTTATTTTAATGTTAAAATTAATTAATAATTTATTGAAGGTTTTGTCCATTGTTAGCCACTAGGCCACTACTGTTCCCCATCTTTCTGATAATTGATAAATTCCGTCGCGGAAGAAGCGTTTATTGAAGCCAAGATGAATCGAGTCATTTTTCGATACCCTGTTTTGAAGTGAAGAGAGTCAACGCGTTCTGCAACCATCGAAACAAATGGTACTCGCAAGGGGCAAAGTGTGGGCTATAAAGCGGGTGAGGCAAAACTTTCCAACCGCTATTTAGTATTTAACCAGAACAACAACATGAACGATTTTGAACTCTTGTCTGGTCGCATAACATTTTTCGGCTATAGCTCGCTTAAAATGATAAATTGTTACCTGTTGTTCATTTAGCAGCCCATAATGGATTACCTTATTCTTGATCGAGATGTGTATCAAACTCGTTGTGCTAAACCCAAAGGTTTGTAAGCAATATTTGGTTCACAAATATTGACACTTCACGATACAGCAAAAATCAGCTCACGGAGTCAACCATTAATAGCACATCGAGCAATCTTTTGAAAACGGACCGAGCTAAGTTGTACCCTACTGCCATTGAGCGTTTACTGTACATTTTTAATCGGAACGCGGCGCAGATGTCCTCCTTTGTGGCCACTACGTTAAGATCGAGACCTATATCCTTAACGAGCCGCACCCTTGTGATAGAACTATCTTAGTAGCTCTAGGCCTATCGAAAGCTTACGTTACAGCCATTCATTCCTCGCTACTCTGGCGAACCTCCTCAACATGTGTATTTCACAATGAATTGGACTACCTAGCTAGGATGTAGGCGATCCTAATACCTAAAGGCATAAAGGTTCGAAGTACATATAGGTGAATCAAACAGGGAGTTCCACAGAGCGATCTCTCTCCTACCCTATTCAACATCTACCTAGCGGGCCTTCCAATATATTCTGAGGTTAAAGGCATTGAGGGGATCTCCTAAGTGGATGATTGCACTGTTTGGATTTATCAACAATGCATCGTTTAACCTTCCGGCGGGCGCAATACTAATCCTAACACGATCGGGCGCAATGCATCTGACAGATTAAGTGCAGAAAAAGGAATGAAACTAAGTTTCTGTATATTCTAGACTCTTTTTTATTGTTGCATTGTCTTATTGAAACAGTTCTACGAAATTTTAGAAACCAATACTGGCTCAAAAAGTTTGATACCCTTCACATTTTCAATTTTCTAAGACTATTCCGCTTTCAATCACTTGAATATTTAAAAAGCCTCTAACAACGCGACCGGTTAAAAAAATGTGAGCTTATTTTACTAAAAACACACTTTTGAACGACTTGGCAGCCGAAAAATCAACGCAACGTTATTACGCAATGTCAAGAGTATAACAAGTGGAAATTTTCATAGAAAAGGAGAAAAAACTCAATCGGGCGCAATACATCTGAGAGATTATTTCATCCCCCCCCCCGCACCTCAGACATGTGGTAGATAGAAACTGAAAACTGCTTAGAGTAGTTGATCGATAAACATTAAGCTACTGTGACTTTCAGACCTCTCCCTTTTCATTTCGCTGATTGGCGCAACAAAAACTGTTCACTTAATCTGTCAGATGCATTGCGCCCGCCCGAAGGTTAAATGAATATATTGGAAAACGATGTCTGTTCAGGTGTAATTGGGAGAACCACCTACCTCCATGATACAAATTGTTAGACGTGGGGTCTCCCTTATTTTCGATAGTGCAGCATCCCATGAGGGCACCGCAGTTATGAGTTCGTCAGTAAGGAAATTAGTTATAATGTCCTCTCAGGGCTCCCATCATATCACCTGAGGAAACTAGCCTCCCGAACTCACGACTTGGTCTATTGTTCATTTCTCAGTTCCTACATTTCTCGAATATACCCGAGCATTCAAAATATTTGCCCGAGCTGTGGGCCTAATTACTTGGACTACCAATGCCATTACCCTGCTGTACTTACTATTACCTCACTCCGAGGCCACTATAGTTCAATATCAGCTGCTACGTTATTGCAACTGGAGACAATTGTAGACGTGCACGACGACGAAACTTAGGGCACACCCACATGCACAGCGGTTCCCGATACGTTAAGACAGATTAATTACTGTGACCAAAGGATGTCACCCAATCCCACTGGGCTGTTGATATTTTGCCTATTATCAATTGTAAACAATAACATTTCACCAATGTAACTCACCAAGCGGATTTATCTAGTCTAGAGTATGTATTAAGTTGCTCAATATCCGATACCGCAACCATAGGCGAATTCAACCAGAGTATTAAGCTGCTCAATATTCGAGACCACAACCATAATAGCGAAGATCGAGGCGACATCCGACAAAGCGGATCACTGAATCAGTCCTCGGCCCATTCGTATTTATGGCGGCCATGACAGCGGCACCCGAGGTGATAAAAGGGGGAAGTCGAAGTGGAAAAGCTCTCTTTTCGCCTTTGTACGTCTTGCGAAGCAGACCCTGTTGTAGGGAAATTGTGTCAGTTTGGGATACGCTGTCGCTTTACAAGTCGACCAGGAAAGCGAAACCAACAACCGAGAGTAGGGCTGCGACCTACCGATGTTCGAAGGGGGCGATTGAACTTGCCGAAGCCGCAGCAATTACCGTGCCGCCTACAAGTGCCGACAACATTGTCGTGTCAAAAGCCGATCCAATTAAGCGTAGACGGATCATTGACCAAAAAGCCGAGAGTTCTAGTAGCGTACACGGATGCTTGTCCAAAAGCCGAGAGTCCGCCAATTTCGATTTGCGTAGACGGATGATTGCCGGTGTTTTCAAGGAGGAGGAGGTTGCGAGGCAGTGCCGCTAAAAACTTTGCCGATTGGACGACGACAATAATTATTTGGTGAGAAACACACAAACTGTAAGTTTTATAACGTGAAAAGAAGATGAATATATGAAATGCAAATCCAGTAGTTTATTGTTAGTTATTCTTGTGAAGCACAGTGGGGATTTATGATTGTTCTAGGTGCAGTGACCGGCGATTCGGTGCTGGTGGAATTGGAATAGTGTTGAGGAAACAATTGGGGCGACTGAATTTACAAACCGCCGATTTCTTAGCGTTTCGAATCGATGGTGACCGGGACTCCTTATTAAAACTCGTGGCGCCCACGCCCGTCTCCGCGAGTTAGGCCAGAAGCGGAGTTCCGCCGTTTTGCCAAAAGTCCAAAATTTAGTGACTCGGTCTCGATGAGGTTATAAAGAATTAAAAAAAAAACAGAAAGTGTATGATGCACATGCAACCAAATTGCAACTATCAGCTTGCCCACGGAGGTAGCGAAAAATAGTAGTCGGGGAAGTTGGATGAATATGCTTTGAGTTTGGGCACTTCGCAAGGAACTGTAGTGGCAAGCATTAGAGATCTAACATGGGCTTTAAGTGTAGGGCGGGGTGTCACAACATTCGAAAAGAAATCCCAGGGCCGGATTTCCTATATGGCCAACCTGGGGTATTGCCCGGGCGGCAAATTTTTGAAATTTTCGAATAATTTAAAGTTCTGAGAAATACGCGTTTCGAAATTTCAAAAGGTGGCTTCGATAAGAAACAGAAACAGATTTACATATTTGGCATCAGCAGGCTTTCTAAATTTTGCCGCCTTCCAAACTGAGTTTCAGCCAATTTATTTTTGCGATACCATAGTTTATTGATCGATGATTACTAAATTGTTCAATATGGCTGGCTAAAAAAAAGCCCGGCTCACACTTCTAAAATCTGCACACACATGGCAGAACTAGAAATCCATGGATTCTTCATGTGTGGGCGGCATAAAAAACAAAGAAGACGAAGAAAACACAAGAGGTTTGAATAAAGTAAAAAATGCCGCCCTAAAATGACCGCCTTGGGTTTCAATTTGCCAATTCACCACTGGCTTTTGTACAAACTTGTAGAGAAAACTTATGAAGAAAATCGAGAGTGATAGAGGGAACATATTTGGTGCTAGTTTTATTTCAACGTTTTTTTTATGCAATTTTTATTTTTTCTTGCTAGCTCTTTAATTAATATTTTTTCAGATATTCTTTTGGCCTAGTCCTAAAAATCTAAAGTCTATAATGCTTACAGATGTGACGATGTTTCTGATTTTGTATTGGTATTGGTGTTATTACTCAGTTACTCCAATTTAACCCGGAAGTAACCTTTGAACTCTTTAAAAAAAATGCGATGCTGGATTTTTTGCACGGTTCCATGGATGTCTTAACATGACATACATCCATTCCGATTGCGACTGGTTTCCCTCCAAACCTAACTAGTGACGATGACGAAGTGCGGCAATTTGATCACTGCCCGAGGGTCTCCAACTGGCCAAGAAGCCGGGACGGCATGCTCCAACGACCATACTGGTAGCGCTAAGTGTCTCCTGAATCGAGAGGCGCTACAGAAAATCATTAAACGAGATTCCTGTAGTTAAATCTTAACCACGTCAAGGCAGCACAACTGCAATCGCCAAAAACACCGATGTCGCAATCATTTACCACCAATACAATACCTGCGCGACACGATTTGGGTCGTAAACAAGGACAAATTAAAAACAATTTGGGCCAGTGGAGATTATGCACTCTCAAATGAAATGACAGCGGAACTAAGTGGTAACAACTGCGATCAATGGCATTAATGTATCATGCAGCTGACATGCTCCACGACGGTGAAAAAAACTCTGAATTGGAGATATTTAGTGCATGCCGCGAGTTTACCCCGTCAGCGGAGAAATGGTCTGAAAGCGTCGCGGCTTAGTCCACAATGTATAAAATCACCCGTAAACTACTAAACTACTTTCAATTAAAACGTTCAAACGAGCTTGCCTTAGGCGGTACATCTATTATGCTGTAACAAGCCGTGTGGGGAAGACGTACAGAGTCGTAACGAAGAGAGTAGAACAGAGATTGCCGCCACTTTAATGTCAGGTATCGTTGAACAAATTGTTTCTCCATTGTCTTCTCTCCACACGAGTTAAGTCCGGATAACGTATTAGTGCTAGTGGCCCTGGCCTGCCACATCACAGAGAGCGAAATTCTCCAAGCCTCGTCAAGAATGGAGGACAGTAAGTCGCCAGGTCCGGATGATGTTCCCAACAAAACTCAATTCAGTTCAAACAATGCCGGATAAATTTACCCAGGTATTTAGCGGAGCAGATCTTACCGGAACGATGGAAAACGTAAAACCTGAGCTCATTGCAAAACCTAAAAAGCCGGCTGGCGGCGAGCCGAATTCCTATCGCCCTATTTGCCTGCTTGAAACCACAGGGAAATGTTCAACCCACTATCAGTTGTAGTTGAAGACGAGGATCAACGGGCAAACCGACAGTGTGGCCTCCGACGAGAACATTTGACTTGACAATAGACGTCTTTAGCAACCGACTGCAAAGGTACATACATGTTCTGTATGATTACGCTAATGGTAAAATCACACTTTTAATTAAAGGAATGAAAGAGTACACGGTAGCTACGAGTATTGCACCATAAACAGGGATCCATGTTCGCCAGTAAGGCGATAATAACAATCAAACTGTTGCTGGAACTCAGACAGATAAAACTGAAGCTGCAATTAGTATATAGAATTTGATGTTCCTCAATTACGAATTTGATGTTCCAAACATCCGAAATTTATGTTCCAAAATTATCTTGACCGATAAATGGTATATGGATACGGTTGTATCATTCAGTTTGGGCCGATGCCCTGCAGTTTGCCGGTAATGCCGAACTGATTACTTACTGCATTAAGAGTATAATGTGCAAATCGCACTACTTCGCATGAAGCGGTTCACGTAAAAAATATGTAGTAGAGCATACCCATAAATTAATAAATTAACAACAAACAAATTTAAAATGAGAAAAAAACGTAAAAAAAATACCTTGATAAAAAGTTCCTTAACTTCGAATAATTATATAGACCTTCTCTGATTTCGGGCCAGGGTAACTCGTTTATAACAAAAATACCGTTGACAACGTTCTCTTCCTTTCAATTCTTAAAAAAGAAATTCAATCAAGACACCAACTCGCAATAAATTCACTGTCATTTTACATTATAATCACTTAATTCATTCCCTTTACCCACACTTAAAATCAATTTTTCAACATCATCGCACGCGGTCATTCGAAATTAACATTAACTTGTTCCCGTTATTGCCACGGGCACGACGCCACCACCATGAACAACGCCATTTTGTCCATCAATTGTTGTCGCGTGACCATTTGCCGTGACCGTGTCAAGGCTCAAAATTTCACTTTGACTATCAACAAGTGGCGGCGGGAGTGGCAACGAGTCCAACTGACTGTTCTCCATCAATATCGCCTCGTTCAATTGTTTGATTTCGTCCGAGCTGGGCGGTGGTGGGGGCAAACTAATGATACTGTCAAAACCATTTTCCATGTCGTTAGGATCATCCATGTCGCCGTTATTCAAGTCACAAATCTCAGTCGTACCGTTTTCTCGACCGCCATTCTGTGTGGCGAGGCCGTTCTCCAGAATATTATTCTTTGCCCAGGGTGGTGCCGTAGTAGTTGTTGGTGGTGCTACTGCTGGCGAGCATGGGGCGGCGTGTGGTTCGGTCGTATTATTGTGTCCATTGTTATTATCGGTGACAGGTGTTATTTTGCCATTTTCAATCTGATGATGGTCATCGTGCAGGACGACGTCATCAACGTCGACGTTGTTACCATTGTTGTTACATGACAGGTCCTTACCGGGGGCTTCATCTTTACCATCGGCCTCGGCAGCCGATGTCAATGCTACGGGCGATGACGCCTGAACGGACAATATGTTCGTAATGTGACCATTACTCATGTCCACTGATTCGGTCGTGCCATTTTTCTGTGAACTTTCATTGTTACCATTTGACTTGTGTCCTTGGAACGAACCGTTCTCGGTGATTTCATTGACGGTGTCCTGCTTGAGAAGGGCGGCCGTTATAATTGGTTTCGTTTCAGGATGTGCTCTTTTCTCGTTCGACGTGTCCGGCTCGTCATTGTCCGATTTCATGGGCGAAAGTTTTGGACCGACATTATCCAATTTGGGTGATGGTGGACGATAGCCGGTCGTTTCAATCGTGTACAATTGCTGATTGCCGTATGTGTAACCTTTGTTCGAGTCGGCCGAGGATGTGCTCAAATCAGATTGTGAGAGTCCTGTATTCGAGTTGGCCAGATTTGTGTCGATCGGTTCCAGGTCGACTTTTAATGAAGTAAAATTTTCATTATCTTTGGTGTCCACTGATGCTGCGGCAGGGGCTATTTCAACAATTGTATTGACAACATTAGCGGCGGTGCCATCACGCGGTGGCTGATGTATTTGCACTTCTTCGTGATTTGTTGTACTGGCATCATTACGGGAGGTTTTCTCCGAGTTTTCCATATCGATTGTGTGGTTGAGTGGTCGAGCCTCGGCGTTGTTACGTGGGCTGGCTGGAGCGCCGGTACTGTCTGCACCGCGTGCTACTTCAACGACAAAAACCCCATCCTTGTCGGAAGGAGTATAGTGCATTTTGGTTTCACGTGCGTCGCGCGAAATATCCTAAAATAGACAAAGGAAATATGTATAAGTACGACATTGAGAAAAAGTTCTTAATAAAAAGTGTATTTTAATTAGAGCAGCTTAAACCAGACAATGAAAATGTCAACCCATTGTTGCTCCATAGCTTTTAGAACCATACAAATTACGAAATTACGGCGCAGTTATCAAAACTATACGAGAATCACTTACAAGAATTAAAAAAATAATAATTTAGCACTTTTTGTGCTTTCTATGACAGTTTTGCAGACTTTGTGGGATGCAAACAGCATGGAACTGGCTGTCAATGCTTCTAACTTCTACTCAAGCAATGCAACGCAAAGGACAACGCAATTTTATCGCCCCTTGGGAGCGGATAAGTCTTGAGTCCTGAGGTTGTTGTTGCAACTCAGCAGAGTCGTATAATATGGACCGCCCATATGAAGGGTCGTCTACGCCTGTCAATCTTGCCGCCCCTAGAAGGACTACTACTACTAACAATGACACTAGAATAAGTACCCTTGTTCACCGTCAGGCGGAAGTCTCGGTTGAAGTTCATTAGGCTTTCCAAAGAGCTCTCTTGGAATATCAAGAAACAGTTCCGTTGCTCAGACACAGATCCGTTCTGGGCCGGCTTCAGACAAACAGAGTCCGGGCCGAATATGAAGGAAGCGTCCCTTTTGAGTACCGTAATATTTTCCTATTTTTTCTTCTTTCCATTGCGAGTTGCAATTTCATTGATTTAAGAACGGTCTGATCTACTACTAAACCGCGCGCAAAATTTCGGTTTAATGACGGGCACAAACTATACAATCAAGCTCCAGTGGCGTATATAGCTTTTCGGAGGAGGAGGGGATCTGTAGTCCGGATTTTTTTTTCAGCACAGGAGAAAGCATTAAAATCAGGGGTTCTAAATAATGAATTTAAGGATTAGTCACCATCTTGTTTCTATGCTTTTCTAAGGAATAAAAATGTTCTTTAGTTGTTTGAGGTCTGCCGACGAGATCGAATAATGGGCTGGTTTTGAAAGTGTTTCAATTTTACTTGTTTTGCTGAGATTCTGGAGGAGTAGGTTTGACACCGCAAAGCAAATATTGTTCGTCGAACAACCTGGCACTAGAGATCAGACGTGTAGTTTTCATAATTCCCACCATATACAGTATTTTTGAAGCAAGTTAGTCTAGCATGTGCAGTAATGCTGCTCAATTAGAACCCTATTGTACCACTAGATATCAGTCTTCTCACTTTATTGCAATCGCAATAGATCTGCTGCCATTTTTACGAAATGTTGTAATCTACTGCACCACTTCATTTCTGTTCGAAAGTACTGCGATTTGGCAACAGCCAGGAAAAGGAAAGTTTTTGATCATTTTTTCTCACATACAAAGAGGTCATTTGTTTCATTTGTACGAGTATTTTCCTTCAACATTTGAAATATTAGAGGGTTCCCATCTCCGCGGAGAGTCGAAAGAAACACCAAATAACGAGAATATAAATCCCAGTTCAGGTATTCTATGACGCTTCTCAGCCAAAGAAGCTTGAAATAGATTGGACGCGTCAGCATCGGCATCGGCATCAACAGAAACATTTCAATTTAGAACACACGCATTTGCCTTTGATGACTCACATTGAGAGCAGCAGCAGAAGCATTTTTTCTGCTTCTGCTGCTGCTGTCAATGTGGGTCATCAAAGGCAAATGCGTGTGTTCTAAATTGAAATGTTTCTGCTTATGCCGATGCTGAAACGTCAAATGTATTTCAAGCAAGAGGGGTAACGTGTCAAATTTCCTATTGCGTGTATGATACGCTGCGCGGAGTTTGCCCAACCCAACGCAAAAGATCGGTCCAATATCGATAAATTGGATTCCCCCAACCACACTACTAACAGTTGACAAAAAGTCGTTCCAACATCAGTGGCGGCCCGTGCCTCCTTGCACAGGATGGGCACATTCACGGAATAAAAATCTTTTGGAAACACCTAAAATTAACGACTTTCCACGTAAAGTTCGCATTGTATTAAATGGAACCATAAATTTACGCTTCAATTTCACAGTTTTGCAACCATTTTTTAGATCAAGATATTATTTTTTAATTTAGGATCATTTTGTTTTTAAATGCAGTGTCCTAGTATATGTATAATTATTAGACTATCAAATAGATTTTCGGGGGACATGCGAAGTAATGTTGTGCGCCTTTAGCATTTTCAATGTAAATGTACATAGTCTAAAACAAATCAAAAGTGCTAAAAGTGTACAACAATAATGTTCATGTTCCCGAAAGTTTATTTTACATTCTAATACATAATACAATGAACACTTCAAAATTATTAATCTAATAATCATCATTACACAAGAAATCCTCCCGTGAAACATGTTTTCCTACATAGCATTGAGCCATCGTTGGTTTTTTATTTATTTTGACCAGCTCATGGTAACCCCGAAAATTGTACTTAATTGTCAACGTCATCATTCTCATTTTTATTACACTGATTCCATTCGAGCTGCTATAGGCCGGCTGACCTTGTCGGTGTTGAATTCGATGCCACCGCTTCCAAAAGTTTCATAAACTTCGAATGATTTGTTGTTGTAATTTGGTCACCGGCGCAAGTGGGGCTGTGTGAAGTTAGCCAGTCATTTTTTTGAAATTAGGTCCTTTTGCTCGGTGAACCGTTTGTTCTACAGCGGCTACGTTTGTTCTTGATTGTTCGCCAATTAATATCGTTTGTTCTTCTCTGATTATTAAATTATAGCAACTTTAAAATTGTGAGTGTGAACTTAGCCAGTCATTTTTAAATATTGGTCGGAAAGGTATAGGTTTGGTATCAATCGAAAGCCAGACGTTTGTTCATTTTGTAGGGCGTTTGTTCATCCTGGAAACCGAAGGATACAGGAATTATTAAGGAAAAAGAGAATAGTTGTGACGTCATCTTCACTCAACCAACGCCATCTACTCAGCTCAGCTGTACGGGCAACCCGTGTCCCGCGAACAATTTTTGCAAGATCCACACCATCATCGTACAGATTGATGGGAAAAAACTATTAATATGAATGATGTTCACCTAATAGTCAAAGGTAAAATTTTGTTGTACATTTCTACTGATGTTAAAAGATGTGAATATACAATAAGTGTATTTATTTATAGGGCGGGCCGTGCCCACCTTGCCCACTATGACGAGCCGCCACTGTCCAACATCTAGAAAACTTTTTTAATATTCAGACCAGGTTTTCAAATGTTTCTAGCAGGCGAAATGCTTAATGTCACTTTTCGAACGAAAACAGCATCCACACTGGCTGTCATATGGCAGACGGAAAATTAGGTAATCAATTCATATTTCATTTTGAAAGTTTTGTTTCAGATCTACTGCGAAAAATAAGCAAACACTGCGGTTTTTTCTTTCCATGTACATACTTTGGTTTTTTTGGTTTTTTCGCATTATCAGAAAAACACCGCTTGAAGAAAACCAAATATCACATACGCGCATTATACGCTTGGAATTGACGAAATTTAAGCTAAGGCAGTAAGAATTATGCAATTGAAAATACTGTAAAAAGAGTAAATTCCGAATTCCGTGTAAATGGCATTTTGGTAGATATTGCTACGAAATTTAGGTACCAAATTAATAGCAAAGAACTAAATTTATATACAAAATATGTGACCTATAATATGACCTATAATATGTGATAGGGGGGGGGGTCAAGGGGATTGACCCCCCCCCCCCTATCTACGCCACTGTCACGCTCAGAAGTTGTCTATTAAAATTGTGACATTTAAATTTCTTTTTATTTTGTCAGACCCCATCCAACCATCCGAGGGTTAAAGGTAGCAACAAATGCCTACCCACAAACAGGGCCGGCCTTTGCATTCGGTTGGCCCTGGGCAAAGTCAATGATGGTGACCCCTACCACCACCCAAACAAAATTTTAGCTTCAATTTTTTTTTCAAATTGCTTTCCATATTTTTTTTTATTTATTCAGTATTGATGTAGCACGACACTCCAATGTCTGACCTTGTTGGCCTGAATGTTTTCTGCACATGTAAGATTAGTGATTCACAATCTTTTTAATGTCGCGGAAGTCTTAGAATTGCCAATGTTTTTCAAAATAGGCATTTGATAGTTAATCACCGTTATATATTTCAGCAAGGCGAAACTACAAGCACGAGAGCTGGAAATGGCACATGAAAATTATCCCCTTACTTATAAAAAATTTACAAAGATAGACCACAAACAGGGTTCTTAAACATTTTTACTGGCTCGTTTTATTTCGTCAAATTGAGCTTGGCATGCCAATAAAAAAAATAAGACGAACTTTGGAGGTACATATAGGGCATAATGGCAAGGCGTTAAAATTCTTTTCTCATCATTATTAGTTAAATCACAGGCGAATTTTTTGTTGGGCTTTCGTTGAAAGAAACATTTAATTCCCGGACTATTTGCGCTTTCGAAATAAATCCAAAAAATGTGTTCATAAACACTTTCCTGATCTGTTTTTTTGCACAGTTCCTTTTTTCATCTCGGAGTAGAAAGTCGTAAAAAATCGGTAGAGTCGCATCCATCAGATGGATGGTATTTCGAATGTTTGACGGGGGAGAAGCAGTGATACAGCCACTCGACCGATTTTTTTACGATTTTCAACTCGGTTTCTGTGGTTTCTTCAGTGTGTTAAAGTCCATCTAGATTAGTCGCCAAATAGCGTCACGTGCAGCCAAATGGCTGTTGTCATTGCATCCAAACTGATCGCCATTTGGTCCAGTTTTGATATTCAATATGGCAACTCAACCAACCGCTTGTCAAATTCAAAGTGACCATTTTGCAACTTTTGTTCGTTCTTTTGTGTGAATGGCCGTGTAATAATTAAAACGCGCAGAGTCCGATTTTGATAGTTAAATTTAAAATAAAAAAAAAACACCAAAATGAAATTTTGATTATGTCATTTTCTGTCTCCATTTGGCTGCTAGTGTAGATGCTAAGTAGCAGCCAAATGGCTGTTCTTGATGCCAGTTTTTGGACGCGCAGCCATCTGGCGACTAATCTAGATGAACATTTTTGCTCAGTTTTGGTAGACATATCGGTTCCACGGCAATTTTAATTTTTTTATAGAACAAACAGGTTTATCCTCAAGCTTTTGGAGTTCAGACATTAACAAATTCCCGATAAGCTTTCAAACATCAAGCGTGTTTGCAACCTCGTTTTTATTTGACAACATCGACCAGCTATTCCATTGATTTTGCATCAGGTATATTTTGATTATCTTTTTGCATGAAGGCCCCTAGAGAGTGAAGAACTTTCCGAATGGTGGCCCGCCGAAAAGTAAAGGTTCCATGGCGTGGTGGCCCTCTAAAAGTGGTCGCCCTGGGCGACCGCCATGTTCGCCCAACCCTAGGGCCGGTCCTGCCCACAAAAAATGCATTACCGGCTACATTCACTGGTTATGACGATCCTACATATTCCATGGAAGCTAGAAGTGTGTCACTCCGCCTCGGTGCACACTTAATTTCTCAAAGGCCACAGAAGTTTCTTTGGACATAATTAAATTATTTCAATTTAAAATGATCTGAGATTACTGTGCCCAATGCCTGTTCTCAGGCTATTTCAAACCGCTCAGAATGGAAAATAGGCAGTCCCTTTTCGGACAAAGAATGTATTTATA
The DNA here is from genome assembly GCA_949715475.1 of Microchrysa polita. NCBI lineage: Eukaryota > Metazoa > Arthropoda > Insecta > Diptera > Stratiomyidae > Microchrysa > Microchrysa polita. Next base: position 28,178,386 of record OX454417.1, read on the forward strand.
ATTCAGTACACAATATAATAGATAATAGATATCAATGCAATTGAAGCTTGGCCCAGGGAGCAAACATTTTTCATTCAAAATTATGTTGACGGCCGGTATACAAAGAACTTAGGGAAACTGCGGCGCACATGATGGAATAGATGAAACCCAGTTCATGGCAAGATCAAATACAAATTGTTGAGAAACCCGGCCTCCTTTATTTGATATTATTTCGAATTGGTTTAAAATAACACGGATGTGCTTCTCAGGTAATAATTAAACTCTGAAAAGTTGGGGGGGGGGGCTAATTTTGATTTAGTCAGCCATTTTTACACAATTTACAAAAAATTATATTATTGTGTAACTGTTAAAAATAGAGGGGTCCAGTTGTACATTAATTTTCCCCAAATAAGTCATACTACCTACCATTAAAATATCCCCCATCATGAATGGGACACTCTATAATAGAACACAATTATTAAATTTATATGAAAGTTGTGGAGTTCTATTCTGTACTGAATATTTAAAAACGCGCCTATTATTTCATAGGGCTGCCATAATTGCGCCTCAAAAATAGTTCGGTCATTTCAAATAGAATAAATAGAATAAGGCTAATTTTTGTTGTCTTGGAATCAGTAGAGTCCCAGGTGTCTAAAACTAATTTTGTTTTGAAAAATGTTGATCGGAAAGGTCCCAAAAAGAACAAAATACGTGTTTTACGCCGTTGTGGGTCCTTGAGAAAGGGACAAAAACCAGATGTGTAATTTACTTGAAGTCCCCTTTGATGTGACACCCCGCATTACTACCTCCAATCAAGGATTAATTAGTGTCGTTTATTGTCCTTTTCGATCAATTTTTTTTTTTCTTAGCAAAATAAATTAGATTATATTAAATTAGTTAGTACGGCCTATAAGATTTTATCGAAAATGCTTGAAAAGAGAATTAATCCGTACGCATAACGAATCATTAGCGAGTATCAAGGCGGCTTCAGACCTGGTCGTTCAACGACCGATCAGCTTTTCACAGTGAAGCTACTACTCCAAAAGTGCTGGGAATATAACATCGGCGTATACCAAATCTTTGTGGACTTCAAGCAGACATACGACAGTATCGATCGAAGTGTACTGTACAACATTATGCTGAATTTTGGTATACCGGCAAAGTTAGTGCGACTCACAAGGATGACGATGACTAATACCGTCTCGCAGGTCAAAGTGCAGAACCGACTCACTGACCTATTTGAAACTCGTACTGGACTCAAGCAGGGCAACGGGCTGGCGCCAACGCTCTTCAACCTTGCTTTGTAGTATGTAACTCGAGCCATGAATATGGACGGCAGCGGAACGCTACTCATCAAGTCGACTCAATTAGTAGCGTACGCCGACGACATCAACATAATGTCTCGAAGATTGGGTGATGCAGAAAGCCTTCTGCATATCCTCAATAACACCGCAAGGGAAGTAGGACTACATATAACGAAAGCAAAACAAATGATGCAATCGAAAACAAGGACGCCATACCAAATTCAAGCATCACAGTGGGGAACCTTAATATCGACAACTTCAACTATCTGTATGCATACTCCGGCGAGTTGCGGCACACAGAGTGCATTTCGAGCCGGTTTCGAACTAGTATTACATGGCGCGCTGCAATTCTCATCAGATGCCTCCACGTATGCAGCGCGTCATGTAATACCAAGAGAGGCATTACCGGACTCAACCAGGCAAAGGTGTACGATCCTCTTATATAGGACACGAAATACACCCTGGTATCGAATCATTTTTAAATGGGGCTAGGCAATGGCTAGCCACCGTGTGCCGCAACTCGCCGGAGTATGCATACTATTGTGCTGTCCCACTATGGGCAAACTGGACGGTGGATAGCTCAAATCATTTTTTGAGCATGCAACATCCACCGTCCAACAACAATGTTTTTGTTGCTTTGTTTAAACCCGTTCTCTGACACATAGTTCAGAAACGCGGCCGTATCGAATCGGTGGCTAGCCATTGCCTAGCCCCATTTAAAAATGATTCGATACCAGGGTGTATTTCGTGTCCTATATAAGAGGATCGTACACCTTTGCCTGGTTGAGTCCGGTAATGCCTCTCCTGGTATTACATGACGCGCTGCATACGTGGAGGCATCTGATGAGAATTGCAGCGCGCCATGTAATACTAGTTCGAAACCGGCTCGAAATGCACTCTGTGTGCCGCAACTCGCCGGAGTATGCATACTATTGTGCTGTCCCACTATGGGCAAACTGGACGGTGGATAGCTCAAATCATTTTTTGAGCATGCAACATCCACCGTCCAACAACAATGTTTGTGTTGCTTTGTTTCAACTACCTGGTTTGTAACTTATCAAAGGACGCCAACGAAACCGGCGACGGATACAACTAGCCAAAAAGTTGAGGAAATAGTGCCAGTTTGGGTATTCACGTAATTATTTATGGCTTTAAAAAGATACAAAATGAAGAATTACTGGAACCACCAAAATTACGCATTAAAACGCGATATACTCTTTTTGGCCTTTTTGAGAAATTACCGATCAAAATTGTTCTTAGCAAAATGACTTTTGGACTCTTGGGACCCTACTGATTCCAAAACAACAAAAACTATCCTTACTCTATTTTGTTTCTATTTGGAGCCCTGAATCGGGATATTTTGGCTGTACTAAAGTAGATAAATCTGATGAATTTTATTAACGACCCTTCCGCCCTTTTTTTCCTTCTTGCAGCCTTGTAGGTGCCAGGCGAAAGTTATGGTCGAGGTGGTAATCCTAGCCGTTCAGTTTTAATAAGTTTTCGGTCTAAATTTGGTAGATGCTAAGCAGCTATAGCTACCATATGGCAATTCGCGATGCCAGTTTGTTGACGAGCCTCCATTTAGCAGTCACTTTAGATACAGCTTTATAATTAAATACACTAGACACCTTATCCGAGAACCTAAAGAGCGCCATAGACTATACAATCGATTGTACAATAAAGATCATTTTCTGTGGAGAAAGCTAATTTTCTCTATTGAAAACGGTAGTGGAACCTAAAAAAAGGAGCTTGATTGTACAATCGATTGGAAAGTCTATGGCGCTCCTTAGAGAATGCGCTGACTTTTAAAAGTTTCTCATCTTTGCAGAAGTTTGAGAAAATGGAGATAGAAAAATATTTTGTTTCAGGCGAAAAACACAAAAAAATGTCTTTGAAGCTTGGCAAAACGTAATCGATTTTAGAGAATAGTTTTGTTTCTTAAGAAAAAATATTGGCTGCGATAACAACTTTCTTTCAATATCCTAGCTAGCTACTCTAGTTTTAGATATATTGAGGTTTTAGGAGTCTTAGAAAATTTAATTTTTAAAAATCTTTAAACGCTTGTCGCAGCTTAGTGGATAATCTGATCGTTCATCTCAAAAAAATACTAGTTTTCTTTGAATATCAAAATGACACCTCTTATTGGAAAACCCTATGCATATCTACATATTCGAATTTAAAATGAAAAATAGACAGTTTAGATATCGTCGAGGAGATAACCAGCATTATTATTGTTTGATCTTAGCGACCTGTGGGAGAAGAGAGAAGTTTTATGTCTCCATCTTGAATTGGAATCAATCGGAGAATCTATAAATAGATTCCGAGTACGAACGACTCTATAGTTCTTCTGTTTTTCTTCTTGCGTCCGCTGCTGGTTAGACCAATCCAAAAGCTGCGATTCAAGTTCAAAAAAATGTGAATTGGAAAGTCAGAAAAGCACGAGATAATGGCAACAACGATGAAACAAGGCGCCGCTTTTGTAATCCGGGGCTTAGTTGATTAAGCTAATTTCCAGAAGTGATATAATGTAATCTACACTCGGCTTCACAAAAAGCGGGCCACTCGCCACATTCGAACTCAAATTCAATTTTCTCAAAAAGTATGAAAGTTTATAACTATAAAAATATATCTCTACAGAAAGTGCATTTAATGGCAATTCAAATGACTATGATTTTTATCTGAAGTACCGTTAACTCACGCAACTAACACAATGCCTGTTTTGATTAGAGTTCGCGCTTACCGTGTGGCCCGGTTTCATTGAAGCTCAGTGTATTTACAATTTCCGGGTGAATAATAATTCAGCAGAGTATCGTAGCAGTAAACAATTACTATCCTGGAACTGACGCAGGGAACAGGTACTTGAATCAGAAATCGGGGGTAAAATAGCGGAATAATGGATTTGACAAAGTAAATGGAATCTTCAAAAGAAACAAGCTAAACCGATCTCGACAAATGGACATTAGGGCTAATCAGTTGTAGCCGCTACAGTGAAGGAAATAATATCAAGAGCCAAAATTAGCCATAAGGATCTTGATTACCGTAACTCCTAGTGGAGCGTGGTGCGTTGATGACTACCGTGTGTAGTCATCAACGTTACAAGGACAACTGAATTCGGAGTGTGGTACGGTTGTCAGCCATACCACTTCCTAGTCGCATTGTTAGTTTATTATTCTACGATAAGAATATTTCTTATCATTTTCTTCTGAATAATAAACTTGAGACGAGTCGTGTCGAGTTTCGAAACTCGTTAATCTATGACTGTCTATTTCACAGAGACCGAACGATCACGGCCACAGAGCACGACAGTCAAGGATAACCCTCCAAAACCACTGTCAAATGTCGTTCTTTCATTCTTTGCGGTCCAAAGCAACGGTTCATTAGCCAATGTGGCCCAAGGGAGGAAAAAGTTTGGACACCCATGCATTATCCATATACATTCATGATGCTTCTGGTTGTGTTTTGCGAATTTCATTTCATTCTGAAATAAAAAGTAGCTTAAGCCCCTAAATCGAATTAACAGTCCTCTCCCATTCTATGCCCTAAAAGCCCCGTGCATGTGCTCCGTTTCCTTGAAAAATTCATTGAACTTTTCCTACATACCTACTACTTAACAAGTTTACCTGAAAACTTTGCGTCTCTTCTATAAGTACTTTACACAGCGGATATGAATAAAAGACCCATCCCATCAGACCATCCACTTCCATATGCGTGCCTCTTCAGCTTTTTTTTCATTTTCTCCGTCAAAAGAAAACGTTGCACGAATAATCGAAAAGACTTGACAACATTCGCCAAGACAAAATCAACATGAAAATATGTTTCGGCAGGTCCTCGATTTCAATTTGTGCGGTAGTTATGTACTCTGACAACTTCCTTACCATGCCATCTTCCCGAGCTCGGTGTATGTTTGGTCTTTTGAACATCTTGGAACGCCACCGGGTATGAATGTCTTGTCTTCTTTTCGTACTAATAATATAATTTACCAAAGTTGGAGTGGTCTTTCTAGCGAGACGCTATAGAGACCAGGAAAACGAAAAAAAAAGCCCGGAATCGACACTTGACTACCATTTTGTGTGCAATTTTCAAGTAAATAGACTTGGGCAGATGAAACAGGCAGAAATTTGTGGTTTTAGTTAAGGAGAAAAATCTCAGTACAGTCTACATTTACAGTGTTTTGCGTTTGAAAAAAGTCCTGTTCAACTAAGGAAGCAAATGTCAGTCTCCCGCAGTTTCAACACCTTATTGCCACCATCATTAGCCCTTTATGATTCTAAATATTCTACGCAATAAAATTTGTCATTTCATCTGCCTTTTCTCACTCCTCAGTCCTCACTATTGGTAACCGCAAATAAAGATGATGAAAGGACATACAATTTTTGGAAATGAATATTTGTCTATCTGGTTTTGTGTAACTTTTCCGCTTGTCTTACTCGTCTTTTCATCTGTCCGTTCAGATTCGTTCTAAATTGAATTTACTCGAAAGGTAGACTCCTCTTGTGTGTCTTCCTGTTTGATCCAATATAACTGCGTATAATACTTATCGAGGAGAAAAGTCATCGTCCTTGCTGCTGAGTGTCGTTTTCCTTTGAACTTGCAAAATGATAAATGAAAGTGAGTATAGTACGAAGAATGGCTCCTTATCTAATAACAAGATTCCAATCGATCGGGTCAAGGCCTACGGACGCCAGAAATCATATCAGCAGAAACGAAGGATAAATAGACTTATTCAAAAGTTCTTGTCCAGAACAAAGTCTGCCGATATTAACCATTTTATAGGTCTATGCTGGTTCTATGGGCGGTATAGCAACCGATTAAACTTTATACGAAAATTTCAAAATGAAATTCGATTTCATGGTTTTATCGGATCCGATAAGGAGCGAGCTCCAGAAACTTTTCCTTGTGGCGATAAGAGTCGAAATGTATACGAAAGAAAGGCTATAGGATATTTAGTCATTTGAAATGTTCGTGTTGTTGTGTTTGTGCGTGTATACCTTTGTGATCAGCGGATATTGTCCCGGAAAAGTTTCAATCATTTTTGCTGTTTGTTTCGTCTTCTAGTTTTTTTCATGAAATTTATTTTTTCAGTTGAGTCGGTTGGAAAATGTTTATATCGTGTGGGTTATGCACGGATCGGATGTGTTTTTTTCCTGTGCCTGAACCCGATGACGGCGGCTCTTTAAAATATTGAAAAATTCTTTGGCTGTTTGAAGAATATTATTTGCAGGCTGCATGTGTATTCCAGACGAGTAACTTACAAACTTTTGCAATGGGTCTTGAATTACAAAGTGGAAAAAGGATACGCTTCTTTTTCCGCTATATTTGTAGTAAATGGAATTCATGAAAATTGAAAGGAGTAGAAATCGTGGAATTGAAGACAGATGTCTGCAAAAATGGAAATGTGGGTACTTTTCAGGGTGAATGATTTGGTTGGAAATACAAAAACATATTTTTATGATGTTATATGCGTAGTGGAAATAATGACTATAAATATTTACGTGATATGTGTACACATTGCGGTTTCTAATAAAATGTTTGTATAAATAAATAAAACCGGAATGTGACCCTTTTTAAGCTTCACTCTTTTTTCAATAGTTTCCAAACATTTGATGGTCATTCATCCTCAACAAAATTGTCTGAAACACAGCAGCACACATAATGAGGATGTGTGGTCCTACAGGCGACCATCCCCGATGGCAGCCCCGCTGACAAGCCTCTTCGGGGCGGAGCGCACCCGTTACCTCAAAAGAATCGTTAAATAGTTGCCGAAATACCCTCCCTGGCAAGAGCCTTGGATGTGTTCTATATATTTATACCCTATACCCATAAGATGGTATAGGGTATATTGTTTTTGTTACGCCGATATTATGTAACATCTCAAAGGAGCCACCGGAGGTATGGCAAAGTATATACAGGGTGTCCCGCATTGGGTGATCAATACTGTAAGGGTTGATAGCGCAACTAGTTTCAGCAAGAAAATTCCCAATACAATCGGAATTTTTTTTACCGTTACCTTGTTTGCGCTCTTTTTGTGAAAGTCATAAAAAATCGTGACTTGTCACGCAAAATCGTAATTTGCAGCACTCCTGATGACTTAATTCAAGATTTGATTTCAGTTTCAGAAACTACATAAAATTTCACAAAAACTGAAGTTTTTCCTGTTGCCAACATTATCGGCACTTTCAAGATACAGTTACTCAAACTTAATAGAAATTTTAAAATAGATTTTTCATCGAAAATTCAAACAGTACTTTCATAACGGTGCTTTATACGTACAACTCTGCAAAGTTGATAAAATTTGCTTCACCATGTTGGCTTTCCAACGGTATATCACTTTTCATATTTACATTGGGGGATTTTAGAATTACACATATTGGATATAAAAAAACAAGGTTATTTTTTTCTTATCGGATTATTTAAACTGACATTTTATTCATTTATTTTTTATATCGCAATTTTGAAAATTTGTCAAATAAAAATGAAAATAAATTTTTGAATATGAGAAAGAACCAATAAACTAAAAATATGAACTAAATGATTAAATGGGTCTGTTTGATGAATTGGAATAATACTGCTGGAATTGGCCTCCTCCATTTTGTATGCAGAGTCGACACCTTCGGCGCATGGAAGAAACGTCCCGAAGGATTTCAGGAGGGGTTTCCTTAATGTTGTCACAAGCATCATTAATTCGCTGCAGCAGCTGTTCCCGCGAGGTAATCGGCTCGGAATAGACATTGGTTTTTAAGTTACCCCATAAATAAAAATCTAGGGGAGTAAGGTCGGGACTTGTTGCAGGCCACGCAACTGTCCCAAATCTGCCAATCCACTTTCCGGGAAATTCGTTTTCTAAATATTCTTTGAAAGGTCTCGCATTATAAGCGGGCACCCGTCTATCTGCCATTAAAAGCAAATATTAAATTTTAACCGTTATAAGTACCGTTGCATTTGCCAAACAATGTACCAAATTTGAAATATCTTACAGTTCTGGTCAAAATAATGTAGCGAGATTCTATCCCGAATTATGATTGGCTTTGTGTGTCTTTTTTTCGAGTCAAGGGAAAATTGTTAACGATTCCACTGAAGCCATGATTTTGACCATTCAATGCGTGCTTACCTAAAATTCTTCAATGTAAATAAGAAAAGTGATATACCGTCGGAAAGCCAACATGTTGAAGCAACTTTTATCAACTTTGCAGAGTTGTACGTATAAAACACCGTTATGTAATTACTGTTTGAATTTTCGATGAAAAATCTATTTTAAACTTTCTGTTAAGTTTGAGTAACTGTATCTTGAAAGTGCCGATAATGTTGGCAACAGGAAAAACTTCAGTTTTTGTGAAATTTTGTGTAGTTTCCGAAACTGAAATCAAATCTTGGGTTAAGTGATCAGGAGGGCTGCAAATTACGATTTTGCGTGACAAGTCACGCTTTTCGATGACTTTCACAAAAAGAGCGATAACAAGGTAACGGTAAAAAAAATTCCGATTGTATTGGGAATTTTCTTGCTGAAACAAGTTGCGCTATCAACCCTTACAGTATTGACCACCCAATGCGGGCCACCCTGTATATAAATGATCAGGGTCGGTCCCTGAATCGAATAAGCCATGTCTGTCTGTCCGTGTGTCTGTCTGTTAGCACGATAACTCCCGAAATACTGAAGCTAGCGGTTTTAAATTTTGGTCAAATGTTTGTTTTGCTAAAATCTTGGACGGTATTGAAAATGTGCCGAATCGGGCCACGGGTTCCCCTACCTCCCATACAAACTACCCCTCCTTGATATTTTAATTCGGCCATAACTTTCGGTAGAATATCGCTATCGACTTGAAATTTTGATCAATGTCTCATTCTGACATATACTTTGAGTTCATGGAAAGTGGAGTGGGTCTGAATACCCGTACCCCTACTTCCCCTACAAAGTTATATTCAGCCATATCTTTTGATAGAAAGTCACGAAAAACTTCCAATTAGTATCAAATGGTAGCCGTTGGATGCCTTGACAAGGTAATAAAGATGTGTCAGGTGCGACCCATCTACCTCTCCCTCCCCCACAAAAAATATGAAATTGAATATTTTGGGTTTTGCTTGCCTTCTAGGTCTATACATGGGTATAGGGTATACACTTATCGTGCTATTCGCACGATTAGAACTCGGTCTCGTTTTTTCCTCAAATTGGGAGCATTTCATCTCAGCGCGGTTGCTCTCAATTCTTCTAATCCGCGCCGGCATCGAAACAAATGCAGGTCCCGGAATCTACATTTGGTGTGTATTTCACCGACGTAGATTTGAGAATAGATAGATAGATAGATGTTTTATTAGTATCTATCTATCTATCTATAGATTTGAGAATACAAGGTCTTTTTTCTTTTTTTTCTGGGTAGAGATGGGGAATCTTCTTAGATACTGCATGCCGCGTAGCAGAAAACCTCCGGCATGCAATTATGTCGGATTTCTACCGACTAAACCTACACCTCTTTTCCACCGCTTGACCCCGCGGGACAACCTTTCAGCATTACTTCACAGGGCCAATTCCGGCTAATCAGCCATCACCTGGTACCAGACTTCCGTCTGCGTTCCTCTCTCTGTAGCTCCATGTGAATGGCACTAACAGCCCTGCATACTGAGTCCCAGTTATCCGCCGATAGTAGCATTAGAGCCACTAGATTCTGGGGGCTTATGTTGTCTCCCAGTTCTGCTTCTAGTTGGCTGCGGATATGTCCAAATCTGGAGCAATCAAACACAACGTGTTTGGCATCTTCCGCAACTCCCTTGCAACTCGGGCATTCTGGCGAATCGTCCAGCTGAAACCGATGCATGACCTGTTAAAAATTGGGTCATGTAAAAATTAACATCTCCGTGTTTTCGATTAACCCATATGGCTATGTCCGGAATAAGGGTATGTGTCCATCGGCCAGTAGATGCCTCATCCCATCGAACCTGCCATCTTCTCACCACCCTTTCATTGTTTCTTCGCCCTGGGTGCATCTCCTGTGATTCGCCTTGGCGATCGCTATACAGTCTGATCATCTCGTCTACAAGGATCGGCAAAGGCATCATTCCAGCCACCACGTAGGCCGCTTCATGCGATGTGGTACGGTACGCACAACACACTCTCAAAGCACACCTACGATATATCGCGTTTAGAAGTTTTGCGTTGCATGCGAAACGTAATGCACTGGCCCAAACTGGTGAGGCATATATAATGATAGATGTTACCACTCTTGACAGTAGCAGCCTCCTACTTGTTCTCGGACCACCTATGTTTGGCATCATTCGTGCTAGTGCTGCGGTGGCAGTCGCCGCCTTGTCACCTACATACCTTATGTGCTCTCCAAAGCTTAGCCTCGAGTCAATCATGATTCCCAAATACCTAATGGCTTGCTTAGAGGCTATGTCATACTCTCCGACTCGGATCTTGAGGGAACACTTTTTTCTCCGCTTGCTAATTAGAACTGCTTCCGTTTTCTGATCAGCGAGCTCTAATCCAACGGTTTGAAGCCACAGCTTGATAGTTGTAATCGCCTCGCCCGTGTATATCTCGACCAACTCCGGGTCTTTTGCGACCGAAACGACAGCTATGTCGTCAGCAAAGCGTACCACTGTCCCACCTTTTGGCATAGCAAGCTCAAAAATAGCATTATACATGATATTCCACAGAAATGGACCAAGAACGGATCCATGTGGCACCCCTGCTGTGACCACGTATTCCTTGCGTCCCGCACTAGTGTCATAGCTTAAGACGCGTTGCGAGAGGTAGCTCCTAATTATGATAGCTAAATAGTCGGGAACAAACATTCTTTGTAGAGCTGCATGGATACAAACCCAGCTCGCAGAATTGAATGCATTTTTAATGTCTAGAGTTACAACAGCGCAACAAGTGCTGTTACGTAATGACTCCCTTGCAATAGCAGTTACCATAGTAATTGCGTCCACCGTAGATAGATAGAATAGATAGAATACAAGGTCTGTGAAGAGTATCTGTTGCGGAGTGGTGGCATCTTTACTGCTCAGGCTTAAAGAAAACTGGGGCAGTATAACAAATTGTCTATTCTTGCTGCCAAGTGTCTCAATGCGGGTATAGGCCCCGAGGACAAATGACTCTCACTGCCGGAGAAGTAGCTCATCTAAAGAAGAACTTCAGACAGCCAACTGCCTCGATCTTGTGCATGACTACAACCCACAGCAGGTAATCAAATACACCCTTGAAACCAATAAAGATCCCAAAGATATTATCTGAATGGGCAGTGTATACTGACTCTCTGAAAACTAATTAGTGTACCTGCCGGCACGAAATCCATACTGACTTTCCTGCGAACAAGAATCTTTATCAGACCCTGGAAGAACTACGGTATGACTATATAGAACAGGAGAATTGAATGAAGTGCTCCAGAATACCAAGTTTCTTCATTAGAATTACTCTTGCATGAAACCAACATTTCCTCGCTCATTGTTAATTTCTGAACCAATTGAAATTATGTCCGCGCAGAAACTGGCTGAATTTGATTGAAGAATATGTGGATTTAATCAACGTCAACTCATTGACATAAAAGGTTCCTTGCAGAAGATTTGATAAAGAATTGTTACGCATTACTATAGAAACAACTAAGCATTTGTAGTGTTCACGAGCAATGTTGTTGTTGACTATATCTGAGGTGGCCGAGTGGTTAGCGAGTGGGACGGGTGTACACTCGTAGTCACGGGTTCGATGCTAGCTGCGGGAAATATTTTTTTTTTCATTTTTATTTGTGAACGGGATAAAATGACAGAAAATGATGATATAAGACACACATGATGTATGCCATTTTCGAAGTATAATAATTTAGTGCTACAATAAGGTTCTATATATCGAGTCTCGAAAGTGACAATCAAGACTTGAACCGATTGAACAGTCTGTGCAGAAATAATTATTCATTTAAAAAATATATATTTTTTTCCATTAATTTTTTTTTTTAAATAATGTATAGCGTAATGCCACCAAGAATACTGTTTTTAAAAGGATACTCCTTTTTTTACTATTCTGATCCTTTCAGAATTCTGCCTTTTTTTTGATACTTTATCCGACCTTTTTTTTACAAAGGAAAAAAAGTTCATTATTATTGAATTGAGATTATGATTTTAATCGAAACACCGACCTGCATCGAACGCACTCTAGCAATTGTCGCGAATGTTCTAGCTCCGTATGCAATGACTGTTCTATAAAACGAATTTTCGGAAAGGAATTTTCTTTGCATTACAACTGATCCTATCACGAATCACGGAAATACGTATGAAGTCCGATATCGGAGCACGTGTGAAGATGTTGGAGCTTTGTTCGGAAAAAGGTGAGACAGCACAGACCATTTCCGAATTAATAAAACGTACTGCCGAGTAAAACGGAATCGCCGAAAAGGTTGTTGGTTGCTGTAGCGACATGCTGTCCGATTAATTTCGGCTCACGTAAGCGTGGTGGAAGCAATAATGTTTTTTATATTTTGAATTTGCGTGGACATGAAAATTTACTCGCATTTTTACAGAAACACAATTCGCGTTAAAAAGTTGAAATCAATCTCCGATTCTGAGAATGCAGAATATTCCAAACTGCTAGGTTACGCCAAGACGGGTTTTTTAGCTTTGGGACCTGCCATAGCCTCGATTTTAAAAATCTTCGAACTACTATAGGAATATTTGTTGGATCTCAAGATGTGTCCAAAAATAATCGAGGACTTTTTTCAATCGCCCTTTTCTAAACTTTGGCTGCTTTTCGTGAAAGACAGTGTCTTTCCATGTTGACAGTCAAAATCAATATGGACTGTTCGTGTGTTGACTTCTATTTAACTTCATTAAAACACAGCCAGAACAATTGCGAAAAATTTCCGGTCAGGCGAAGTACGATTTCAAGCAACAAGAATCGAGTCCAGGTGCAATGTCAATTGATATGTTCTCTAACGACGAGGCTGACTAAGGCGCGTCTACATCAGCGTTGCCACTCGTGTTACAATTGTAACATTTTGTTACAATTTTCGATTTCTTGTTACAATGTTACACCCCGACCAATTTTGTTACAATTGACAAGAGTGGAGGAATCAACTGTATTTTAATATTTTTCTACTATAAGTGACATTATTTTGTAAAACAAATTTTCTTTTTTTGTGATTTGAGCATGATCAGCCATCTATTCAGGAATGTCCAACTTGTGGTCCGCGGGTAACATACGGCCCACATTGTAGTTTTGTGAGGCCCGCGGCCAGATCGGAGACACACAGTATGTAGCAGCACGCATTATGTAAAAATGGAAATGTTTGAAAAAAAAAAAAATATTTGTTGAACTAAAGTCTAAGAAATTTCTTGAAACTCGTCAATTTAATGGCTTACAAATTATGTATTTAACAATCCTATCCTTTGTCCTAGGAGTAAAAGAGTACTTTTGTGCAGAAAAATATAATGCACACCGTGAAATGGTTTTCTCTCAACCATAGCAGGATTATAACTCGTGTTCACATTTTTCAGATACTCAACATTCTTGTTCGAGACTTATTACTGTCCGCCGAATAATTTTGACTCCCAATGATATTTCTGGAGTATTTGTTTCTGAGTAAATTAATTTGCAAATTGTGGTTGTTGATCGATCCACAAAATTTCAGCGTTTTAATTTCTTATCAAAAGTTTCTAAATTTGTTTGAAGAGCATTTTATGAATATTCTATTTCTAAAGGATATAATCCCGAGGTCGTTAGTGACTCAGATTGAAATTTTGAAAAAAGTCTATAGGTATTTTTATAGTTTTTATCCTGCGGCCCGCTCAATCCAGAAGATCCTGACATTTGGCCCAGGTCAAGTTTTGATTTTGACACCCTTGCATTAGCCGCCCGTTTTTGGTCCCTTGTTGATTCAGAATCAGGGTTCATCATTCAATAAATTATAGCAGCAAACTGCACCAAGTCTTCGAGTTAGTTCAGTAAAAGAATTAAATTCTACCTTGACGCAAATTTAAACAACAAATTTACGGTAGCCCAAATTTTCGACAAAATTTGGAATGTAAGGGCACGAAGTTTCAGTTTAAATTAAAGTAGCATTTAAAAGGGAACATGATAGTTTAATTCGAATTTATTAAATGTAAATTTTTTACCGGAAACACTAGCGAGTGCATCTTTTCTGGCTGCCGGATTTTTTGCTGACTTCCTTAGTTGGCGCGAGTTACACGTGCTGGTGTATTTCGCTTGAATCAGCATCTGCATACAAAATTTATGTTTTTGCAGTAGGTTAGAGTACAACACGCAATATCGAAGTTGTTTTCTGAACGAAATAAGTATAGCTCAAGGACAGTGGACAGATAATAATGTTACTGCATATATTTCTGTTCATTATATCCTTTAGCTTGAAAATGTAATATTAATTAAGTTCGATTATATAGTATTAAGCATTGCCTGATGTACTGAAGGGAGCATCTCGTTTTGCGCCAACATTAGGAAATAATCTGCCACTTCAGTCATTCAGAAACTAAGCTTCTGTGCCGAGTAGTGTCATAATTCATTTTGAGATTTTTTACCAATAATATTTGTATTAAATCTGTTGTGAAATAGTGGGTTCGAATTTAAACAAATTGTGAAAATTTTGACATATCCTTTCTCCAATAAACCAACTTCGTCAAAAATGTTTATGGAACAGAAAATATCAAAAGTTCGGAAAAAGTCAGGCATTTTCAAACTCCTTTATTTTAATTTATAACTCTCTACTATTTGTGAAGGAATCATTCAATTCGGACTTGCGCACATTTCTGGCTAAAATCGTTCATTAACAACAAGATCTTAAGATTTGTTACACTCAACCTAAAAATGTTACAATTTTATCAGATAAATGTTACACTTAGAAATCTGAAAACGGCAACCCTGGTCTACATGTAACGATAAGTTGGACGATCTTAGGCGCCAAACTTTTACAAACAATATAAACTTCACATGTTGTCCAACTCATCGCTACGGGCCCAATTTGGCTAAGTTAGTCAACTTGTGAAATGGTTACTTGTTTGCAAAAGTTGACCGCCAAGATTGTCCAACTTATCGTTCATTGTAGGCGTACCTCATCAAAATTCCCTCATTTTCATTTATTTCGATTTGGTTTCTGTATTACGCGTATTATAAATGTATCTATTATTATTACAAAATGTTTAATGAAACAAAATAAAAACTGGATGAATACACGTACTTTCTAACCCTTTTTTAATTCCTTACATGTATGTACTTTTTTATCCTTTTATCTGAAAGGGTTATATCCTTTAAATTCGCTAATACTAGTTGGTAGCATTAATAGGTATAGATGCGGTTTAACGAAATTGATTATTTCTGTACATACTGATGATCTAACTAATTCTCGGTTGTCAAATTGTCAATTGTCAACTTCAGGTTGTTTGTTTGTGTGAAGAGAGCCGGAAACGCCACGAGGAGGCAGTCGGACTTTAAACATCGAGCGCTCCAGGCAGTAGCTAACTCAAATTAGAAATTCGGCCTATTTTAGCATTTTTTTTATTACCGTTTGTCAAGTGTCTTGAGTGCGAGTTTTTTTTTTCAAATCTCTTTAGATTTTTTCACTTTTCCGGTCGTGTTCTCGTTTATCGCGTGTCGTCCTTTGCGTTGTTGCGTATCATGCGAAACGACTTTACCAGTACCAGCCCAACTGAGGTTGACAATCATCGCAAAAATTATCGTCCAGAGGAAAGTGCCGCCAAATCTGCGTGAACAAGTCGTACAACCAACCGCAAGGCAGCAGCAGTCGAGCCGCCTGAGCCATCAAGCAGCCGAGCTGCCTGAGCCATCACACAGTCGAGTTGCCCGAGTCATCAAGCAACCGCCGCTGACCAGCCATAGTTAGCCGAGAGTAACGAGTCCCGTTGTGTCAAAATTTTATTTTTTTCTTCTTCACCGTTCACCGGGAGGAAGAAGGAAACGGCCCGAGCGAATTCCGTGTGTGTGCGGAAAACGTCCAGTATTAACAGTTATCGGTGTCTTAAAAGCATTCTAATTAAAATAAAGATACTATAACGGTAAAGGAGGGACTTTTGCGGAAGCGATCGAGGTTTAAGCATGCATAGCTTCCAGTTTTGTAAGTCTCTTATATAATCAATCACTCCTTGCATGGGAAACTTCTAGACTGTGTTTGGTTCGCCTTCAATCTTTCGGACATTAAAATTAAGGACCGGCAAATACTTTGAAGACCTGTGTGTAAACTGCAAGACAAGTCTACGTGGTTGACGCAGAAGAAGAACAAACAATTTTATTTCATATATAAATACAATAAATATTATTCATAAATATTTCATATAAAGATTGCAGACGATAAACAAAAAGTATACATATGAGTAATAGAGATGTCAAAAAAGTAACTACCCGTTACTTAAGTAGTCGTTACTAATAAGTATCGAAAGTAACGACTACCGAGTACAAAAAGTAGTTGTTGCATATGTACCGAACAACAAACAAACAAAGCAATCTCGTATGTATGTATTCAGGCAAAAACCCAAGAATCGAGCATACCAAGTAGTATACAGTCTGATATCTAATCATGATGGTCATCGATAGCATCCCTGTGAGCTACGCGGGGTAGATGCTCTCTTAAAGAATGTTGTTGCGAGTCCGGCGATACCTTGATCGTGTCGATCGGCTAAAGGATTCCAAAGATATCGACGAATTTCGGAAGTAGTACGAAACTGATTGTGAAATTGTTGAGTGCCAATATGCAGTTTGACAGTTATTTGTGACCCCCCCCCCCTCCCCTGTGCACTGACCGAAAAAGAGATCATTTAAACCGTTAGACAATATTGTTGCGATCCAGCACCCCCTCGATCGTGTCACCACGCCAAAGGACTGCAGAGATATCGACGGATTTCCCAAAGATTACGCGGATTCGTTCATAGTATGCCGAAGGAAATCGTGCTGGCTCGATACTTGCGTAATGCGCTTCTAGCCACTACTCGGTCTGCTCGATACTTGTGCTTCTACCTGAGAGTAGATATCATACCGTGTGCTGCTCGCCGAATATTACAAGCTACAAGCGCAAGAATCGAGTAGATCTAGTAGTACACTGTCGTATATCTACATTCTCTCAATAATCAAGAATCGAGCAGACCGAGTAATCGAGCAGTCCAAGTAATCGAGCAGACCGAGTAGTAGGTAGAAGCGCAGTGTGCAAGTATCGAGCCAGCACGATTTCCTATCGCCTACTATTAATGAACGAAACGATTGACCTCGTATTCTTTCGGAAATCCGTCGATATCTCTGAAATCCTTTGATGTGGCGACACGATAGGGGTGTCGTTGGACTAACCACAAAATTGTCTAATGGGTCGACGGACCCTCTTTTTCGGTCAGTGCACAGGGGGTCAGAAATAACTGTCAAACTGGATATTGGGACACAGCAATTTCACAATCAGCTTCGTACTACTTCCGAAATCCGACGATATCTTTGGAGCCCTTGAGCCGATCGGCACGATCAAGGTGTCGCTGGACTCGAAACAAAATTCTCTAAGGGAGCATTTTTCCGGTGCAGCTCACAGGGGTGTCAGGAATAACCGTCAAAGTGCAATAATTCATAAAACGTATGCTCTTGTCAACCTTGATGTTGGCCACAGCAATTTTAAGATCGACTTTGTATTCGTGCGGAAATGCCTCGATATCTCTGCAATTCTTTGGGGGAGCGACACGATCGAGGTTTTGCTTGACTCAGCACAAAATTGCCTAAAAGGTGTCGAAACCTGTTTCCCGATTAGTGAACAGGGTGGTAAGAGATAGCCGTCAACCCGAATATTGGCAACAGCAATTCCACAGTCAACTTCGATCTACTTCGGAGATCCGTCGATATCTCTCTATTGCTTTGGTGGAGCGATATGTCAGCGGATTCCCCATACAATTGCCTAGACTTGTCTAAGCCTTTTACCCGTTAGTCCAGTCAGAGATAATCGTCAGCCAAGATGCTGACCACGGCAATTGACGATTAACTTGGTACCATGCACATTAGAAAATGATCGATATCTCTACAATTTGCGGCCGAGCGATACGATTGGCCTCCCGCCTGTCTCGCAATTTGAATGTGTATAACAGTGCAAAAGATGAGTACAAGCCCTCTCTACTTTGTCGGCGACCAACCGTAAATAGGAGGAATAGGAGGACTATCGCATTCGAGTAGGTTGTCGTTGCAGTCGTTGTAGTTTTTTAAGTGTTTCTTTAAAAGCAACAATTACTAAGTAACGATTACAAAGTAACGATTACTCGAAACAAATGTAGCGAGTATAACCGATTACTGAAATGTAACTAAAGTTGATATCACTCATGAGTACATAGTCGTATATCGAAAAAAGAAATAAAAATCGCTCTGTAAAGAAAATTATCTGGAATGTATTTACATGAGGGAGAGTTGTCTTCTCGGCTGCGTACGAAATTAGCCTCTTCTTCCTCTTTATGGCACGATAGCCAGACGTCGGGCCTTGGCCGCCTGGATTGAAAACCTGCAATTGTCGGCTGCGTACGAAATTAGCCTCGGTCTTGTTTTTTTTTTTATCAAACCGGCTTTTATTGCCTCGGAATGGAATCAAGGAATCGAGGGGAAGCCCTTACGAGGCTAATGTTTTTTTTTTGTAGAGGCATTGTGATCAGCAAGTACGCTCTGCCGAGTTATTATAACTGTCATTAATAGATTTCCATCTATTTACGAGAGTTGTAATAACTCGTCAGAGGGTGCTACATCTCTACAAAAAACATTAGGTATCTTCAATGGAATCGGGTAATCGATACGATCCGATAGTCCAGCTTATGGCTTATGGCTACACTGCCCGGAAATTATAGTCAAGTGAAACGTAAGTATTCAACCAGCCGAGGCGAAGATCTTCTTTTTCCCCTATATGTATAGAAATTGATACGAGAGTGGTATCCCACTAGGAAAAATTAGAAGTCCTTCTCGAAGAAGATGTTTTGAAGGTCTTTTTCATTCCAAGGGAGCAAATATGGAAGTATTTAGAATGACTTTAAAAATGAAATGAAATCCTTCTCGGGAAGGTATTTAGAAGGTCTGTAGAAGGTAATAGTCATTCCGAGGAAGTAAATATGGAGGCATTTAGAATGAGTTCAGAAGACAATATAAAATAATTTCCGGGTAGGTGTTTGGGAGCCAATTCGAAGGCATATGCCGTTTGTTTTACCGCTAACTTTGCGACGTACAATTTCGTATATTGCTGGAAATCATTTTTCTGCGCAGTTCGTGTTCGTGCATAGTTTTTGTTGTGAGTGGTGGATTGATTCAGTTCGTAGCAGAAAATTTCGATTATACATAGTTTGAAGTTTATAAAGTGCATATTAGTTTATTTACTAAAAAATAACGAAATTGTATTTTTTTTCTTTTTTTAAATGTTAAGAGTGTGATATAATAAATTTGATATAAAAAATTCTACATAAATTACTAAGTTTTTTTTCATCATCATAGGGCGCTATACGCCCGACGCCCGATTGGAGAGTTCTTAGAACTCGTGAGATGCTGAGCTATCTCTTTCGTAAGCAATGTTTGCTCTTCTTCCTCCTTGCCCTCTATACCACTGCGCCGCAAAGCTCGACCTGCGGTGTAGGACCGTCGCCCGTTCTGGCGGTAATGTCTAAGCCTATTTTTACAGGGAACTTACTCTTTTGGATCGTGTCATCGCCGATACCAATGCGATAAGTTTGTTACTATCAATAAATGAAATTCTTTCCTTTCTGAACGGCGATCTCAATTCAAAAGTGAAGACTTTAGTATCAACTTAAATTGCATCATTTTAATACGCTGGGAAAACTCCGTAGGTGAAGACGCCCACCAGCTGCTGGGCTTCCGAAACTGGAGAACAAGGTCACGTAACCGCGACAATTGGAGGTCAACGATTCAAGCGGCCATAGCCCGACGTCGGGCTATCGTGCCACATTGATGATCAATACATTTTTGGACATTGAGTGCGGGTAGGTGGTATTTCCAACATAAAATATAGAAATATAAATAAAAAATAAATATAAAATAGATCTTAAATAAATAGTTTAACTTCTTATAAGGTACACTATGTTGTTACCCGAAACTAATCCACACCGATTGCACAAAAAACGCGCTTATTTTTAGTGAAAACATCTTTCTAAAAGTCATTCCCATTTTCATTCAAAAGTACTACCAATAAGGCCTTTCAAGAAATCCTTACTATTTCCTTCCGAAGTACTGAAAAAGAATCCTTCTTAGAAGTTCTTACTGATTCATTCTGAAGTACTGCAAAAGAAACCTTCCTAGAAGACCTTACTGATTCATTCTAAAGTACAGCAAAAAAAGCCTTCCATGAAGGCCTTTTTATTTCATTCCGAAGTACTGGAAATAAAACCTTCCTAGAAGTCATTATGGAATCATTACATAGTACTTCCAAAAGATTCCTTCTTGGAATTACTTCTTTCCGCGGACATGGCTATGGAAAATGGTAGATATAAAGGTAGGTAAAAAGAATGAATTGTTTCATTCTAAGAAGACCTTTGGAAGGGCTTACTTCACACTCTTTTTCCTAGTGGGATGTTACGCTGTTAACATGGATGAATAAACTATAATCTTTCGCCGTGATCTTTCGTTCATACTAGCGTCTTCCCTAGGTAGTTCACTGGCTAGCTGCGCCCACAAACTCAAGTACGAAATGTGCTATGTGAGTACTAAATATACGTCACTGCGTCCTCTGACTTTTTGCAAGAGTCTCTGAAGCAGGGACGTACCCAGCAAACATTTGTTGGGGGGGTGAAAAATAAAATTTGCCGACTACATTTGAAAATTGACCAAGTATAATTAGAGGTAAGGAAATTTCGGTTTCACGAAATAGGTGCGAATTTCGGCGAAAATTGCTCATTTATGCGAATAAATGCGAAATGTTCTAATTTGGACTTTTTCCACAAAAATAGTTTATTTTTGTCCAAAAATGTCAATTATTTATTGGAGATAATTTTTCTTCTCGGAATTTTTTTCAGACGCTTTCCGTTAATCAGAATAGAGAAATCGTTAAATGCAGAGAGTTCGCTGAATCACGAGCACGATGGCTTGCCGAACACCGAGGAAGCGCTTTAGTTGGAGTATCGAACGATTGTATGAATATATAGGTATAAAAATTTGATTCAGCCAGTTAAGTTGTGACCCGCTGTAACTTAATTTTGCACCATCGCTTCACAATTCGATGTAGATCTATTTTATCGACAATATCCTTCGCAGAAAATATTAGCATCAAATTGTCTGTTCATCCTCCATTAACGTTCGTAAAAATGATTGATTTATTATTAATCTTAATTTACTAAATGATCGTTCGCTCGAAGCTGATGTCACTGGACATGCCAAAATAAGCTGAATAATAATTAAGCTTTCGGTCCTTAGTTTGAAAGCCTCTCTCGCTATCTCCCCAGAGTTTTGTAACTCGGAGCAATCATCAAGAAGAAGAATTTGAATTTCAGCTTGAAGGCATTCAGGGATCTCCTTTGAAATACAAAAATGAGTTTCGATCATCCCAGTTACTGAGATTATCGTGCAATTTTTCATATCGGTCAAAATTAGAAATATGTTTTGAAATGGTTGGAGCAGTTTGGCTATTTTTTCCAATTCTTCTGTGAACTTTGAGATAAAAAGGTCAAGTAGGACTATGAACTCTTTTCGGTAAAATGTAGCAAAGTCTATTTCGCCTGTAGTTTGAGATGATTCGTCGAATTTGTTCGGAGTACGACGAGTTCGGTGTGTTTTTTTTGTAGTCCGATTCAGGGTCAATATTTAATTTTCTTGTCAAAATCATGGAGCTTTCCACTAACGCAAAGATTTCGCGGTCGTTGTTAGTACCTTTAAAAAAAATTTATTGTACTACGAATGAGTTTCATGGCGTCAATAATGTTATGGTCCTGAGTTTCCAAATTTTCAGTTTCATTTTTCAATTTTAACATTAGTTTTATGTTTTTATGCCGAATAGCTCTGTTAATAAGAATGTACATTAAATTACATACTTTCAATATTGCAACTTTCAAATGTTTATATCTTTAAACATCGACAGGTATTCGTTTGTATATTTATGAATGCCGAAAATCACAATCCTACATATTCCCACTGAGGTCAAATTTGCCGACTGCAGATGAAAGTTGAAAAAGTTAGGGGAGTGAGACACCCCCCATACCCCCCCCCCCTTAGCTACGTCCCTGCTCTGAAGACTAGTTACCTCACGTTTCTTGGCGGTTAAGTCCCTTGTCCACCGTATTCCGTGCCTGCGCGTGCGTACCATACGGTTTACTCGTTATTTACGGCATCCATCCTGCGTCTACCTCTCATTCGCCATTAGGAGTACCTGAGCCATGTGGCCATAATCTCCCTCCCTTGCGGGACGACGAGAATTTATCCGGCTTAAAGCCGGAATGGTGTTCTCCGCCGGGATGCGACTCTAGCTGGTCGGCTTGTCTATCACCACAAACCCCCTCGAGTCCAACGCCTAGATGGATAGGGACCATGGTCCCTTGGGCACGCCCATCCCCGAGGTACACTATTCGCTAAAGATTTCTCTATACACAGCAAAAAATCCGGTGTGAATTTAACTTCGAAAATTGTCGAATAGGGTCCCTCCGTTTGGATAAAATATTGTTTTATCCAAATGGATGAACACAAAAGTGTACTTCCAATTACACCAAAAGGAGTAATACTCGATATTTTTGGGATAAAAATAAAACACAAGTTTCACAGAACATTTAACTCATAAATGAGTTTTGTATAACTAGCGTTTACCTCTCTATAGGTGTTGGCGACATTTCATTTACCTCTTTACTCTCTAAAAATGCATAATAAATTACCTGCCTACAGTGGGATTCGATCCAGCGGCCCTATGATTTGAAGACTAACGCCCTACCTACTACACCACACAGACTATACGGGATGACGTTCGTAATTTGCACCATATATTACGTGCGGAATTAACTCCATTTTAAGTAAATTTTAACACCATATAAACAAAAACTGATATAATTTCGAATAAAAGTTATTATTTATCCAAATGAATTTTATTTTGAGTGTTTTATCCTAATGGAAAAAAGGAAAATGTTATACTCGGGACGGAGTGAAATAAATGTATTTAACTCCATAGGTATAAAAAAATTAAACCTTTTTGGATAAATTTTGGTTCACACCGCCTGATTTTTTGCTGTGTAGCAGGTGTGATCCTCCCTTGGCCCCCTTTCGGAAGACCTAACGAATTCGGCATGCCTCCGCAGGATCGTTATGCCTGTTTACTACTCGTCGGCTTAAAGCAGACTCGTAGCGCTACCGTTCACATTGGGGTGGCCCCCATCCGTTTACTAAGCAGCAATTCGATTCGGGCCGTGTGGTCATCAATCCACAAACCAGCTAGGTATAGGCGCATAGGCCATTCTCCCTAACAAGCCCCTTGGAGGCTTGGGTTATGCGAAGCCGCCAGCTCCGAGACTGGACACGTACGCTTATATCTGGTTTCTCCCCTACGAGGAGGCACTGCGTCGTGTAAGCTTGTATGGCTGACTTTTCGAAGGAATAGGGAAAAAGTTAAGCCATGCTGTGTCACCCATACATGACGTGTAGGGAGCTCGGGATCGTCACCTCCCGAAGGTCTTTGTACAGATCCACGCCATGGCGTATCAACCATACCAGGGGCCTCCCTGCGCTGCTCGGGTCCGTGGTGGCGCAACTCACCAAATATGTGTGTCACATGAACACACTCACCCTGCGGGATCGTTATTTACGGCAGTAAGATATACCCAAACTACACTTTACATTTGAGGTCAATGAGAATACGACTAGAGAAAAGCAGTCGAACGCCTCCTTTGTCCGGCCGTCCGATTACACTCTCATTGAGACTAACGTTTAACGATAACGGTTGTCTACCAACATATCCCGCTAACCACCACCAGTACTACCACCGTGATCGATACATTAATCGTACGGAAGAATCTTCCATGTAACATCTATATCACTACAACCCCTGGGCGTTATGGAATGTATACTATACACATCAGACAGGACATTGAGGACGGACATTTAATTAGACTAAAGGCAAGAAGAAAACTCCGCGTAGAATTTTCAATATGATAGGTTTCCTTTCGGCTCCCGATATGGGCATTCAATCACAGCCATAGCATGACACGATACTCCCACCAAGCCAGAGCCGACTACCGTGGTACTAAATTAATAATACTTTTATGAACATTTCCAAATGCTAATGGCGCTGCTACAGCAGGATTTCCCGTAATCTAGGAATGCTAGCCTATAATTCGGATACAAAGGGGGTATCCAGTTTAACTTGTGGACATTATGCGATCCTTTTCAGGATGATTAAATGGAGTGCTTAGAAGGAATATCGACAGTTGGGTGGGATCGGGTATCGGTTCAGGATATACAGATATAGATATTGAGCAGGTCTAAATTCAAACACATAGTCATGATTAGCCAATCACGCAAAATAAATATAACAATTAAATTAAATAATGATACAAATAGAAAATAATGAAAATCAGTTAAAGAAAAGAAGCTTCCGAATTTCTATGAGTGACAACCAAATCAGAACATTAAAATGTATAACCTTGACTTAGAAAATGAATTAAAGAATATGACAGAACACTCCGAAGGACATAAGTTAACTGTTAATCACTTTTCATACATTCTTATTACACAGCAAAAAAAATGCCGGGTATTCGAGCAAGAAAATCCGATAGGATAAAAAAGAAAAATTATTTCGGAGTAAACATGCTCAAAATAACACCGCCATCAGGGGTTTTATTAGAAAAGAATCCGAAACGGACGAAACTTCTAAATTGAAACCTTTTTCGGACACATTGCAAAGAATATCCCATTTGGTATTGAGTATTACACCTATCGGATCAATTCCGTAACATGTTCAATCAAGTTATTGTGCTGGGGCTAATTTCATCCGATTTTGGTATTTTGTGTATCCACCGATCGGAGTGAATTTGGTGGTCGAGCCAAGCCACATGATGTATAAATCACAAACTCCATCAGTTAGTCTGGTTGGCTTAGTTGGTAGGGCGTTCGTCTACAAATCATAACGTCCCGGGATCGAATCTCACTGTAGGTAGGTACATTTATTATGCATTTTAGAGCGTAAAGAGGTAAATGATTACCTATAGAGGGGTTGTACAAATCTCATTTATGCGTTACATGTTCCTTCCCTGTGAAAATTGTTTTTTTTTTATTCCAAAAATATCGAGAATCACTCCTTTTGGTGTTAATGAAAGTATTCTTTTGAGTTCAAATTATTACACCAAAAGGATAAAATCATTACATTCGTTCGGAGTCTTTAACAATACCTTGCTTCGAGTTTTATGCCAATATTATCCGATTCGGATGGACACTATTCGACACCGATTCGGAGTGAAAATCACTCCGATTTTTTTGCTGTGTACCTGTAATAATGGGTACATCAGAAGCGTGAATTACCTCAACATTGACTTACATTTTACAAAGCGTATTATTTATTCATTTTCCATTTACTCTCTAAGACAAGGTTTCGTGAGATACAGGGTGTAGCAGAAATTGAAAGAAAGCCTGAAAAATGTGATAGTCCGCAGGTTGTCGATTCCAAAGAAAATGTGTGAAAACATAAATTGTAGCTTTTTTTCTCAAACTAATAAAATTGCATATTTTTGGATGTTTTATTTAAATTTAATGTCCTTTAAAAAACACCCTGTATAAACAATAAAAAAAATAAAATCCACGCCATAAAAACACTACAAAACGTTTTCAACACAACAACAAAAGCAAAAACTTACATTTCGCTCTTCAGTCTCGACAATCAGATGATTATTCTTTAGCGTCATAGTAGTGACGGAACCATTGACGCCGCCGTTATTATGATTCATATTACCCGACGACGAAGTAATCATGCCATTCGGCATTGAATCGTGCGCTGTCGTTTCACTAACAATTGCATTACAATAGGCCAATCGTGTACGATCGCCATGTTTCGTTGTATCGTTGTCGGTATCATTTAAATCGAGCGTGTCATTACTACGATTGATAGCGTATCCGGATTCGGTTGATTTCAACTGAAACGGGAAAGAAAAATGGAAAACGAGAAAATAAAAAACAAATCAACCCAAATCGAAGAGCTCAAAATTTGTGTTGAATAAAAAAAAAAAACAAAACAGTCAACAACAACATCAAACAAAAACAAACATTCGCGTAATTTATGTGCAACAGGAAGCTAAAAGGATATGGTTACAATATCTACAAGATTGGCATACGAAAAAATGATGAAAATTTTCCTAGATTTTGGTATTCATATATACGTATCCTGTGGCGACAGACAAACAAAAAACACTAAGTAAGCAACAACACTCAACAACACAGCCACAAAGCCAAATTTTCAACAAATCGTATTTCATCAACTCTCTGGGAGGGTGGAGGTGCAAAACAATGTCAGCTTAGCACAAACAATAAAAAGCGCAAAAGCCGCATCAGCGTCACCAGGACGACCCGACTCGTATCCTGATTTTTGATACTATACATATGCAATGTGATAAAACAATACAGTTGCTGTCTCTCTGTTTGATTGTCTCTCTGTTTGCATATATTTTCTCTGTCACTGATTTTGTCTGTGACAAGGACAAAGGATTTTCAAATTAGCCTAGCCTAGAACCGTATAAAGTGTTGTACATATAAAATAGATGAAAAATTATGGGCGCAATATCAAATCGGTTAGGTTAGGCAATCCTGTCGGAGAAAAAAAGGAACTGACATACCACCGCAATGCAAAGTGACTCCTGCAATAAACCTCTGACATTTTATCGGATATGTCGCACAACACAGAGGCATAATGTTTGCTCTACTACAGATGACATTCTATTTTCAAATGATATACGATGCGAAGGACTGTTGTAATGGTTACATGATTTATGGTTGATGTTATTTTTTTTTTACTTTATTCAGGGCAGCTATACAGTTTTTTTCTGGTGGTGGCGTTTTTTTTTTAGACCGAAACTAAAATGTGAAATACATAGTGTCAAACATATGCAGAGGAGGTGAGGTGAACTTAATTTATTTTGACGAACCATTAGCCGCATGTGTTCATGCTGAGTGACGTTCTTAATATATACTAAAATGCTCATAATGAAATTATTTAGTTTTTCCTACGTCAGAATGTATGCTTTTGCTGACCTCTTTTGAGGGTCCTTGAAACACGAAAATTTTCCATTTAACCCTGGAGGGTCATGCTTATTTTTAGTATGGGAAGGTCATGCTTCGTCGAATCGACGACGCTCAACTTTAAGGCCTCGTACAAATTACCTTTTCGCAAAATATTTATAAAATTCGACAGATTTTCAATCAGTATAGAGTCAATATTTAGAAGGGAAAAACATAGATTTTGAGTAATTTTGTAAGAAAATTGATTTACAAATCAAATGTTCTTAATTTAATATTATTTGGCCGGATATATAAAACATTAAATTTAAAAATGAAATAAATAAAAACTAACGTTCATATAATTTAAAAAATGTGCTCTAATCAGAAAATATATATTCCAAAATTAATAGAAAATTGCGTTTAATGAATTAGAAGCTCGTTTATATACAAGAGGCACAGTGATCCATTTTGGGGTCCCAACACGGGTTTTCCTTCACTTCGCCTACTCCAGTTTTCGGAGTATATTTTAGAATTATTAACAATGAATTTAGGAATTTCTTCTCCCCGAGCTCCCTTGATTAATTCTAATTCTATGTATGATGTCAAGTTTTGAATTTGAGTGCCTTGGAGGCGATTTTGATGAGTTCGAAAATGAGGAACAATTTTGAGCCATTTTCCTGATTTGTCCTAGTAAATTTTTTTTCCATAATTTTTGAAAAAATTGGTTCCACATTTCAAAAGAAACATATTTGCTAAGACCTAGTTGTATGGACACAGATTTATCGTCGAATCGACGACCAGCCATAATAAATACTGGAGTTCTAAAAGTTACAGAAAGTTCATCCTTCGTTGTTTCGACGACGCCAATTTCCAAAAATCCAACTTGCCCTGCTTACTTCAACTAGCTGCAAGGGTACCAGGCAACTACATCGACACCGTAAGTGCTGTACGAGAAAGCAGCTCAAAATAATGAAAATTGTCAAGAAAAACGGGATAAATGTAATGATGCGTAGTCGATTCGACGAAGGATGACCTTCCAGGGTTAATCCCGATTTATTCCGTTGAGGGTCCTTGAAACAGGAAACAAACACCGGGTGTATAATGTACTCGACATCCCCTTTGATATGATACCCCGCATGCCGACCGCCGGTCAAGGATTAAGGAGTATCCTTTTTTGTCCTTTTTGGGACCTTTTCGATCAAATTTTTTTTTAGCAAAATCAGTTTTAGTTTCTTGGAAGGCTTACTCAAATTTTTTCTATTTGGAGGCCTGAATTCGGATATTTTGACAATAACTGCCTCGTCTTGTGGGGTGTGTGATGTAAGGCACCACGACGCATGACAACTGGACAAAATTATGTAAACAACAGTCCAGTCAAAATAGAAAAAAATACAGTAAGTACATACAAAAACTGCAGTGAAGAACACACTAAAATGAAGGCTAATTTTATTTTTTTTCGATTGAGTGGGGTAACAGCAAACTCATTTTGCTCAGAAAACTTTTGATAGGAAAGGTTACAAAAAGGACAAAAAAGGACACTAAATAATCCTCGATCAGAGGTGGGCATACGTGGTGTCATATCAAAGGGAACGCCGAGTACATTCCATACCCGGCGTTGGTTACTTGTTTCAAGGACCCCCAAAAGAGAAAATCGCGCTCAAATGAGAAACTTCCGTGTTTCCCGTAACTTATCATCTGTATCTTTCTAAAGCACTGTTTCCCATCTGGTCGTCCGCAGACCGGAGGTGGTCCGTGAAACACCCGTAGGTGGTCCGCGAGGAGACTCTGGAGACTTCTTACAAGAAAGTTATATTTATTGTGACTACTCAAAGTTCCTTGATTATGGGTAGGCGATAGGTTATGTTATGTTCGTTGCTTATTGTCCAATTCCGAAATTATTCAAACTTCAAAAGGGTTTTCGCGCTAAACATTGTCACAAATCCGAGTCTAAAGACCGAGCTATAACGTTTACTGAATAACTTTTAATCGAAGTTAGCTCTTCGAGACCAAAAGGCACCTATTCTTGTGCGAGAAAAATGTTAGCTGGTTGACGCCAATAAAACAGTTTATCTCCCCTCTCTCGACGTGGCAAATCTTAAATCATGCTTTCTACAAAATGGTGTTTGTATAAAAATTGAAGGCCAATGACAGTCGGTTGCGTCGGGAAATGTGGACTAACCCCTCGAAAAGATGGTAGCCGAACCTAATTTTCAATAAATGATCTTCCTGAGACTACAGCACCAAGACAACGTATGTATGTGTTATGCGAAGGATCTTTGTAAAAAAACAGTGGTTTTCCACTTTATTTCTAACGAGGAAATAACAATCAAAAATATAATAAGGGCAATTTGTGATGGGAGTTGGGAGATAGAGCGCAAGCTTCAGAATGCAATACCTGGCATAACAAAATCGAAACCTAAATTCATTATTATTGAGTGGTATGGTCCGTCGAGATCCATTTTCAGGCTAAGTCGTCCGCAGAGGTTTCTGGTTGGGAACCACTGTTCTAAAGCCTAACTACTAAACTAACTACGCGAATAATTCAAATTGTCACTACCTTTTTCATTTTTTAGAATTTATAATAGCTAAAGATTCTACCGTTAAGTTTGCTAAGAAAAAAATTTGATCGGAAAGCTTTTTCCTTTGAGGGTCCTTGAAACATGTAACAAAGGCTTGACATGGAATGTACTCGACGTCCCCTTTGATATAACGCCCCGCATGCCCACGTTTGATCAAGGATTAATTAGTGTCCTTTTATATCCTTTTTCAAAGCTTTCCAAACCATTCTTTTCTTAGCAAATTTAATAGTAGAATCTTCAGCTGTTATAGATTCTATAAATTTTTTTGGATTATGGTTGGGGATGGTCCCCAGATCATGGCATTAAAAGTCCCAACCGATTGGGGGTCCGCAACCTTAACCCTCGGATGGTTCAGTGGGGTCTGACAGACCCCAGAGAAATTTAAATCTTAAAATTTTCATAGAAAAACTTGTTGAATGGTATTTTGATGCATATGTAATTTAGGTATGTGTCACATACGTTCATTTAAGCATGAGTTTGTTGGAATTTGTGATTTTGTTAATAAGTTATAGCACTTTGAAATGCTCTGGGGTCTGTCAGACCCCACGAACCATTTACGTATGTCTTTTTTACAAAAGTAAATTTTTCGTTTTGTGGGAAATTTTCAAAGTATGTTATTTGGAAAATGATAAAATGTAATAATAATAGTCGGGAACGGTTGAAACTTTGTAATTAGAGTACATTTGGGAAATTAAATATGTTAATTTTGAAACAAATGGAAAATTTAGGGTGTTTTGAATTAGGGGTTTTTAAATTTTTTACTCAATTCATTCAAAATTATGCCGTTTTTTTACCTGGTTTTCATTTATGAGGATCTCCTTTCACTATTGTGTCATAACCTTATGCTTTCTAAGTCAAGATAAAAATTTATCACTTTTATGAGCGTAATAATTAGGTGGGTATTTTACATAATACATAAAGCTTCCTCAGCAAACTTGGCTATACACTTGTCGAACCTCTTCTAAGAAGGTGGAAATCAACGGGCAATATTCGCCGAAGTACAGTGCAAAATATTGAAGACATTTTGTGCATTGTTTAGCTTGACCCCCCCCCCCCCCTTTGAGGGCTGATGCCCCAGGTCCCCCAATGTGGTCAGATAGTCCCCCAAAGAGGTAAAAATGTTTTCTATGCCCACGAGCAAATGATCGGAAGACAAAATACAATCGCAACGAATGCAAAAAGTCAATCTGCGAAGACCACCGAGGAAAAAGCTGTGAAGAAGAATGCTCTAAGTATTGACTAACTTTGGATCCCGATTTAAAAAAAAAATATTAACCTAAGCTAAAAAATGCTGATGTACTTATCTTTGCTAATTAGTATTTAATACCTTTTGACTAATAAAAATAAAATTTCGTTTAAATTTTAGTTCTTATATTGATTTATTTGTGATAAGTTCAAATTACCCTCAAATTTGACAAATTTGTATAAGCATTCACAATAAGTTCAAGATCATTTTAAGGTAAATATTGAGTCACTCCGGTCAAGAACCCCCATTATCCCCCATTTGAATTTGTCAAAACTGCCTGTCCATAACTCCCCCTAAAATTGGAGCAGAGTGCTAAATTTTGGTTTGTTGGGATTGGAGGTCATAGTCACCTCACCGACCAAAAACCAGCTCATTGGGATAAAAACTAAGGGTAGTGTCCTACCAAAGCGACTCATCAGGAGTTGGTTCTACGTACTACTCATTTTATAAACTGTAGAACAAAGTTGTCTTGGGTCACTTTGTATTGGAGGTACCCTTAGTTTTTATCCGAATCAGCTGATTTTTGGTAGGTGAAGTCACTATGACCTCCAATCGCAACAAACAAAAATTTAGCACTCTGCTCCGATTTTGGGGGGAGCTATGGACATGCAAATTTGACAAATTCAAATGGGGTGATAATGGGGTTCCTTGACAGGAGCGTTTACCTTAAAATTATCTTGAACTTATTGTGAATACTTATACAAAATTTTACGGCTGAACTAGTAGTATTTCAAAAGTTATGGAGCTTTTAAAAAAGGTCTAAAATGAAAATATTCTAATTTTTGTTCTAGTTTAACGCCGAAATATTCAATTTAACAATAATGTGTCATTAATCATTACAAAGGTAATTTTATGTAGTTTATTTCGTTCTCAGACCACTTTTCTGTATCTCTTACCGTTTTTGAAATAATCGCAAAAAAACGGAAAAAAATGCGCCCCCCCCCCCCTTTTAAAGGTTGCGGACCCCAAATCGGTTGGGACTTTTAATGCCATCATCAACCATAATCCAAAAAAATTTCCGATGTAGGATTTTTGCCGTTCAATGGCCATATTTTGGTCCAATTTTCTTAGACTATTAGACAGAGTTGGACGGAACTAATGCAAAATCAGCAAAGTATCCCATCTTTGGTTATGTATTTGTAACTTTTCTCGCTTTTATAGATGTATTGGTGTGACATTTCGTAAATTTAGAAGAAATTCAACACATACATAAAGATGGGCTACAGAGTCACTTATAAGGAGTGCCTGGGCTTGGTATATTTAAAATCGTTGCACCTGGAGAGTTTGTTAATGAAAGAAATCGTTTCACTCTGTATACATCTCATAGTTGGAAGAGAGCTGGAGAGCTGCAGATACAGTAACATCGGAAATATAATTCTTATTCAACGTGTTGTTTGTTTGTTTAGTATGTATTTCAAAGCCAATTAAAATCATTTCGGGAGGGGTCCGGACCCCCGTGGACCCCTCCCCTGGCTACGTCCCTGTTTCCCGAGAAACTATATTTGCCCGGAAGAAAGTGATGAAGTGAGTATCATAATTTCGGCAGTTAAAATTAGCTTCGGCGTCGTTTTTAAATTAATTTAAGATTTTATGCAGCTCCGTCGTAGCACGCATAATGCAGGGCCGCCCCTGGTCAACTCTTACCTGAGAGCATTCGACTAATAGACACAGCGAAGACTAAGGTGGGCCTATAGAAAACGCACAGTGAAAATTGGAGTAAATATGTTCAGCACCACCTCCATTAAAGTACCTACCTGCCGATGAACTTACATCTCTGACAGGTATCGGGAAATATGTATCATCCAAGTAGGCGGTAGGAAAGACTAGACATGTCAATCCTACTCCCACATTATTTCATTTTCGAAACGACGCGCTACCACTTCGTAATCTAATTTTAGTAAAAACCCGGAAGCACATTTTTATGTACATAAAACATTGTGCATTCTCGAGCTATCCATCCATCATATAAAAATCTGAATACCTACTCTCACTCCGCAAACCGAAACCAACTGAAAATATTTGGACCGATCTATTCAATAGAGCTCTTTGGCACAAGCCCCCCTCCCCCCTTCTAAATTCAAAATCGAGTCCAAATCATTACAATATTTATGAAATCAATCAATCGCGAACATACTTCCCTATGCCTTTTACGAACTCCATTCAAGAACGTTTCAATCAATCTCTCGACTAGCTTGTTAGATCAACTTGTGTGTAGATGAGTATACTAGAGTCCTTCGCCAGCCAGCAGCCAAGCAGCACTTCACTCACAGGATCTCTCGATGCACATATACTGTTTGTGCATTCAGTGAAGTAAAATGTAACGCTTTGCTGGCAAATGCAATTGAACGCCAAAGTGCAATTTGAATAAAAACGATGACGGACCAAACATTCAGCCGAGTCGAGTCTCATTCATTTCATCTCCAACCCCCATCTGAAGAGCAGGTGAACTCATTCGTCGCGCATTTCACGATATATTTGTTAGGGGCTGACGACCACGAGATGAGAAAAGGGTTGCAATTAGGTAATTGGCTTCATGTTATGTACGCGGCAACAAGAAGAAATTTCCAGAACTGAATTTTTTCCTGAAATTGTAATAGCTTGCCGAGATTGAAGAGAACTGCCATTTTGCATATGCCCAGTGGACATTACTTTGGCCAGACCGCATCATGTCATAGCATAGCATAGCATCGCTATGCTCATCAACGTTGTATGGACGGACGTTGTCTAATTGTACTATGGATGGCATTCCACCGCGAAATATTTTTACCTCAGCTACCCGAAATAATTAACGCACAGACACAAAATTGTTGGCAGCATTAATCCGCAAAGAGATACGATTTTGATGAAAATAATAAGCAGGGGCCTTTGCCTGGACTCTTTTTGGCTGGCCCAGGAGTTTGTGTAGGCACTAGAGTGGAACTAACTTTTTTTTGCACGGGGTGGCTCCCAGTGTAATTGCGGATAACTTGGATTGTAATGGTGTAATGTAATAGTTACGGACGCGGATGGACTCTTGCGAATCGTGATGCGGCCGGCCGTTAGTTTTTGTGCGCTTCATCGTAGGGCTTTCCGTACAGATGGATGAATGGATGTCGGTTGCATGCACATTGCACACGGTCGTTTGTACCAAAACGATAACGAAACGAATTATGTACTTGGAAATTATCCGAATGATGACTTCCTCTTGCATTTGGTCAACGGCCTGATGCGGTTTTTTCGGCTAAATTTGCACGGTCCCACGGGTCCGATTTGCTACTTTCTTCTTTGGCGGTGTGCAAAATTAGAAATTGAGTTGGTTGGAGTGGATAGAATTGGATAGTATATACATGTAATTGGGTGATATTAGCAA
Source organism: Microchrysa polita (assembly GCA_949715475.1). NCBI lineage: Eukaryota > Metazoa > Arthropoda > Insecta > Diptera > Stratiomyidae > Microchrysa > Microchrysa polita. The sequence continues at coordinate 28,212,968 of OX454417.1, forward strand.
TGATGGCAGCAAAATATATAGAAGGCTGAAATCTGTATCCCATATGTATTTATATACTAAAACTGAGTCTAATAAATATGGTCCCGCGTTTCGTAGTAGATGTGTCGGGGGCATCCTTTTGACAACGGTTGTCTGTTTAACAAACAAACTTTGGTATGCATCCATTTATCGTATAAAAATAAATTATATGACTACTTTCGCAATCCTCTTTTATCGTCTCCATTCCAAGAATTATTTGGATGTCCGAGTCTTACGGGTGGGCCAATTACAAGTTCGTTTTTAAAAATGCAATAAAATAATCAAAATTTTTTTTTTCATGTCCTAAGGCTTTATTAGAAAGTATGGGTATTAATGATGGAACCCAACTTCATTCAAGTGTCCCCCGGCCGGCCTTGTAGTAACGCATTCCGTTACACCAATTTTCCAAGACCCTGTTGATGGTTTCAGGCTGTAGCTCACAGATTACTTGGATGATATTGGCCTTAAGTGCTTGAATCGTTTCTGGATTGTTGGAATAACATCGGTCCTTCATGGTTCCCCACAAAAAAAGTCCAAAGGGGTCAAATCGCAGCTCCGAGGCGACCGACTGACATCGCCAAGACGGCTGATAACAAGATTTGGGAATTTGGTGCGTAGAAGATCGATTGTGGCATGGGCTGTGTGGCGCGCCATCCTGCATGAACCAGAAGTCGTCGAAATCCATGTCTTAAATTTCATTAAAAAAAAAGGCGGATAACAAGGCTCTGTAACTGGCTCTGGGCTAGACAGCACCCACTTTGAAAATAAGTTTTCAATATTTCCCAAGCAGGTATGATACTGACTTTCTATCAAGATTTCGAGCGAAAAACAGCTTTCACTGTCAAACTAACGAAAAACGAAATTGTAACTGCCCCACCCTACATTGTGTCCGCATTGGGTCGCATTGTATGGCTCGACAAGACAATTATTTGTTTGAGTAACAACACCCTCAAAAGAATTGGTAAAAAAAACTAGCCGTTACCGTATTTTTGCGGAAGTCCACGAAAATCGTTATATTAAAATTTACTACCACCCTAATTAATTAATGCAAAATCTGACCTCCATTTGTGAAACTAAAGAAAACTTTTTATCAGATTTAAATAAAAGCGGCCGAGATACAAATTTTCAAATTTTAGAGAAATTTCAAAATTGTTTTTTTACTGAAAATTCAAAACACAAATTTTATAACGGACTGTAGAATGTGAAATATTGACAAAAGTGGCTCAAACGTGTTGGGTTTTTAACGGTATATAACTTTTTTTTCACTTTTAGAATCTTTTGGTTGGACTATAGGACAAAAAGTAGAATAACGTCACCCTGAAATTGGAACGGACGAGTTTTATAAAGACGCCAACCATGAGGACTGCGATTCAGCCGAATGTCCTCCAATTCGTTGATCTCATAATTTCGACACTCAGTAACTATACCACTCTAACACACTTATATCAAGAGTCGATGGTAAGCTACAGTCAAAAGAGCGTCCCTTTCTGGTGCTGGCTTTGCTGGAAAATCCATAGACCGTGATGTTCCATTCCGAAATATATCGGCCTTATAATGCAGCATTATCCACAGAGCATTTATAACGGGTAATCCCCTTACATGTGCTCAAAAAGGTCCAGTGAAACACTTCTGTTTAAATTTCAATGAGGGAAAATCAACTTTTGGTCCTTTCATCTTTTCGCATCGCTTGATTTCAAGACTCCGATTTATACTTTACACAGAATTAAAAAGAAGTAAACTTATCTCATTTTTATACCCGGCACTATGTGAAAGAGTATATTAACTTTATCTTGTAGTTTGCAACGCCCAGAAGGAAGCACCTCCGACTATATAAAGTATATATATTATTGATCAGTGTGACTAGAGAAATCGATGTCTGTTGCAACGCAATCTAGTCCCTCAGTTTTGCAGCTATCAGGCTGAAACTTTGTATACAAGTTTCTTTTTAGTGTACGCTGTTCCGACATATACCGGAACAAATGGAATCAGAATATGGATTCATAAAGCTGCCCTTGAAAATTAGGTTCTTCTAAGAAACATTTTTTTCTTTATGTACCAATTTTAATCAAGTTTTACCCAAGTGTGTTTCTAATAAAGCCTCAAAATATACCTAGGGACGGATGGAATTGGAACATAACGTCATAAGGCTGCCATACAAACCAACCACTGAAAATTAAGTTCTTCTAAGAGAAACGTTTTCCTTTTTAATCCGCAACTAACCAAATCTTACCCAAATGTGTTCCTAGTAAAGCCTCAAAAAATATCTAGGAACGGATGAAATCGGAATACTTCGTCATAGGGCTTTCACACAAAACAAATCCCTAGAAATTAGGTTTTTCTAACAAAAACTTTTTCCTTTATGAGCCCATCGTAACCAAACTTCACCCAAATATGTTTCCAGTAAAGCCTCAAAACATATCTAGGAAAGAATGGAATCGCAACATTACGTCATATGACTATCATACAAACCTACCCCTAAATATAAGGTTCTTGTAAGACATACTTTTTGTGTTTTTGAATCTTAACCAAAGTCCATCCAGGAACAGATGAAATCGGAACACGTCATAGGGCTGCGGTAGAAATTGTTAACAAACAAGAAGCTTAGGTTTCATTCAAATGTGACGGGTATTCAAATTTCAAATTTTCAAATTTAGCCTCAGTCTCGTTAAAAATAAATTTTGAAAATTACATTGTTGCCGCTTTGCTTAATTCAGAAGCTAGCCACAATGTTTGTTTGAGACAAAAAAAAACAGGTTTTGAGCTTTCAAAGTCTGTTTTTCCAAAACTTTTAGATCAAAATGTCAAAAGTAATATACTGTTAGAAAGCCAAAGCGAAATTTTGTCAATTTTCAAATTTGACAATTCAAAGTAACCGTTATGAAATTTGTGTTTGCAATTTCAAGTTTTACTGTCTGTATTCTGGTAGCAACGAATTCATTTGAAACAGCATAAATGTCAGATTATATTCAATTTTATGTGGTTTCAGAAACTGAAGTCGGATTTAGATGACACGATAGAAACGATTAAGAAACACGATAACATGACAACTGTAAAAAAAATTCGAAATTATATTGATAGCGTTGTAACTCAAACAAATTGTTACTTTAAATAGTCACAGCACACTCTACACAATGCGGAACACCATGTATACAGGGTGTCCGGAAACTTCCGCATAAACGAACCGGACAATGATTCCTTACGTGATTTCCACCATAACTAGTTTTACCGAACGGATTCGAGCTAAGCACCCCAAAAAACATAAGAAGAAACTTCTCCACCAGACTTTGCAATCTGAAATCACGTAATGATTACACTAAGACCCCCAATTCTTAACCCTTTAGCTGCCACAGGCGTTTGAAGATTTTTAAAAAAATAATTTTCTTTTACGACTTAAACCTCAATATATCCAAAACTACACTAGATATAACAGCAAAATAATGGCTTTCACAACCAACAAATTTACCTATAAAACAAAATTAACCGCACTAAAATCGAATAAGTGGTTTGGTTTTTACAGAGCCTCAAAGTCAAATCTGTGTCATATGACCCGAAAACATTTTTTTTTTCTATTTCAATTTGCTCCAACTTCTACCAAGAATAGGTGCTTGTAATAGCGGATACAGACTGCCAACAAATCCTGCACTTGATTAAAATTAATCCAGTCAAAACCCTGGATACTAGATCGAAACGTAAGTCACTAAATTCTAAATTCATTGTAGAATGAATGTACTTGAATTATTCAAATTGCAGTACAATATGGTACAATTGGTAATCAAATCTAGGTTCTAGTAAATCCTGTCATAAGTGTGACTCCCCTCTTAGATTCCTTTAAAAATTGGTGAACATTTCAAGGCTCTCTTCTGGCCAGGATTTAAAGTTACAGCCGTCGAAGGACGCGATTTTAGTTTAATTTTCCTATCGCAAAACTATGTCCTGCTCTGTGGCCGTGTTCGTACGGTAGGCATGGAAGTCGGGATCCATCCTAATTTCAGTATGGTATCATTTGAGCCTGTTTCTGTACTGGTTTCAGTTTTCTTCAACACTTGATACCACATCCAGTGTATCGGCAATCGCAGTTATTTTTTCAGGTTTTTGCAACTGTTCAGTACCGGTTTTTTAGCACCTATTCAGTGATGTTTTTTCGGTTTTTCTTTAGCTCCTCTTCAGTGACATTGTTTGACGTTTCAGCACTTAAAAACTTGGCCTTCTGCATTTTTTCCAGGGTTTTCTATACTTGTACAAAATACTTCGAGAACATTGGGGTACCATTCTGGGCGAGTAATTTAAATTTTTTTTCTCTTGTTTTGACCTCAAATTTGGAATCAGCGGACCAAGACTACATTCGTTTTGCTTCCGGGCCTATTCGATATTTTCTGCGGCAGTCTTCCCCAAAAAAGGTTTTTAGTTTTGGCCTCAAATTCAGAACCAAAAAACCAAATCTTATAGTAATATTACGATGATTGGACGAGTATTTCCCCGAGAAAGTCGGCTTACCATTCAGAATGAAATAATGTAGTCTTTACATGGATGAAAACAGAATCCTGGCTTGCAAAAAAAGAAGCCTGAAATTCAGTTTATTATGTTCTAAACAGGTACTAAGAAAACTTCAAAAACTATGTTGAACACGAAGTGGAAAATCTGCACTGAACTAGTGTTAAAAATCTTGAAAAAAAAAAAACTATGAAAAAACAGGTACTAAACAATCTGTAAAATGATACCGAACAGGTGCTAAAAAACCTGAAAAGATCAATACTGAACAGCCGAAAAAACCTGAAAAAATGGTACGATATGGTTTAATTTCCGAGAGTTGCACGATAGCTGTTTTCTGTGGGGATTAGCATCTAAACTGCTCGCAAATTCAAATGGATATTATTGCTCTATAGGATTTATATACATAAGGCCATTCACCACCAAATCCTCAAATCTAATGATTATCACGAATACCTTTTCGAATGTTATGCACCATGATTTTATAAAACCAGCTCAGCTTATAACATTGGGCAAAAGATAAAGAAACATTGTCAAAATCAAGTTATCGCTCTGTTGCCCAACTATCCCTGAACAATTAATAAAGTGGTCACCAGTTCACTCTCCATCAAACTACAAAGTACATCACTTTACTTTAATAGTGGAAAAACAATACACAGTTCTGCATTCACCTCCATTTTCCCTATTTTTCCCGTACAAAACACATCACATGCATACAAAGCAACAACTCATCTAATGGGATAAACTGAAACGATACGAGTTTGATCCCCAAAAGGGTATATAGACAAATTGTTGACCATCTTTAGGATTATCCTGCTTGCGACTGTGAGCCTAAAGTGCCCGCGGGGTTACTGGACGAGTGCCAGCTTGGCAAATGGGAAAATGCCAAGTTCCAAAACAAAAAAGAATAAAAAAAATAAAAAAATGGATGACTCCTAAACTTTTCCAACATTTTTATGCTTTGCTACCATTTTTACAGGAATTTTTGGTGTTTTTGTTCGTTTTCCTATAATGGTACGAGACTTTGCATTGCGATAAACTGCAGGATGTGTTAGTTTTACTATGTAAACGAGCACTTCACCCCTATCCTGTAATGGGATTGTCCATATACGAGTGGTGGATACATGTGTGTAGTATTTTTGTTGTAAACTTTCTATCGGATTGGCGATAAGCAAATTAGTTTGTTTGTGTATCCACCGTCTAGTTGGCAGAAAGTTTCGTGGACTTTAAGTTTTTTTTTTTGTTCCGAAAAAGGACTTTAAGTTTTCGTGCAATTAATGTTAATATAGATTTCACTGGAGATCGTATTATAAGTAAAGGGCGTTGAACTGAATCCCGGGAATTTCTTTGATTCGCTAGAGGCTTTGAATGTGAGTGCTACATGTCATGTCACTGTCGTGCAACAAAGTCGTATCGTGATCATTTTACAAGACTCGACATGCATCTTAAGCCCGAAATACGCTGGAAATGCCTAAAAGCATTGACAGAGATTAAGTGTCTTCACGTCCTCCGCGTGTTCTTATTTGCAATTGAAAAAACATCATAAGGTAACCACAATACAAGAAAAATTCTACACCTTTTGCCTATACATGCCTTTGATAGCATCTTTTGCGGCCAGGCTGCATCCCACGGAAAAGAAAAAAAAATCATCATCGTACGGAAAACATTAAACTCATCAGTCGTGGGTTCAACGGACCTCTGACTCTTTCCACCTACCTATTCGCTTGCCGAAAAATGTTCAAACATTCTACTTGTAAGTTGCACAGCACATGCAATGGACACATCTATAAAATTGCACCCAACATAAAAGTACCTACTCTCTACTCTATAATGCAAACACGACCTGCAAAATCATCTTAGTAGGACCCACAAAATTGTGTGCTCTTGAGATCATGGCATGAATCCATTGGCTATACACAGAACAACATTCCAAAATTCTTCTTGGATCATAGCCCGGACCCCGGGGGAAGAAGCCTTAGTTACTTGGCGAGTGCAACGCACCACTATACGATCAGAGTCCGAGTATAGGTTTTGGGAAATTTGACGGAGGCCAACGAACCATAGAGATGCTTCTTTCGTATGTTCATAAAAAAAAGAATGGTTCGATTAATGGCCAACTGCACTGCAGCATTAGTTGCAATTCTTTTCGTACACAGCGTAACCCATGCCTATAGTCGGGTAGGGGTATAGGCAAACTAAAAGATGCACAGAGTCGTAAAGAACTAAGAGCAGGCGCAGAGTAAAGATGTTTTCGTCAGGTGGACGACAACCTGGTTTTCGTGGAGATTATCGATGATTTTGCTGTAGTGCTTCTTTTTCTTTTGGGCATTGTCCTATGTAAGTGCATACTATATCATAAAGAAGTGATGCAAGAGGAGCCCAATTTGAAATTGAATACAAGCAATTTAGGCGTTCTATACTAAAAAAATACCGGCGTACAGAGGGCTGCGCCCGCAATACGAGGGTTTTTTAGAATTTTAATGCATAGTGAATATTTTACATGTACATATATTTTGTAAGCAATAAATAAGTATTGTGCACAACATTAATGAAATGCTTCCTGTAAATCTGTTTTTGGATTGGTCTAAATAAACGCGTTCCAGAATGAAAGGCGCTTTAATTAGACCAATCCAAAAATAGATTTACTATTTACCCAGTTTGTATAAAAGTACTCCAAGGCAAATCTAAAGGCAACGATTTAAGAATTCTGATGGCCTTTGACCAAAAAGAAACTGAGGCAAACGTAAGGATGGCTTGGCTTTATATATGAACTGAATTATTAGCTGTAAATCTACTGTTACTGTTTTTTAATCAAGGAAAAGCAACCTTATATAAAATGATTCCATTGTGTTCCCTGTCATAAGAGCCAACGCAAGCTTTCCTATGAGTATTGAACAAGTATACTTTTGCAGCTATTCAGGGACACCCTGTTAAAAAATTGGGAGAGCAGTACAAATGTTTATCAGTTTCTACTTTTCAGAAAAGTTCCTGACGTAACGAATTTTCCCAAAAACTACTTCATATGGGCATATGCAATTCATGTGTAGAGCAGTAATTCTCAAACTTATTTTATTCATGGACCCCTTTATCGCTTTATTCATCCAAAGTTTCTCAACCAAAATTTTCTGGAGTCCAGCTTTGTATCAGGAATATGTTCTTTGAAACGACGGTATTTACTGAAGAAATTGAGCAAAACTTAGGCAGCACTTTTCCAGAAACCATAATGCTCATTTGTTACATGCAGTGCTCATCAGTATCACTTTTGATGCGGACGAATCAGTGGTGTTGTTGAATAACGGAAACTCAAAACGGACCAAGCGCGAACGGGGTCAATTTTTTGATAGAAGCCAATGACAAACAAACTGCAAAAGCAAAGAGGCTTACCAAGCGCAAAAACGGTCGATTTTTCAAAAAAAAGAGAGGTCAGAGGGCAGAGCATAGTGTGGCGCACATTTTACTGAAAATCTCCTCTAGATGTCTGCGATCGAAAGTTAGTCCTTTTAAGATGCAACCCAAGCTCAAAAAAAGTTGGAAAGGAGGGACCAAGCGTTAACGAGCTCAAAAAAAAATGTACAGGCCGATGTAGATCATAGTGGTGCACATTTTGTTGAGGCCGTCCTTTCCACGTTCAAAAGTTACAGCACATTGTGTGGAAAATTTTAGAACCCTATAGCTGTCGGAGCTCAACAGTAACAGCCAAATATGCGACCAAAGGACAAAACCAAGAATCGCAATCTTTTTTGTTTGCACTTGGTCCTCGCAAACAAAAAAGATTGGATAGAGGAGTGTGTGTGAGTGTGGCGCACATATTGCTTAAAATAAGTTCAAACCGTCTGTATTGAACGATGCGACCCATTTGGTTAAAAACGTGCAAACTTTAATTTAAAAAAAATACAGGAAACTTAGGATGGTTTGCGGGAGAATTTCAGGAGGATTTTCAATGCGGTACAGACTCGTTGAATGCGACGCTGTCCCGCAAGATCCGAGACGGTTGGTTGTCTTAAGCAAAACGCAAGTACACATTCAGAAATATTATGTAATTCATCGGTAATATTATAATTTTTTGTTAAACACTTTCATTTAGTGCACTCCATTTAATTCTGCTGACAGATTGACTGACATGCGTACGTGTGGTACGTATATACCTACATACAATTCCTGGCATCTACAAGGGCAGTGCAAATATGTTTTTTAGTGTGGAAGGACGTTAAAAATACAGAAATTTTTCTGCGTTTGCTAAATCAGTTCGGTAGTGAGTGCCTGAGCAGGACTGCTGTGTTAAAATGGGCCAAGCGGAATTGGGGTGGGAGGAACTGGATCACTTCCCCTACAGCCCGGAGTTATTACCCTGTGACTACCATATGTTTGGACCACTGAAAGAAACCCTCGGAGGTAAAAATTTCAACACCGACGACGAGGTAGAGGAGTTCGTGCGCACATGGCTGTCCGAGTTGCTCAAGGAATTTTTCGATACCGGCATCAAAAAGCTTCCGGAGAGGGGTAAAAAAATGTGCAACTAGCGAGGGGAGTATACCTAGCAAAACATGATTTTTTTTTTATAATAAATAAATGTGTCAAGGCATTTGTGTCGTTCATATTTGAACCGCCCTCGTAAGTGCGGCTGGGTTATTTCGCTAGGCAAATCAAATTTCTTGGCAAATTTAATTGTGTTACAAAGTATTTACTGAGAATAACAACTCCTTAAGCTGTTTCGAAAATTTTTAAATATGATTTTAAAGATTCCAAGCGTCTTATTACACACACGTCCGCTTTAGTGGGAAGTCTACTTGATTGTGAGAGACGGTGCAATGCAGACTAAATTTGTTGAGTCTGGCTGGAAAGCTGCCACTCCGATATGGAATTCAGGTCTGCAGCTTTTAGCATCATGAAAAGCTGCCACTGATATGAAAATATAACGCAAATGGATTGGTATTGCCATATTCAATGGCCTGATAACCCCGCAAAGAAGACGATATCAATGAAGGTTCCGGTTGAAGGACCCAAGGCCAAAGGCAGACCGAAGAACACCTGGATGTGTCAAATGAAAAAGCAACAACGTCGCATTGGTCTCGGCGATGACACGATCCACGATAGAGCTGCCTGTAGAAATAGCCTGAGACATTACCGCCAGAACGGGCGATGTGCCTGTACCGCAGGCCGAACGACACGACGCCAAGAAGCGGTATAAATAACGAGGGAAAGGAAGAAGAAGAAAAGCCGCTAGAACCTCCGGGAGCACTGATCATAGTAACCACGTAATTAATGCAAATGTGTTCGTCACCAATCGCATCTTGCGCATCTGAAATCTAATTTTGCTAACGAAACTTCTGCTGGGCTTTTGGCCATCGCTCCACGGACAGATATGGGATCCTTCTTTCAGAGGGCCCACAAAACGCACAACCGCACGTCTGTTGATAGGCAGCGAACCGAGAATCAAATCGACCATTGTGGCATTTCTAGCAGTTTTCGAAGCGTTCTGGTTGTTGGCAATAACAGAGGTGCTGGCGGAGGTGTGGGAAGAGACAATCATCTGATGACTGCAAATGTTTGCGGAATGCTCCATGCAATCTCGGCGAAACGTTCGTCTTGCCGCCGTAAGTTCGACACTACCAAATGAAAGTATCCAGCAGTAGCACAACAATTTACCCATCACCTTGCACTGAAAACAACTAGGATGCCATAAAGAACGAACGAACGGAACGGAAAGAGCTTAGGGTGGGTCAAGCGTCAGCAACAGACGAGAATCGTCACAACATTGAGCGCCAGTATTCTTCGAAAGCTCGGGAAGTTCGAAGTTGTGTACGCCTATACAAAAGAATGTACGCCAACTCTTTCAATATTCAATGTTCTTTCAACAGCAGATGAAGCTGCACGAAATAATAATTTAAGCACCGTAAAATGTGTGCCCAAGAAGTCGAAAGGTGGTCGTAGGTCCTATCAACACCCCGTGAAAAATAGTGACGGAAGGCTACTTATCCATACCGACGATGTTGTTTTTGTTGTAGTAGCGGCGCAAGTGAGGGGGGGGGAGGGGAACTAGTATCGTCATTCATAGATGGTTGGCATCCTCTCCTCAAGTTCTAGACCTAAGAAGGTTGCCACCTCAATGAGAGAACCCCCATAGTGCAATCGGTGTAAGTTACGTAGGTGCGGCAGCGCAGTCGAAGAGATGGTCCACATTATGTGGGCTGGCTCCACGTGCTGGACAAATATCTGCAATGGCGTTATCGATGCGAGACCGGAACGAGTTAAGTCTGGAGCACCATCCAGAGCGAAGCTGAGCCAAGGTGGTACGTGTGGCTCTGGGTAGTTGATCAGTTGAGTCGATGGAAAGATCTCTTCGCTGCAGTTTTAAATCGATATTTATAATTTAGCGTCCCGTCAAAAAGTAAGTATACGATCAACGAAACAGGAAATTGAATAAAATGTGGAAAGGCTATACTGGGCTCGACAGCATTTCAGCCGACCTTTTCCAACCAAAACCGGACAGCAGAATTGTTGCATCTTTTCATTGGTGAAGCATTGCATATATGCGTCCAATATATGAGAGATTATGAGAAGGTTTTCGACTGATGCATCTGGGCGGCTATACGCAAGAGGGGTATCCCAAAGAAAATAGTTGCTATTCTTAAGGCAATATTATGTCTGTGCAAAATGTCGCGTACTCCATAAAGGTAAGGTGTCGGAGGGCTTAGAAGTTCATAGCGGTATTAGGCAGGGTTGCATCCTATAGCCAATTCTGTTTCTTTATGTGATTGGTGATGTGCTTCATGGACTTCATTTAGACTATCCTGACGACATTTGCTTACTCTCTTATCTTATATCACGGATCTGAGCGAAATGGTTCTCGATATCGAGAGAAGGAGAGAGGCAAAGGGCATAAGATTTTATTTACGACTATTTGCAGATTTTAGTTTATACAATTTTCCAGCATTTCCGACACAATCTGCTAAAGTAAGAATGCATTTTCATTAAAAACCGAGACCGAGGCTAATTTCGGTTGCGACCCCCATTTGAAAACATTTGAATGAAACTTAAGCTTCTTTTGCGTTAACAATTTCTACCGCCCTATGACGTGTTCCGATTCCATTTGTTCCTGAATGCGTTGTGGCTAATCGAGGAGCACACTTCGATGAATTTTTGGTTAAAATACAACAAGAAAAAAGGTTTTCTTACAAAAACCTAATATTTGGGCGATGGTTTGTACGACAGCCCTATGGCGTGATGTTCCGATTCCATTCCTAGATATGTTTTGAGGCTTTACTAGGAACACATTTCGGTTAAGTTTTTTAGTTAAGATTGGTTCATAAAGAAAAAAGATTTTCTTAGAAGAGCCTAATTTGCAGGGGTTGGTTTGTATGACAGCCCCATGACGTAGTGTTCCGATTTCATCCGTTCCTAGATATCTTTAAAAGCTTTACTAGGAACATATTTACGTAAAGTTTGGTTAAGAAAAGTTTTTCTTAAAAGAACCTAGTTTCCAGGGGTTGGTTTGTATGTATGACGTAATGTTCCGATTCCATCCGTTCCTAGATATGTTTTGAGGCTTTACTAGGAACATACTTGGGTAAAGTTTGGTTGAGATTGGTACAGGAAGAAATATGTTTTTCTTAGAAAAACCTAATTTTCAGAGGCAGCTCCATGAGCCGATGGTCCGATTTCCTTCGCCCCGACATATATACAGCGTACACTAGAAGGAAACTTGTATACAAAATTTCAACCCGATAGCTTCAAAACTGAGGGGCTAGTTTGCGTTGCAGCAGACGGACAGACAGACATACAGTCGTTATTTGACCACAAAAACTATCTATTTTTCCATCTCAATTTTCTCCAAATTCTGCCAAAGTGACGTGTATGTCCGATTCTTTTGAAAATTGCCGCATAGTCATGCGATCATATCTTCCTTAACTCATTTTATTCTAGATCCATTATTTCTAACAGTTTTAATGCCTTAAGTGCAGTAATCTAGGGTTAATTTTGGCTCGATTTTGACATAATTTGAACACTCAGAGAAAAAAACGCACATTCATATTAAAAGCTCCACATTTAAATTGAACGCAGTATTCGTTTGAAAAATCTCGTTTGATTTGAACGAGTTCTCATTTACGCTAAAAGAATTTCTTTTAAAACAAAAGAGTAGCTAAGCCCCAAACGGCGGTCGTTTAAATCAAAAGATTTCGCATTACATAGTAATGTGAATGTGTATGCATTCCTTTACGTAACAAATACACATACATAAAGGACGCGATGTCAAAATATCATTTGTTTCAACGTAGCACAACAGGTAGTTAATACTTCTGGCCGGTCCGATGAGTCTCACGTGTTCATGTTCATTGTGTACAAATGTGTAGTGTCTAACAACAAACGTGTATGTCATTAGTTAGAATCTTCGTCGATGTTAAGAGTGTTTTCGAGAATGTACTTTTGCATTCATCTGGAGGAATGGACGCTTCCACACGTGCAATTTAAGTTTAGCGGGTGTTAAAATAAAAGTTTTATGTATTAATCATATTAAAATTAGACATAAATAAAAAATAAAGTTAGACAAAAGTGTTGTATTGCCTCCTTGCCTCCACAAATAACGTTTGGGTAATTGATTCATCATATTATCCAAATATCAATAAAAAATAAATTGTTTTCCTGAAGTTTTCATAAGTTTTATTATTTATTGATTTGTCAACCCAGGTAACAGTGAGTATCTAATCGAATGGAGAATGGACAATCAAACGGAATGTATTATTTTATTTCAGCAGAGTTTGCTTTTAATTCCATGTAAAACTCAATTATTTTGAATGGGGTAATTTCTATGAAATGAAAACGGGATATGTTACTTTCGAAATACATATCGTTTCATTAAAAAGAATGCTTCGTTTAATTTAAATAACAAAAATGTTCAATACAAAAAACGAAGACGTTTGATACAATTGCCTTTCATTTATTCAAAATGCGTTACCCGTTTACAATCAAAGAATAAGTGTTTATTTCAATAAAGAATACGTTTAAATCGACTGGCTCCTTCTTTTCAGGTAAACGCAAATTCTTTTAATTCAAACGCCTTTTTACAACTCATTATGCTTTTGAAAGAAACGCCACTCGTTAGAATTAAACGCATTTGCTTGTGGAGCCAAATCAAAAGCACAAATCGTTTGAATTAAATATATTTCGTTCAATATGAGTGAATATTTCTCTGAGTGAAAAAATTGCAGAACTTTAGGGGCAGTTTGAATTCGAAGTAAAATTAACCCTACTTTTTATACATCTATAATAAGAATAAGCCACACTTAAATTGATTATTTCAAATAGAAAATTTTTAATGATCCATGCGCTTTCCGAAACACAATTTTTAGCATAAATTGGTTAATTATTCATTGAATCAATCAGAACGCAACCATATATTCATTCTAACCAATAAGATTCAACAACTTCCATACATCTATTCTATTTAGTATGCAATACCAATTCCCAACGAAAATGTGCAATTCCATGTTCGAGGCAATAGAGCTTTGTATACCTATTAAGTCATATTTCAATAAATTATAGAACAAAATTACATTTGCCAATTCAGTGGAATTTCAGAGCAACACATACATGACTGGTTTTAGTTCGAACTCCAACATTGCATTTCCCCTTCTGTCATATGGGCCGACCCCGGGTCGATTCGATAGTCATACTTAGGCACATAAATCGGACTTTAATAGAGCTCCCTGTGTTAACGAATCCATTAATTTTGAATTTGCATACTCAGGCCGATATGCACACTTATCTGCCGATGGTGCACTCTGATAAGGATATGCATCTGCTGCACGCCGACAAAGCCTGTGCATGTCGACGGGGCAATGATATGTGCACAAGGATGCTCATATGAATTTCTGCATAATTGAATGGATGTTGAGCTAGAGCGTATGGTGTTTTGGGAGATTTGTGAAGTTCTAAGAAGGATCTTAACTGTTCCAAGTTACGTCTTAGTTTAAACGTATGAATTGGTACACAATACATGGTTTAGAACTCAATTTTGAGAATAATGCGTGCATACAGTACCAAGGTAGAAGGCTACTCTCCTGGTTAAGTCGAGTTCAGCTTTTTGTATGATTACATTCAGCTCAGCATGCCTGGGACTATAGGTGCACGGATGTATGGTCTTGTATTTTGTGGTGGTTACAAGAAGAGGCTCTTGTCTTTCGCAAATACATAATGCATCGGTCGTAATTGGTGCAGGCATTATAGTCTCTAGTCCTAAATACCCCAACGAGGCTGAAGCTTGTTTATTTGTATCTATGGATTAATTTCCTAGCTGGAAGAAATATTGCGTGATAATTAACATTCGGACAATAGGCAAGGATAAGTCGACTCTGTAGTGAGAGCGTTCCATGCGTTTTGAATTCTTGGAACCATTTTCACATTTTCACCCGATTTGTATAGTAATATGCGAAGACGCTTAATTTTTGGGCAACAATGCAATCTCTCATTATTATGAGTGAACATTTTGCATTTATTTGATATGTGTACATTACATCTTCATTTGATTAAATTCCATTGAAAAATGCATGACAAGCTTTGTAGTTTTCTGAGAATTGCAACATTTGCATTCATCTTTTTTCTATTTTTCACTTAAAAAAATAAGTAAAAATTAAATTAAAATTATTTTAATATCCACTCCCCTCTATAAAAATAAATAAAGATCGCAAAATTGGAAATACTGGCCATCTCTAATAAAGTGATATTTTTCTTGGATACGTATTTAAGGGAGAACACTTTTGACACTTTTTTCTGTTTTCTTGAATTTTGCATCTAATTTATAGTAAAACGGCCTCGCTGATTCCAAAAATGCATTTTGTTTTTCCCCTATACGTCAGGTTTGAGATATCGGGGTTTTTCTAATTTTACGGAAAATTACAAAAGGCCCCCTTGAAAAAACAACTTTTTTTAAAAGCTACGGAGTTGCATCCTTCTAGTACTTGTATACAATAAAATTAAAAGCAATAAAAGAAAGTAATTTGTCGCTACCCGGATTTTTTGTTAAAAGTTGTGAAATTCTTCGGCCATTTTTAAGGCTCATTTAAGCTTTAAAAGCCTCTGTTCCAGAATATTACCCTATTATTGTGCTTTTAACTTGTTTAATGGAAGCCTCTACTATCCTTCGTCGGAAGTGTCTCAACACCCGGACTCATTTTGCTATATATGTGGCAGTTATCCATTTCTAAGTCAGAGGGCAAAAATAGGCCCCTTTGTCCATCAGGCATATCTTACTTACTTCAAAACCCCAATATGCAATCAGGATAAATGGTGATTCCCTCATAAAGTGTGTAACGGTTATATACAAAATATCCGTCCTTTTTGTGTATGTGGGATAGCAGAGCTCACGATAAACATTGTACACAAAGGAATTGACCCTCGAGATCTGATCTGAAGGCTGGTGATCCGAATATTGTTCATGAACCGCTTGTGGATCGACAAAAAAACATTTTCCGCCTTTGTATATATGTACAACTAGGCCTGATAAAACAATTTGTAAAAACCTTACACAGAAGAAAATTGTTTTAAATATATTTTGCCGGCACTTCCTGCGCTATCATACATGAAAATAAAGGCTGGTGTATTTGACGGTCCACAAATTCGGCAGCTTCTAAGAGATACAAATTTATTGAATCAATGGAAAAAAGTGAAAAGATAGTATGGCTGGCATTTGAGAATATAGTCACCCACTTTCTAGACAATATAGGTACGTGCATAAAATTATGCGATAGTAGTCAAGCAACTATTGGACAGTTTTCAAAGGCTTAACTACAACATGAGCGTCAAAGTCCACTTTTTACACAGTTATCTAGATGAATTTCCGGAAAATCTTGCAGCTGTGAGTGATGAGCAGAGAGAACGATTTCATCAAGATTTAAAAATCATGGAAACTCGATATCAAGGCAGATGGGAAGCGAATTATATGAAGCACTATGGCTGGGGCATAAAACGGGACAACGAAATTTGTTTCCATATTTTTTTTTTAAATTTTAGGTAATATTGTTAAGATGTAAAATAAAATCAATATTTATAAATAAATAAAAAGCAACGAGTTTCGTTTGCTTTGATTTCAATGAAGGGAAGGTTTGTATAGGGGCCAAAATTTGAGCCCCCTGTATCTCAAAAACTGGACGTACAGGAGAAAAACGGTTAGCATTTCCGGAATCGACGACCAAAAATTAGCTAGAAATGAATATCAAATCTAAATAAAGAAAATGCTGTTCCTCCGTGGTATAGTCTTGCCCATCATAGTCATGAATATTTTAAACAATAGAATGGACTAATCAAGCTATATGTACATATTACACAAACACGACCATACAATTTAGAATTCAATCCAAATGGGACATCTCTTTGAAATCCACCCCCTAAAATTCCATTTGAATAAATTAACGCAACACGCTACGATAAAAACCTATACCACTTCTATATGCATGGACAAAGAGACTTAATTTCGCCTTTCATTTGGAAAGGCCCCTCGTGTACGCCTTTCCCCAAAACTCACATATACGTATCATCAGCCTTCTGGTAAACAGGCAATTTTGTATCCTAGTAAATTTTGGACATACAGAAAATTGAAATTTAAAATTTCATATAGGAACCATGTCTCCTAACGAAAGCATCATGCATCCTTTCATGAATTTCCACGTCTGCAATGCATACGTCTACTGTTCAGTGAATTCTGAAATGAAAATTACCGAAAAGCCAACAGATTGTATCTTTTCAAGTGGTGCTAAATGTTTGACGTACGTATCTACACGTTGACTGACATTGATGTGTAGACGTCTGGATAAAAGTTTCGAATTAAATTAGTAATTTGTTTTTAGTAAAACTTAAAATTAATGATATTGCCCCAGGTCTAACTTTAAAATTGTTGTAGACAGTCCTTGTAATTTGCACAAAAAAAAAATAGAAAGAAAGCTACAAACGAGTATAAACATCGTGCACTCAATACAGTTGGATTCCCAGGTACCCCTAGGATACGTGTGCAACTAAGATCATCCGCGGAGCCACGGTAACTTGTCCTTTGTGTGACCAGCTACTAAGAGCTATACACTCGTTGGTAAAAAATAGACACTTTTTTCTGGAATAATCTTTCATAATTTGTACTTAATTCGAACAAGAGCTCTTGACCCCAAATGAATGGTTCTGAAATCTTTTTCTCCGGGGTCACCCCCGTTGACCGTTTTCGGGATGGATGAAACCACGGCAACAGTGAAATTGGTGTCAATCGAAAGGTTTCGACTTGCATTGAATGGATCTGAGATTCTTTTCTTTCTACCGATACAGGCCTCCAGCAGTGGTATGTTTATGATACACTGGAGTTGGGACCAGACCGAAACTGTTATTTCCGAGGAAGGGTTGGAGGCCTAGATCAGGGGAACAAGGATGAACCTTGTGAATAGGAGTACTGATCTCCTCGCACAGCATATTCCACCTCCGTGGAACATCCTGGACGTGGTTATATGAAGAGCAGTATGGTGGTGCTCTGTACATAACGGAAGCCCTGTGGCAAGATTAATATGCGCCACTTGGACGCCCTCGAGTACTTTGGCCACAGGAGGCAAGAGCGTTATTGGTTGGTATGATTTTCCTAGAGTACGGCCCTTACCTGAATTTTAGCGATCGCGCAGCTAAATCGCTGATTCTATTTACTATTTGCGTATATTTTCTATACAGTATACAGAAATGCTCCTTTGGGTCATAGTCGAGACAAAGAAGTGTGCTCCGACACGATTCGACCATATACAAATCATACATATACACATATGGACAAAAAAAAATAAGTACACTCCTCAGGTACCATTTTATGCCGGATTTTTAAAACTGTAATACTCCAAATAGATTGCCATTAGAACAATTAGGATACAACAATGCCAACGGACCCGAAAAACTGAATTATCTTAGTCCCTCCCGATATAAACTTTGAAGTGGATATTCAGCTTGGTCAAGATAATAAGTACGTTATCGGTTTTGACATTTTTATGTCTTGACTCTTAGTCTAGTACAGATAGCTCAAAACCCAAACATCCAAAAGAAAAATAAATTGTTGATGCCAAATTGTTGAAGACACTGCCCAATATACGCAATAAAAAGTTACACCAATTTGCGCCATGGGTTAAGGGGGGAGGGGGTCCCAAAGGGGTGAAAATTTACTTTTTTACAAATAACTGGAAAACTATGAATCTGACCTTAAAATCTTCTGAGGACGAAACAAACTACACAAAATTGCCTTTGTAATGATATATAACACTCTAGACGTTTTTTCGGAAAATTATACCCTAGACCCAAAAGTATTATATAGAGAATTTACATTTTTTGAGTTTTACATTTCGGACTGTAACTCTTGATAGAAAGAACCTAGGGTGACGAAATGTTGTTCATTCTATTACAAACAAAATTTATTTGGTTTGTACCAAAAATTGAGGTGCTCCGACCATTGACGCCTCCCTCACTCCTCCTAACATTTTTCAAAAAGGCATGCCTGTAGCTTCTTTTCAAATTGAGCCAGGCAGATAAAATTTGGTGAGGTGCCTAGTCTAAGCCCCATTATGCTCCTCACCAAAAATTGTTACCATCCGATCAAAACTAAGGGTACTCCCCATACAAAGTAAACCAAAATTCTAAAAAAAATCACATTTTTTCATTTCTAAATTCTATCTAAAATGAAAAAATAAAATTTATTTCTTAGAACGTCATTATAACAGTTAATTGTAGTCTTGTAAATGTATATTCAAGAGTTTGTACCAGAGCGTGCCTTACAAGTACGAAAAATGTGGTTTGAAGGTTGCTAGTACACGTTACTCGATTTATTCGGAACTAGCGTTTGAACTAGTACCAATGACTTTCAAACACAATTTGTTGATACTTGTAGTGTACACTTTGAGGCAAAATTTTGAACATACATTCAGAGGACTACAATTAACTGTTATAATGTCGTTCTAAGAGATAAATTTTATTTTTCCGTTTCAGATAGAATTTAGAAATGAAAAAATGTGAAATTTGTTAGAATTTTCGTTCACTTTATATGGGAGGTACCCTTAGTTTTGATCGGATGGTAATAATTTTTGGTGGGGAGCGTAATGGAGCTTAGACTAGGCACCCCACCAAATTTGATCTGCCTGGCTCAGTTTAAAAAGAAGCTACAGGCATGCCTTTTCGAAAAATGTTAAGAGGAGTGAGGGGGGCGTCAATGGTCGGAGCACTCCAATTTTTGGTACGAATCAAATAAATTTTGTTATCAATATATGGAAAAGATCTTATGACAGTAGGTCTATTCTATCAAGAGTGACAGTGCGAAATGTAAAACTCGAAAAAGCCAAATTCACTATAATACTTTTGGGTCTAGGGTATAATTTTCTGAGAAAATGTCTTGAGTGTTACATATCATTACAAAGGTAATTTTATGTTGTTTGTTTTGTCCTCAGCTCATTTTAAGGTCAGACTCATAGTTTTCCAGATATTTGCAAGAAACTGAATTTTCACCCCTTTGCCACCCCCTCCCCCCTTAACCCATGGCGCATTACTGCGTATATTAGGCAGTGTATTCAACAATTTGGCATCAAAAATTTTTTTTCTTTTTGGATGTTTAAGTTTAGGGCTATTTTGAACCAATTGTACTGGACTATCTGGCACATAAATTCGAAAAGCGTCACGAAAATCATAACGAAAAAGCGTTATGTTTTTGGTTTTGGGTGCCATTCAAGGTTCAACGGAAGTTGGGCTAGGTGGTACCCTGTGAGTGTTGGGTGCCATGCAAGGTTCAACAGAGGTTGGGCTTGGGTTCAATTTACGCTCAACTTGAGTTCAACTTGGGTTCAACTTGGGTTCAACTTGGGTGCAACTTGAATTCAACTCGAATTCAACTCGAATTCAACTTGAATTCAACGTTCAACTTTGGTTGAACGACCCAAAAAGTGTAACTTTTAACTTAGGTTCAACTCATGTTCAACTTTCGTTCAACTTTTGTTGAACGACCCAAAAAGTGTAACTTTCAACTTAGGTTCAACTCACGTTCAAGTTTTGTTTAACGACCCAAAAAGTGTAACTTTCAACTTAGGTTCAACTTTCGTTCAACTTTTGTTGAACGACCCAAAAAGTGTTACTTTCAAATTATGTTCAACTCTCGTTCAACTTTTGTTGAACGACCGAAAAAGTGTTACTTTCAACTTAGGTTCAACTCACGTCCAACTATCGTTCAACTTTTGTCGAACGACCCAAAAAGTGTAACTTTCAACTTAGGTTCAACTCACGTTCAACTTTCGTTCAACTTTTGATGAACGACCCAAAAAGTGTTACTTTCAACTTTCGTTCAACTTTTGTTGAACGACCCAAAAAGTGTAACTTTCAATTTAGGTTCAACTCACGTTCAACTTTCGTTCAACTTTTGTTGAGCGACCCAAAAAGTGTAACTTTCAACTTAGGTTCAACTCACGTTCAACTTTTGTTGAACGACCCAAAAAGTGTAACTTTCAACCTAGGTTGTATAAATCATTTCGAGGTTGCATCAGTACTGTACATTAGCATTTGTTGAAAACATGCAAATGTCCCGCTGAGTTGCGGACTTGTACGCAAGCTGTTTTTTTTAAATTTTGTGACAATAGCTTGGTATTTTCCGTGCGAATTTGCGTTTTTATTAATTAGTGTAGGTATGCAACAAGCGTTAAATTAAAAACAATTCCTTAAACTTTTACTAATTAGTTCCTTAACTAAATTAATAATTAGACATCTTTAAATATTTATACCGTAGAATTATGGCTTATTGCCGACATCTAAATGAATTAATTTAATTGATATGCAAACTTGTATTATACTAGAAATAAAGATTGAATTGAATTGAATTGAAATTAAAAACAAATAAAAATACTTAAGGCGCGTAAAACGCATGGTAGGTATACGAAGAAAGACGTTTAAGTTCCAAACTTTGAAATGGCGGAAAAAGTAATCGCTCAATAACGGAATAATCCAGCTAAACATTGCATTCACTGCGTAATTCATTGCAAACTAAATAAAATCAGTTTCAAATGCGTTTAAGTCCATATAAGGACCTAAAGGATAACAGTCGATATCATTATTACTATGTCAAAAAAAGTTCCCTTGGCATCATTGATGATTTCTGCGGCACATGTTGAAAAGTTAGAATGTCTTTGAAAAGTTAATCGAAGAATACAAGAAGTAAAGCAGTTTTGCCAAAAAAAAATCGAACTTTCCATGCCGACGTCAAAAATTATTGACGGTACAACAAAATTTTGGAGCGATTGTTCTTCCTGTTTCAGACCAAACAATAAAAACTCACAGAATATTCTGTTTTATTTATGAGATCGTAATAAATTTGATTGGAAACGACTCTTATCGTAATATGTATTCTTCATTCAAGGAAATAATATGATATACGCTACATCAATTGGCTATTTCCCATGGAGGCGAAAGAAACATGGACTATGACTTTTTTTTCATAGTTTGGTTTCGTTCAAATACACCTAATAGCCGTTACTATGAGACAATTTCCGTATAAGAAATATTTCTTGAGAGTCCTAGAGTGTTACGCTGATGAACCTATACCCTTTAAGTAGGGATTTCAGCAGGATATTAACCCTAACCATACTGCACAAACTGGTCACGTTATTACTAGAGTTAAATTGAATCGGGAATGTCTGGTGAGAGTTGAATCGACGAATTAAAAAGAAAGTTTCACAGAAAATGGACCGATAATGGAATTTCCTGGAACACTTAGAAAAATTTAAATGAGAAATCCCATAAAACCAATCATTTTGTTACATTTATTTTTAGTCAATAGGAAAAATCTGATTACTTTAAAAATATAGGAACCATTACTTTACTTTACTTTACTCCGTTTGTTTTAATAGTGGACTCCTTTAAAAACAAACACATGATCTAGTTATTTTCCAATAGGATATATCTTATTGAATTAATAGGATCAATCCTATGTAATAAAGAAAATCGTTTCACTCGTAATCTGATCGAAGTATATTTATACCCTTCGCTCATAGAGTGAAAGGGTATATTAACTTTGTCATGAAGTTTGTAACGCATTGAAGGAAGCATCTCCGACAATATAAAAAGTATACATATATGATCAGCATGACTTGGGGAGTCGATGGGGCGAAGTCCGTCTGTCCGTCTGTCTGTCTGTTGCGACGCGTTTTACTCGGCCAATTTGAAAGCTATGAAGCTGAAATTTTGCACAAATGCTTCTTTTTGCTGCAGGTAGTTTGTATGTTTGAATCGGTAAAATCGGATGATGGGGTCATGGGGCTGGCATACAAACCCAACTCCCCAAATTAGGTTCTTCTAGCAAAAACTTTTTTATTTGTACACCAATTTTAACCAAATTTCAGACAAATGTGTTTCTCTTGATGGATCAAATCGGATAATGGGTTAATGGGGCTGCCATACAAACGTAACCCCCCAATTAGGTTCTTCTAAGAAAAACTTGTTTATCTGTGCACCAATTTCAACCAAATTACACACAAACGTGTTTCTCTTGATGACACAAAACATATCTAAGAATTGATCAAATCTGAACATGCGGTCATGGGGTGGCCATACAAACCCAACCCCCATTTTGGTTCTTCTAAGAAACATTTTTTGCACCAATTTCACAAAACTTTGAATTAATGTGTTTTTACCAAAGCAAAAAAAAAGTTCAAAACAAATGGAATCGTACTGTGGGGTCATGCTCCCGCAACACCAATATAATTTTTCGAGTAAATATTTTTATTTGCCCACTTATTTCAACCAAGCCCAAAACTTTTGTCAAGACGGAAGAAAAAGAATGAGGAGGGGTATTAAATATAAGTCATAGGTACGCAAGAAAAAACTTTTAGCCCAAGGAGTGCGAAGGGTATCCAAATTTCGGCCGCGCCCGAAATTAGCCTCGGCCCCGGGGGTTGGCGAGCGTAGCGTGCAGGGGGCGAAGCCCCTAGTTTTTTTATAAGTTTGATATTATTTTACCATCCACGCTACGTCTTTGTGGATTTTGTTAAGAATCACGATATTTGGCCAGGCCGAGTATTGATCATCTGTTCGGCTAGTACTCTTTAAAACTTACCAAGTCACGGGGAGGCAACCGAACGATCTCGGCTACAGAGCATTATGTTTATTCTCTTGGAAAATACGCAATATGCTTGAAATTCAACTAAAGGGCCTATCCCATTAATGAAATGGGACATTATATAAAACAAATGGGATCCATCCTATTATTAGTTAATCATATCAGTTAATCATATAATAATTGTTAATTTAATGGGATAAACTGATTAAATTGTAATATGATGTCCCATTGGATTTACGGGAGACATTTCATTCCATATAAAATGTCTCAAAAGGATTCGTCCAGTTATATTAATTATTGCATCTGTTTACTTTTGTGAAGAAATCTGGTGAATTGCCGTCTAATTAAAATAATGGTACAAAAACTTTTAAGTTTACGGGATCCATTTTTCTGAGTGAAGTAATCGGATATATGGTATGTATGGGAGCATAGGAATATTTCAAGAGGGCCAAGATTTTTTTTTTCAAAATATTGGACAGTTTAGTTTTAAATAATAAAAGAAATCAAATTCTTGTCGAATCAGATCATAATATTTTAATTAAAACCTGTTTCAATCAAATTAACTGAAATGTACTTATTATTTTGTCCAGCTTGTTTTAGATGATTCGTACTTTTTTAAGGTAAATGAAAGCTGTTATTTATTTTAAATTGCTTATTTACATATTATTTAATTCCACACCAATTAAGTATTTAAATATTAACATACGATTTTATTTACTGAAATAACTACTTGGCTACAGGGTGATAAGAAAAAATCGTATGGGTGTACTTATTTTTTTGACCATATGTGTATGTATGTCCAAAGCTCACTCAAAATCGGTACCACTTTTTTTTGGCCCAGTCGCCTGATGTGCGCCTGATGTGACAAATACAACCGAACAGGCACACGTATACAAGCAGTTGAGCCATGACATGATGACAATGCATTTCTTTAGGTTGCGGAACAGGTTGCCATGCATTCGTTGATCTCATTGTCATTAGTGCATTTCGTAAGCTGCATTCCGCGGTGTTAATGCAATGTAGTGGTAGCATTCGGTAAAGTGAGTGGAGTGAGTGGATTTAGTGCAGGACAAGGCAACACAACTACCATACACATTTGAAAAGAGTTATATTTCAATCCAGAACATCAACTGAAAATTTGTATGTTGTTCTGTACTCGATTCAATTGGAGGGATATGAGTAGGAGAATGAGTTGTTGAGTGATCAAATAAAAATACGATTTGTCGGCAAAAATCCTATATGGGTGGATTTTTGCAAGATGATTGGGTACACAGTGAATCCATGGATGTAATTGAAAAAAATCCTCCCATGTATTGGCTCATTTCACAGAACTGTAATCCAATTAAATTAACGAATTTGCCGCGTATTTGCGGAATTGGGTGGAAAATCTCCTTTGTATGGAGAGAGGTCTTGATATTTTTATCCACGATCGGGCAGAAACAGAAATTATGCGGACTATTATTAGAGAGATTTATCCAAAAAATCACTTTAATTTTTAAATTTAAATTTTCCTGACTTATGAGCGAAAAACTAGGGGAAAATAGGACATTGGCATATTGGGATAATCGGACCATGGGAGACTAGGATCTTGGGGCAGTGCGATATTAGGAAATTGGGACATTAGGGTCTTGGGACATTAGGACATTAAGACATTGGGGCATAAGGCACACTGGGGAAACTAGGACGTGGGGACATCGGGATATTGGGGCGTTGGGACATCGGGATATTGGGGCATCGGGATATTGGGACATTGCAACATTAGGACACTGGGAGACTGGGACATTGGGGCACTGGGATATTAGGATATTGGGACATTATTATGACCTTGGGAATCGAACATTGGGAAAACGGTACATAGGAACATTGGGCCACTGAGACATCGGGATATTGCGACATTGGGATATCATGGACATTAGGAACACTGGGGAAGCTGGGACATGGGCACATTGAGCCACTGGGACATCGGGACATTAGAATATTGGGATATTGGCACATTGGGATATTGGAACATTGGACATTAGGGCACTGAGATACAGGAACATGAGGGCACTGGGATATTATGACATTGGGACATTATCACCTTGAGATAATAGGACAATCGGACATTGGGATACTGAGACATCGGGATATTGTGACATTGGGACATCGGGATATTGGGGCACTGCGATATTAGGACATGGGAACATTGGGACATTAGGACATTGAGAAATTAGGACATTTTTACATTTGGACATTGGGATACTAGGCCCACTGAGGAAACTGGGACGTGGGGACATTGGTCCACCGGGACATCGGGATATTGGGACATCAGGATATTACGACATTGGAATATTGGGACATGGGAACATTGGGATATTGGAACGTTAGGACACTGGGAGACTGAGACGTTGGGCATTGGGATATTAGGAGATTGGGACATTATAACCTTGGGATAATAGGACAATTGGACATTGGGACTCTACCCATTTCATTCCAAAATTATTTTTAAAAAAGCTCAGCAACAGCCAAACTAAATAGAATGTGGCGTATTTGCAATTGCGTTTGCAGTATCTATTTATTCTGAAGATATCCCTGTGAATATAACTTATGATATTAAATTGATGAATCTCATTTCAGGAATATGCTGAACAAAAACCTATTGACACTTTTCCCAAAACAAAAATATTAGTTGGCTATTTAAGTATGCAAAAATATATGATATCTGACTAAAAACAACAAAGTTGTAAAAGTTGACCCGCCAAAGAAAAATGCATCTGCCGCAAAAAGAATGCAAATCACTCCAATCCGCCTCTCATATGTAATTTTGTTTTAGGTGTAAATGCTGGATAAGTTTAAATGTACAGGACTACTTCTTAACGTAATTTGGTGGGAGCATTAACATTTTACTCAGTGCCACTTTGACGGCTTCCACTAAATTAGTTTAGGAAGTAGTCCTGTACATTTAAACTT
Organism: Microchrysa polita; assembly: GCA_949715475.1. NCBI lineage: Eukaryota > Metazoa > Arthropoda > Insecta > Diptera > Stratiomyidae > Microchrysa > Microchrysa polita. The sequence continues at coordinate 28,239,510 of OX454417.1, forward strand.
CTCCAGCATTTACACCTAAAACAAAATTACATATGAGCGGCGGATTGGAGTGATATGTATTCTTTTTGCGGCAGATGAATTTTTCTTTGGCGGGGTAACTGTTACGACTTTGTTGTTTTTGGTCAGATAACGTTAACATTTGTCAACCTGAAATCTCGGGTCAAATTGAACCATCCCCCAATTACTTGTGAGAATTGTATACGCCCACGTCGCCGGGTCAGCCCATATCACCTTCGTTTTGCAAATTGACATCGATTTTAAATGTTTTGATGCTTGGTGGATAGGTCATTGCAATCAAATTAAATAAATATTACAGTACACGCATATAGGCATGTTCGATTAATCGATTAATCGAACTGTAATCGATTATTTTCAATAATCGATTAATCGATTATTTTTGTTTCGATTATACGATTAATCGATTATTAAAATAATCGAGAAATAATCGAAAATACGATTAATCGAAAATACGATTAATCGAAAATACGATTAATCGAAAAATAATCGAAAATACGATTAATCGAAAAATAATCGAAAATACGATTAATCGAAAATACAATTAATCGAAAATACGATTAATCGAAAATACAATTATTGAAAAAAACCGTTTTCGCCGCTTGGCGGAAGATGTCTGCCTGGCAGCAGACCGAAATTAAAACTCACGTCACCCCCGTTCTCCCGCTGCAGCTCCACAAAGTGGTTGTTTCGCTGCTTGGCGGGTGACGTCTGGCAGTAGACGAAAATTCCAATTTGCATATCACCGAACGAAATTGGTGGTAAATGAATGGTCTCGATTCTCTATCGACGATCCCGAAGTCATTTTTCGCTAGTCACCCCCGTTCTCCCGCTGCAGCTCCACAAAGCGGCTGTTTCGCTGCTTGCGGGAAATGTCTGGCAGTAGACAGAAATTACATTTTCATATCACCGAACGAAATTGGTGGCAAATGAAAGGTCTCGACTCCCTATTGACGATTCCGAAGTCATTTCTCGCTAGTCACCCTCGTTCTCCCGCTGCAGATCCGCAAGTGGTTGTTTCGCTGCTTTCGGGAAAAGTCTGGCAGTAGACGAAAATGAAAATATTCGTCTCACCGAACGAAATTGGTGGCAAATGAATAATCTCGACTCTCTATCGACGATCCCGAAGTCATTTTTCGCTAGTCACCCCGGTTCTCCCGCTGCAGCTCCACAGTAGACAGAAATGACATTATCATATCACCGAACGAAATTGGTGGCAAATGAATGGTCTCGACTCTCTATTGACGATCCCGCAGTCATTTTTCGCTAGTCACCCCCGTTCTCCCGCTGCAGCTCCACAAAGTGGCTGTTTCGCTGCTTGCGGGAAATGTCTGGCAGTAAACAAAAATGACATTTTCATATCACCGAACGAAATTGGTGGCAAATGAAAGGTCTCGACTCCCTATTGACGATTCCGAAGTCATTTCTCACTAGTCACCCTCGTTCTCCCGCTGCAGATCCGCAAAGTGGTTGTTTTGCTGCTTTCGGGAAATGTCTGGCAGTAGACGGAAATGCCAATTTTCATGTCGCCGATCGAAATTGGTGGTCTCGCCTCCCTATTGGCGATTCCGAAGTAATTTCTCCCTAGTCATCCCCGTTCTCCCGCTGCAGCTCCATAAAGTGGTTGTTTCGCTGCTTGTCGGGTGATGTCTGGCAGTAGACGGAAATGACAATTTTCATGTTGCCGAACGAAATTGGTGGCAAATGAAAAGTCTCGACTCCCTATTGGCGATTCCGAAGTAATTTCTCCCTAGTCACCCCCGCTCTCCCGCTGCAGCTCCACAAAGTGGTTGTTTCGCTGCTTGGCGGGTCACGTCTGGCAGTAGACGGAAATGACAATTTTCATGTCGCCGAATGAAATTGGTGGCAAATTAATGGTCTCGACTCTCTATTGACGATCCCGAAGTCAATTTTCGCTAGTCACCCCCGTTCTCCCGCTGCAGCTCCATAAAGTGGTTGTTTCGCTGCTTGGAGGGTGACGTCTGGCAGTAGACGGAAATGACAATTTTCATGTCGCCGAACGAATTTGGTGGCAAATGAAAGGTCTCGACTCCCTATTAACGATTCCGCAGTCATTTCTCCCTAGTCACTCCCGTTCTCCCGCTGCAGCTCCACAAAGTGGTTGTTTCGCTGCTTTCGGGAAATGTCTGGCAGTAGACGGAAATGACAATTTTCATATCGTCGAACGAAATTGGTGGCAAATTAATGGTCTCGACTCTCTATTGACGATCCCGAAGTCAATTTTCGCTAGTCACTCCCGTTCTCCCGCTGCAGCTCCGCAAAGTGGTTGTTTCGCTGCTTTCGGGAAATGTCTGGCAGTAGACGGAAATGACAATTTTCATGTCGCCGATCGAAATTGGTGGCAAATGAAAGGTCTCGACTCCCTATTGGCGATTCCGGAGTAATTTCTCCCTAGTCATCCCCGTTCTCCCGCTGCAGCTCCATAAAGTGGTTGTTTCGCTGCTTGTCGGGTGACGTCTGGCAGTAGACGGAAATGACAATTTTCATGTCGCCGAACGAAATTGGTGGCAAATGAAAGGTTTCGACTCCCTATTAACGATTCCGCAGTAATTTCTCCCTAGTCACTCCCGTTCTCCCGCTGCAGCTCCACAAAGTGGTTGTTTCGCTGCTTTCGGGAAATGTCTGGCAGTGGACGGAAATGACAATTTTCATGTCGCCGATCGAAATTGGTGGCAAATGAAAGGTCTCGACTCCCTATTGACGATTCCGAAGTCATTTCTCGCTAGTCACCCTCGTTCTCCCGCTGCAGATCCGCAAGTGGTTGTTTCGCTGCTTTCGGGAAAAGTCTGGCAGTAGACGAAAATGAAAATATTCGTCTCACCGAACGAAATTGGTGGCAAATGAATAATCTCGACTCTCTATCGACGATCCCGAAGTCATTTTTCGCTAGTCACCCCGGTTCTCCCGCTGCAGCTCCACAAAGTGGCTGTTTCGCTGCTTGTGGGAAATGTCTGGCAGTAGACAGAAATGACATTATCATATCACCGAACGAAATTGGTGGCAAATGAATGGTCTCGACTCTCTATTGACGATCCCGAAGTCAATTTTCGCTAGTCACCCCCGTTCTCCGCTGCAGCTCCATAAAGTGGTTGTTTCGCTGCTTGGAGGGTGACGTCTGGCAGTAGACGGAAATGGCAATTTTCATGTCGCCGAACGAAATTGGTGGCAAATGAAAGGTTTCGACTCCCTATTAACGATTCCGCAGTCATTTCTCCCTAGTCACTCCCGTTCTCCCGCTGCAGCTCCACAAAGTGGTTGTTTCGCTGCTTTCGGGAAATGTCTGGCAGTAGACGGAAATGACAATTTTCATGTCGCCGATCGAAATTGATGGCAAATGAAAGGTCTCGACTCCCTATTGGCGATTCCGAAGTAATTTCTCCCTAGTCATCCCCGTTCTCCCGCTGCAGCTCCATAAAGTGGTTGTTTCGCTGCTTGTCGGGTGACGTCTGGCAGGAGACGGAAATGACAATTTTCATGTCGCCGAACGAACTTGGCGGCAAATGAATGGTCTCGACTCTCTATTGACGATCCCGAAGTCATTTTTCGCTAGTCACCCCCGTTCTCCCGCTGGAGCTCCACAAAGTGGTTGTTTCGCTGTTTGCGGGAAATGTCTGGCAGTAGACGGAAATGACAATTTTCGTGTCACCGAACAAAATTTGTGGCAATCGAAAGGTCTCGACTCCCTATTGCCGACTCCCCAGTCATTTTTCGCTAGTCAACCCCGTTCTCCCGCTGCAGCTCCACAAAGTGGTTGTTTCGCTGCTTGGCGGGTGACGTCTGGCAGTAGACGGAAATGACAATTTCATTTTTCATTTTCGTCTATTGCCAGACATTTACCGAAAGCAGCGAAACAACCAATTTGTGGAGCTGCAGCGGGAGAATGGTAGTGACTAGGGAGAAATGACTGCGGAATCGTTAATAGGGAGTCGAGACCTTTCATTTGCCACCAATTTCCTACGACGACGTGAAAATTGTCATTTCCGTCTCCTGCCAGACGTCACCCGACAAGCAGCGAAACAACCACTTTATGGAGCTGCAGCGAGAGAACGGGGATGACTAGGGAGAAATTACTTCGGAATCGCCAATAGGGAGTCGAGACCTTTCATTTGCCACCAATTTCGATCGGCGACATGAAAATTGTCATTTCCTCCTACTGCCAGACATTTCCCGAAAGCAGCGAAACAACCACTTTGTGGAGCTGCAGCGGGAGAACGGGAGTGACTAGGGAGAAATGACTGCGGAATCGTTAATAAGGAGTCGAGACCTTTCATTTGCCACCAATTTCGTTCGGCGATATGAAAATTGTCATTTCCGTCTACTGCCAGACGTCACCCTCCAAGCAGCGAAACAACCACTTTATGGAGCTGCAGGGGAGAACGGGGGTGACTAGCGAAAATTGACTTCGGGATCATCAATAGAGAGTCGAGACCATTAATTTGCCACCAATTTCGTTCGACGATATGAAAATTGTCATTTCCGTCTACTGCCAGACATTTCCCGAAAGCAGCGAAACAACCACTTTGTGGAGCTGCAGCAGGAGAACGGGAGTGACTAGGGAGAAATGACTGCGGAATGGTTAATAGGCAGTCGAAACCTTTCATTTGCCACCAATTTCGTTCGGCGTCATGAAAATTGTCATTTCCGTCTACTGCCAGACGTCACCCTCCAAGCAGCGAAGCAACCACTTTATGGAGCTGCAGCGGGATAACGGGGATGACTAGGGAGAAATTACTTCGGAATCGCCAATAGGGAGTCGAGGCCTTCCAGTTGCCACCAATTTCGTTCGGCGACATGCAAATTGTCATTTCCGTCAACTGCCAGACATTTCCCGAAAGCAGCGAAACAACAACTTTGTGGAGCTGCGGCGGGAGAACGGGAGTGACTAGGAAGAAATGACTACGGAATCGTTAATAGGGAGTCGAGACCTTTCATTTGCCACCAATTTCGTTCGGCGACATGAAAATTGCCATTTCCGTCTACTGCCAGACGTCATCCTCCAAGCAGCGAAACAACCACTTTATGGAGCTGCAGCGGGAGAACGGGGGTGACTAGCGAAAATTGACTTCGGGATCGTCAATACAGAGTCGAGACCCTTAATTTGTCACCAATTTCGTTGGACGACATGAAAATTGTCATTTTCGTCTACTGCCAGACGTCACCCGCCAAGCAGCGAAACAACCACTTTTGGGAGCTGCAGCGGGAGAACGGGAGTGACTAGGGAGAAATGACTGCGGAATCGTTAATAGGGAGTCGAAACCTTTCATTTGCCACCAATTTCGTTCGGCGACATGAAAATTGTCATTTCCGTCTACTGCCAGACGTCACCCGCCAAGCAGCGAAACAACCACTTTGTGGAGCTACAGCTGGAGAACGGGAGTGACTAGGAAGAAATGACTGCGGAATCGTTAATAGGGAGTCGAGACCCTTCATTTGCCACCAATTTCCTACGGCGACATGGAAATTGTCATTTTCGTCTACTGCCAGACGTCACCCGCCAAGCAGCGAAACAACCACTTTGGGGAGCTGCAGCGGGAGAACGGGGGTGAATAGGGAGAAATTACTTCGGAATCGTCAATAGGGAGTCGAGACCTTTCATTTGCCACCAATTTCGTTCGGCGACATGAAAATTGTCATTTCCGTCTACTGCCCGACGTCAGCCGCCAAGCAGCAAAACAACCACTTTGTGGAGCTGCAGCGGGAGAACGGGGTTGACTAGCGAAACATGACTGGGGAGTCGTCAATAGGGAGTCGAGACCTTTCGATTGCCACAAATTTTGTTCGGTGACACGAAAATTGTCATTTCCGTCTACTGCCAGACATTTCCCGCAAACAGCGAAACAACCACTTTATGGAGCTGCAGCGGGAGAACGGGGGTGACTAGCGAAAAATGACTTCGGGATCGTCAATAGAGAGTCGAGACCATTCATTTGCCGCCAAGTTCGTTCGGCGACATGAAAATTGTCATTTGCGTCTATGCCAGACGTTTCCCGCCAAGCAGCGACACAGCCACTTTGTGGATTGGAGGGGGAGAACGGGGGTTACTAGCGAAAAATGACTCCGGAATCGTTAATAGGGAGTGGACAATTTTCATTTGCCACCAATTTCGTTCGGTGAGACTAAGATTTTCATTTTCGTCTACAGCCGGACATTTCCCGAAAGCAGCGAAACCACCACTTTGCGGATCAGCTGCGGGAGAACGAGGGTGGCTAGGGAAAAATGGCTCAAGAATCGTTAATAGGGCGTCGAGACCTTTCATTTGCCACCAATTTCGTTCGGCGACATGAAAATTGTCATTTCCTTCTACTGCCAGACGTCACCAACCAAGCAGCGAAACAGCCGCTTTGTGGAGCTGCAGAGGGAGAACGGGGGTGACTAGGGATAAATTACTTCGGAATAGTCAATAGGGAGTCGAGACCTTTCATTTGTCACCAATTTCGTTCGGCGACATGAAAATTGTCATTTCCGTTTACTGCCAGACGTCACTCAGCAAGCAGTGAAACCACTTTGTGGAGCTGCAGCGGGAGAATGGGGGTGACTAGGGAAAAATGAAACGAAATCTTCCGCTAAGCAGCGAATAGCGTGTTTTCCGATTAATCGTATTTTCGATTTTTTGTAGTTTCGATTAATCGAATTTTCGATTATTTGTAGTTTCGATTAATCGTATGTTCGATTAATCGTATTTTCGATTAATCGTATTTTCGATTATTTGTAGTTTCGATTAATTGTATTATCGATTAATCGTATTTTCGACTAATCGTATTTTCGATTAATCGTATTTTCGATAATTCGTATTTTCGATTATTTGTAGTTTCGATTAATCGTATTTTCGATTAATCGTATTTTCGATTATTTGTAGTTTCGATTAATCGTATTTTCGATTAATCGTATTTTCAATTAATCGTATTTACGATTTTTTGTAGTTTCGATTAATCGTATTATCGATTAATCGATAATTTGTTTCGATTAATCGTATCATCGATTAATCGTATAATCGATTATTTCTAATAATCGATTATAATCGATTATTTTCAATAATCGAACATGCCTACACGCATATAATAATATAAATCAAGGAGTTAAAAGGATTTATTTCTTGAACGGGCTATATTTTTCCTTCTGCTGTGAGAACAGTAATAAAAATATTCACTTTGAAAAAGTAAATATAAAACAAAAATAAGAAAAATCCATTTACTCTATGAAACCGGCACATCAGGAAAACGACATTTTTCATATTCCTCGTCCCAGATTCCCTGCATTTTTCTTCTTTTGAGTGTAATGAAATTACTTTTGCTCTTATCAGTCTGTATTTTACCAGTGCAGGCGGCGACGACGCCGACAACATCATCCCGAAACGTGTGTTAGATGAAAATGTCATCCGCGCGTTTCATATACAGTACATATATGTACGTGCGATAGTGTTGATAAATGGAAATGGATGCGCAAAACTGAAGGACTCATGAGGAAATGGACTTTTATTTTTATTTTATTTTTTTTCGTCGTTTTCTGTTACTATATGCATTTGGTATGTTTCCTGAAGTGCAGAGAAAAATGCATGTTTCATGCAAAGTCGTTTGTTATAGTGCGATACTACTCGTATACGTGCAAAGTCGTTTCCAGAATATGAAGTGAGATTTTATCATACATAATTGACTTGAAATTGAAAGTGCCGGCTCAGAAGATATGGAGGAAATGGATTGGATATTACTTTTATTAAACTAAACGTAGCTGGAGTAAGTAGAGAGATAAATTTTATGCAAAATATTACTGAAATGTTTGCTTGAAACATAAAGAATTTCGTCAAATTATAAGTCGGATGTGGTGTGATTATTCCAACTATACCAAAAATACAGACAATCTACCAAACAATTCTATAATAAACCTAACTGACACTATATGCTTCTTCCATATTTGCATCAAAGTTACATAACAAATCCATGAGATGACCAATTATATGGGTGTATCCTGACAGCTGATATATTATGTGGCGTTTAATATTCAGAACTTCATTGACAAGCACCACAAAACCACATTACTAAACGCAATCCATGCCATACACATGTTAGGAGGATGTTAATTAAAATATTTCACCTTCAACCCCCGACCGTTTGGTGCAACCCCCGACATGTCAATGCAACACAGAAAACAACATAATAACTTCCGTTTCATCTTACACCCACATGTTCACATACATAGGGCATTCGGAAAATGAAGCTCTTAGCCTGAATTTTCACAATGATGACATGTCGTAATTACACATCGGGGAGAGGACAGTGTGTCGCGGAGGAAGGATTAATTCGCTCCCAACTATGCATAACACACTATGGTTCTGCTCTGGTACACTAACACTTAGTAGTATTAACAGCGACCATGTTTACCATAGTAACAAGCATTTTCAATTATCGTACTTAATATAGAGTGGGAAAATCCGGAGGCTAAGTTTAAACTACACAAAAACAGTGATAAATTAAATTAAATAATTGAATCAAAACGCATTACATAGAATTCTTCAACCACACAAACATACTAAATCAATGTTGAAAACAAAAACCATTTTTTACACACGCGGATTCAACGCTAAATATGCGTTTGAGGAATATGTACATATATGACAACCCAACCTCATGCAGTGGCGGCTCGCCCATATGTGCACAAGTGCACGTGCACCCCCACAACAAATAATGCGCTACCTTCGCTAATTACAACACTTCACAAAACAGTGCACAAATAGGTCGTGCATAGCCTGCACAGCACACCACTTGGCAATGGACCGAATTGATTTGAATTTTGGGTTAGTACTTTTAATGAAAGAATAAATAAAAATGAGTAGAGATTTTACGTTTAACTTTAGAAATTTCTTGACAAGAACTTTTCTAAGGGCAAAAACTTAAAGCTAAATATTTTAGGAGGTTTCCTTGTCAGAACTTTGCGATGAAAAAGTATTTTGTGGAAAATTTCAATGCCAAATTCGTAAAATTTTATGTTTTTTCTTGACTGTTATGTAAAAATCGCAGTGATTATTTAGTTATAAAATTTAGATTTTTGTTCGCAGGTACAACGAGATGCAGGAATACAGGATGGAAACATTTCGCAAAACTTAGTATGTTCGTATGTATGAATTACTTTGACATTAAAATAACATAATTTTAATTAAAAGTAGGTATACGTTAAAATACATTTTGAGGGGTTGATGTCGTATGGATTTACGTTTTCTTTTTTGTGAACCCCTAGTATTAATGTATATGAGTCGCCACTGACCTCATGACTCTATACAATCATTAAAAAAGGACATAGTCAGAATATAGAATATTGCAATTAGTATATCGGTTAAAAGTACGCAGCCATAAAGGATATCAGCGTGTGCAGATAGTGTTGTAACATCAATTAAAATATTGTGTGCAGAGAGAACATCAATCATCAACACAACACGGCACACACAGGACACAGCACAGCAAAGAGTACGTCTAGGTATAGTGCACTATAAAGCCAAATGATATTTGCAAAATGACAACACTCACCTCATCCTGGGACATTGTCATGGATTTGGTTGCCAACGGGTCGGTACTTGTGTCACCCATAAGTCCGCCTACACTTGGTCCTGGACGATATTTACGCCATAGATATCTGAAATGGAATAAAAAACAATCTAATTAGGTTTTTAATTGTGTGGATGGATGTGTACAGGATAATTATAGATGATCTCTGTATTAGGTGTGGGTTTATAGTAATTATAAAGTCCTCTTGGCGATATACGATATAGAGCGGTTCCGCTTATTGCGTATAAACAGGACAATTGTAAAATAGGCTATACGTATAACCTATGTTTTTTGTATGCAAACAGGACAAGTGTATATCAATGTATGATTGGTATGAATTGTCCTAATTCACTAAAAAATTGTTGAAGATATTAGATGCGGAAAACGTCGCGTCAGTCCTGGAAATCTTCTAACATCATCATTCATGGTGTTGTCGAAAACGATTCTCGAACTGATGCTTTGAAATCGCTTGAGATAATAAAGGCCGTATCACCTGCACTAAATTTGGAAGCTAGTGACATCAAAACGTTTAGGATCGGCAAACCAAAAAATGATAAACCTAGACCGATTAAAGTTTTAACTTCAAACTCGTCGATCGCTTTCGAAATAATAAAAAGTAAGAAAGATCATAACTCGCGTAAATATCTAAAAACAAATAATGTCAAGATTGTTTCTGATTTGACACTAAAACAACGTGAGCATCTAAACTCCCTTAATAGTGAGCTCATTAACATTAAGAGGGACGATCCTGATGCTACGATTAAATATATTAATAGTATTCCACGAATCATACGTAGTAAATCAAAAAACTAAATTTGAAATTAAGTATATATTATCAAAACACGCGAGGTTTACGCACTAAACTACCTGATTTGCGAATGACTTTAGCGACATGCATTTTTGATGTAATAATATTCACGGAAACATGGTTAAATACAAATTTTCTTTCCTCGGAGCTTGGTTTTAACAATTATACAATTTACCGATGTGATCGAAATGAAAACACTTCAACAAAACAAAACGGTGGAGGCGTACTGATTGCAATAAACAAATCTTTGAAGTCAACTATTCTGAATTGTAAACATAACTCAATCGAACAGCTTATTGTGTCATTAAAAACAAAGCCAGTTCGTACTATAATCAGCACTGTTTATTTGCCACCGGATGCTTCCCCTGAACAATATGAACTGCATATGGATGACTTGTTGCATACTTCGGAAGCTTTCCCAACTGCTAACATTATTGTCACTGGCGATTTTAATTTGGCTAATGTCGATTGGACTGCAACTTCATGGTCTATCGGAAACAATAACACCAAAGCCTCAGAAGTTATTGATACTTTTTCGTTTTTAAATTTGTTTCAATACAATTATATAAAAAATATTGCTAACAATGTTCTTGATCTAATATTTTCTAATGTCGAATATATTACTGTGTCAGAAAACAAAAACCCTATATTACCAATTGATTGCTACCATCCTGCTTTAGATATTCTTGTAAATTTACCGTTGTCTATTGGAAAATCAAGAAATTATGAAACGCGTGATATTATAAATTTTAAAAATGCAGACTATTCTGATTTAAATCAAGCTTTACAGATTGTTGATTGGACTGTGATTGAGCACTTGCCATTAACTGAAGCAGTGTCTTTGTTTTATAGTATTGTAAATAACTTGATTAATATTCATCTTCCTCGTAAACGCTTAAATTATGATAACTTTCCAGCCTGGTTTTCCAGTCAATTAAAACAGTTAATATATAAAAAGAAAACAGCACACTCAGAGTACAAGTCTACCGGAAGCTTACATGATTACAAAGTTTTTTCCGATTTAAGGACAAAATGCAAAAATCAATCTAAATTCGATTTCCAGCGTTTCATTTATAAAATTGAGTCTGAAGTTCGAACAAACATTAAAAACTTTTGGAATTATATTAACTCCCGAAAAAGTGATAACATTATTCCTGACACAATGTTCCTTAACGGTATTAGAAGTTCTAACTCTTCTACTATTTCAAACTTATTCGCTGATCATTTCTCCAGGGTTTACAATAACGAAGTGTCTCACTTCGATCCACCTTTGTTTAATACTAGTTTTAGTTTATCAAATATTAGAATTAGTCCTGATTTGCTTTTTAGGAAACTCATGGAGTTAGACATATCAAAAAGAGCCGGACCTGACGGCATCCCTTCGGTTTTTCTGAGGAATTGTGCTGAAAATATGCTGCAACCACTAATTGTTCTTTTTAATCAATCATTATCCTCTGGACAATTTCCTGATGAATGGAAGATAAGCTACGTCCTACCTATCCATAAATCAGGTGACAGAGCCAATGTTGAAAATTATAGGCCGATTAACATCTTATCTTGTATTCCTAAAATATTCGAAGGTCTGGTTACGGACTACATTACGCCATTGGTACGGCCTTATATTATTAACAACCAACATGGATTTTGCTCGGGTAGATCCACGGCAACTAACCTTATAGAATACGAAAATTATATTTTAAAAGCTTTTTTGAAAAAGTCTGAAGTTCACTCGGTTTACACCGATTTTTCCAAAGCTTTCGATAAACTTAAATTCGATATCCTAATTAAAAAGTTGAAAAACTTTGGCTTTTTTGGTCCGATAATTAACTGGATAAACGATTACCTAAGGAATCGATCATTAATTGTGAACCTCAATGATCATTTATCGAAGCGATTTAAAGTAACATCTGGGGTTCCACAAGGATCACATCTAGGTCCGATATTGTTTTTAATATTCATTAATGATCATTTATCGAAGCGATTTAAAGTAACATCTGGGGTTCCACAAGGATCACATCTAGGTCCGATATTGTTTTTAATATTCATTAATGATTTAAAGTTAGTTTTTGATGATATTGAATTTTTGTTATTTGCTGATGATTGCAAAATTTTCAAGGAAATTACATGTAATAATGATGTTTTTGTTCTTCAAAACAATTTAAACAAATTTTTCGGTTATTGTGAGCTTAACAATTTAGAACTTAATTTATCCAAATGTAAGTTTATAATATTTAATAGAGGTTCAGCAAAATATCAATGCACATATTACATAAATAATCGTGCACTCAATCAAGTAAGCTTGATTAAAGATCTGGGAATATTGATGGATACTTCATTATGTTTTAAAGAGCATATCAGTGACATTACTGAACAATCTCGTCGCATGTTAGGCTTTGTTATTCGGAACTCTTCGGAATTTAATAACATTTATGCTTTAAAATCGTTATACTTTTCGCTGGTTCGCAGTAAACTTGAATATTTATCTATTGTATGGAATCCATTTTATATTTCTTACACTTCCACTCTTGAAAAAGTTCAGCATAAATTTCTAAGGTACATTGCATACAAACTGCATGTAAGTAGTGATGATATAAACTATGCTCATATTCAAAAGATTTTGAATATAAATACACTTGAAGTACGAAGAACCTATTTCGATGCGATTTTCTTAACTAATTTAATTAATGGATCTATTGATGCCCCTGAAATTCTTTTTGAAATTTCTTTCAAAGTTCCTAATCGTCTTACACGACAGCGAGATACGTTTGAACTAAGAACTTTTAGAACTAATTATCAATGTAACTCACCTATAGAAAGAATGAAATCAATCGGGAATTTAGTTTTTAGCCATTTGGATTTATCTAACACCAATAAGGAAAAAATGAAAAAATATATTTTTAGTTTACTGGAGTAATTTTTTAGAAAATTTAAGCGTTTTATGAGTTGAATTATTATCTTATGATTTATTATTCTTTAATTTTTCGGCAACTTTTGTAAGTACATATTATTAAGAGTTTAGTCACAGATAAGAAAAACTACCAGATGTCTTATCGGTATTTTGGAGCTTAAAATTCTGCCGCAGTGCCATCTAACTTGGAACAATTGAATTAAAATCTAAAAGCTCGTTGAAAGCAATGGTTCGTGTCTACAAACCACACCAAAAGCAGCCAACAGATGGTCGACATCTTGGGTTTACGAGCTGACCTCTTTGTCAAATTTTCAAATTGAGATAGTTTTGTTTCGTCCCATGTACCATGAATGCGCGAGTCGAACACACAAGTCCGCACCCAGTCACACAGGTAGATCGAATGTGACGAACCATCTCAAGAGCATAAGCGGAAGGTCGAAGCGTATCTTTGAAAAATGTGTGAATGTATGCATAGCAATTAGGATTTAGGTAATGATGCATGCATGCGCTCAACCACGGCCAGCGCGGCGGACTTTGAGCAATTAATTACAATGACAATCGACTGTAATCCGTCTTTTAATTTTTTCTTAAGCCTTGTTCCGTTTGTAAGCGTGAAAAGTTTACTTTCTTTTACTTTCTAAGTGAAGGGGTATATTAACTTTGTCATGGAACAACCTTTCTTATAACAAACACTTTTTTATTTGTACAAGAATGTTTCCACGTTTGATTTCTAGATAAACCTCGAAACATGTATAAAAATGGATGGACCATTGGGTAACAGGGCTGCCATACAAGCCTGTCCCAGGAAGGCTTCTCAAGCAAATCCGAACGCTCAATAATCGAGTCTCACGTTTCGGAAAACAATTTCGTTTTTTAAAAAAGACAAAAATCAACACCAATGTCAGTAGCAAATGGGCAAATCATACATGCTGAAACATTCAGTAAAATGATTACGAAAAATAAGTCGATCAAATATACAGAAGATGAAAAATGGATTTCCCAGTGCTTGTTTTATAGAAATACATCACTGTATAATTTTATGCGGGACGTTTTGCATTTCAGAATGCCTCATCCATCGTCTATACAAAGATGGGCCCCCTTAAAGCAACTATCTCCAGGTTTCAATTTTAATTTGCTGAAAGAAATAAAGAAAGTCGTCGATTTTCTGGATTCGAAATCCAAGCAAGTTGTCCTTATTTTTGACAAAATATCCTTTCAAGAAAACGTAACGTACAATGCTGCAACCGATCGAATTGACGGTTTCATTGACTTTGGAAATGGTTCTAGAATGAATGAAAAGGCTAAACACATTTGTGTTTTCATGGTGCGTAGCATTTGTGGGAAATTTAAACAAATAATTTCTTACCTCGTTGGTGCAAGTTCTGGACCGCAAGATATATTACGAACACATTTATTGGAGGGAATTGTTGGTTTAAATGTAAGGGCTATTATTTGTCACCAAGGGTCCACAAAGCAAGCACTTTTTTTTTTAAGTTTTGGCTTAAATTCAGATCAACCATACTTTGATTGTGATGGGCAAAAAATTTATGGTATATTTGATGTTCCCCACTTATTTAAATCAATCAGAAATAATCTAAGGTCAAATGACCTGATAACACCTGATGGAGTAGCTAGTTTTAAAGTTGTCAGAGAGCTCTTTTCAATAGACAGCCAAAACGCTACAAAACTATGTCCAAAATTATCAGAAAAACACATCCACCCAACTAATTTTCAAAAAATTCTTAAAGAAATGTCAAAATATTTTACACAAATCCAAATAAATAGTAAAAAACGTTCAAGTGTATTTTTTTCTGAACGGACTTCAATTATCAATCAGTTCAATACTCGCTTTGACAGAGGAATTATTTGCGGAGTTTGATGATCTCTTTTATTTAAATACTTCAAAGTTAAATCAAGACCCCCTCGAAAGCTTTTTTTTTCTCAAATTCGTGGAAGAAATTGCAACAAGCGAAATCCAAGCACGAACGCCAACTTTTGCCAAAATAGTGTCCATTAAATTATCATTTTCCACAAAATACGCCAATTGTGAAAAAGATTCTAATGAAATTTTGAATCTTGACCGGTCTGCCATTTTACCTAATAACGATAATATATCAGAAGCTGTGGCGGAATCAACAACTGACAACAAATTATTGTCAATCATTGTACGAAATTTAAATGAAAATATCGTCCAATACAATAGACCGATTATTTGTTAGGTTCGCCATACACGTTCCAATTTATTGTACAATCGATTGCACACAGTCGATCTGACACCCGTACGGCATATCCATTATACAAGTTAAAAAATACCGGCGTACAGAGGGCTGCGCCCGCAATACGAGTGTTTTTTAGAATTTTAATGCATAGTGAATATTTTTTGTACAAATATTTTATATGCAATAAATAAGAATTGTGCACAACATTCAAGAAATGCTTCCTGTGAATCTATTTTTGGATTGGTCTAAAGAAACGCGTTCCAGAATGAAAGGCTAGCGCCTTTCATTCTGTTCCACCTTTAATTATACCAATCCAAAAATAGATTTACTATTTGCCCAGTTTGTATGAAAGTACTCCAAGGAAAAGCAACTTATGTATATGAAATGACTCCATGTCAGGGAACACCACCCAAGCTTTCCTATAAGTATTGAACAAGTATACTTTTGCAGCTATTCAGGGACACCCTGTTAACTTGGTCCTACAAACTTCAAAAATATTTGTGGCAAATACTATTACCATTCTATGTATTTCCACCAAATTGCATGTTCATTGTTCAATCAAGTTAAAAGTTAATTTTCTAAAATCTCTTAGAAGAATTTTTATATTTGGAAACCTAAGAGGGGCTACACACGAACAAATGGAAATTTTACAAATTTACTGTTATTTACTTTTCCTTAGCAAAAGTCAACAGTCTTAATATTTAACGTATATAAGACCATACTGACCAATCTTTCAACAAAGTTTCATAGCGATCCCTATAACGGTTTAGAAAAACGGAAGTCGAAAAGGAAGTTCAATTTTGAACGCCAATAACTTTTTTACCGTTACTCCAAACTGGAAAGTTTTAACTGATATGAGATGTACTCGTTCAAATCTTTGATTTAAATACCCATACGTCAATCTCCGATAAAAACTAGAAAAGTCGACTTTTTTCAAACGTTCGGGACACCCTGTTATCTTCTTCGTATCAACTTCTAAGGTATTTGTGCCAAAGACTGTAACCATTCTACACATTCCTACCAAATTTAATGACAATCGGTGGAGCCGTTCACGAGTTATTTAGTGAACAGACGGACAGACGGACGGACGGACAAAATCGATTTTATAAGGGTTTTTTGAAAAAATATTTTCTAAAAAACCCTAAAAATCAGCATCTAAAGCACATGATTGTTAATCAATCATATGACAAATTGTTTGAAAAAAATTATTGCATAACAATATTTTCCACACGTCCAATCCAAAAATTACATATATACACCTTGCAATTCATCTGCTGATCAAAAAGATTTGACAATCGATCGGAAGGTCTATTATCTTATTTATTCTTATGAGATCTCAGAAACGCCTTTTCATCTCAAACGCGCGGTTTTAGCGGCTACCTGTGTCATTTTTGTATTTCCTATTTGCGGTTTTATCAGGCGCTGATACTGCGTACGAACGCTTCATTGCATTCGCGTACAGCATATTTTTTTTTTGAGATTCATGAGGAGCCAGGAAAAATTGACTTTACTTTTAAAACCGGTTCTTGGTCGAATAGAAACAAACACAGTAAAACACGCGTGCAATGCACGCACGACATACTTCTCCGGAGCGGCCTCAGCGGCTCTCTGCGTCATCATCCACGTTTTTTCTATATGAAGTTTTCGCAGTCGGTCTACCGCATGATAGCATGCATACGCTACGCGGTATTTACATGTCATGGGCATGAGGCTGCTGAGAAAGATGCACTTTTTGAATGGACCTGTCTACACGCGACAAGAACAAAAACCGTTTTCAGAAGAGAATTGTGAGAAGTAAGGTATGAAAAATTCATTTTTCACATAAAACCGTACTTGTTCTTGTTTGAGTGTAGACAGGCCCATTTGGATGTACAAAAATTTGAATTTCAAACTAAGTCCCCGCCATACATTCGCCATAACTATGATATGTACTGGATTGGAAATCATCATGTAGATGAGCGTACGTGTGTGTCTAGAAATTTTTTCTACTCTTCCTCAGCCCCCCCTCTCGCACACCCCTCGGGCAACCCACAAGATGGTCGGCCGATGAACAGACTGTCAACAGTGTGGTTGTCATCCAATTCGCGCCAAGTGAACGCAGTGCGTGTGAGTGGACAAAATCGAGTTTTTCCAAGTGAATTGTAAGAAATTGACTTAAAACGGTGTAGGCCGTAAGGCTGCGAATTCGTTCTAATTTAAAAAAAAGTTTATTTCAGAACATGAAGTGCATTGTTGTCGGGTTTTCCAGCGACCAACAGAGAAACACTATGAGTGTATCTTTTCACAGGTAATCGCGTGAGAGCCTACATTTTAGTGGTCATATGTGAATTTTTGTGTCAAAATTATAGTTTATCGCATTGTTCATACATGTTTTCTTGAAAACAAGTGCGCGATTGTGTGGTTGACAGCCAATACAATAGACGAGTTTCCGTTCGTTTGAGTTCGTCCCAGGTTCGTGCCTTGTTCGTGCATGTTTTGTACAAAGCGGGCACGAAAGGTTACGATGGAAATTCGTCTCGTCGATGTGTTCATGAACGTATCAATTTCATTCTGTTTCGGGGGCTCATCACATTGTTATAGCTTTGCAAATTTTTTTTTGCAATTTTCGTGCAAAGTTTCGAGTCAATTTGATAATTAAACTGCTTTGGTAAAATAATATGTTAATTCTTTCATAATGTAAACCGTTTCTTGCAGATTTCTAATGGATGAGGCGAACGCGCTGTATGGATAGACAAACTACAGTTAAGAGGTGTGTAGATTCCTAAAAGAGCTGTGGTTTGCACGAAACATTTGCGTAATGACGGCATATTTTGACTTGAGAAACGAACTGTGCTCAAAGAAAATGCATTTCCGGAACTGAATCCGTCTGGTATTACGGTAAGTAAACAAATAAATGTAACCGACAGTAGTTGAATTGTTAAAATATAAATTGGTATGCATAATGATTTATCGATTGTTTTCAGATGTCTAATGAGTCTATCGGCGAGCCAAATGCAGTTCAAGCAGGTTTAGGATCGTCACATGCAGGACGCGAGCCGTGAATCTGCGGGACAGTGTACTAGGGAAGCAGTTATGCTCCGCCACCACGAGAGGCTTCTGATATTGTCTATCAAGCACCCGAGCCCCATTCAAACATATCACCACGTGCGGCATTTTCAAATCTCATCAATCGACTGGACGAACAGTATGGTGTGAAGCAAACGTTGACTCCTTGCGTGCTGCTTAGTGCATTGATCATTTTCCTCGGCGTGGCGACCTTCATGTATGTAACGATCAGTCTCGATTTGGCCAACACCATCAACGATCGAAATACTTTCTATCAGATATGCGACGATTCACACAGATGACGTGCATCGATGAGGAGGGTTTGAAAGGAGCTCTGGAGTTATTGAGGACCACAAATGTAAAGATATTACAGCACAGTTTAGTTTGGGTACCAAGGAAATTGTTCGATTGGTTCAGCCCACTCATCTGCATCTGAACGTTCGTCGAATGGTTCGCGATCTGCACAATGTCGAATATTTGATTCACCAAAATCCGCAGTGGAAAATAAGTGCAGTCGATGAAGACGGCACTGCATTGTCTTTTGATCAAGTATTGGCGTTGCGCGATGCTCAAGCCTACAGTTTTGCAATTTTGAATCCCCGCCTTCCGTTCACGTGTTCCGTGTACAATAAGCTACAGAAGTTGTTGTGAACCATCTAAGGGACAAGTTGACTCCGCTGCATAAACGCCTAAGCATGGAGTGGGTGTGGAATGAATGCAGTCTTAATCGCCTTAATTCCGCCAAAGCCGGTCCCAAGCCCGGTTATAAAAGGAAGAGGGAGGGGATTAACGAAATATAATTTATTTTCTACCCAATCAAAATGTGACATTCGTAAGTATTATTCCCCTGGAGGAAATTAGTATAATGGTGAAAAACTTCCATACAAATTTGACAAAAGTTATACTCGACCCAATAAAACACACCTGAAGCCTTATTGATTCGTTACTCATATTCCCATTACACCGATATGAAAATCATAAGAAAACATACACGTAATTTGCGGAAAACAAGAATTTCGGATTTATGTATTTAGTCTTTATCTTTTTTGCTTAGGGCTCCATTACACAGTCATATTTATATTATAATATGTATGTCATATGTCTAAGCCTACTCGATTCATTCAGTATAAATTTTTAGACGTGCAATAAGCGAAATCAAGTAGGCTTAAGCATATTATAATATAAATATTACCAAATATGATTGTGTACTAGAGCCCTGAGTACCGAAATTGTTTGCATGCAGTTCATACAAATCTATTTGGCAATTCAAATTTTTGCGCCAAATGTATGCCCCCATCGTATGAAAAATTTACGGCGCCTATGGTGTAGTTGATAGTATGTGTGTTTTTTGTGATTGTGTTATAAAAACCTAGACAAAAAATTTCTTTAAGGGCGTATCCATAGTCTACCTAATCCCAGCGCCATAAGATCTAATAGCACCAGCAGATGTCAGGGTAGACAGTGGATTGGGTATTTGGATTAGGAATAACGTGGAACGTGTCTTTGCTGAAGAGCTTTGAAAGAGATTTTGGTTTGAATCACGAAATATCCAATATTGGATATTTTGCGGTATGCGTCCGGGGTTAATATTTTGTATGGCGTGAGAGATATGGTAGTTATTAGTATGTGGTTTAGTATATAAGGCAGCAATTTTGTATTTTTTATATATAAAGGACATTTGTCCGTTTATCATCAATAAATAAATCGACGGAGAATCATTGCCTGAGGAATTTACGCGTATCTTGCCATTTATTCGGTCCTCGCAGTGGTGAATAGACTTCCAAGGAGAAATGCTTTATTAAGAGGGAGCTTGGTGACTCGTATATGAACGCTTTGGACACCAAAGTTGACCTCCAAGATTACCAAGTGAAATCGTCGCCTTAATTGTAAGAGTAGGGATTTAATGAATAAAAAGAGCGCATAATATCTGGGTTCACACAATTTCCTCTCTAGTCGAAAACTGAACATGCCCCATGTCCTCTTTTTGGCTGAAGTGGGGGAATATTTGAAAAGTTTTACCGACTAACTATAGTACCACTTTCTGCCATGCCCTATTAACGACTTTTCTGTAATTACCCAGCCAGCATTGGCGTCAATATCGTTAAAATAGTCTAAAACAAACTTCATTTCATGCATCAGGAGTCGACGTGCTGTATCTATACTACGCATTGCAAGTGAAACTAATGATGGTCAGCTGAGGGAAATGCCATTAATCAGTATGTATGCTTGCATATGGGGAATGCAGTGGTTATTTTAATTAAAAAAAATACCGGCGTACAGAGGGCTGCGCCCGAAATACGAGGGTTTTTTAGAATTTGGATGCATAGTCAATATTTTTTGTACATATATTTTATAAGCAATAGATAAGAATTGTGCACAGCATTAACGGAATGCTTCCTGTAAATCTATTTTTGGATTGGTCTAATTAAAGGTGGAATTCTGGAACGTAACGCGAGGCGTTACCCAGTTTGTATAAAAGTAGGTACTCCAAGGCAAATCTACAGGCATTTTTCGATTTAAGATTTCTGATGGCCTTTGAGCAAAAAGAAACTCAGGCAAACGTAAGGCCGGCTTGGCTTTATATATGAACTGAATTATTGGCTGTAAAACTACTGTTACTCTTTTTTTAATCAAGGAAAAGCAATTTATATGAAATGATTCCATTGTGTCCCCTGACATAAGAGCCCATGCAAGCTTTCCTATGAGTATTGAGCAAGTATACTTTTGCAGCTATTCAGGGACACCCTGTTAACTTAATCCTACAAACTTCAAAAATATTTGTGGCAAACACTATTGCCATTCTATGCATATCCACGAAATTTCATGTTCATTGTTTCATCAAGTTAAAAGATATGCATTGAAGAAATGCTTAAGAGGCTTCCCTTGCATTGTGAAAGTCCCTTACTAAATACTAATTTGGCTATATTTCCGGTTTGGATACAGATATTCAAATGAAAATTCGAAGACATATTCCCTATGTAATTTTCTGAACATCCCTAGCAGAATTTTCATATTTGGAAACCTAAAAGGGGCTACACACGATCAAATTAAAATTTTACAAATTTACTGTTATTTACTTCTCCTTAGCAAAAGTCAACAGTCTTAATATTTAACGTATATAAAGCCATACTGACCAATCTTTGTGCAAAGTTTCATATCGATCTCTATAACGGTTTAGAAAAACCGAGG
This sequence comes from Microchrysa polita, assembly GCA_949715475.1. Taxonomy (NCBI): domain Eukaryota; kingdom Metazoa; phylum Arthropoda; class Insecta; order Diptera; family Stratiomyidae; genus Microchrysa; species Microchrysa polita. The sequence continues at coordinate 28,261,248 of OX454417.1, forward strand.
TCGAAAAGGAAGTTTAACTTTGAACGCCAATAACTTTTTTACCGTTACTTGCAACTGGAAAATTTTAACTGATGTGAGATGTACTCGTTTAGTTCTTTGATTTAAATACCCATATGTCAATCTCCGATAAAAACTAAAAAAAGTCGACTTTTTTCAAACGTTCGGGACACCCTGTTATCTTCTTCCTACCAACCTCTAAGGTATATGTGCCAAAGACTGTAACCATTCTACACATTCCTACAAAATTTCATAACAATCGGTTGAGCCGTTCGCGAGTTATTCAGTGAACAGACGGACGGACAGACGGACAGACGGTCAGACGGACAGACGGACAGACGGACGGACAGACAAAATCGATTTCATAAGGGTTTTTTGAAAAAAAAAATTTTCTAAAAAACCCTAACTAGGGGGCTTCGCCCCCTGCTCGCTTCGCTCGCCAACCCCAGGGGCGGAGGCTAATTTCGGGCGCGGCCGAAATTTGGATAACATTCGCTTGAGCTAAAAGTTTTTCCGGCGTATCTATGACTTGTATTTAATCCCCCTCCTCATTCTTTTTCTTCCGTCTTGACAGAAGTATTGTGCTTGGTTGAAATAAGTGGGCAAATAAAAATATTTACTCGGAAAATATTATTGGGGTTGCGGGAGCATGATCCCAAAGTACGATTCTATTCGTTTTTAACTTTTTTGTTGCTTTGGTAAAGACACATTAATTCAAGGTTTTGTGAAATTGGTGCAAAAAATGTTTCTTAGAAGAACCAGAATGGGCGTTGGGTTTGTATGGCCACCCCATGATCCCATGGTCAGATTTGATCAATACTTAGATATGTATTGTGTCATCAAGAGAAACACGTTTGTGTGTAATTTAGTTAAAATTGGTGTACAAATAAAAAAGTTTTTCTTAGAAGAACTTAATTTGAGGGGTTAGGTTTGTATGGCAGCCTCATGACCCCATTATCCATTTTTATCAATTCTTAGATATGTTTTGTGTCATCAAGAGAAAAACGTTTGTGTGAAATTTGGTTGAAATTGGTGTACAAATCAAAAAGTTTTTCTTAGAAGAACCTAATTTGGGAGGTTAGGTTTGTATGGCAGCCCTATGACTCCATGGTCCGATTTGATCCATTCTTACATATGTTTTGTGTTATCAATAGAAACACATTTGTGTGAAATTTTGTTGAAATTGGTGCAGAAATAAAAAAGTTTTTCGTAGAAGAACCTAATTTGGGTAGTTGGGTTTGTATGGCAGCCCCATGACCCCATTGTCCGATTTTGCCGATTCAAACATACAAACTGCCTGCAGCAAAAAGAAGCATTTGTGCAAAATTTCAGCTTCATATAGCTTTTAAATTGGCCGAGTAAAGCACGTCGCAACAGACAGACAGACGGACAGACGGACATCGCCCAACCGACTCCCCAAGTCAAGCTGATCATATATGTATACTTTTTATATGGTCGGAGATGCTTCCTTCAATGCCTTACAAACTTCATGACAAAGTTAATATACCCTTTCACTCTATGAGCGAAGGGTATAAAAACGTGCGACGGTGAGTCTCGAACTCACAACCCTATGCACCGAAGATGCGCGCCCTAACCACTACTCCAGACTATACGAATGATCATGTTTTATTCGTGATTCTAATCAACCCATTAACAAAAATCACACTTGAGGAGGAAACCATTATATTTCCTAAATGCATGATCCGTCGACATTCCTTCAGCTGACTATAGATACATAATGGTGATTCGTGATTCATGAAGTAAAGCTTATTTGTGGCTATGTTCACGGTATATGACGCCGATGCTGGCTGGGAAGATTCATTTACTTATCAACTGTATGTTTTGTTCTCTGGACAAAGTTGTGTTTTGAAGATCAAAAGTCTTTGCGAAACTTTGAAGAGGCCACACTTTATACAAGGTATTTAGAGTCCTAAAATCCTAAAATGTTTTGTAAGGGTTGCGTGAATTGTACGTCTGTGATGGCGCCCGTACCCGTCCTCTTATTCCAAAAAGCAAAGTGGGTCAATTTGCTCAATTGTTTTTTCTTTAAAAAATAAATTGGAAAACCATGTGGTAATTTCTTTTCCAATTAAAAATTTAACAACAAAATTTGACAAAGGTCAATCCAGCGATACGTGGGCTACTAATAAAGTTTTTAGATTAGGCATGTTCTAGTACGTTTTCGTCAAATATGTTATTTCCATCAGAAAGTTAGACTTTGTTTTAGCATATACCTGCTCAGAACACTTTCACTTGTCACTCGTGTATGTTACAGTTAGTAAAAAAGTCAATTTTGCAAAAAAATTGAATTTACACGTGAAAATTTTCGTGCAACGATTTTAAAGTTAGATTATCACAAGAACAGTGATTCGATCGGCTTCATTTTGCATTTGGGGATGAAGCACCATCTCGTCCGACAATTTATAACTGGTTTAACGAGTTCAAACGTGGGCGTAATTCGCTCAAGGACGAGTTTCCTGAAGGTCGTTCAAAAACAGCCATTGTGCCGGAAAACGTGGAAACGGTGCATCAAATGACGTGAATAAAATCGTCACCGGTGACGAGTCTTGAGCCGGCAACTAATCAGCAGTCGACCGTGTGGGTGTTTCAAGACGAGCCAATTCAACAAAAGTTGTTCGCGCACGAAGCATTGCGAGGCAAATGGTGTTCTGTTTCTTCGGCCGAATGGGTCCTGTGGCCATTGTTCCACTTGAGGAACGTAGTACGGTCAATTTCGAGTGGTACACGACCATTTGCTTCCTCGAAGTCTTCAGGAAAATTCGCAAAACGAACACGAGAAGACGAATCATTCGTCGTCATGACAATGCGAGCTCTCACACATCAGTTCAAACTAGCGCCTATTTAACCGGTCAAAACATTGAATTGATGGGTCATCCGCCTTATAGCCCTGAATTGGCAATGAATGATTTTTTTTGTTCCCATTTATTAAAAATAAATTACGTGGTGAACGGTTTTCTTCGTCCGAAGCCGCTGTTGAAGCGTTCAGAAGCCATGTTTTGGAGGTGTCTTCATCGAAGTGGAAAATGCTACGAAAATTGTTTTGAGCGCATGCAAAAGCGTAAAGATGCTCATGGCGAATATTTTAATAAACAATAAAGCCATTTTTGAAAATAAAAAAAAATTGTTTTCATCTGTTTTCTAGAAACTTTATTAGTATCCCTCGTACCTTTGTCCTTTTAACGATAGATGGCGTATGCATGCGTTTTACTCCTTTTACTCCTGAATACATCATATAACCTTTGTCACAAAATGTATCCCCTTTTGATGAAATGTTTTAAAATCCTTTAACATGCATTACCCAGAGAAAACTTCGTGAGACGTATCCTTTATTCTAACTGTAAAACCTGGTGGACAGCAAAAATCCTATAAATGATACATTTTAGCCCAAAGGTGATGGAGTAATGAAATACGGGAAATATGGGCTTCTTGGCTGCAGAATTTTCGCATAAATAAGGTTGGCTGGGCAACATGACCACAAACATAGATGGTTAGGATTCTTACAAAAAAAAAAAAGGATGTCACTTAGAGTCGCCATATACTATCCAATGGATTGTACAATAAAACTTATTTTTTTAGGTTCCGCCACCAACTTCACTAGACAAAATGAACGGGCGCCGTTCTCACCTCAAATATCCAAGCCAGCTTTGGCGTCATATATCGTAAACTTCACTTTATGCATATCACGAGTAGATGAACGACCACGTTTTGTGACTCACTAGGTTGAGTCGCACTCTACGATGCTAGTAATCTAGAAGTCTTGCAACTCCGAAATTATATACAATGTAACGTTGACTCGAACGGCTGAGTTAACGCACCATGGCCCCACATGGGGCTGTACGGTACTGAAAATATAAGATGGACGCAAGTTTGATTGTTTACATATTTGTGTTCTTGGCGTGAGTGTGCCAACACAAGTTGGCCATCCCATCATCATGAAAATTTTAACACTAAATCAGAAATTGGCCGGTTTGTTTTTATTTTATGTCGATGTCAAGACTTCAGGGGACAACCCTTAATGAAACCACAGCCTTGGCGAAAGGGAAATTAGGGTAAGGGATCGAGAGGGAGACAACACAAACATCCATGGCCACAGTGTGAATCGAACCCACGCTCCGGCAACTCAGAGATAGAGTGACATCTCTACCACTGAGCTACCGAATGTCCATTTCCAAAATTTAATCAACATTTTGACGTGGGATTCATACGGGTTTATTCCCAGTGTGCATTTTTCATTTCAATAATAAATCATTCACCGATTTCGCGTATGTCATGAATATTATGCATGCATTATGTACAACAAGAGTCTCGCGACTGCTTTCTAATATACAGCTTCGTGTATCAGCCGAATCAGTACGACTATTGTCCGAAAAAAACAACCCTAACCCAAGCAGCCGTCGCTCGAAGCCTACAAACAAGCAAGTGCACCACGTTCACTATTCGTGCATGCATTATGTACAGTAAGAGCCGCGAGACTGCTTTCTATATACATGCTGATTCGTATATCGGCCGAACGAATACGACCGTTGTGCGAAACAACTACCCTACCCCAAGCAGCCGTCGCCCGAAGCCTACAAACAAGCGAGTGCACCACTCATGCGGGCATTATATACAACAAGAGCAGCGCGGTTCATTCGACGATAATTTTAATTGTGAAGCTATGCCAAGCGATTATCAACTAAAAAGAATTTTTATAATATGCAATGGGCGAGTCGCAGTAGCTAGGGCCGCTGGGGTCGTGCCGAGAAAAACGTACCTTAAGACGAACGCAAGTTTGATTTTTAACATATTTGTGTAGCTGGCGTGAGCGTGCGAACACAAATTGGCCATCACACCGCACTATTGCAAACAATAATAAATTTAACAAGCGTAGCTTGAAATGTTTAATGTTTGTAGAAGTGTAGAGGTAAACGCTAAATTTGAAATTCGCCCGCTTTGAATTTATTTCTTCATAGGGACTTATTTCGTGGTTGGCATTTTCCATTTCTCACGAACAATAAATCATTCATTGATTTCGCGTAAGCCATGAATATTTTTTACGAGCGATGTATTGAACATATGATACATAGGTACTACATCATCTTTATGAGTAACGATTTTGTAATCTTTATCCTTACTAAGGCGCAAAGGCATGCATAGATGATATAGGTGGACATCGTCATATACTGTTTGCATAAAGACGTGATGAATGACAAAGGTATCTCAACTGACGAGTGGTTCATGAATGGGCCCACATCAAAACAACAACATTTTTTGGAGCATGTTTCAAGTTCTCCCAATTACCAGTGTCCAGGATGATGGTGAGTATTGATAGCAGTCTGTCTCCCTCAGGGGCGAACCCAGGAATTTATTTCGGGGGGTGATTTGTAATTGCAAAGTGGGTCACGAAATCCAACGCTTTAAATGTTCTTAGACCATAGGCTTAAGAGTGCCCATATACTGTCAGATCGATTGACCAATCGCCCGTACAGCACATACACTATGCAATTTATCGCGCAATCTGAAATGACAATTTCGCGGTCCACACGAGAAAACACAACATAGCGAAACTTATATATTTTGTGGCGATGGAAGATCCATTGCTACTTTCGATGGTGAATGGGCCTGTCTAGACGCTCAATTTTCGTTCGTCTTCGTCATTTTGACAATTGACACTTGGGATGTCTGCGCTATTTAAGAAAGGTATGTCAACAACTCACCATCTATTCATACTATTAATGGAAGAATTGATCATTAATCTGTCCTGAACGAAGCCGCGACACACATCTAACGATAAATAATGAGCAGATGTGGATAGAATGAAGCATACATCTCTTCTGATTACTTGACGCAATGAGTTCAAAGTTGAAAGTGGAAACGGAGCCTGAAGACGATAGGGAAGACAAAAGCGCGCATATGTGGACATAGCCAACGACCGCCACAACCACAACATGAAGAATGACCACTGGTTTATGTCAATAAATCAACAACTGAAAACACATGATTATCATGACAGATTTTATGAAAAATTGCATGGCAATATGTTCCACACATCCAATCAAAAAAATGGATTAGATGGTCACAAACACCTTCCAATTTATCGGGCAATCAAAAAATTGCTTCAATCGATTGGAAGTCTATGGGTACTCTAAAACGATAGTCTGACGTCAAATCATCGGTTATGTATTTGATTTATCATTAAAGATATGTTTTGTGAATTTTATTCATACCTATAATTTTCATTTTAAAATTTCGGGGGTGTTTCATCCCCCAAATCCCCCCTTGGGTTCGCCCCTGGTCTCCCTCCACCAGCAAAAAATGACTCATGCTTATTCTAAAGCTATCGCGATTAGGAATTAATGATCATAAAGAGAATCTAGTGCCTTCTGCACTGTTATACAGTCCCTCATACAGTGCCCGAGTTCAAAACACTTCAAGCACTTCTTAGACAACAATTCAATGAAGTCGGACAGTGACTCAACAAATCACATCTGGGGCCATCCAGGAATTTGCCTCCTGGGGTGAACGCGGCTGGATTTTTTCCTTTTTGGAAGCGATAGTTCCTGATACAGTGGTTGCCTCGGATAGTGTTAGTGAAGAACTCTCAGAAGCTCCAACTTTTCTACTTGCTACCGCCTAAGACAGTTTTCCAGAGGGTTCGACCAACGACTATCGGTTTTACAAATATGATAAAAAAACTCGTTTTTCGTTCGAATGTTCGAAACTAATCGAATGTTTTCTACAAACTGTAACGCAAGTTCCAGGAGGCAATAGGCGCTCTTAGTAAGAATACCGTACAACAATCATTTTGCAGTTAAACTCCAACTCTCATGTTTCAGACGAGGGAAATTGCTGCGATATAAGTTGGGAAATCGGATGTTTGAAAATATGGATTGATCCCGTACTCAAGACCTCACGGAGATCCTCCAACTTCTAAAAAAACATAACCGAAAATACTACCACGAGCTGTCAGATATTTTAACGTTGAATTTTCTCCGATTGAAAAGCAGAATTTACCTTAAATTCAAATAAATCAAGGCACCAACAGACAACTCAAACGTCTAGTATCGTCCAATTCTTCAGCATGAAAACACACGTCGCCCAAAAGCATTAAACATTCACCATAACATACGGAAAATCAAACTATCGTCACAGCTTCATTAAAATTCCATCCATTCCAAAAACACAACATTCACAAAACTCTTCACATTTCCTAAAATTATGCGCATATTGTATCCACACTCTACTTTCTATTCATTCAAGCGAATTTCACATTCATCCTCCTAAAAAGGACATAAATTTTCAAAGATGTTCCTACACACTTCGCACAAGGCAAATGTATAAAACGTTGGTTACCTAAATACAACCGAAACATCCGTGAGTGAATGAATCCCCATTCTAAGCAGGCCTCCATCATGTTGTTGTCTGCGATGCTCTGTTTCGTTTTGAGGTTTTGCCAAATCTGCACAAACGACGGACGGCTGCTTAAAATTCGTAAGTTAGCCTAAAAACAATTCGTCTTTTTTTCTTGAACGATATAGACGTACGGGGAGAACATGCTACATACGTATCTATTGTTTGTCCATTTCAAGTTTCCTCAGTCGACATGCCGAACGTATATGGAATCCAAGGAACTAGGACACGCTTTTCGGACCAAGTGTAAATTTCAATGCTTCCTGGACATGAACAGTGAACAGACAAATGGATGGGTCGTGGGTGGCTCGCATTCTTGTTTTGTTTTGACTTGTCCTTTTGCTTGAATATATCCAACACAAATCCTCTTCTGTTTCTGGAACGTATGAAGAATGAATAAAAAAAAGTCTACCGTGGTTGAAACTCTATTCGACTCCGTAGCAGAAAAATTATCACAAAAGCACCATCGATACATGTCAACGTCAGCGTGAATAAAATGAAAAACGGACGGTTCCAGCGCAAGCTGGGCAGACAAGGGATCGTTGTCCGTGCGTCCTTGTTACGATTGTTGACACATCGCAAGGCATCCTGTCGTGAATCAATAAAGTACAAAGAAGTATACGCAAAAACATCGTGCAATAATAATGATGTTGTGACTTGTCCCATCGACAGCCGATCGGGCGTCGTGGAAAGGGCATGTAATGCCGAAGTTTAGCAAATAACTCAAACCCTGCCCTTCTATCTAAATCCCTTAGCAATAAATGTCCAATCTGAGCGCTGTACTTATTTATCACAATCTTCGGACAACGCGCTCCTGGCCTCCTGGGTTCCGTATGAACAGTAAGAAAAAATTAAAATGACCCTTATCAATTCGCTGTTCCTTTTTTCCTCCGGATAAGCATGATTTGAACTCATCTGAACCATGTACACATTCATAAGGCGAAATTGCTGACGTTTTTATCGACAGGCCGGAGAGCGACACTCAAGTGTACGCATCAACTCCGGGAACCTTCGATTAGAAAAGGTTTAACCATATCTGAACCTCTTTTTCTCTTACAGCCCTATAGATATGTACCAAGAAAAAATCTTAATCAATTCTCCGAAATAAATCATTTCCATAAGCGATGCCAGGCAATTCAATCTATACAGAGTTTCGGGCTGCCATTTGGGGGGTCAAGTAACATCAACTTATCTTTTCTGTCAATGCAGCCTGGCTCCTTCGCATATAACTCTTTAATCCCGTGCCGAACGATGAAAGGAAATAGCATTCCTCCAGGCTTTCCGACCGAGCCTTTGTGTTAGCGCGGATAAATGTGTATATGGCTAAAGCAAAAAAAGAGGCTCCCAGCCGTTCAGAAAGTTGACTTGACGCTCTCTCTCGGTTTTTTGCGTTTTGGGGAAAATAAATATACGGCAGAAAAAGGCCAAAAGGATTTTCCTCATTGATGTTCATTATTTGCCCATAAAGTGTTGAAAATTATTACAAGGGTATGCATGCGGATTTCGGTGTGGAGCAAATAAAATGCTTGACGTAGGAGTGATGAGTGAGTATCCTTTTGGCCTTTTTGTTGTTGTTGTTGTTGTCGATGCTGTTTGCCTCAATTTTACCATGGCTGATGGAAGTGAATCCTTTTTGCGGAGATTACGGAAAAGATTACTTTCTATGGAAAAGGAACTAAGATGCTGATGTGATTAAGAATTATGACAAGAATATTGTGGATTTTAAGACTACTTCCCTTCCGGAAAGCTGACGCAGATAAGGTCGGGTGAGCCAGCAGGTTGATTTGATTTTCTGACATTTTTTAGTGCTCAGGTGTCAAAATAAGTCTAATGACAATAATGTCGTTACAGGTTATGGCAAACTTCTGGGTTGTATTGTACAACATAGCGTAGAAGTGCCGGCAAGCCACTTTTTTAGAAAGCGAAAAATGGTAATATCTTAACAAACAAGGCGGCATAAGAGGAGGAGGTCTGTTTTGGTTTTTTGAACAGTAAATACAGTAGACAATTGTGGTACTCCCTTTAATAGCCTCGTACTTTTCTGATGGAGGATTGCGCGCAATTGATATGACATGCGGAGGAATACCTTGCTTGTCGTAATGAAATACGTCTGAGTTTAAATTTCGTTTCTTACAGTGTGGTTAGATTGATGCGACGATAAAAGCCGAAATTTAGTCCATCCGGCTTCCGCAAAAATATCTGTATCGGTATCGGCGATGAAATATCAAGATTTTTCTTGATGCAGCGTCAAAAGGTAAAACCGCCTTCACTGTACCTGGCAGATCGTTGTATAGGTTTGTTACAATTCCTTTCCCAAAGGGTGTGACGGTTAATCCGTCACATCATCATCTCAGCGTATCTATGACACCAAGTGGTTGTCTAATGACCTGTTGGTGATTACTTCTATCTTTTTAATGGTTTAGAAAGCTGGTTTGCAATGCTTCCACAGAGGTCCGACTGTTAAACAGCCCGAACTTTTTACGTCCGTACGCAATTCATTGCGATGCGAGGCTGGATGATATTGGGGCTGTGTCTATACACAGACCAACGATAACGCTGCAGGGGTAATTATATGTAAAAAAAAGCTTAATTATGCCCAACAAAACTATACGCTCAACGATCAGGAATGCCCAGCGGCTGTTCACAATAAAAAAAACTTCCTCGCATATATTCGAGTGAGGGGAATTATCCTCTTTTAACTCGACATCTCGTGCTAACAGATTTAGGATCTCACATAGCATTGGTCGCCTAACTCTTCACGGTGGCGGGATAGACATTTTCCTGAAAGTCCCACTGAAACCGACACATATCGGCGTGGGGCCGAGGCAATGGTCGGACTGTGTTATAAGTTATAAGTAAGGCCCGGATTTCTATGCAGTATAAAAGGTCGAAATATGCCATATAATATGCAATAAAAAATCACAAAATATGCAATGAAATATGCAGTGATAAAACGAAAAATATCGTATATATGTAGCTGAAAAATATTGAAATACGTAATTAAACCTTTTACACTCAGTATACTAGACAAATTTTTATCGCAATTCGATTCAAACAGAGATAATTTTTTTAAGTTAAGTGTCTAAAATAAAACAGAAGTGCTTTCGATGATATGTTTTAATACTAAATTCAGTTCAATTCAGATTCAACATAAAACACATTTCAGAATAATAACAAATACATAAACTTTAGCAATATAATAAATCCAACCAAAATCTTTTCAAAAATTCAGATCGTTTTCGGTACATAAATATATTTTAAATGATTTCATTACTATTCCATTTTTGAATTGCAATGAAGTACTTTTAAAAATTTTCCTCAGTAAAACTGTGTTTTCTGCCGTTTAAAATATATTTATTTACCAAAAATTATCTTTCTACATTCACTGATGCAATTGGAGCAAATTTAAATGTTTATTGGTCGGTTATTTCCGAATGCTCCGCGTTGTTATCGTTAATGATTTTGTTAATATTCCTTAGTGTGGTTAAGCATGTGCTTTTGTCTGTAATTTCATGAAATTTTAATTTGTGCATTTCGCCCGAGCTTCCCGGAATACAATTTATATGTATGTTCTTCAAACTCGTCAATTAATTGACAACTGTCACTTAAGCTCGCCATATACAGTCAAATCGATTGCACATAATCCATCTGGCGCCCGTACAGCACATTTACTATACAATTTATCGTACAACTTAAACTGACAGTCTTACGATCCACCCGACACAACACAACAAGCGAAAATTATATATTTTGTAGCGATGCTACTTTCGATGGAGAATGACCGCCTTAACCACAATATAAGGAATGACCACCGGTTTATGTGAAAAAATCAGCAACTAGTTGATTTTTTCACATGTGTTGACCACCGGTCATTTTCCATGTTGTCGCTGTGGTGGCCATTCTCCATCTAAAGTAGCAATAGATACCCTTCGCCACAAAATATATAATTGTCACTATGTTGTGTTGTGTCGTGTGGATGGTGAGACGATCATTTAAGATTGTACGATAAATTGTATAATGTTTATGATGTACGGGCGTCAGATCGATTGGGTGCAATCGATTGTTCAATCGACTGGACAGTGTATGGTAAGCTTTAGAAACATTGTATTTCATGTAATATTGATGCAAAACGGAATAATTTGCAGTTTCTTTTTGTTTTTCATGTTTGTTTTTTCTTTGTGAAACATTTTTTTATAATTTTCTTAGAGCAAATTAGGTATTATTGCAAAATTTTTAAGAAAGAGCCAGTGGCGTAACGTTTCCCAATTTCCTTGTGTTCGAGATCGAAATGGGGGCCCCTCACGCTCGAATTTTTTTTCACCAGAAAAAATTGATAGAATATAACCCACATTTAAAGCAGTCTACATTATAAGCAAAAGCAACGAACATCATTTTCTAAAAAAAAATGTTTTTTTTTTTTAATTTTTTTTTTTTTTGAGACAAAATTGAATTTAGCATAATTAAATAGGATCATTTATTTATCACAAAATCCAAGAGTCGCGGCGAAAGACAACCTGTAGGAGTGCCCTTCTACCTCGTAAGAGTCGTTGATCCTAGACTTAAACTGATTACTATAGATCTATGGACCACATCCATAACCAAGCAAAACTAAATCGACTGAAATAAAATTCATGGTAGAGATGCTCCAAAGGCAAATAAAATTTACGTATCTTGACTCACTAGTTTGTCGACAGACATCTGTTTCTTGATTTCTTGACTGCCAGTTAAAAAAGGAAAGGTTTTCTCACTTAAATCTTTTTGAATGTTCTTAGTAACTGTGGTCAGCCATTCCGATCAATAGGTCATCCTATATCTTTTTTTTTTTCAACATTGTGAACATACTTTCCTTAGCTGAGCAATCAATTCGATATTTAAATACTCTCCAATAACTGGGTTATGGGCAGCGCCCGCTCTAGCACTTACGCTGCCCCGGGAAAAACGGCAAACTGCCGCATCTAAGATTTTTTTTTAAATGTTCATGGGATGTGTCGACTTCATTTTACCAGGAAGGATGCTTTTCTGACACATTTTGAGTTGTTTGAATCACACCTAGAAATAAGTTTCCAAACGAAAACAGAAGAGAAACCGGAAAAGAAGAGTCGTTCCTATCCAACTCAACCTTTATGCTCATCGAGTGCTGAATGTAATTTGATCCCCCTATAGTGCCTCAATATCGGTAATCTCACGGAATACTACTGAGTGAAATGAACTGAGACGAGAAACCAGGGTATGTCAAGCAGCAGACTCTAAGTCGACCAATCTTGTTGATAAATTCTGGACAATTGCTCACTTCAGACTCTAGCTTCTTGAAATGTTATCTGTTTCCTGAGGTTTTTAACGACTAGTTGAGGTTACGATACAATAACACTTCCTTCGTGTGCTTTGTTTGCTTAACTAAAAACGATTGCTGCTGATTTTTTGAAGGCCACCTGTGCACCTAACAATTTTGTTGCGAAAGCAAAAAACACCGATTAAAGAGCAATTTTATTATCATTAAATCTGAAATTAAGTAACGGTTTTATTCCAGCAATTTATAGAGTTGCAGTCCTTTGTCAGTAACGCCCTCGAGCTAATTACCATTAATTTACAAGTGTTTTAGTCTTTTTTACCAGAAATAAGGTTCAGCTTTCAAATTTCAGTTTTCCGTCTAGGAAGTGCTACCCAAAATATCGGCCCTCCCTAGATCGGGCGCTGATTATTGGCCCAATTTTCCGCAAGAACCGCCTGAAGTTGAACCTTTATTGATTTTCAATATTATTATGAGCAAAAACCTTTACAATTTATGGATTGTTTTGATGATTGTTGAGTTAAGTTGCGTCTCCCCGCTGCAAACAGAGTATAATACTTAGAGATCCAAGATCCAAGCTTGAACATACCCAAAAATAAATGTGCTGCTATCCTAGATTCTATAGCTCACTTCCGAATTTTTGTGGCATATTAGTAAAAATGCATGTCTTTTGAAAGAACAGTTACCCAAGGATCTATCAAAAAAAATGTTGTTATGATTTCGGATTTGGGGGCCCCTTTGGCTTGGGGGCCTGTGTTCCACTGCACACATGGAACACCGTACGTTACGCCACTGGAAAGAGCAAAATATGCAAAAATATGCAATAACCCATCAAATATGCACAAATATGCAAAAATATGCATTTGCATATAAATCCGGGCCTTAGTTATAAGTTGACAGAACCAAAGACAATGCCAGACAAACTATAGAGTTTAACCGCTATACATATTCAGCATGCATGTGCCTCCTTTGTGAAGGCATTTAAACCTAGTTAATATTCACGTCGAAAGACGAAGTGGGAGATATTCGAAGGGAAGAGATATAGGTCGAAAGGCCCTGGCCGATTCCCTTATCTTTTTCAGTTGTGGCAAAACTGCGAACCCTTGGGTATGCAGGAGGAGTTTCATAGGTAGAACGGCTCCGGCCAATTCCTATGTTCTCCACGGGGCGTAACTTTCCCGTATTATCCGAGTAAAGCCCCTGTGGGGTACGGATACGAATAAACCTGGCTTGTCGCATAAGGCGATTAAAAGAATAACACTTGGACGATTAAAACGTATACAGGGTTATTGGTTAAGTCGACCTAATCCCTGCAACACGTTATAATACGGTCAAAATGCAACAAAATGAGGCCATAAATGTTAGGCCGATATTCAATGGTCACTGAGATATTTGAGTTTTTAGGTTTTTTTTTTTGCATTGAATTTTACCATTTAAAGTAAGAATTAAAAAAAAAACTACTTAGGTAAGGGGTAAAACTTATTTTTGGATTTTAGTCAACACTATATCAGACATTTCTTAATCATTTAAAATTTCAAAAACCATCATAATTCGAAATTTTTAATTTGTAATAAAAAAAAATTTCTTAAATTTTTTTAAAATTGATTTTTAATGTAGTATTACTAAACAAATTAAATGACTCGGAGTCTGCAAACCACTGGAAACATAGGTACTCGTGTTGTCAGCTTTCCAAAAAGGTGTCAATGTCAATCTAAATATTTGAAATAATTGAAACATCTAGCTGCAACTTGTTCGGGACCCTAATTTCGTTTGATAAAAAAACGACAAATCCATAACACATTAAAAACTTATCCCTACACCATAGCTTTTATTTCATTTTTCTTTTCAAAATTTTATTTTATTGCATTTTGACCCTATTATAACTTGTTGTAGGGAATAGGTCGACTTAACCAATAACACTGTATACAACAGACGGGACATTGAGGAGAGGGCTTGCAATTAGACAGGAGGCGTTCAGCCCCATCAGCACCTATCTGGCTTCGCGGCCACGCAGCTTATATCTGCCAACTTTGGCGAATCAAGAGGTGATGTTCCATCCACACGTACAGTGCTTTTCATCAGATTAGCACACCCCTTCGCATGAATAGTTTCGGCTGATTTCCAACCAAAATAAAAGAGATCAAATTTCAAAATTATAACTGTTAATAGTCTATTCAATTCTGAGTTAATTAACACAAAAGGAATTGTGTTTAGATTTTTTAATATTGATTTATAGTTGTTTTTCGAAAAAGAACACACAAAATAGCCATTTAAAATTTGTCATCAGGATAGCACATGCAAATTCTTTTTTGTCTATTTTCCACAATTAAAGACGTAGGACCCCCAATTTTTTGTGGTTGTTTGAGTAAGATATTGACTTTAATATGAATAATTAAAAATCATTATCCGCGGAAGAGGGACCAACATTTAAGGCATACAAGAAGTCAAGGCGGTCAAAAAGTTAAATTTCGAGAAAAAATTAATGAAAGTTGATAAGTTGAATCCGAATTTGTGTGTAATAAGTAGCGTTAAGGTAAAAATAATAGAGGCGATAAGAATTGAGTACATGTCAATCCTTATGAGAGAGTTATTTTGAGAGGAACATCTAGCCCTCATGACTCGGTCACAAGGATTAGGGTAAATTTTGACATTAAGGCGAGCCTATCTTTTATTCAAACAGTGATAACAAAACTCCACATTTCAAGAAACTAAAACTACAGAATAAACTCCAACTTAACTTTCCCCGAAGGAAAATACGTTAAAATTAATCATGAGAACACTTGACATGGAACAAAGAGTGGTGGTATGTTATCTTTTCGGATAAAAAGAAGTTCACTTTAGAAGAGTAACACAGTTATAATGTCTACTTCCAGGATCTTTGCTAGGAAGGACACCATTATGTGGAGCATTTTTGTATCACTATTTGAACAATATGCTCACCTTAATGTCAAAATTTACCCTAATCCTTGCGACCGAGTCATGAGGACTGGATGCTTCTCTTAAAATTACTCTCTCATTGGGATTGACAAATACTCAATTTTTATCGCCTCTGTTATTTTTATCTTAACGCTACTTATTACACACGAATTCGGATTCAACTTATCGACTTTTATTAATTTTTTCTCGAAATTTCACTTTTTGACCACCTTGACTCCTTGTAAGCCTTTAATTTTGATCCCTCTTCCGCAGATAATGATTTTCCCTTATTCATATTAAAATTAATATCTTACTCAAACAACCACAAAAAATTAGGGGACCTACGTCTTTAATTGTGGAAGATAGACAAAAAAGAAATTGCATGTGCTATCCTGATGACAAATTTTAAATGGCTATTTTGTGTGTTCTTTTTCGAAAAACAATTATAAATCAATAATAAAAAATGTAAACACAATTTTTTTTGTATTAATTAACTCAGAATTGAATAGACTATTAACAGTTATAATTTTGAAATTTTAGCTCTTTTAGTTTGGTTGGAAATCAGCCGAAACTATTCATGCGAAGGGGTGTGCTAATCTGATGACGAGCAGTGTATACCTAGATTCACTGCTCACCAGCAGTACCCTATCCCAGTAGTGCAGATATGCGTCCATACGTTAAGGAGGGGTATAGTGCATACTAACAACGAAGATCTCGCAGTATGTCCAAAGAGTCCCTGGCTTGTAATAGCTGTTTTCCATGATCATGAATCGGGCACCTTCAAAATTCGGCTGCACAAACATAGGACAGACATGCAATTAGTGGCTGGCTTTGTATTGCGACAATTCATAACACCATCTCCGGTACCACAGCACCGGGAACAGTTTTACATATTGGCTTTACAGTGACCGATCATGTGGTCAAAGACAAGAACTAAGAACATTTGACGGGATGGGCTCCATAGCCCTGACCCTATAACTGAAACATTTCATACAAATTTTCTCTCAATCGCAGCCAGCGATTCAATAATCTTCTGAGTGCCCTCCAGTATGATATTGGAGAATGCATTAATGCAATGCAGCCTTATTCATGAGTCTGCAGGCTCTTTTGGAATGCGGCCTCAGAAACCACATCCTTGACGTTATTTTTGTTAATAACTCTCATAAAATTGTCCATGGTAATAGAACAATCTAACAAACAATGGGTTTCGGGCCTAATTTTTCCTACATCCTAAATTCGAGGCCACATTCCTCAAATTCAAGTCCATGGTTTTAAACAGGAGGACATACAAGCTTTTGCAAAAGCTTTGGTTGCTAGATTCAACCACTGACACGTCTCCGACAAGATCACAATTTCACGCCAATAAAAGTTAACATATACTGTCTAATGGATTGTACAATAAAGCTCATTTTCTTTGGTGAAAGCTCATTTTCTTCAGTGTCGGCATACTTTATCCAATCGATTGAACAATCAAAGCTCATTGATGTGGAGAAAGCTCATTTTTTTGGGTTCACTACGAATTTGCTAGAGAAATGAGCTTTCTAAACAGAAATGAGCTTTTATTGTTCAATCGATTGAACAATTTAGCTTCTTTTTTTAGGTTCCACTACCGAAACCGCTACAGAAAATGAACTTTATTTACAGAAAAGGAGCTTAATTCTGCAATTGAGCTATGGCGACTCTTAGAGTCGATTGTACAATCGATTGTATAGTCTATGACGCTCCTTAGACATTTGCAACCAGCTCACATGAAGAATTCTGCCCGTTATAACATGCCGGAAACGAAGTGTTTCGCACCAACTATTCACCAACGCAACCTTACGGCATACTAGACCTGCAAGCTTGAACTCAAATTCATCAAAAGCAAAGAAAGTGGGTAACAGCCGCTACCTGTTCGCAGACCAACAAATCAATAATTTTGGAGTGTATCACGCAAGATATATCCGGCGATAACTTCCTCAGCTTCTTCTAATATTCTATTCAGCTGCTAGCTTTCCCTGCTACTCATGTCTACCATCGTGGCGCTACCATAAAACTGAATTTCACATCAATAATATATTTGTATTAGCCAGTCGTGGTTGTGGATGACGTCCTAACAGCTTCACGCGTTTCTAACTTGTAGTAAATAATGTAAAATGCAATTAGGAGTTTACTTCTTGAAATTATAGGTATTCTTTTTCCAATCCCTACAAATATTTAGCTATTCACACCACCTTCCGTGCTCTATGGACGTGATCGTTGGGTCGCCACTCTGTGATATAGAGAATCATAGAGAACGAGCTGTCGAAAATCGGCATGGCCAGTCGCGCGTTTATTATCATTATCAGTATCACACTCCGAATTCCATTGTTCGTCGAAACGTTGCCGCCCAAAAACGGTTATTATTATTTATTATTTTTATATCAAGTTACGTAACTCAAAGGTATAGACACTGCGACCATTATATCTATTGTGCCAGAGCCTCGCTTAATCCAAAAGACTTTCTACCAACCTAACGAAGGCTAGAACATCTTTTGTAGGGGTGTTGTTTACGATATCGGAGCTAACGGTAGTTTCCCCAATAAGAAGGAGAGCGAGCTATCGCTGGACATTGGCAAAGCAGATGTTTGGCGGACCCCACATCCTATAAGCAAAAGCGGCAGTCCGAATCAGCAGACGGCCATTTTGCTAAAGTGCTTCACCCAATGGTGTTTTTTTTTATAGAGGTAGGGAATCTTCCTAGATTCTATGTGTGTCGATACAATTGCAGACAGTTATGTCGGATTTTTACCGACTAAACCTAAACACCTCTTCCATCACCGTTACACCCCGTGGGACCACGTTTCGGTATTAAGTTGCGAGAACGGTACCGGCTACTCAGCCATCAGCGCGACTTGCAGACTTATGTCTGCGCTCTTCTCTCTGCAGCTCCATATGGACTGCAAAAACTGCTCTGCTCACTGCATTCCAGTTGCGTAGTGACTGTAGCATAAGAGCCACTATGTTAGACGGGGTTATGTCGTCTCCCAGTGCCACCTCCAGTTTATTGTGGATGTCACTGAATTGGGGACACTCAAAAATTACGTGCCTCGCATCCTCCGCCACTCTCTTGCACCTTGGACACTCTAGCAAATCGTCCACCTTGGCTTGAAGCGATGCAGGTATATCCTCCGTGACCCATTAAAAATTGCGTGAAATAAAAATTTACCTCGTGCTTTCGGTTTACCCACGTATTAACACCTCGGATGAGGGTGTGTCCAATAACCAGTTACGGCCTCATCCCAACGGACCTGCCATCTTCGTTCTATCTCTCTTCGCCTCGGCTGTCTTCCCGGAGTTGCGCCATGACGACCGCTATAGCGTCTGCCTATTTCATCTTTCCAAAGGCATCATCTTAGCTACGCCATAGGCGGCTTCATCTAATGTAGTTCGGTACACACAACACATCCTCAAAGCACACTTGCGATAGACAGCGATATCACCCAATGCTGTCCCGTGAGGTATCTTACGAGGAGCCTCGTGTCTCGTCTAATAAGGCGACTGGCATGTTTTATGCTAAAGGGACAACTTAGATCTTTAGATTGTCACAACCCTGGATATTGCATTGCTATCGTGTCTCCTCATCTGACCATTCTCTAACCAACGACTTGGTTGTCGCCCGCAACTTAGACTACAGTAAGGATCAGGTCCCAGAATGTCTGTTGACGAGCCATCTGTAGCAAGCTCATCCGCAGCTTCATTATCCTCAATGCCTTTGTGGCCCCAATACAGAGTAACATTGTAAATGTTTGAGATACCTGAGATAGCTGCCTGGCTATCGGTACAGATAGCAACATTAGCGTTAGCGGGTTTCTTCTGTAAAATATCTTTAGCGCAGACCTTAAAAGCATAAATCTCCGCTTGAAATACAGTTAACCAAATGCTCATGATGACTGATATTCTAGTGCCAGGTCCAAATACCCCAGCACCAACTCTTTCCTAATTTTTTGACCAATCAGTAAACCATATGGAGCTATTAAGGTAAGGAGCAAAATTACTATATCATTCCATTCTGCACGACGAGGGATGGAAACTGAGCATTTCCAACCAGAGAGCACAACTCGTTCGTCGATCAAATTTGTGCGTTAGGGATTCTATCTAGAATACTCAGGTAGCCCCGATTATGCGCGTGGGCGCACTCGGAAAGCACTTTGAACCGCGGATTCCGGAATCAAAATATCCCGCGGAGAGGCCAACAATAGCTTAGATTGCCGACGTAGCGCATATATGGATAAGTTCTCCCATACCAACACAAGACAATCGTTGTAACTTCTTTGGCAAACGATTGGTGGACTGTTCCTGGGTTTTAGATCGTCAGTCGGACCAACGTCACATGAAGTACACTGAGAATGCGAAAAAAATATAATATGAAATAAGGAAAATTAAAAGGATCAGTGTAAATCACAAACATAAAGGAAAACGGAGAAGCCAAACCGAAGGAAATGAATCGCCACGTGTTCGTGGCGGCTATGTTTTCTTTTGTGCCTTAACCAAATAGGAGATTTAACCTACTAGCGCCAAACTGGCGTCTATGCCAGGATTCGTTGGTGCCAGGATTCGTTTTTGTTTTAACTTTCTTTATTGTATTTTCCGGTAAAATCTGTGACCCTCCCGAGCCTAAACGTAGCAGCCAGCACGTGCCTCCCGCCGCCGTCTCACTGGAGGAAACTTCCGTCCATTTCGATGTGTCCATTACAATCTTCACCAGTATCACGCAGGTGTCAGTCGTATAAGAAATCGAAGTACCAAGAGAAACCAACAGGGTAATGGGGGTTCTTTATCAGAGAGACTGAATTTTTGATAATAATTAATTGTTGAAAAATACTTGCAAGATGCATTTTTGGAGAGTTGTTTTTCATTCAACTAACACAAAATTTACGGCATGTCAGTAACACATGTGCCCTATTAGACACATCGGAATCGTGAATACCCTTTCATCATTTCCATTATTCATCATTCGCTCCGGAAAATTTAATTTACAACCACTTCCGTTCAGCTATAGACCTTCACTGCTCTCGATACTTTCCTTTTTGCCCCAAAGAACAAGCTTCTAAAGCGAAGTAGCGTGCTCTGTTTAGCCCACTCTTTGCCACTTCCTGGACCCTCGCGGTTCACTTCCGATGTGTGTTGCTCATTTCTTCTCTTTGCTACGCTGCCAGGTGAATTACTGGCACTCAAACGACATAAACTTTAGAATTTTCTTCGATGTTTAAAGGGAAGAAGTTGGCTAAAGTTCACGAACGTCGTTTTCGGCAAGTGTGAGTACATAAGTCCATACCTATAACCTATAACCTAAACTCGTACTTTCGCAAAGGCGAACTTTATAGCTGGTCCAAGTTGACATAAATTCGAAAGATAAAAGATATTGTTCCCCCGGGAAGAACATGGAGCGTTGACGCTCTCTCTCTCTTTATGCTGTGAAGAATATAGAATTGTCCTCGTATAATGAAAGATGGTCGTACGATGACACGACACAAATTATGGAGCAAATTAATTTGATTTAAGAGCCAGGTAAACAGTTGGAATTTTATTGTTACTTTTACTAAGAGGATTTTATTGCAAAACGTTCCGGGTAGTTCAATGAATGACTTTAATAGTGAGTGCGGATTGAAATTGAAATTTAAGTACCGGTAGCGAGATAAACAGAACATTTTGTAGTCCCAATCGGCACAGTCCACCCAGTGGACTTCATATGTCAATTTGTAACCGGAAATCACTAGTCGAAATATATCATAGGTTCCCACATTTACCAAGTTTTGCCCAAAATAGTTTCATAGCAACAAGCATTTTTCCGTTGCTGTTTTTCCACTCCTCCCTTCAACTACTGAAATTGATGAGCACAAAAATAATTGAATAAATTTTCCGAAAATATATTGAATTCATGCATGGATGCTCCCTGTACAATTCACTTTTTTTTTGTCGGTCACATATGCGAAAATTGGAAAACAACTACAGTACAATTTGACCGATACAATTTTAAAACGTGGTGGATGAAAAATGTTGGTGCTGCGTCCGGGTATCCAATTAAATTAATGTACATCCACACACATGTGTTTTTTACACATTTTTTTTTTATTTTAATTTTTGCCTAATTGGGAATTGTTTTAAGTCCTTGCCCGGGCAAACAAATTAATGAAACGAAATTGATATGGTTTTTCATTGGCAATCCCAGCCCAGCGCGGTTGAGTGACATTAACCTAACAAAAATATTATTATTATTATTATTGACAGAAACGATTTTAAATAAATCAGCAGAAGGACGCAGCGGTTTG
Source organism: Microchrysa polita (assembly GCA_949715475.1). NCBI lineage: Eukaryota > Metazoa > Arthropoda > Insecta > Diptera > Stratiomyidae > Microchrysa > Microchrysa polita. The sequence continues at coordinate 28,283,148 of OX454417.1, forward strand.
CAGGTGAATGGATCTGTCATATGGCACCCGGGATAAACAGACAAAAAAATCAAAAGGATGCAGCATTTATTTGCGTTTATTTTTTCGACATCATATCGACAATATTTTGTTTAATGTGGTTCGTTTACTTTAATTATTTATGTTAAATGGGTAAATATGAAACAAGCTCTGAAATTATTTTTGTTTACAAGAAAAAAGCTGACTTACAGGATCGGACCTGAAGATAATCTATGGATTCAACGAACAAGAAAAGCAAAGAAAAGCAGAAAAGTGCTAATCCAATTGAATCCTCATTTCGCATGTAGGCTATTTAGGTTCGGGCCAGTGGCGGATTTACCAGTAGGCTGGAGCCTAGGGCGGCAAATTTGGGGCAAATATTTTTTTTTTATTAAACATATTGTAAGCGTTTAATACCGTGGAAAACTGAACTCCGAATACGAATTATAACGCCAGATATAGAATTTTTCCTTTTCATGAGATACGTTTTGGGAGCAGTGTGTGAAGTGTGTTTGTCACCGTTATGTCAAAGCTTCAAACAGTAGGAACGTTTTATTATTGAAGACGAATCTGCGAAAAGGCCTATTTTAGTCAATTGCTTACAGACTGAAATTCGAATCCAAGCACTTTTTTGCTTTGTTTTTATTTATCTGACATTTTTTTAAATAAAAAAACATAATCGATTCTATCAGTATTTCCAGGCACGGATTACCCATATGGGCAACCTGGGCAAGTGCCCATGGCGGCAGAATTTTAATGGCGGCAATTTTTGGAATTTTCCGTTGGCTTAAAATTCTGTGAATGATTAATTTTGGGAAACTCGAGGAGCAGTCATAATTAAACAACATCTTAACGCTCGTTTCCTAATCTTTTTCTAGTTACCTAGGCGTATTACAGGGTGCCCAATTGCACACTTACATTGTAATGTAAATGATACTCGTTCATATAAAAACTTCAGTTTTCCTATGAACTGCACTTCACTGCACACACTTCACGCAAAATTCTGCTAATCTCACTCCGAATAGCCTTCTGGTGTAGGGTAGTTCGGTTAAGCTAAAAGTAGAAACAATTTTTGTAACGCATTGGCTTCAATTAAACAAGGGTAGGAATCTAACATATGCGAGGATGTTTTGGGTGAAGCAATCAAGGAGCTCCAGGATCTACATTAAATGCTGGATACACAGCAAAAAATCCGGTGTGAATTTAACTCCGAAAATTGTCGAATAGGGTCCCTCCGTTTGGATAAAATATTGTTTTATCCAAATGGATGAACACAAAAGTGTACTTCCAATTACACCAAAAGGAGTAATACTCGATATTTTTGGGATAAAAATAAAACACAAGTTTCACAGAACATTTAACTCATAAATGAGTTTTGTATAACTAGCATTTACCTCTCTATAGGTGTTGGCGACATTTCATTTACCTCTTTACCCTCTAAAAATGCATAATAAATTACCTGCCTACAGTGGGATTCGATCCAGCGGCCCTATGATTTGAAGACTAACGCCCTACCTACTACACCACACAGACTATACGGGATGACGTTCGTAATTTGCACCATATATTACGTGCGGAATTAACTCCATTTTAAGTAAATGTTAACACCATATAAACAAAAACTGATATAATTTCGAATAAAAGTTATTATTTATCCAAATGAATTTTATTTTGAGTGTTTTATCCTAATGGATAAAAGGAAAATGTTATACTCGGGATGGAGTGAAATAAATGTATTTAACTCCATAGGTATAAAAAATTAAACCTTTTTGGATAAATTTTGGTTCACACCGCCTGATTTTTTGCTGTGTATGTTTTTAACATACGAGTACTTTTCTATTTCCTATTTCCCGACAGCAAGACTCTTTAAATCCCACCCGATAAAAAAAATGAATAATGTCTTTGGTCAGGAGGATCCGCCGGAGAGCGCAAATCGACTTTAAGGATAAGTTTTATCCTGTTTCAGAAGGTCCTAGCTGTTCTTCAAAAGATACAATCGCTTCCCAAGGGCAAACAAGTCGCAAAGGAGTGCAAACAAGATCGATTTCCCACAAAAAAAAAAAAAATTGTTAGAAAGGATAGGGATGCCGATGTAGAGCATATTATGGTGCACATTTTGCTAGAAATGTCAGAGTCGTAGTTTAAAAGTTACATACTTTCAAAGATGCGACGTTAGGATAACAAATTTTGCAAAGAAGGCCCAAGCACAAACGGTGTCAATTTTTCATGGGACCCAAAGCCAAAGGACAAATAAATTCGCAAAAAAAAAGGGGAACAAGGAAATCATAGTTCGATTTTCCAAAAAATTCGTAGAAGGGCGTATTGTGGTACACTTTTTGCTGATTATTTGATAGCTATGTCCGCATTCAAAAGTTACAGCCGTTCAAAGATTCGACCTATTGGCAAACAAAAATTGCAAGCGCAAACGATGTCAATTTTCCGAAAATGAGGGAGACTTTGGATGTTTTGTGGTGCAATTTCGTGATTTTTAATGAGCGACTCGTTACATGTGGGATCCGAGACGGCCGGCGGCCTAATCTAAAGAAGCAACTTATCTCTCCACACACTCTCTGTTTTGATATTGTATTGATCCTTTGAAAAATGTTCTGACGTATACATAATGTTTGTTTGGATCCAGATATTACGCTTCAATCCTAATTTAAAGATTTCATACAAAGTCTGAAACAGTTTTAAACTTTTGTATAACGTGCGAAATGCTGACACCATTTGCCTTCATAAACAAAATAATTTTTAGACTACATTGTCAAAAATTCGCGTTCGTTCTCAACTAGTTTCTTGGTTAGTTGATCAATTAGAATAGGCAACCCTAGTAAAAGCAAGTTCATATTTATGCGTTTTCTGTTACTACTTTAGTTTTCCCCACTTGAAATTGGCTGGGATGTAACCAGGAATTGGTTTCGGGAGGGGTCCTCTCGATATTATATGCTATATTGACTATCAAATTTTTTTCTGCAGAGAAAAATATACAAGACCAACGATGCCAAAAATCATTTAAAATAACTAAAATCAGTAAGCAAGACTTTTGCTAAATAATATCAACGAGTCCTTGCATTTCGTCAAGTTGTCAATTAGAATTTTAACTCTTTTTGAAGCAATTTAAAAATCATGAAATTGTCTTACCTTACAGTGACGGAGGGAGGAGATCCCGCCAATAGTGCATTTAAAAGTGGGGCACTATAAAGAATAAGAACCTACCCTCCAAACTAGGGATGTCAAAAACCGGACGGTTAGTCCGAAAACTGGTACATTCAGAACGGTTAACCGTTTTTTTTTTGGTTTTTTCCTCCTCCCGGTTTTAACCCGGACGATTGTTGGTCCATCCGGTTAAAACCGGAAAAAAATTCTTTCAAAATTCATACATTTTTTTATGTTATCTTGATTTTTCAGTCTGCAATTCTATTAATTATATGCCCCATGGAAAATTTGTTTTCAAATTTCATCCCTTTAACAATTTATCGAACACTCTTCTTTTTGCTATTACTCGTAGAACAATCGCTTCGTCAAATTACCTCTGCTTGTATCTTATCTCTTCCAAGGCAGATATTGTTTATGTTTACACTGCGTTTCACATGTATCTTGGTTGTACAACGTGAATGTGAAATAATATTCGTTTAAAGTATATCAGTGCATAATCGCGTATAATCGTCAATCGCGTCGCTAAAAGATTTCGTATTGCGCAAGAGAAATTAAGATGGCCCCTGTTGTAAATGTTTGGAATTTTTTTTTTTAAAAAACTAATAAAATAATGAAATCACATCTGTCAATTTTATTTGATTGTCTTTTTTGTTCAACATGTTTCTCTTTTAAATTAGCTGTCTTACTACATCATGTACGTGCATTTTAAGTTGATTTTGCATACGATACGAACACCAATACTAGTGTGTAAGCATTTTTTTACTAAAATTCTAGGCAAATCAACGAAAACACCCGGTAAACCGGAAAACCGGTACTTGGAGCCCGGTTAAAACCGGACGGTCTAACCGGCTCTGCAAAAAACCGACAACCGGGTTATGGGCCGGTTTTTGACATCCCTACTTCAAACCGACGCTCCAACCAAGGAATTACTAGATAGCTTTTTCTTTTTATTTATCTACACATAAAAATAGAAGAATACTCAGGACTCACGAACTGGAAAGCACTAATCTATTAAAGTGTAAAGGAGAAATTTGAGAATAAATGAAGGTCAATCAAAGAAGTTCGTCCTGGAGTATTAATTCTCGACTCAAAAAAACAATACTGTTCCGCACATTTTTTCACAACTTGTGGAAAACGTATTGGGTGAAAAACGATAAAAAATCTAAACGCCTTGACCCTTGATTCTGGTAACGTCCCTTCAGCAATATTCTCGTAGAGCTTAGTAGGGGCGGCAAAACGTCAACAGCCTACTAGCGGTAAATGTGTAAATCCGCCACTGGTTCGGGCGTGTAATTTGCATAAAAACAAGTGTTCCAATAAATTCAGTTTGTTGAATGCACTCAATGTGTCTATCTAGTCTATCCCAATTTATCGCAGCGCATTGTGGGCGTAGCCAGGATTAATTTAAGGAAGGCGCAAATCCAAATTTGAAACAAACACAATTGTGGTGTATTCCATTGCTTAATTGTCACCAGAGCTAACTAATGTTAAAGCAGAGTTAGCCGTGCCTACTCAAAACTAAAAAATTGCATAAATGATTTTGACGTCATCAAGTTCACTGATTGGTTCAAAACTGACAAATAGAGCCATCTACCTAGACCATACCGTCAGGGGAGTACTTCAGCTATTGCTTTTTCCTTCGGGTGCATTGCACTGTTCTGTTATTGACACGGATCTTGATGTCAAAATGGGATTCCATGGTCCAGAGCATGCACTCTCGTTCCGAAACCCAGCCCCGAGGTTGCAACTCGAACTGGTTGACTTAGGTAACAACCTGCAGCCACCTCGAATCCAACTCCCCGATGGAAAGGGACCCTGGACCCCTAAGCACACCCATCCCCGAGGCTAAATACTCCTCAATAGAAGGTGTGATCCTTGTTTGGCCCCCTCTATTGGTTAGGCCTAGGCTGAATTTAGATGTCCATATCCCAGGTTCATTTGACCTGTTACTACTCACCAACTAACCAACCGACGAATAGCGCTGCTTTTCATATCCGGATGGCTAGTTCAGTTTACTAGTCAGCAATTTGACTCGGACCGAATGGATATTAATCCATAAACTAGAAAGCCATTCTCCCAACCTAGCCCCTTCGTGGCTCAGGTTACACACGGCTCGCGGCAGCTCCTTCTAGCAACGCATGTAGACGTCGTCGTCACGTTGAAGAACACCGGCATAACATTTGCAATAACACCGATAAATGGTGGTAACCTTGCATCACTTAAAAAATATTTGTGTTGCGCGTCATTCGAGAGCCGTTTGTGCGTCATATGGAAATCGTTTATGTGTCTATTAAAATATACCAATAAAGCTTCTGTGCATCATTTTACATCAGTTAGTGTGTCATTTTAAAGCCGTTGGAAACATTTTAAACTTGCCGTAAAACCGTCATGGAAAATATTGGAAATTATTTGTGCGTAATTATACCCTACACCCATGAGATGGTATAGGGTATATTGTTTTTCTTACGCCGATATTATGTTACACCTCAAAGGAGCCACCGGAGGTATGGCAAAGTATATACATATTATATAAATGATCAGGGTCGGTCCCTGAATCGAATAAGCCATGTCTGTCTGTCCGTGTGTCTGTCTGTTAGCACGATAACTCCCGAAATACTGAAGTTAGCAGTTTGGAATTTTGGTAAAATGTTTGTTTTGCTGAAATCTTGGACGGTATTGAAAATGGGCCAAATTGGACCACGGGTTCCCCTACCTCCCATACAAACTACCTCTCCTTGATATTTTAATTCGGCCATAACTTTCGGTAGAATATCGTTATCGACTTGAAATTTTGATCAATGTTTTGTTCTGACATATACTTTGAGTTGATAGAAAGTGGAGTAGGTGCGACTACCCGTACCTCCCCTACAAAGATATATTCAGCCATATCTTTTGATAGAATGTCGCGAAAAACTTCAAATGAGTATCAAATGGTAGCCATTGGATGCCTTGATAAGATGATTAAGATGTGTCAGATCCAACCCATCTACCCCTCCCTCCCCTACATAAAAAATAAAATTAAATATTTTTGGTTTTGCGTGTCTTCTAGGTCTGTACATGGGTATAGGGGTATACACTCATCGTGCTATTCGCACGATTAGAACTCGGTCTCGTTTTAAATTTAGAATTTAACTCAAAATAGATCGCCCACCTTGCGTGAAATAGAGAAGTTCTATGATATAGTCGATACGGTGACACATACGTTTAATACTCCAATCAATAGAGAAGGAAATATAGGGGTTAGCGTGCAAAAGGTGCGGTAGCCACAAATTTTTGATATGCTGTAACGGCAGGTGGGGTAAGTTAAAATCCAAGTTTGCGTCACTCTACCCCCTGTGGTCCCGTCGTCCCCATCTTTAAAAACGATCTAAAATTGGCTCTTTCGTCAGTTTTTGGGCTTTAACTCTTTTCCAGTCCATTTGAGCAGAAAATGTGATATTAGTATTTTGTAGAGCAATAAATTTCCTAAAAATTCAATCTGAAATGTTTTACTCTACATCCAAAATTCACAGAGTTATAGCGCCGAGAAAATGTGGAAAATATAAAAAATCATGCTAATTTTTTTTTGTTTTTGAATTAGTGGCGTCACAGGAATCTGAAACTAATTCTGCTAGGGACGAATCATCCCCCTTCTGAAACCCGATAAAAGCGCGAAACTCGCCGAATCCTACCGTTCAATCACAGTTTTATCACCCGTTGCAAAGACGCTCGAAGCACTCATCCACCCCCCGCATGCATGCTGAGCTAGCTTCTCACCAGCATGGCTTCAGGAAGATGCATAGCACCACAAAAGCCCTGGATATGATCACCCATCACATCCAAAATGGCCTCAACCAGAAACAGCCCTGTGACAGAACCGTCCTAGTGGCGCTTGACCTGTCGAAAGCCTTCGATACGGCCATTCACTCTGCGTTGTTGACCGATCTCCTTAATATGCATATTCCTGCACAAGAGGTTAGGTGGATTGCCAACTATCTAGCTGGTAGGCAATCCTTCACAGAGTTTCGGGGCAGTTGTTCAAAGCATAGGAAAATTAAGCAGGGAGTTCCACACGGTAGCGTACTCTCTCCTACATTGTTTAACATCTACCTGTCGAGCCTTCCAACACCACCGGATGGTATCAAACTAATTTCCTATGCAGATGATTGCACCGTACTCACCTCGGGGAATGATTTAAACGGCATGTGTGCTCGACTGAATGGCTATATTGAGAAACTGGTGGAGTTCTTCAATTTCGCAACCTAGTCATTTCGCCGTCTAAATGTACTGCAACTCTTCTCACCACCTGGACGCACGAATTTTCGGAGGTGCTTGGGATCCGTACTGGTAATCATGCTGAAGACGTTGTTCCTACTGTTACCAACCCCAAGATCCTTGGTGTCTATCTAGATACCATGATGAAGTCGAAAGATCACATCGAGGACGTAGTCGACAGAATGCACAGTAGAAACAACGTCCTAAAGGCACTATCCGGGTGTTCCTGGGGCAAGGACAAAGAAACTATGATGGTCACCTACAAAGCGATAGGTAGGGCAATCCCTAGCTATGCAGCACCGGTGTGGTCACAAACCGTTTGTGATACAAACTGGAATAGGATCCAGGCATGCCAGAACGCTGCTCTACGTATCGCTACAGGTTGCCATCTCATGTCGTCCCAGGATCATCTTCGTCAAGTAACCAGCATGTTATCAGTGCGTGATCGCAATCTCCTCTTGTCTTTGCAATATCTGGTCGGTTGCTATCGAGCGGATCACCCAAACCATCATCTCATGGACAATACTCCCCTTCCACGACATGTCAGGAGTGGACTCAGAGATCTCGAGAGAGACGTCCAGAGATACAAACGGGTACCTCCCGATATATTCAATAACACAGCATACCATGCGGCTATCGCAGATATTCACAAAACCGTTGTGAATCGGTCAATAGGGAGATTAGGTCCAGATAGAGTCCTCTCAGTGCCCCCACCGCCCATATCGCCTCAGGAGACTAGGCTCCCGAGAGCCACAAGAGTGACACTGGCCCAGCTTAGGTCGGTTTTTTGTTCACGCCTCAATTCGTACCTATCTCAGAACATTTGTCCGAGCTGCGGTGGTGCGCCACATGATGTGGACCACCTGCATCGATGCCCCGCTGCACCCACTAACCTCACTCCGAGGGCATTATGGGACAACCCTATTGCAGCTGCTACGTTCTTGTCGCTTGAGACAATAGGCGAGGAGGACGACGAAACTTAGAGCACATCCACATACATGCACAGCGACTCACACCCTTCTGTACCGCTACAACAACAACCAAGTGGATGCACGCAAATCGCTTGATCGGTTTCTTCAGACAGAATATATTTGGTCGCTCTCTATCCCTCACAGGCTGCCACGATATGGGCTACTTTTCCGCATTTGAAGCATGCGTTCGTTGTGGTTGCCTGAACAGTCCCTCCTAAAACTAACCGAATTCGAAACATATGTACCACTTATCGGGGGACAATTTATTCCAAACTGCGTCAACAGTTCGTCTAGCCAACCTTTACACACTTCTACCACCTTATTCGCTAAATTTAAAGTATGTTTAAAGTATGTGTAATTTGGGTACCACCGTACGCCTTTCTTAGAGACTCCTTCGGGTTGAAGACTGACCTCTAATCGTTTCAGGAACGCCCGTTCCTTTCCTCGTTCTTTATACCGCTCCATACCATCGCGTCGCCGGGCCTTTGGTGTAGGCATATCGCCTGTTCAGGCAGAGACATTACCGGCAGAAAAGGCGATGTGCCTACACCGTAGGCCGAGCGATACGACTCAAATGGAGCGGTACAAATAACAAGGCAAGGAAGAAGAAGACCAGTTTGGCGAGATGCAAAACCATCTACGAGCTAACTGCGCCAGGCATGGGACCTTGTCCTGAACTTTTTAAATATTTGAATTTAAAATTCTTGAGTAAACCTTAGTTCAAGCGCCCTGGCTATAGTCAGCAATGTTGTTTTAGGCTATACATACTGAATACTGCACTGTTTTTGTCTTGAGTGTTTGAGCTTAACTTGGTTCCTCTGCATCCCGCCTGCACTTCATCCTATCCGCTGCCAACACTTTTATGGCGTTAGGGGTAGTTTTGACTTCCATGTCTCTGCTTAGCTTTTTTTGAAGCCTTGCCAGAGCATTAGGAAGCTTAGTTTTGGCGGACAGTCCATTGAATGCTAAGAAAAGAAGGGTCACTTTGCTAGCAAAGTATACCAACAGCGACCTATGAATCATTTTATGGCATACCAAACTGCCAATGTAGAAACGAGATGTGAATGGAAAAGAGTAAAGTCGGCCCCCTAATAAAAGAGACTGTCCTCTCAAACCGAACTCTTCAAACTACTCATAACCTTGTTGGCAATATTTACGGAGTCCTCTTCTCAGGCCCGTTGGCATTGTCATCGTCGTCAGCTGTCATATACAGTATTGCTCGTTCATTTTTCTGTTTTAGAAATTACACCAATTATTAATATTATATTATTTAAAATGACATTTTTCGTTATTTGTTTCTCTACGATAAAATTCGTATCCGTGGAGACCTGAGTACACTGTTGGTTCATAGCCAATTGAACACATAGCCCCTAATCGAGATTACTAGATTAAATAAATAAAAAAAATAAATGGTGCGGCAGTCCCACATTGGGCCAAGGCCGCAGATCTGTTAGTGAAATCTAATTTGCGAGATCGTAACTGTTTTTTCTATTTGAATTCGTTTAACATCTGAGATCATTGTCCGTCTCGGTCACATAAGTCATGAATTCAAAAGCCATTATAAACCGGGATTTGAACCCACGACCCTGTGATTCTAAAGCGAGTGCAATAACCAATACACCAACCTATAGTTATTGTTAGCATTTTATTTCTTATATTATAGTGGGGAAAACTATGTTTTCGAATGCTTTAATCCGTAGACACCGCATATAGTCAAGAAGATTGGCCATTGCTTCTCCAATTCGGTGACGAGATATCCCTACGCTACATTACAGTTGCCTCCACAAATATATTCATTCTCCTGGATTCGATAACGGTTTAACGATTTACTGTACGATTTTATTGGTAGTCTGGTTGGTGTAGTTGTTAGTGCGCATACTTTCAGTGCACAGCGTCGTGGGTTTGTAGTGGAAGACGTTGGAAATCTGGAGATGTCCCTTGAGACGGAGCCAATGCCTTTATAAGCGTGTGAGTTAGGCCAATGAAAAGGCTCCTCAACGAGTGAGCAGCGGCATGCGCTTGCTGATGTTCAGAGCGGTTGGGGTGGATTTGTGCTGCCCGGTGCCCCTTTGTCCTCTACATAAAAAAATATATACCGCATGCCTAGGGAGAGCGATTACAAAAAAAGGATTAAAATGAAAAAAAAAACTAACGGCAGGCAACGTACAGGTTCTCACAATTTTTGCTGAGCATGTCCAGCTGCCTGCCATATGATGGTCAAGTTCGGCCAGCTGCCCCCACCTCGGTCGACAGACGGCATCCCTATGCAATTTGTCCACCACGGGAGGATGGGGCAGATTATGTGAAATGTTGCCACTGATTTTAGCCACCACAACCGAAAACCCCTGCTCTCGGTTCATCGCACCACCAACGCAAAGAGCCGAGCAGAGACGAATGTTCACCTCTTTATGATCACAATTATTTTGTAATTATAAGGGAAAGTCCTACTCCACCCATGGAATCGAGCGCAGGGAACATAACCTCAACAACTACTCGCTCATTTTTCTCGAATTTAGCAAGGGGACTTCTTTTTTTTGCCACCACGTTCCACGAACCAAAAACCAACTCCTATCTCCACCCACGCTATTTTCTCACTGTAAAAAACTAACTGTCACTCCACTTAACAGTTGTCTGACCGCCGTCAAAAATCCTCATTTTACACATGGCCGCCAGCTGAAGTGGCAGAATTGCTCATATTTATAATATGGCCATGTCACTTCATTGTGACCCATTTAAGGTGTGTTTACGCATAAATATCAATTTTTGAATTTAGGCGAGGTTTTACAAATATCAATAATTTGAAATTAATTAAATTGAAGATATTTGTAAGAAACCGAGAAAATTCAAAAATTGATATTTATGTGTCCGAATTGGGCCATTACAGGTTCGAATCTCACCGTGAACGCATTCAGATTTTTTTTTCAACTATTCCCTCCCTGGGAATTCGGGCTGTTCCTTTCATGAAATTATACCGATGCTTCCACAAGAATGTGTACAACATTGGTATTTTAGGAATCTGTTCACTTTATTATATCGTTTGTATTATTGATTCATGATGCTTATTGAGAGACTTAGACTCCACGAGTCTTTACAAGTACAAGCGACCTAAACTCGTAGAGTCTCTCGAGGTTCCTTTTTTATTTATGTATTTATTTTATTGGCACATAATTTAATTATGTATTCAAAAACTGTAATAACGTTAATCATTTTAAGATTTTATTTGCCAAGTCAATACAAATTTTCTGTTTTGTTATCTAGACCTTCTAGTGTAGTTACTACGTGATAAACCTAGTACATCAGATTGCAAAATGTGGTGGAGAGAAATTTTTTTTTGTTTCTTATGTTTTTTGGGGTGCTGAGCACGAATCCGGAACTTCCCACCAAAATTTCGTTGCGGAACAGGGTCAAAATCGTGAAAAACCCTAAAATTTTTGCTGTTTTTCTGTTATTCGCCCCCTAATTCTGCAACTATTTATTTCTGCGAAAGACTCTCCATGAATATTTTAGAGAGCACATAATTGCGCGTCCAAAGAGACATAAATATTAAAAATCTGTTTGAGCGGTATTACTACAGTGGATAATTTAAATTTGCCATTTTAAACATAGTTCCATTTTATGAAAAAAATTTTGAGATTGAACGGTTTTTCATTTTTGGTCGTAAAAGTTGCATTTATCTTGTACATTGTGTATTTTGGAGTGCAAAACCTGAATCTGTAAGTTCCCACCAAAATTTCGTTGCAAAACAGGGTCAAAATTGCAAAAAAACGCCAAAAAAATTACTATCAATTGTAGCAATACCGCTTAACACATTTTAATGATTAATGGCGCGTTGGACCCGCAGTTATGTTTTCTCTAATATTTTCATGGACAGGTTTTCGGAGAAATGTACATTTTCGGAGTTATAAACAAAAAAAACGGAAAAACTCCGAAAATTTAGGGTTTTTCGCGGTTTTGATCCTGTTCCGCAACGAAATTTTGGTGGGAAGCTCCGGATTCGAGCTCAGCACCCCAAAAAACATAAGAAACAAAAAAAAAATGTTCTCCACCACACTTTGCAATCTGAAATCACCTGGGAACTACACTATTCCTCACATCGGGAAATCTTTTCTCATGACTAAAGCAATCCTCTTGGAAGTATCCTGGACAAAGAGATTGAACAATTCCGATCTGCTCTACTCTAGTTCGACCATCTCATGGGCTGTATAGTCAAAATATCAACTAAAACCTAAACTCCGAAACATTTATAAATTCTCCTCGAAATTCCTTCTGAATAAAGAACAAATTTATGTGCCAATGATTCCAAATGAAATGCCGCCTACATAATGGCCTGTTTACAAGCCTTCGGCAATGATCCTGTTTCACCGCACACTCCTGCTCACTCAGTCTCTCCCGATTTTACCGTCGTATCACGTAGACGAAATCCTTCTTAGTCCCTAGTAAAATTCCGACTCTCCACTGAATGGAATTCTGCGGTAACATGAGTACCATGTAAGTTATGGCATTAGAAGGACTCAACAATATTTCTGTGTAACATTATTTTTTTGTACGCAAGGCAGGGGCTTATACTCACATCTAGTTGTGAATTGTCCGCCATTAGTTCATTTTAATGGACAGCTTTATGGTCTACGTTGGTGGTTATATGGCTGAAATTGTTGTGATCGCTTGGCGTGACGTTATAGAAAATAATTTATATGAATGAGTTAGATCCTCGGGGTGGAAAGTTTTGAAAATATTCAAAAAGTTATTCTTTTGCATAAAATTATGTATGCATACTGGGATCATGTGTGTTCGGATAGTTGTGCGAGGTTTTGATGTATGCAAATTACTTGTGGTTTTAGCTCGAAAGTCGACAAAACACATAAATAACTGTTGAACGCCAGTTTGCGGATTAAACTGGATTATGAAATGTGTGTGCGTTGAATAAACATTAACTATACATAATATGGATTTTGAGAATTTAGGAATTAATATTTCTAGGATTTATCGTATTCATAACTAGCAAATTGCGAAATGATGAAGAGAGGCTAGAAAACCGAATTTTGATTTGAAAATCCTTTTTATAGTCCCATTGAAAGTGTGTTTTCTGTTTCATCGTAGTATAGCACTGATGCGTACTCTCCATATAATAATATAAAATTCAATTCAATATAATGGAAAAGCAGGAGTTTTCTGCGATAAGAAAATGCCACTGAAGCTAAAGGGCAAGTTGTACAAAACGGTTTTACGTCCCGCACTCATGTATGGATCAGAATGCTGGACCATGTATGAAGGTTACGCGAAACAAATGACAGCGACTGAAATGAAAATGTTACGCATGTCAGCTGGTGTAACGAAAAGGGACCACATCAAGAGTAGCTACATCCGAGGCAGCTTAAAAATAAATTTGGGATTCATATATTAATCATTTTAAAAACAAATAGTTTAATATTAAATTAAATAGGATTCACCTTAATGATCTGTTTAAAATTAACTGAAACACCGATTAAAATATGTTCAACTTTGTTTTAAAAGTTGTTTCATTTTGAAGGCTGTGTCAGTCACATGTACATAAGCCCACCGCTATTTTGTTCAGTGCTAGTAATCTCAGATAGCTTAGGTGTAGGAAGTAGGACTAGGAAACGATAGGTACCCGGTTCGATTCCCAGTAGAAGCAAAGTGAAACTAGGGGGCTTCGCCCCCTGCTCGCTACGCTCGCCAACCCCCGGGGGCCGAGGCTAATTTCGGGCACGGCCTAAATTTGGATACCCTTCGCTCTCTTTTGGCTAAAAGTTCTTTTCGGGCGTACCTATGACTTGTATTTAATCCCGCTCCTCATTCTTTTTCTTCCGTCTTGACAAAAGTTTTGGGCTTGGTTGAAATAAGTGGGCAAATAAAAATATTTACTCGGAAAATTTTATTGGGGTTCCGGGAGCATGACCCCACAGTATGATTCCATTCGTTTTTAACTTTTTTGTTGCTTTGGCAAACACACATTAATTCAAGGTTTTGTGAAATTAGTTAAAAAAATGTTTCTTAGAAGAACCAAATGGGGGTTGGGTTTGTATGGCCACCCCATGACCCCATGGTCAGATTTGATCAATTCTTAGATATGCTTTGTGTCAACAAGAGAAACACGTTGGTGTGTAATATTGTTGAAAATGGTGCACAAATAAAAAAGTTTTTTTTTAGAAGAACCTAATTTGGGGGGTTAGGTTTGTATGGCAGCCCCATGACCCCGTTATCCGATTTGATCCATTCTTAGATATGTTTTGTGTCATCCAGAGAGAAACGTTTGTGTGAAATTTTTTTGAAATTGGTGCAAAAAAAAAAGTTTTTCTTAGAAGAACCTAATTTGGGTAGTTGGGTTTGTATGGCAGCTCCACGACCCCATTATCCGATTTGATCCGTTCTTAGATATGTTTTGTGTTGTCAATAGAAATACATTTGTGTGAAATTTGGTTGAAAGTGGTACACAAATAAAAAAGTTTTTCTTAGAAGAACCTAATTTGGGGAGTTGGGTTTGTATGGCAGCCCCATGACCCCATTGTCCGATTTTACCGATTCAAACATACAAACTGCCTGCAGCAAAAAGAAGCATTTGTGCAAAATTTCAGTTTCATAGCTTTTAAATTGGCCGAGCAAAACGCGTCGCAACAGACAGACAGACAGACAGACGGACAGACGGACATCGCCCAATCGACTCCCCAAGTCATGCTGATCATATATGTATACTTTTTATATGGGCGGAGATGCTTCCTTCAGTGCGTTACAAACTTCATGACAAAGTTAATATGCCCTTTCACTCTATGAGCGAAGGGTATAAAAATCATGTTTTTAAAATATGGTAAAAAAAGTTAACCCTTAATAGACACACTAAAATTTGTGTAGCATAAAAGACACACTGGGGTCTGACATACCCCAGTCAAACTTTTCTCCAAAAAAATGTATGTGTTTACCGAAATAATTTGTATTTGTATTTTGAGTATTATAAAAAGAGTTTAGAAAGTGGGAACATACATTTAAAGTAAAAATAATTTATTTTGCTCGAGAAACAGAAAATATTACAAAATGCTTCAATTAAAAAATAACTAATTGTCGACTTTTTGGTAAAAATATATTTTTGAATTAAGCGTAAACGTATATGGAGCCAAATCATATTTGAAATTTTTTGAATCATAGCTATTATTTTTGATTTTATAACGATTTTTTTCTGGGTGTACGATAAGATTATCCATTAGATAAGAGTTATGAAAAACCGGGCCACAGAGTTTCGAAAAATTAATAAAAAATATATCTTACATAATATTTTCAAAATTTAATCTTAGAAATCCAAGATTCTTAGAGCCAAAACCAAAACTAAACTTTGAAAAATAACAGGTAGGTACATACTTATAAACCATCTAAGTAGAATCATATTGCGTACACAAATTCTTATCTATTCGTATATTGAACCGATTATATACAGTCAACCGTATGGATGCATTAAGGTATTGTTTGTACAGTAAATACTAATCTCTATCTGACGTGAAGTTTACCACTAGTCCTCATTCTCAACATAATTAAATTAATTCCTTGTTTGTATTCAAGGATGCAAGTTAAATTTATTTTCTTTCTTCTCTGTGTTCATTCTATTGTGTATTAAGGAACAGAGATTCTTTTGTTGCTTCCGAAATTAGTTGGTGCATTCATGCCAAAAGGAATTTACACAACTTTAGACTTGAATGAACTTCCGTAGAAGGAAGCATGCTATAATATTGTGGCTATTGCTAACAACAGATGCATTACTTTATCGCATAAGTTTAGTTTTGTTTTCAAGTAAATTCTATTTTATTATTTTAAATAGTTTTGTAAGTTAACAGAAACTAAACATTTAATCGGAAGGTCTAGAAATTTAATGAATTTACTGATTATCATATGTCTGTCAAGTTAGCACTACCACTTTTAAATATCGATGAACGCTATAGTGCATTAAACGTCGCGAATTTGCCGTGATTCAATGGCAAAATCAAAAAATTTTCCGCGCCCCTCCTTCCCCTTAAAACAACCCCTAACTGTTTTTCAAGTCCCATAGAGCGTAGGAAGCCTTAAAACGCAAGTTTAAGGCATCGCAATATCACAGATTGTACGCACAAGCACGCTCAAGAGCTTACTTATAATATCTGCACTCATACAAAGTTTTCCGCAACCCTCTACACGTTCAAAAACTACCCCTAAGTCCGGTTTAGCCCCTTACAAAGTTTATGGCGTAAAACCTCAAGTTATACGTATAGTCATACAACAAAATTTATTCAGTCAAATGCTATACAGGCTAATGATAATATCTGCACCCTTAAAATATTTGCCGCGCCCTTCCTTCCCCTTAAAACAACCCCTGTCGAATTAGCACTAACACCCATGTAACGCCGAAACTAAGAATTTACATAAAACCAAAAGTGTCCCTGAATTTGCCGCAGGGGTCACTTATAACACCTGAACTTTAAAAAAATTTGCCGCGCCCCTCTACACCCCTAAAAACTACCCCTAATTGCTTTTATGGTTATAGCGCAAAAACTCAAGTTTTAAACATCGTCATCAAACAAACTGTAAGTAGTTGGATACTTTAGGTGTAACTGAAGATATCTACCGCTTCAAAAAATTTGCCGCGCCCCTCCTTCCCCTTAAAACAACCCCTGTCAAGTTAGCACTACCACCCTTGTAACGCCGAAACTAAGAATGTTCATGAAACCAAATGTGTCCCTGAATTTGCCGCAGGGATCACTGATAACACCTGAACTTTCAAAAAATTTGCCGCGCCCCTCTACACCCTTAAAACTACCGTTGATGGTCTCATATAGAGTTTATAGCGTAAAAACTCAAGTTTTGAGTATCATCGTCAAACAATATGTATTTAGTCGAATGCTTTAGGGGTAACAAAAGATATCTACCCTCTCAAAAAATTTGCCGCGCCCCTCTCCACCCTCAAAAACTACCCCTAAGTGCAGTTTTAGCCCCATAAAGAGTTTATGGAGTAAAAACTGAAGTTTTAAGTATCGTCATAAAACAAAATTTATTCAGTTGAATACTTCAAGGGTAACTTAAAATATGTGCACTCTCAAAAACTTTGCCGTGCCCCTTTACACCCTTAAAAATGACCCCTAAGTGGGTTTTTGACTCCATGCAGAGTATATAGCGTAAAAATTCAAGGTTTAAGAATCGTCATGAAAGATATTGTTTCTACTTGAATGCTGCAGGGTTTACTTAAGATATCTCCATTTTCAACAAAATTTATGCGCCCTTCCATACCCTCAAAAACTACCCCTAATTGCGTTTATGGCCCCATACAAAGTTTATGGCGCAAAAACACATATTTCAAAAATCAACATGAAACAATATTTATTTATTTATTTATTTACCAAACAAGGCATTAACAATATAATATAATATATAATATTCCAATACAATTCATTTCACATTACCACAACTATTTAAAACTTAGAAAGGACAGGAAGTGGACAACTAAAGTTAGAAAGGACAGGAAGTGGAAAATGGGATATATGTATATTTAGTTTTGTTCCGATTGGTTAAGAGTTTGGGTCAGTTTCTGTTTAAAGGATGATTTAGTCATGCCAAAAGAAAAATGGATGCTATGTGCATTGAAGGTCCGACAACATTTGTTAACGGGTTCATTGTAACCATATAAGGTAGTATGCTGATATTCTTTAAGTAGGGTGGTATGTCTGGTACGTCTGGATTGATCATTAAAGGCGATTCTTTCAGAGAGATAATTAACACGAATGACACCACTAATAATGTCGAAAGTAAAACAAGCGGAAAGTAGTGTTCTTCTACTAGAGAGAGACATTAAGTTTAAAAGGTCAAGCCTGTATGTGTAAGATGGAAGATTTTGAAAATCACGGGGATCGTAAAGGTTTCTCAATGCAAAAAGAATGAATTGTTTTTGAATAGATTCAAACCTATTGATATGAATCTCAAACGCAGGGTCCCAAACAACACAAGCATATTCGAGCAAGGGTCGTACTAGGGTAATATACAAGGATTTAGTAACCCAGCATAGAGTTATTAACCCTCGGATGGTTCAGTGGGGTCTGACAGACCCCAGAGAAAATTAAATCTTAAAATTTTCATAGAAAAACTTGTTGAATGGTATTTTGATGCATATGTAATTTAAGTATGTGTCACATACGTTCATTTAAGCATGAATTTGTTGGAATTTGTGATTTTGTTAATAAGTTATAGCACTTTGAAAGTGCTCTGGGGTCTGTCAGACCCCACGAACCATTTACGTATGTCTTTTTTACAAAAGTAAATTTTTCGTTTTGTGGGAAATTTTCAAAGTATGTTAATTGGAAAACGGTAAAATGTAATAATAACAGTCGGGAAACGTTGAATCTTTGCAATGGGAGTACATTTGGGAAATTAGATATGTTAATTTTGAAAGAAATGGAAAATTTAGGGTGTTTTGAATTAGGGGTTTTTCAAATTTTTTACTCAATTCATTAAAAATTATGCCGTTTTTTACCTGGTTTTCATTTATGAGGATCTCCTTTCACTATTGTGTCATTACCTTATGTTTTTTAAGTCAAGACATAAATTAATGCCTTTTATGAGCGTAATAATTAGGTGGGTTTTTCACATAATACATAAAGCTTCCTCAGCGAACTTGGCTATTCACTCGACGAACCTCTTCTAAGAAGGAGGAAATCAACGGGCAATATTCTCCGAAGCATAGTGCAAAATATTGAAGACATTTTGTGCATTGTTCAGCTTGCCCCCCCCCCTTTGGGGGCTGACGCCCCCATGCCCCCCAATGTGGTCAGATGGTCCTCCAAAGAGGCAAAAATGTTTTCTGTGCCCACGAGCAAATGATCGGAAGACAAAATACAATTGCAACGAGTGCAAAAGCCGATCTGCGAAGACCATCGAGGAAAAAGCTGTGAAGAAAAATGCTCTAAATATTGACTAACTTTGGATCCCGATTTAAGAAAAAATATTAACCTTAGCTAGAAAATGTTGATGTACTTAGCTTTTTTAATTAGTATTAAATACGTTTTGACTAATAAAAATAAAATTTTGTTAAAATTTTAGTTTTTATATTGATTTATTTGTGATAAGTTCAAATTACCCTCAAATTTGCCACCACCTAATTTTTTCTTCCACATACTAAGAGCTACTGTCGGAATTCCACTTTTTTTATATACCACTTAATCAAAAGGCTTCACAGTTACTTCTAGTTCAAACCACTGTGCCAAAAAAGCAAAAATTTAAGTTTTAGAACGATTTTTGCGTTGGGGTCTGTCAGACCCCACTGAACCATTTACGTATGTAAAATTTACCTGAACCATCCGAGGGTTAAGATGGTACGAAGTGGATATGACTTGTTTTTTTCGGGAAAAGCTTATCACCTGACACTTGTTAACGTTAAGGTGAAGATTGTTATGGTTACACCATTGGTCAAGGGATTGGAGTTTGGATTGAAGAAACTCTGCATCATCAAGTGTGTCAATGGTGCGATATAATTGTAAGTCGTCGGCATAGAGTAGATGGGGTATATCAGGCAGTATGGAAGATAGATCACTGATGAAAATATTGAATAAAAGAGGACCAAGGTGACTGCCTTGAGGCACTTCGGACAAGACAGTTATGCACTTCGAAACCATACCCTGGAATTTAACGAATTGAGTACGGGTGTGAAGGTATGAACGGAGCCAGTTGAAAAGTGACCCAGTTATCCCAAAGTTGCAGACTTTATCCATTAACACGTTATGATCGACCCTGTCAAAAGCTTTACTGAAATCGGTGTAAACAACATCTACTTGATTACCCTTTTCCATTTGACAGAGGACATCGGAGACTAAAATTGTGAGGTTGGTAGTTGTTGATCTGCCTCTTCGAAAACCGTGTTGTTCTTCATTAAGCAGAGGGTCAATAGATGGAGTTAATTTATCACAGACAATTTTCTCGAATAGTTTGGGAATTGCAGACAGAATAGCGATACCTCTATAGTTTTCGACTGATTTTTTATCGCCGCTCTTATGGATAGGTGTAACATGAGAGGATTTCCATAAAGACGGAAACGTGCCTAATTGAAGAGATTTGTTAAAAATTAGGTATAGCGGAGCTAGCAACTGGAAGACACACTGTTTAACGAAAATGGGAGGTATTAAATCCGGACCGGGTCCTTTGGTGTCACACATTTCATGAATAGCTCTAGCAATTTCATCTCGTGTGAGAACCATTCCGCCGATGAGGGAGTTTGGGCTATTATTGGCAGAACTAGTAGAAGAGCTGGGGGGTGAAGATGAATAGAAACAATCCTGGAAATGATCTGCAAATAAATTACAGATTTCCTGGGGACAAGAAGAAGTCACGGTTCCTTTAGTCATGGAAGAAGGAAAGCCCGTGGACTTACGTTTTACATTAACGAAATCAAAAAATTTTTTTGGCTCATGGATAATTTTCTCACCCATTAAATTAACATAAACTCGGTAAGCTTCATGGGATTTAATGCGGAATTCATTGGCTAGCTCGTCGTAGTTCTTTTTTAAATCCTCACTAGTGTTGGGGTTATTTTTAATAGACTTATAAAGCTTATTTCTACGGTTTCTCAAATTTCTAAGATCACTGTCAAGCCAGGGTTCGGCAAGACTGTTTCGTTTCTTAATTTTGGGTACATGTTTCTCGATAGCATAGAAAACCAACTCGTAGAAAGAAGAAACGATATCATCGATAGTAGGGGAGGAAAGATGTATTATCCAATCAATCGAATCGAAATAATTTTTAATGCCATCATAATCAGCATTTAAAAAATCATACACGACTACACTATTGTACGATTGTGAAAAGGATAAATCTGAAGTGGAAAACTCGACTGTTAGGGCAGAATGATGCAAGGTGTTGGAAAAGAGATTCTCAGCGTCAATAGTTTGAGTGACATTAACTTCATCATAGCAGTTAGTGAAAATCAGGTCTAACCATTTGCCATTTTGGTTAGGTATGGAGACAATCTGCTGCAAGTCGTTGCTGTAAAATGTGCTGACGAGGTTAAAGTCAGTATTGTTAAGAAGATTGACTGGAAGAAGTTGATTATCATTATCGTCGACAATAAACCTGATATTCGGACGATTGAAATCCCCAAACACAATAATTGTGTCTTCAACATTCAGCGCTGCAATTACTAAAGAGATTGTATCGCAAAGATCGTTATATGTTTCTTCATCGGAATAAGGGGGTATGTAAACGACACCAATATAAAGATAATGCTTTTTAATTGGGATTTTGGCAAATACAAGTTCAAAAGCTTTGTTAAAATTGGTTATAACTAATTGACTTGAGAGCGAGTTGTGTATGGCGATGAGAACTCCTCCGCCTCTAGAAACACCGGTTAGATCATAGTTACGATCTGATCTATAAATTGCCCAATTACAATCGAGTATCTCTTCATTTTTAAAAGAATCGTTCAACCAGGTCTCTGTGATGGCGAAAATGTTAAAATGGGATGATTTAGCATCTAGAAAAAAGCTATTAATTTTGCCTCTCATACCACTGCAGTTATGGTAGAGAAATCTGGGAGTGTTAAGTTGCGCTCTATCGTTAGGAGTAAAATTTTCGATGTTCTTCGCGTGTTTTTTGTAGTCGAGAAATATATTTAGAGCTTACGAATGAGCGGTAAGTTTCAAGGTCACATTTAACCTGTTCCTGAGACATACCCAACTCTTCATGATACCGATTATAAAATTTACGTAAGGAAGTGACGTCAGTTGGTAAACCTTCTTGTTGGATCAACACCTTTATATTGGTTTTGGTTTTTCCGTCAATACAGGTACTTTCAGGGGCATTATGCATATAAGCAAGAAATAGACGTACACTGCCATAAACTTTATGTTCTCTAAATCTTGATAGTAAATATCTAGCATCAAGATCATCCATAGAGTTCTTAGTCAGCTTTACGACAGGTGGTATCACAGGATCCAGGAAATTCGGTGTGGAAGGTTGCTTGAAAGAAGAAGTAGGGATGTGTACTGATCCTGATTTAGACGGAATTAAAGGTGCACCTCGAGCGAAATTAGAATATTTAGCAGTAACTTCACTAACGGGCACGGGAATATCAGCTGAATTATTGATAGGGTTAGTGGTGTTATTTACTTGTGTTTTAAATGGCACTTTATCAGAAGAAAGATACGAAGAAGATTGGGGCATAGGCTTATGTGGTGCATTATCCAAAGAGGGAGCCGTAGGATTGTGTGAAGTTGTGTGTGAAGCTGGATTAGGGTCTTTTGAGCTACGAGAATTAGGATTATTATGGGACTTAGGGTAAAGGGAATTGCCTGAATATACATTTTTTTCGTAAATTTTGAGTTAGATACTAATTTTGAAGATACATTATAAGTATTTTGCTGTTTTTTGGTTTTACTTGTTTGCGGTTTCGTACTTCTATTCATCCATAAAGTAAATCGTAAGCCATTCCAACTGTATGCATGGCCTCTATTTGGGTCGTGCGATCGAAGCAGCCAGCTGTAACGCGCCGGTACAGACAGCTTAAACGATTTACCTGATTTTGTGACGTAGGTTGATTGATTGGCACTCGCATCCGTGAATTGATAAGCTTTTCTTCAAGAGACCGCATAACCATGTTTCATTCGCGAAACGCGGGGCACCTTTTACAAAAAATATGGTTCGAGATTCGTTTTTAATATATGTAGGTTCTCGTTGTTTTTGGGCGTAGTTGCTAACCGTGTTGATTCGTTGAATCCTTTGGTCCCATTCATCGCTAGTCCAAAATGTTCCAAATCGAGAAATTAGCTTATCGGGAATTGATGGGATACTCGGAGATTCAGGTTTATCACATCCAGAAGATTGGGTAATCGGTGGATGTTGTACCGTATGGAGAGTTTTTTTTGTTGGACTTGGAGGTTGAACAGTTGGGGGACACGTTGCAGGAGTTTCATTAATTTTCTCGAGAATGCAGTTTACACGACGTTCGAGACCTTCAACTTTGTCGTAGAGTTTATCGAAAAATTCACTCTTAAGGTCTTTACCATGATTACTGTTGTTTACTACTGTAGCATCAGTCATCTCGGCAGAACTATCGATAAATTTATTATCGATTCTTGAAATGCATTTTTCAGTTAAATGCTACAGGGGGAGGAAGGTCGCAGCAAATTTTTTGAAAATGGAGATATCTTAAGTAAACCCTGCAGCATTCAAGTAGAAACAATATCTTTCATGACGATTCTTAAACCTTGAATTTTTACGCTATATACTCTGCATGGAGTCAAAAACCCACTTAGGGGTCATTTTTAAGGGTGTAAAGGGGCACGGCAAAGTTTTTGAGAGTGCACATATTTTAAGTTACCCTTGAAGTATTCAACTGAATAAATTTTGTTTTATGACGATACTTAAAACTTCAGTTTTTACTCCATAAACTCTTTATGGGGCCAAAACTGCACTTATGGGTAGTTTTTGAGGGTGGAGAGGGGCGCGGCAAATTTCTTGAGAGGGTAGATATCTTTCCCTACCCCTAAAGCATTCGTCGTCGTGCTCTGTCGTCGTGCTCTGTGGCCGTGAACGTACGGTCGCCACTCTGTGAAATAGACACTCATAGAGAAACGAGTTTCCAAACTCGGCACGAAGTTTATTATTCAGAAGACGATGATAAGAAATATTCTTATCGTAGAATAATAAACTAACAATGCAAATAGGAAGTGGTATGGCTGACAACCGTATCACACTCCGAATTCAGTTGTCTTTGTAACGTTGATGACTACACACGGTAGTCATCAACGCACCATGCTCCACTAGGAGTTACGGTAATGAAGAGAGAAAGCATTCGACTAAATATATTTTGTTTGACGATGATACTCAAAACTTGAGTTTTTACGCTATAAACTCTATATGAGACCATCAACGTATTTAGGGGTAGTTTTAAGGGTGTAGAGGGGCGCGGTAAATTTTTTGAAAGTTCAGGTGTTATCAGTGATCCCTGCGGCAAATTCAGGGACACATTTGGTTTAATGAACATTCTTAGTTTCGGCGTTACAAGGGTGGTAGTGCTAACTTGACAGGGGTTGTTTTAAGGGGAAGGAGAGGCGCGGCAAATTTTTTGAAGCGGTAGATATCTTCAGTTACACCTAAAGTATCCAACTACTTACAGTTTGTTTGATGACGATGTTTAAAACTTGAGTTTTTGCGCTATATCCATAAAAGCAATTAGGGGTAGTTTTTAGGGGTGTAGAGTGGCGCGGCAAATTGTTTTAAAGTTCAGGTGTTATAAGTGACCCCTGCGGCAAATTCAGGGACACTTTTGGTTTTATATAAATTCTTAGTTTCGGCGTTACAAGGGTGGTAGTGCTAACTTGACAGGGGTTGTTTTAGGGGGAAGGAGGGGCGCGGCAAATTTTTTGAAGGGGTGAGTAAGTTAAGTTACACCTAAAGGATCCAACTAATAGCAGTTTGTTCGATGACGATGCTTAAAACTTGATTTGTTGCGCTATATCGATAAAAGCATTTAGGGGTAGTTTTAGGGGTGTAGAGGGGCGCGGCAAATTTTTATACCCTTCGCTTATTAAGCGTAAAGGGTATATTAACTTTGTCATGAAGTTTGTAACGCATTGAAGGAAGCATCTCCGACCATATAAAATATGTATATATATGATCAGCGTGACGAGCTGAGTCGATTGGACGATGTCCGTCTGTCCGTCTGTCCGTCTGTCCGTCTGTCTGTCTGTCTGTCTGTTGCGACGCGTTTTGCTCGGCCAGTTTAAAAGCTATGGAGCTGAAATTTTGCACACATGCTTCTTTTTGTTGCAGGCAGTTTGTATGTTTGAATCGGTTAAATCCGATAAGGGGGTCGTGGGGCTGCCATACAAACCTACCCCCCAGAATTAGGTTCTTCTTAAAAAAACTTTTTTATTTATGCACAAATTTCAATCAAATTTCACACAAATGTGTTTTCATTGCAGACACACAACATATGTAAAAATCGACCAAATCGGACAATGGGGTCGTGGGGCTGCCATACAAACCTAGTCCCCCAAATTAGGTTCTTCTAAGAAAAACTTTTTTACTTTCTCATCGATTGCAATCAAATTTCGTGCAAATGTGTTTCTAGTGATACCACAAAACATATGTAAAAATGGACCAAATCGGACTATGGGGTCAAGGGGCTGTCATACAAACCTAGCTCCCCAAATTAAGTTCTTCTAAGAAATTTTTTTTATACACCAATTTTAACCAAACTCCACACAAATGTGTTTCTATTGATGACATAAAATACATGTACGAATAGATGGAGTCGGACCATGTGGTCATGGGGCTACCATACAAACCTATCCCCCCAAATCAAATTTTTCTAAGAAAAACGTTTTTATTTGCACACAAATCTCAACCAAACCTCATGGAAATGTAGTTTCATTGATGTTACAAAACATACGCAAAAATGAATTAAATCGGACCATTGGGGCATGGAGCTGGCATATAAACCCAACCCCCAAATTAGGTTCTTTGAAGAAAAATTTTTTTATTTGTCCGCCAATTTCAACCAAATCTCATAGAAATTATGTTTTAATTGATGCCACAAACATACATACATGCCCCCCTTTTTGGTTCTTCTAAGAAACCCAGGACCCCCGCTTCCCCCAATAAATCTTCACCGCGGCACTAATGTGAAAAGCATGGATGCGGGGAGAATTGAGCACAAGCCCGAAAAAACTTTTGGCCCCGAAGGGAGCGAAGGGTATCCAAATTTCGGCCGCGCCCGAAATTAGCCTCGGTCTCGTTTTAAAGTTCAGGTGTTATAAGTGACCCTTGCGGCAAATTGAGGGACACTTTTGGTTTTATGTAAATTCTTAGTTTCGGCGTTACAAGGGTGGTAGTGCTAACTTGACAGGGGTTGTTTTAAGGGGAAGGAGGGGCGCGGCAAATTTGTTGAAGCGGTAGATATCTTCAGTTACACCTAAAGTATCCAACTGCTTACAGTTTGTTTGATGACGATGTTTAAAACTTGAGTTTTTGCGCTATAACCATAAAAGCAATTAGGGGTAGTTTTTAGGGGTGTAGAGTGGCGCGGCAAATTTTTTTAAAGTTCAGGTGTTATAAGTGACCCCTGCGGCAAATTCAGGGACACTTTTGGTTTTATATAAATTCTTAGTTTCGGCGTTACAAGGGTGGTAGTGCTAACTTGACAGGGGTTGTTTTAGGGGGAAGGAGGGGCGCGGCAAATTTTTTGAAGGGGTGAGTAAGTTAAGTTACACCTAAAGGATCCAACTAATTGCAGTTTGTTCGATGACGATGCTTAAAACTTGATTTGTTGCGCTATATCGATAAAAGCATTTAGGGGTAGTTTTAGGGGTGTAGAGGGGCGCGGCAAATTTTTTTAAAGTTCAGGTGTTATAAGTGACCCCTGCGGCAAATTCAGGGACACTTTTGGTTTTATGTAAATTCTTAGTTTCGGCGTTACATGGGTGTTAGTGCTAATTCGACAGGGGTTGTTTTAAGGAGAAGGAAGGGCGCGGCAAATATTTTAAGGGTGCAGATATTATCATTAGCCTGTATAGCATTTGACTGAATAAATTTTGTTGTATGACTATACGTATAACTTGCGTTTTTACGCCATAAACTTTGTATGGGGCTAAACCGGACTTAGGGGTAGTTTTTGAACGTGTAGAGGGTTGCGGAAAACTTTGTATGAGTGCAGATATTATAAGTAAGCTCTTGAGCGTGCTTGTGCGTACAATCTGTGATATTGCGATGCCTTAAACTTGCGTTTTAAGGCTTCCTACGCTCTATGGGGCTTGAAAAACAGTTAGGGGTTGTTTTAAGGGGAAGGAGGCAAATTTTTTGATTTTGCCATTGAATCACGGCAAATTCGCGACGTTTAATGCACTATAGCGTTCATCGATATTTAAAAGTGGTAGTGCTGACTTGACAGACATGATTATCATAATTAAACTATGAAATAGACTGGACTGCAAATGATCATAGCGTAGATATTATCTCAACAGATTTCTTTTCTATAGCGCTTTCATCCGTTCTATCGATATGCAATTTATACCGAATGAACTTCGTCAGAAACTCAAATGATCGGGGCTTCTTGAATTGGTCATGCATTGCTTTTCATCACACTGCATATCTTTTTCGACTTCTCCATTTTAATGTTTGGATCCTGACCCTCTTGGTTCACTCAAGCTGTTGCTAAAGCACTACGTGAGAAGGATAGAGCCTGCGCACCAAGTTGAAGCGTTCATCTTCCCCACTCAATCTCACAAACTTCAAACGCAGCCCCTAAATGTATGAGTCATACTACAACAATATTGAAATGTCTCTTGTGACAAATCAAGTCAAGCCATTTTGGTCTTATATACGATCTTTGAAATCATCCTCTACATCGGCCGTGAACTTACTGCTTGTTGGATCTACATCTACTCGTAACACTCCGGCAGAAGCCTGTGAGTTGCTAAATTCTTTGCCTCCATTTTTACTCCTGCTCATCCTTCCTTTTCTAATTTGCCTACGTCTCTCCTTCCAATTCCTGCGTTCCAAATATGTCCCGCCGCAGTGGCTGTTATTATTGGTATCTTCAAGGAAGATGGTGGATCTGGTCCTGACACAGAAACATTAGGCAAATTGTTTTTTTAATCCTTGGCCTTAGATTTTCTTTAACCAAAGCTTCTTGAGCGTTTCGTCCATAATAAACTGTATCCTACTGTCTCTGAGCTTCCCCGCAGGGGGATTTGGTCCCTGTCACACAGCGAATGGCTGTGTAGTGGGACAGAGATCTTTGGTGAGTTGCGTCACCACGTAACTGTGCAGCGCAGGGAGGATCCTTTTATGCTTAATACGTCATGGCGTGGATATGTACTCCCTAGTTATGTACGGTTGGCATAACTGACCTGCTCCCACAGTTTACAGGAGGGAAGTCATATAGGCCGAGCACGATAAAGGTGGGGAGGGATAACCATACAAACGTGTGAGCTTTGGAGCTGGCGGCTTCGCATAACCCGAGCCTCAAAGGGGCTAGTTGGGGAGAACAGCCGTGGTGGAAAATGCCTACGGGCCTATATCTAACTATAGTTTGTGGATTGATGACCACGCGGCCCGAATCGAATTGCTGACTAGTTAACTGCAGGGGCCACCCGGATGTAAAAACTATCGCTACGAGTCTGATTTAAGCAGACGAGTATCCACAAGTCCAACCAGCCTGGAATGTACACATCTGAATTTCTACGTGAGGCTTAACCAATAGCGGGCCGAAGGAGGATCACACCTACTAAAGAGAAGTCTTTAGCGAATAGTGTACCATGGGAATGGGTATGCCCAGGGGCCATCAAGGTGTTGGCCTCGACGTGGCTGGAGGTTTTTCGATAAGACATCGAGCTGGTGATGCAGCCCCGGGGATGGGTTGCTAAAGGTAAGTGCATTGACTGGATGGAGAAGTCCCCATCTGACAATAAAACCTTGTCAGTAAAACGCCGAAGGTCCAAACCGCCCGAAGGACCGGGAGTTAAGGGCGTAAGGCCTAGGTGCTCCCCTGACGGCAGACCCGTAGATGGTAATCTTGTATCTGAGCTTTTCACTGAGCAGCAACACGATTTTAACAAAGGTCGTTCTGCTTGTACCAATCTCCTGAGTTTGACTAACTCTGCAAGTTTCTTCTTCCTGCCTGCTTTATGATGAGGATGTGGATCGTGCTAAGAAATGTATTATTAAGCTAAGCTTAATCAATTGTGTAACGTAATGCGTTACGATTTTACAATTTGAATTTTCAAGAAAATATCAATTTTCGAATTTCTTTAAAGTTTGAATGGCTGTATCTGGGTAGGGTTTTAAATTATTTAATTGGCAAAACAGTTATTTTATGTAGAATTTTGCGCAGTTTCAGAATGTAAAGTCACACCTCTGATCAAATATTTGGGAATGTGGCAAATCCGGCAAGTCGATGTGTCTGACACTATGACATTAGGTAAAACTTTTTTACATTATTGAACGCAAGCCTAAGTCTCGATCCATCCTGAGTCAGCGTATGAGCTCACGTTTTTAGAATTTGCCTTGCCGAAATTAGAAAATTCACTACAAAAAATGTAGATATTAACCAATTTAGCCTCTTCTCGATATTACCACTTTTGTTTTCCTACGCATATATGTACATTATTCAAGTTCCTTTGACTTTCGTTAATTGTATCACAAAGCATAAGTGCTCAAAAGACCCTTTCTAGATGCGCCAAAATTTAATAAATTTGCTTATATGTATTCTGATAATGCAAAAGCATACGACATAACGAGTATAATGAAGAGAAGTCATGGCTGTTAATTTTCAAAACCTTATTTTCCAATTAAGAGTTATGGATGGTAAAAGCATGTTTGACTTCTGTTTCGATGGTTATGCTTAATATGAACGAGCCTATTAAAATGCTTTCCCAGTATGATTAAATTTTTCTTTTTGAAGTGCGAGTGATTTTAACACATCATGCACAGAAGGTATAACGTGTCAAATTTAATGTGCAGATTTGATGATTGTTTTTGATTTTCCATTACGTGAACATCGTCATATTGCCGCATTAACGTGGTTTATAACCCACGGCTAGGATTAATTCATTGTTTCTCCGATAAAAATATCTCCCTGTATTTCTAACCGCACAACTAAACGAAAAGTGTTTACTTTTCATTTCATATATCCATTCAATTTGAATTTATTAGTATCGATTTCTACTAATTTGCATTAATTCCAGCCCGGTACCTCCTTTTATTGCCTTCATTCCAAAACCGAAACGAACTAAAACATATGAGGCAAGCAGTATGTATTGGTATTTGTGATTTGCTTTCAATAAATCACGTTCAAATTAAGATATACATATACTGAAACCATCCTCAACATTTACCATACTGATAAATGATACCCAGAGAAGCTTGAGTGATCCTTTTTCAGCTTCCGAAAATGAAAAGCTTTCTACTTATTACAGACGTCAAAGTTATAAAATTTTTCCAAAGAGCAGCTCAGAAAATATAATGAATACACCAACAAGCTCAATACAAGTTCATCGACTTCTCGGGAAATTGTTGCCATACACTCTACCATAAGTTCGTACCTTAGTGTATACACACAAGGATGAACGAAAAAAAGAATTTATAGCAAAAGCGGTCTCTAATAAATCTCCAAATTGGAATTCTATGAGCGGCAAATGAAGGCAGAGCAAAAGAATTTATGCCACAAGCAATATCCTGAAATTTGTTTTGTGTGCGGCAGTGTGCGGTATGTTGTGTTTGAGTTGGTGTATTTCAACGTTTTTTTTTCCAGAATTTATGATACTTGTATTCAGATAACAGATAGATGATACTCGTATGCTGATATCCGAACAGATATTATTGTGTTGCGTATATGTTGTGTATATGGCACAGAAGAAAAAAAAAACAAGAAAGAAAATCGCAGGGAAATGGAAATCAGAATAGGAATTGCCTGATTTCAGCGAGAGACAACATCCTCGAAATGATGATGCTGCCAGGATGTAAGCATCTTACTATACGAGTACAAAGGGGACGAGATAATGCAAAAAAAAACTGGAGGGAATAAATGATGACAGTAATAAGTTTTTCATTTGGTTTAGAATTTTTGAAGTTTGAGGATCTTCTATTGAATTCACTTCAAAGAATCCCTTGTGTAATTCTGAAAAATTCAAAAATATTAGTGTCACAACATACGGATCACTACGTGAATTTAAAATTTGTCGGGACTCACAACAAACCAGCATCAAAAAATCATGATCCACTTTAAACTAAATGTGGTCATTAAATTCGTAAATTGATTGCTTAATAAAAACATGGCTAAAGTGAGCGCAGTACTACTAATCCTTCCAATTCCGCTCTTATAAATGCACATACTATGCACTTATACGTTCGTATAATCCAAATAATGTCACTTCAGCACTTCGTCCTGCCTGACTGCATAAGCTCAGAAAGGTAAATACCCCAAATGTCTTAAAAATCCAAGTGAATGAAAAAAAACGAATCTTTTACAAAGTGAGCGAATCGGCTCCATAATACTACTAAAACGTAAAGAAAGACGAACGTATACACTTTTATATTTTTTATAGCCATTAAATTGACCTAATTTTCCGCTAGCTGCTTATGGAGAAAACTTTTCGAGAGGATAGTAAATATAGTTGATATGTATGCGGCAAATGACCATAATATAGCCAGTAAGTCGAGACGGTTTTTTGTTAAGATATTCGTATAAAAATTATATGCGAGTAGGTTAGGCTAGGTGCTTTCGTTTGATATATGCCAGATTGTAAGGATGTTTTTATTCGTTTTTAAATATTATTATATTTACAAAAACAATAATCATTATTTTCTTGTGAAAATACAACATGATGATTGCATACAGCATAGACATCCGTTGTCTGATAAATGAACCCAGCTTTGTAAAAGCTCCTGAATCGGCTCCGTGGGGTCGGCTAAGGGCTCTCGTCCACTGCAAGCGTAAACTTGAGCGGCGCGGCGTTCCAGCGGCAAAGCTTTCACAAAATGTGCGGAAAAGCTTTTACAAGTAAGCACATCTTCCACTGGAAGAGGTATTTAGTCGCTTGTAATCTACAAAGGAGAGTGTAGTGTTGCTCGGATGTGCAGATTAGCGATTAGTATTGCGAAAATTATTTATATTATAACACATTAGGGCCGGGTTTCTGATAGTCTATATTCAGTACATGTCGGCTGGTTATTCTTATCGCATAAAGAAGACACACACTATATTCAGAAAGCTTTTCCATTGTATTCAATGTAATTTTTGTTTATTTTGCATAGTTACGCCATATTTTGCTTGGTTACGCCATCATCTTAGATTGAAAAAATCGTTGCACACTTTCATCCAACAGCGTAAATAAGCAAAAGATAACATAACTATGAAAAATTAACAAAAAATCAATTCAATATAATGGAAATCATCAAGGTAAATACTAGCCCGGCGGTGGTACCGGCTATCCGGCGTATCCCATAGTGGGGAATGCCCATGAACGACATTTATTAATTTCTCATTATCTACACTGAGAAAATAAACGTATTTCAAACTAAAAATTTACGTTTTTCATTTCAACATTGCAGGAAACATGTAACTTTGACAAACTTAATTTATTTCTAAATAATATAATACGTTGTTCGAACATATTTTCTTTTAGACTAAATCGTATGCATTTTTTATTTCAACACACGAAAAGTTTTCATTGATATTCTGCAGTCATATGTAATACTGAAATACAAAATATTTCAATATCTCACTCTACAGTATTTGCCATTAAATCATTTTAAAAACAAATAGTTTAATGATCTATTCAAAATTGACTGAAACCTCGATTTAAATATGTTCAACTTTGTTTTAAAGTTGTTTCATTTTGAAGGCTGTGTCCGTCACATGTACATAAGTCCGCCGCTTTGTTGCTCAGTGCTAGTAATCTCAGATAGCTTAGGTGGTAGGAAGTAGGACTACGAAACGATAGGTACCCGGTTCGATTCCCAGTAGAAGCAAAGTGAGAAAATAAAGTTTTTAAAATATTGTAAAAAAAAAAAATAGTTAAAAAAAATAAAAGAAAAATAAAAAAAAATTAAAAAAATAAAAAAAAAAAATAAAAAAATAAAATAAAAAAAAAATTTTTTTGAATTAAACGTAAAGCAGCTTTTCAATATGACATTGCAATAATTTTAATTCAAATTACAAACATTTTGAGAATACAGCTAGAACATGTACATATAACATTTTATGCCAATGTAAAATTAAACATTTTTGCGTCTTACAAATGAAATGCAAGTTATTTTGACTAAATTCTATATACGTTTTTTCTCAAATTTACATATGAAAACTGTTAGATTGAAGATTTTTTTTTCTGCGTGTATATCCATTGTTAGATATAAAATACAAATACACCTGATTTGAAAAGTAGCAACTGTCAACGCCTAAAGTTCGTGCGGCAATAAGCGTCAAATCCAACACTTTTTGATACAATCGCACGAGTCGCGCGAAGCATGAAAAAGCTATTGGCATGACGACTTGTGTTTTGTTTTTGTTAGAAGGCAGTTCGTAAAGTGAGTTCGTATGTACTCTCGACTCACGAATTTGCTGTGCGCATGTGCTGCTTCTGTTGTGCGTATAGTCAAAGTAAAGCAAATTCCAGTTGTGAGAGTTGTAATGCACTCTCGGTAAAATTCGGAAAAGCTTAAAACGCGAAAGCGCCGCGCCGCTCGAAGCAGGTAATGGACGGCAGGCGTAATGCAATTGCCGTGGTTGGGCATTTATGAAATGTTATACATACTCGTACGTAAAGTTCCTTGTGTGTGGCTGGATTTTGATCTTCATCACATACGCATACCGATCGTCATGAAACTTGGTTGGAATGTGTAGAATGATAACAGTCTTTGGCACGAAATACTTCAAGGTTGGTAGGACAAGGATAACAGGGTGTCCTGGAGATTAGAAAATATGTCCACTAAATAACTCGCGAACGGCTCAACCGATCGTCATGAAATTTGGTAGGAATGTATAGAATGGTAACAGTCTTTGGAACGATATACTTAGAAGTTGATAGGGCAAAGATAGCAGGGTGCCCGAAGATTTAAAAATTTGTTCACTAAATAAGTCGCGAACGGCTGAACTGATCGTCATGAAGTTTGATAGGAATGTGCAGAATGGTACCAGTCTTTGGCACAAAATACTTAGAAGCCAGCCTCGAACAACCAACTTTACGTACGAGTATAAAATTTCATAAATGTCCAACCACGGCAATTGCATTAGCCAACTCCACGAAGCCGATCCTATCATATTCTCAATAACATCAACCAAACCTCATAATTCAATGCAAAAAAAACAACTTAAAACACCCCTAAAATCATTTTATTTTAATTCACACACAAGAATTTTTTCATTTGGGATAGGGATTTTTTTATTTGGGATATGGATTTTTTCATTTGGGATAAGGATTTTTTCAATTGGAAAATACTATAAAATATACAGGGTTATTGGTTAAATCGACCTATTACCTGCAAAACGTTATAATAGGGTCAAAATGCAACAAAATGAGGCCATAAATGAAATAAAAGCTATGGTGTAGGGATAAGTTTTTAATGTGTTATGGATTTGTCGTTTTTTATCAAACGAAATTATGGTCCCCGAACAAGTTGCAGCTAGCTGTTTCAATTATTTCAAATATTTATATTGGAAAGCTGGCAATACGAGTATGTTTTTCCAGTGGTCTGCAGACTCCGCGTCTTATATTTTTTTTTAGTAATAATACATTAAAAATCAACTTTAAAAAAATGTAAGAAACATTTTTTTATTGAAAATTAAAAAATTTTGAATTGTGATGGCTTTTTGAAATTTTAAAGGATTAAGAAATGTCTGGCTGGTCTAGCGGTTAGTGCGCACACCTTCGGTGCACAGGGTTATGAGTTCGAATCTCACCGTAGTTCATGGTTTTTTTCGAAGTCACGAGCTTGTGACGGACTATGATCTCACTCAGATGTTAAACGAGTACCCATTTATGGGGATAAATAGCACTGGTGAGCGTGATGCTGATCTCATTACCTCAACAAAAAGCAGATAAGATGTGGGAAATAGGATGCCACTAACACATCCTGCGGCCTTAGTCCAATGCTGGATTGTCGCGCCTGTTATTTATTTTTTTAAGAAATGTCTGCTATAGTGTTGACTAAAATCCAAAAATAAGTTTTAACCCATTACCTTAGTAGTTTTTTTTTTAAATTCTTACTTTAAATGGTAAAATTCAAGGTTATTTCAAAAAAACCTAAAAATTCAAATATCTCAGTGACCATTGAAAATCGGCCTAACAATTATGGCCTCGTTTTGTCCCTATTATAACGTGTTGCAGGGAATAGGTCGACTTAACCAATAACCCCGTATAAATATAGTGCTGCTTTCGTTGAGCGATCATCACAGGAGTCGGCTCTATGAATACAAATCTTAAGCATCTTGACGAGCAGTTGCAAATTAACCAAAGACTATTTAGTAGGAACAGTAGACAAGTACACTGAGAAAAAAAATCCCATTAAACCAATAGGAATTGGCCATTTTATCCCATTAGATTTAGTCAATGTGAAAATCCCATTATTGGGTTAATAGGATACCATTAATTCAATGGGATGGAACCTCATTAAAATAATTAGATCGAACTATTAAATCAATGTGATATTATACTATTAATGTTATACGATATCCTATTAATGCAATCGTGTTATCCTATTGCCTCAATAAAAGGACATCCCATTAAATTAATATGATTTTCTTATTGAAATTATAGTTTATCCTATAATATGGATAATGGGGCACCCTATTAAAACAATATTTTTTTCTTATTGGGACAATAGTTATTTCCTATAAATTTTATAGGATGACCCTTTGAAAATACCGTTACCTCAATAACAGGACAGGAGAGATGTTGATTATTCATTTCAGTGAAGAAATGGGTTTAAATAGGAAAAGGTTGAACGTTAGTAAAAACAAGTTGGAATCCAGTGTTCAAAAATAGACCATTATTAAATAAATAAAATAAAAAAAATCACTACATGTGTGAATTGAATGTACGCCATTTTAAATTATTTACGCGGTCTTTTGAAATAAAATTTAGGTTACCAATATTTTTTCCATCACTATACATATAAAATTGTATATAAATACACGGGTGTATGAATATGAAAATCATAATTAAGTCCCGAATTCGCATCTATTTCAAATTTACGAAATATATGCGAATTTCGACGAAAATTGCTGTTTTAACAAATAAATGCGAATTCCACCCATTTGTACTTTTTCCACGAAAAAGTTAATTTTCTTTCAAAAAATCAGTTAAGACTGATAAGAGAAAATATTTTTCCATCTCAGATTGATTTTTGCATTTGAATTGAATTTTCGCAAAATTTCCAATATTAAGAAATTTTTATGCGAAATTTCATTTTTTTGGGAAATATCCGTACTTCTAATCATAATGCAAAAGCATACGTTTTAAAATATTGGCAACTAACAATGTAAATCTGAATCAATCTTATTAGATAATCCCATTAGTCTAAAATGTACGTCCTATTAGAAATTCAATGGTTTATAATCTCATTAAACTAATAGGATAAAACTATTAACTTGTTTAAAATAGCCGAGGCGAAAAGTTAATAGGAGTCCCATTAACAGGTTATGGGATGTTTTTCTCTGGGTGTACAAGCAAATCAACTTAACTAAAAATGGATACCAGCCCAGGTCAAGCTCGTATAAGGATAAGGATGGGAATTTATTCGTAATATTTATCACATAAAAACGCTATACCACGTATACTCAATTTTGTGTGGGAACGACACCAGGTAGGATATTGCCTTTAAAAGGTGATAGGTTCAATATTGAACCTTCATACATTAAAATAAGGATGGCAATGTCATCAGCAATACCGTCAGCGTAAATAAACGCTGGGCCTGGGCGGGCCTCCTATTTCAACGTTCAACATGCACACTGGTTCCTAAATACGCGGGAGGGCCTTGTAAAAAGACTAAACACACACTACTCGTGATTATACGCGACGTACCCAATTCGAGCCATAAATATGGACAGCAGCGGAACGCTACTCACAAAGTCGACACAGTAGCATACGCTGAGGATATCAGCACCATGTCTCGAAGATTCGATGATGTAGAAAGCCTTCTGCATTTCAGTTGTATCAATTGAACGATCGCCTGGAAGTAACGAAAGTCGTGAAGCTTTAAGGGTTGCAATGGCCGGGACATGTACAACGAATGATCGATAATCACATGACAATGAAGGTGATGAACCATTGAGTATAAGTATGGAGTCGGAATGCCCATATATTCCCATGGTAGCTTGGCGAAAGAATTTCTATACATGCGCAACTGCAAACACACTTCGTCGCAATACCCGCACGATCCCTAATCCTAAATAAGAATGTTTACATTTTAGAAAACAATGTTTCAAAGGCTCGTTTAAAACCGGTCTGGTCCAATCAGAATGTTTACATTTTTGAAAACAATTTGTCAAACTTCCATAGAAAATCCACTTCACGTCTCATTCTGCAACCAAATTCGTTAATCTCTCACGTAGCTTTTCGTTTCGTTTTATACTCTCTTTTCTGTGTGATGAACGCACAACGAGTTGACGAAGCGAGCTTGTGTGGAAGACCGAGAGCTTGCTGATAGTACTCAGTAGGTGAGGACGTTTACCAGCCGCTGGGCTTCTGAAACTGGAGAAAAAGGTCGCGTGATAGCGACAATTGGAGGTCAACGGTTCAGGCTATACCAAGGCCCGACGAATACTAATTATTCCTGTCGAATTATCACTTATAGTCGGTAAGATGCACGCGAGATACGATGAACAACTGAGCTGTCTCCGTTATTTGGTCCGGGATGGGAATTGTTTTTTGGCCGAACCGGAGAAACAGCCCAAGACAGAGAAGGCAGTATCTTGAATGTTCACCAGTTAACAGAGAACACAACTGAAGCAATGTTGGTTTCCATGAAATAATGTCTTGTAACTCGGTGTCTGCAGCGTGTTTTCTGATAGAAACTTCCGAGGCGATATCTGATGGCAAAGAAATTTCTTCAATCCTTGAAAAAAGCATCAGCGACAACGTTAGGTAACTCTTCCTATCCCAATTCAAATTAAATGAATTTCCATCAATCGGATTTCCGAACTCTTAATTTTAAATCCTCCCACCTTAACTTCCGTTGGCAAGGAAGGGTACATATCTTCCTATTCTCCTTATTCAAGCCTCCCGAGTTCCGAATAAGTTACATTAAATCTCTTTTCCATTTCATTCGACCTACTTACAGTCAATCCTTCAGAACCTCGCCGTATATAAATACTTTGAAATTAAAATGCATGAAATTCATGCTATAATCCGCTAAAATCCTTCAACAAAGCAATACATAGGCTAAGCCTTTTTCGTGTACACTTCAACATCTTTTCTGTTATTCTTATTCTTTATACCCTTTGCTCATAGAGTGAAAGGGTATATTAACTTTGTCATGAAGTTTGTAACGCATTGAAGGAAGCATCTCCGGCCATATAAAAAGTATACATATATGATCAGCATGACTTGGGGAGTCGATTGGGCGATATCCGTCTGTCCGTCTGTCTGTCTGTCTGTCTGTCTGTCCGTCTGTCTGTCTGTTGCGGCCAATTTGAAAGCTATGAAGCTGAAATTTTGCACAAATACTTCTTTTTGCTGCAGGCAGTTTGTGTGTTTGAATCGGTAAAATCGGACAATGGGGTCATGGGGCTGCCATACAAACCCAACTCCCAAATTAGGTTCTTCTAAGAAAAACTTTTTTATTTGTGTACCAATTTCAACAAAATTTCACAAAAATGTGTTTCTATTGATAACACAAAACATATTATGTAAGAATGGATCAAATCGGACCTTGATTTGATTCTTCTATGAAAAACTTTTTATTTGTGCATAAATTTCAACCAAATTTCACACAAATGTATTTTTATTATTGACACAAAACATATGTAAGAATGGATCAAATCCGGCGATGGGGTCATGGGGCTGCCATACAAACCCAACCGCCCATTTTAGTTCTTCTAAGAAACGTTTTTTACACCAATTTCACAAAACCTTGAATTAATGTGTCTTTATCAAAGCAACTGAAAATGTCCAAACAAATGGAATCGTACTATGGGGCCATGCTCCCGCATCCCTTAATAAAATTTTCTGAGTAAATATTTATTTCAACCAAACCCCACACAAATATTGTTTTGCCAACGCAACGGAACTTTTGTGAAGACAGAAGGAAAAGATTGGGAGGGGGGATTAAATACAAGTCGTAGGTACGCCCGAAGAAAACTATTAGCCCGAGGGGAGCGAAGGGTATCCAAATTTCGGCCACGCCCGAAATTAGCTTCGGTCTCGTTTTTTTCTTCCAGCCAGGTGTAAAAAATTCCTTACCACGAGTCCTTATTTCTCAAGTTTCACATCGTCGTACCGGGAAGTAGGATATCATGTACCCGAAACCTAGAGTGAGACAATGCAAAAATGAAAAAGGGTTCAGCTACACGTTGACAACAAAGAATTCCCACTCGTACCATACCCGGGCGCAAAAGTATATACCCTTGCTATGTGATCCCATTCAGTTGGGAAACAGAGCAGTTGAAATTTAATAAGTTCCGTGAAAGGGCATTGTAGCTTTCATTGTTCGTTCAAGTCGTTGCCCTACTAAAAATTATGCATGAGACTGCAAAATCATGTCTTAGGAGTACATTCGGATGTGAACTATTTTCGTATGTGTATGGGTTAGTGGATAGCATAAACTTTCGCGAAAAAACACAATTGATTTTGAGAGGGTAATGCACTAGATGTATGTTTTGTTTTATAATTTCTTTAAGTTGGTATCGTTTGCTGACTTTAATGTGGTTGAATGAACACAATGACGGCTCGAAAATAGCTGAGGGAATGACAAATACCATCATTTGGTTGAAGTTGAGACTTCCGAGTGGTCGTTTTACTTTGAAAGAACCGAACTCTAGCTTATTACGATCTAGCATTATTTAAAAAAGTTTTCATTTACATCCCTTTAATTATAATTTCCGCAAAATAAACATTGCGGAAGACACTGTGGTGTGGTTGGATCCAATCATTTTCAAAACGTCATATTAACGGTCCAGTACCTTGAAAACGTGTGCAAATAAATCGAAGAATCATCAGTTAAGTGCTACTTTTTGCTGCAGACTTAAAAGTGTTTTGTTTTCCCAGATTTCTTTTTTCCCATAAATCTTTCGGGTTTTAAATTTGATGTTAACGACGACATTGTCAATAACCTCACTGGGCATTTTCAAATCACCGTCACAAAAGCTCGTATGACCTTTTATAGGACTTTAACGTACATTATATAGAAAATCCTTCAACTGTTGTACGAGTACGACCGGGTAAAAGAACAAGCCTACGGGATTAAGTAAGTGGACAAACAAACGGTGGACGTTGACTGTAGCACAGGCGGTGAGATGAAGACAATTTTGTTCGCTCTGTTAGTCAACGGCGGAAAAAAGGCAATTCAGCTAAATCCCATTTTGAAACAGGAAAAATGCCTCAAGCCTAAATACACGGCTTCGACCATCTGTTGGTTCTTCGTTGCGACATATCTCGTAAATTTTCTTTTTGTTTTGCCAATATAGAACAGTCATCCGAACAAAAGAGATATTGCTTGGTTGCCCTATGTCCTGTCTTGACCTGCGAAACGCTTGAAGAAACTTCACAAGACAATATCCGGGATAAAAGGTTAGCAAAGGGATGATTGTCACCATAGAGCGTTGCTACACCGCACCGGGACAATTGAAAATATTGTACAAATAAGCGAATCTTGTTGGTATACGAGTATACGGGCAGTAACAATGTGGGGTAGGATTTCAATTAGTAAAAGGGATAGTAGAAAAATAGATTAAATGAGATGTAGGAAGGGGGAAATGAGGCTATATCTTTGTAGCATTATTGCTGGCTTGGTTCTACGATAACAACATATCTAAAATATTTTTCTATCGTGGTTGCCGTGATTCCTTGTTGGGCATAGCGTATCGCCCCATATGGTGCAGTGAGAATATCCCAATCCAGGCCTCCTTCTTCCTCCTTGCCTCGTTCTTTATACCGCTCCATGGTTTCGCGTTGCTCGACCTGCAGTGTAGGCACATCGCCCGTTTTGGCGATAATATCTCAGCATATTTCTACAGGCAGCTCTATCTTGGATCGTGTCATCGCCGAGACCAATGCGTTGTTGTTGCTTTTTCATTTGACACATCCAGGTGTTCTTCGGTCTGCCTCCTTGTGTCCATCAAGTGGAACTTCCATTGATATCGCT
Source organism: Microchrysa polita (assembly GCA_949715475.1). Taxonomy (NCBI): domain Eukaryota; kingdom Metazoa; phylum Arthropoda; class Insecta; order Diptera; family Stratiomyidae; genus Microchrysa; species Microchrysa polita. Next base: position 28,324,340 of record OX454417.1, read on the forward strand.
TTCTTTGCTGGGTTCTCAGGCGGACGCCGTTGAACATGGCAATACCAATCCATTTGTCGGTCTTCGAGCTTTTAGGTGATTGGTTGGTCTATGGACAAGCTGCCTCGGATGTAGCTACTCTTGATGTGGTCCCTTTTCGTTACACCAACTGACATGCGTAACATTTTCATTTCAGTCGCTGTCATTTGTTTCGCGTAACCTTCATACATGGTCCAGCATTCTGATCCATACATGAGTGCGGGACGTACAACCGTTTTGTACAACTTGCCTTTTAGCTTCAGTGGCATTTTCTTATCGCAGAAAACTCCAGAGTTTTCTCGCCACGTCATCCACCCAACCTTTGTGCGATGTTTGATGTCATCATCGCATGTAGCTCCGTTGTTTACCATCGAGCCAAGGTACTTGAACTTGGTACTAAACTTAAGCTGCTCTCCTTTGACGTACATTTCTGGTATCGGTGCATCTGGGTCTGAGAATGGGCCGTCGGAGATACGTGTTAATAAGTAGCACATGATGATGTTGAAGAGCAACGGACTCAATACACTGCCCTGATGTACTCCGACATTCACCGGAAATTTTTCTGATTCACCGGCTGTGCATCTAACCTTAGTCGTAGCTCCATCATACATGTCTCGTATCATCCTGACATATGCCTCAGGGACATTAAGTGCTCTCAAGGCCAACCATATCAGATCACGAGGTACTCTATCGAATGCCTTTTCCAAATCGATGAACACAAAGTGCAAGTCCTTTCGTGCTGCTCTATACTTTTCCATCGCAATACGAATGCACTGAATTGCATCGACTGTAGATCGACCTTCAACAGAGCCGCATTGATTGTCATTCAACCGCAAACTCTTTCTCAATCGGTTGCAGACAACTCGCTCGTAGATCTTCAGTGTATGAGGTGTTAACTTTATAGCCCTATAGTTGTTGAGTTTGCGTGAGTCTCCCTTGTTCTTATAGAAAGGCAGAAGAAATATCCTGGCCTCGTGCTTAGGTCTCTCGCGCAAAGACGGTCCTTCGGTCGCAGTCTGAGTCTCTAATTCTTGGTAGAATTTCTCAGCTGCCTTCGCCTTTGCTTGGGCTACCAAGCGCTTTACGTTCTTCCGGCATTGCATATAATTTTCGCGAAGTTGAACCCGTTCGGTTTCACTGCCTGACTCACATTTCGTCCATGCCTTAAATGCGTTCGATTTGGCTTGCACTGCTTCCTTAGTTTCGGTGTTCCACCACCATGTTTCTTTCTTCGTGTGGAGTGGACCTTTCGAAACTCCAAGTGCCTTTTCCGCCTCACCTACTGACATTTCAGCGAAATTTTTCCACATTTGTGTTGGACTGTGCTCGGTGCAGTTGGTGTTGTTTTGAAACCACTTCGTCATTTTATCAATGAACGGAGTTACTACAGGTTCAAAGTTGTCGTTTGTGAGATTGTGCCACTTGATTTTTTCGACAGGCTTGGGAGTTCTTCTATTTCTTGCTCGTCCTACTTTCAGAATAAATTCTGACAGGAGCAAACGATGTTGGCTAACGACAGATTCACCCAAGATAACCTTGCAGTCTTTTACCCACCTTCTCATAAAATCGAAGCAGAGGTGGTAATCGATCTGCTTTTCGTGTTTCCTATCTCCGTGTCCACTACTGTAGGTGATCAGGTGTCTCTCGTTTTTCACAAACCATGTGTTTAGGATAACCAAACCGTATGATCTGCACATAGTCAGAATAGCTTCACCTTCGTCATTTCTGACCGTTGAAGGGCTACCCTTTCCACCATGGCAGTCCTCGTAACCATAATTTGATTCACCTACATGGCCATTTAGATCGCCTCCCAAGAACACCAATTCGGTATCCGGTATGGTCTGAATCTTTTTCTTCTGGTGGCAGTCCCACTTGGGGAGCGTAGGCACTTATTACGTTCCACACCTTTCCGCAGATAACCAATTTGATGCTGATCAAGCGATCACTTATCTTCGCGACACTTATTATGCTGCCAAGCAAAGACGACGCCAGAATAATGCCAACTCCGTTTCTTTGATTTGTGATTCCATAGTAGTACAATTTGTACTTCATGGAATTCGTAAGAAACCGGGCCCTGTCGATATGGGTATTTCGCCACTTCGTCTCCTGCACGCACATAATGTCTATCCTCCTCCGCTTCATGATATCCTCAATCTTCTCGCTCTTAGACGTCATGGAACCTACATTCCAGCTTGCAACCCTCAGCTTCTCCACAGTGTAGTTGGACTGCCTTATAGTGCTCGCCCCCTGGCGCGAACTAAGTTCGCCCCGGGATCACTCAACCGCATAGCAGAAGTAGTGCCCGGCGGGGTAGTGCCTGTATTTGCGTGAATTTCCATAAGGCCTTCCATTCTTTTACACCTTTTGGAGAAAGGTTGTGTTTTGTTACTAGTGTGTGGAAAGAAGTAAATTTATGGACTTTCCTTTTACGTCCGCCGGCTATCTCCAGACCACAGAATCAGAAGTATACAGAACGTTCAGCTCCATATATCGAAGTGTCCTAAGTAAAATTTCGACCTGGACGCACGGTGCGTCCATAAGAGAAAATATTTAGATGCCTTAACCCTTCTGTCGGCACCTACTACAATATGCATATTATATACCCAATAGGTCTGGCTGGACCTACTGAGAAAATTTTTTTATTTTTTATAAAAAGTTAAATTTTTATCGGTATAATCATTCTACCCATTCTTTACAGCCATTTATAAACAATAAAAGCATTAAAATCTTTTTTGTAGATATACTAGAAGCGTTTTTAAGAAGACATATTTTGAGGTGGTATTTGTACAAACATGTTTCTCCCTTTTTTTCTTCTATTTTTGCTTCTCTTTTTTCATTGCGTATCCGTACAGAAAGTTTGATCAAATTTTCCAAGTCCAATATCTTTAAGGAAATATTTGGCACTCTGTTGGTAGATTTTATCGCGATATTAGTCTGCAGATTTGAGAAAATCGATAGATAGAAATAGGGAATTTTCAACCGCAAAAATCATTTCATTCTAAATTTTCCGTAAATATCTCAATTAAATCTATTAAGAAACACCATCGTAAGTCACTAATACTTGGTTCATACCATTACAAAGGAAATAAAACTCTTTTGATTTTCCTAGAATCAAATCTCAGTTGATTAGGTGATGTTATAAGACGGGATAAAATTAGGCGTACCCAATTTGCGAACTTCACGGCTTTTTAAAGCCAAATCTCAGAAAATTTTATCGTTTATCCTACAAATTTAATTTTAATGACTTTATAACATTATAAATAGGAGATTTTTAAGAGAATTTAATATTTTCACTTTTTACCTCAAAACGAAAATGGGGGGAAAAACTATAGGTCTGGCCAGACCTATTGGGTATCAAAAAGCACTATAAATTGAAAATCATCAAAAACATGCTCAAAACTTCAACCGATTTTTTTAAATTTTTGCAAAATGCTTCTAAACATATTATTCTAGGATATCATGAAATATGAAGTCGCAGCGATTTCATCTTCTATACTTTTTTGACCAATATATAGTGCCAAAGGTCTGGCCAGACCTATGTGCCGACAGAAGGGTTAAGCGAAGAGAACGTTCCTTCTCAATGTAGATACACTTTTGCTTGTTACTCTTCTTTTCATGCGCTACTTCGATAGATATTGTGTGAACGAAAAAAACTTATGCGTGTACATGAATGTGAATGCGATAGAGATAGCGCGACGACGACGGCCGCGTAAAGATATTCGTAGTGTGTAATTAGCGATGGATAAGGATAGATTGGCGGGTGCGGGTGTATGAATTGGCGAGGACGATACGTGATGTGTTGATATATGGTGCGGCGATAGTGCCGCGGTGACGGAACATTGACGGGTTCATGAAATGAAATGTGTGAATTCCCATTCAGATACATACATTTGACCCATATCTCCGGCGCGACGCGCGGCGGCGAAGGATAGTTAAGATGCGTAAGTTATGTTTGCATCTGTAGTACATACTTGAATTGGGGAAAAATAATGAATGGGCGGCAAATTTGTCCAAAAGATGCTGTTGTTCAGCTAGAAGTGCGGCAGTGGGATAGTAATGCGATATTTTAAAAACTGTAGGTTTTCTCAGCGTATTCAAGTGGTTGTTTAAAAAAAAACTTACGATCATTATATCATAAAAAAAAAACACTGAAAATTTAGGGACTGAAGAAATTATTTTTTTTTACATTTATGTGGTTTTAACAAAAAAATATATTATTTTCAATAACAAATATTTTGCTCTAATTAATTTTTTATAGGTATGTTATATATATATGTACATTTGCTTATATTCTACAAAAACTAATAAATTTATAGAAATATGTGGTATATATGTAATGGTTATCCACGGTTAGAAGTTGCAAAAAGAAAGATATAAAAAGATCATATGAGCGTTATACGAAATTCAAGAGTGCCAGTGAATCTAATACCATTTTTTTTATAAATATTACACCTTCTTACTGGACAAAATTCTTCTATCATAACATAAGTAGTGAATGAATTTTTTATACGAAAAGCAAACAATAAATATTTTACTATCATCTACGTACCATTCGAAAATTATTATAAAGCAGGATCCATTTCTTAACCCTTCAGTGGGCGCGCGGGCTACAATTGTAGCCCACACTTTTTTAAATGGCGATCATTTTCAGGATATAAACCGAATTCATTCGAACTGCTCAGTAGCTGTTAAAATGTTGCTTTTTAATCGAATAAGAATATTTTTGATATTTATTGAGCCTAGAAACTAATATTTTTATGCGATCAAAGTCCACTGGGCTACAAGTGTAGCCCGTGCGCCCAACCATGTTATTTTTTTGGTACTCATGGATATCCATTAAAATAAAAATATTATTATAAAACATTGTAGAAAATAGGAACAGTAAAATGTTTGACAAAAAAAAGGGTTTCAATATAAATGTACAAAAATTAGATTACTATTTTAACGAAAAACCTGGAGTTGAAGTCAAAGTCATTTCTTACAGCGTGGATATGATACCTGTTACTAACATTACTTAGTTTCTGGGTGAAATTTTTATCAGTTCTAGCGTAAATATTGCGAGAACAGTTAATATGAATATTGTGAGTAAAATTCAATCAGTTTGACTCACTATATATATTTAGCTTTCTAGAAAGAAACTGTACTCCCAGTTTAAAAAATTGTGAATATTGGGTACCCAAAAATGGGCTAAGTTTGGAATTCCACAAACTGGGCATTTTTAACTGCATTCTCTCGCTCAGTGTTCCATTTCGAAGATTTTTTGTTGATTTCTGAGAATATAACCTTTTTTGGGGTTTTCATTTTGAAAAGTAACTATTTTGTTCACCTAAGTAAGTTAATGTCAAAAAAGACTAAAAATAGGACTAATCTGCATTTTGCCCTCTTTTATTATATATATTTTATTAAAAATTTAAGATTTTAGATTTTTTAATCTGTACAGTTATCAAGAGACCACAGACCGAGCAAGAAAAAATAAATAAAATTGAACAATATTTTTTATGTAATTTTAAATTCGGGCTACAATTGTAGCCCGCGCGCCTAACCACGTGACAAATGGGTGCGCGCCTAACGAAGGGTTAAGAATTGAACCAGATATGTACGAACGTGCGCTGAGCTAATACATATAAAAATCATACGGGATTTATATTTATACATGAGACTCGTGGATTTATTTTTTTACATAATTTATTGATGTAGATTAAAAAATTTGAAAAAGTTATTTACTAAGGTCAACGTCAAGGTGCACAATATGGTTGTGATAAAAAAATTAACAAATGTTTACATGCTTTTTATAAATAGGCTGCTATTTAATTATAGTCAAATGAAAAACGAATTACATATTATATATGCATGCAAAAATTATTTAGCTTTTCTGTGATTTCTTCTGACAGTGCTTTAAGAATTATACATGAAAATATTAGCTATTTACATATCCACAAAAATTATAATAAATAAATGAAATTCATACCTAGATTTGGAATAGCACATTCAAACTTAAAGAGTGTCGAAGAGCAGGAGAAGGCACATTAAAAGTGACATTCAAAAGTGACAAAAAGCGTGCGTTTTGGGAAAATATTTGTAGGCGTGTCCTTGTTCGAAGTACATATTCCAAATTATATTGTGGGTCAACTGCGCTTCCATATAAGTACGTCTGGCAATTATTATAATTCCACTTGTACTTTATTAGGAATTACAGTTCTAATTTAAATTCAAAAACTCAAAAAACTGAAATATTTTTTTGATTTAGGCTATAATTTACAAGGAAAGCTTCTATTATTGTTTATTATTAGAAAGAAAATGTTATATTGCTTATGTATTTCATTCTTTGAGCATTTTGTCATAGGGCTTATAGTTTTCGAGATATGTACATACTTGCGAAAAACTTGAATTTCTCTCTTCACTACCCCTCCTCCTCTTTTTTGATGTTTTGGGCGTTGTTCTGTTCTCATAAATAATATTAAATTAAAAAGCCGGTTAGTTCAGGGTAATAGCGTTTTCTGAACGGAACATTTGTGGTAAAGCCAATTTTTTATATGTTTTGTAGGATGATCCCCTAACGCTAAATCCAAGCTTTCGACCTCGAGGACCCTTTGCGCGCGGAGCTATGTGCAAAAAACAGTTATAATTTGGCACTTTTTTGATTTTTTCCCTTAACTTTTTTGCTGAGCCTTTTACATAAAATATATGCATGACAAAATCAAAGAAGAGAAAATTTGCAACAATTTTGCTGTATAACATTTTTCGCTATCGAGAATGTACATATGTATAAGATATGCGCTTAATGTAGTATGAAGCGCACAATGCAATCGCAAAAGATAAAGTATCTGCAAGCCAGTGACAAAAATCTTGGAGCATTTTCATACATTTTTTGTGACTCTTTGTTATACATTATCTGGATACCTATTAAAGATAGAAAAAAATCGAGTGAGGAACAGTTATAGGAAATTATCTTCTCTTTACGCTTGGTTTACTAATATTTTTCCAAAAACGTCACTGAAAAAAATCAGACTAAAAACTGAAAAAAAGTGCCAAATTGTAACGGTTTTTTGCAGATAGCTCGGCGCGCACAGGGTCCTCGAGGTCGAAAACTTGGATTTAACATTAGGAAACCATCCCATACAACATATAAAATAATTGGTTTTACCGCAATTGTTTCGTTTTCTAACGCAATTAAAATGCATATATTATTTCCAGGCTGCAGATTTTTAATGTCCGTCCATCTTCGCAATGAAGAAATACTTGGAAGATTCAGTTGCAAAGTGTCCCGCAAGAAAAGATAGGATGATGTTGACCGATAATATATGCTTTGGGCTAGCAACTTTTCCTCTGTATTCCATACAGCATGGCTTAATCGTTCCTTTTTGGTTAGCATTTTTGCAAAGACTTTTTCATTTTGCGATACGTCGAGTCCATCAATCGTTTTGGAAACAGAGTTCGTAGACTTTTGAGTTTTTTTCCGCAATCTGAGAATTGTTCTTCGCAAAGCTGCATTCCTTTTTTGCAAATTACATATTTTAGTCGTTTTGCGATTGAGCCTCTTCTTTATGGATGAAACTTTTTTTTTGTAAAACTGTAAAATTTTCAAGTTTGTTTCGCAGTGATTGCGGACTGAGCCTGGAGATTCAGACCTTGGCCGTTTCCGTGGTGGTGATTTCAAAACGGTGAAATCAAAGTCGTCACAATCTGACTCCAAATTCGAATGAACCTCTTCGCCGGGTTGAAGACAGCGGTTCGGAATGGATCCCCGTTTTAAATACCTTTTCCCGATTAAGTCAGCCGAGAAATACTTGTCGCAAATGTACAATTGCGAGGAATTTGCGACGAATTCTTCATCAAATTTACACTTTATTTACCACTCCTTGAATAGCGGAGTATCGCATTCAGGGAATTTAAACATTCTTATATTTGGGTTTTCGCGTTTTGATCTCCGGCAATGAGGCAATGCACATCTGTTACCCCTTAATTTCTCCATATCTATGTTTGAACTGATTGAACAATTTGTTTAGTTTGTTTTTCATTTCATCAATCTTTTATTAATAGAATTTCCCGGTCAAGTCCATAACCTTCCTAAGCATATAGGTAAATGTCTCAGACAACAAAATATGAATGAATGAATATGAATATAAAAAATCATTTCCGGAACAAATGAAACTATCTTAACCAAATAAAGACATAGAATAAACATACAAACAGAAAAATAACATTTTGTAATCAAGCACGGAAAATAGCTGATGCAATTTAAACTAATTTATTTATTTCGATTGCCGCGGAGGTCAAAGGAGGCTTAAAAAGTTTTTTAGTTGTTACATGAGACATTTAATATTTTAAAGTACAAAATATTTGTAGTTTTTGTTTTTAATTACAGAATCAGCTCAATTTATTCTAAATATATGTACATTCTTTTATTGAACGGATATATTTCCTGACTGACGTGTAATACATACAGGGTGGCCCATTTAAAGTGAACTAGTGTAAACCATGCATAACTTTTTTATTTTTTAATATTTTTTTCTGAAATTTCGTAAGAATAAACACACACATGGGAGATATGTTTACAATACTTTTCAAGTAGATAGGCGTTGAGGAAGGGTTGATTTAGCTGGGTTTTATAAAGGAGTTTATTTTTGAACATTTTCATTCACAAAAAGTACTTATGCGAGAGATAAAATGGAATATTGCTAACGATTCCTTAACTCAATATTTAAAAGATAATGACTGTTTAATAATTACCATTATTAAGCAATTTATTTAGAAATTAGTCCGTAAAAATGCGTCAGGTAACGACACAATAATAATAAAAAATGAATGAATGAGTGAATCGTTACTTAAATTTGTCAAATTTTTATAAAATTACATTGATAAAATAAAATGGAAAGGATCCAAATGCATTAGTATTGCAGGAAAACAACATGGAGAGATATACGGTTCAGCAACGAGTTCGAATAGTACCAATTTACACGGAAAATAATAATTAGATACACAGCGCAAATTTCGGCGAACGATTTGCAAAATTTTTCGCTATTCTTAGGAACAAGGAACCGTTAATAGTCCTCGACGAGCCCGAAAACGAAGTTCGAGGACGGACGAAATCAATAAATGGGTGGAACCCAGCGTCGAATCAGATGCAACATCAACCCGAAGAAAGTCATTTCCGATTGGGGAAATCACGAACATTACAACGTATCTTATATGAATGCCACATGTTTTCTTACGCGACATAATTTACTTACAACTTCCTGATTACTAGAAGCGTATGCCACTGAGTTCCAGCGGCCACAATGGAGATTTTAACAGACGTTTTTGGCGAATGAGTCATTTCGAAAGGCTAGATCTTCAGACTTAACTCCACTAGATTTTTTTCTGTGGGGATACCTTAAGGAGAGAGTCTACAATAATAAACCAGGGATAATTCAGGAATTCAAGCAAAATATTGTTGTGGAGATCTGAGGTTTGCAGCCATAAATATTGCGAAAGGTAATGGAAGATACCGTAAAATTATCCCCTCTTTGCGAAGTCGCCCGGGGCAGCCATTGGATGGATATATTTTTTGGTATATAGTGTAAACATATCTCCCAAGTGTCTATTTTATTGTGTGGAAATATCAAAAAAATCGGTTCAGAAATAAAAAAAGTTATTCATGGTTTACACTGGTTCACTTTAAATGGGCCACCCTGTACATAAATATTTTACTTTCTATTTTTAATCGTGGCTGTGTGAAAACTACGATTTTACACAATAAACTCTAACAGTAGTACTTGCAACACTATGTACACTCCAAGTTCATATGCAATGAAAATTATCAATTTAATTCAGAAAATTATTTTCTTGTTGTGGATATTTATTTATTTTATCCGGAAATGGTTTTTATTTATTATGTAACTCAACTAGCTTTCCATCACGGAGAGTTATGAAACTGACCTGAAAATTACATTTTTTCCTTATAATAATTGACGTATTTACCATTGTGCATTATAATATTAATTAAGATGTGCATTTCTTTTGCGATTGATTAGCGCCATAAGGCGCAAATTTCTGAGAAAATATTTACATTTATTGTATACTTTCTTATACGGATTGATCAAAATAATAATTTGAATTGGTATTAAATGTATAAGTATTCACATTTTATAATTGAAATAGAAATAAATAAATAAAAATGTGAAACCCTTCACACATTTTTAACGACTTAATCTGGTCCGGTTGCGTGTTTGAGGCATTGGGAGTTTAAAATTGTATTTGATATTTCAGCTTAACTAAATTTGCAGATATTACTTAATTAAACGTAGCCTTCTACACGCTTTTAAATAGTTTATTTTATAGTCAGAAGCATCAAAACCCCCCTCTTCCTTTAACGGGCTTGGGACCGTCTTCGACGGAATTAAGGCAGGTGTAGCCCAACAGACAGACTATGATTTTGTAAAGATTTTGGAAAATTTTATTCTACATAATTAATTACCCTTGATTTTTCGGCTATGCTGTTCAAGAAGAGGGAGGCTAACGAAGTTAAGGTAAGAATCTCTACTCAATCTGTTTTCCACCCATCGCATCCACTAATCGCACTCATAAACAGAGTGTTTCACATAGTGGACACCGATCTTGTTTTGGAAAAATTCACACAATAACTAATCTATTGTTTGTTCTGTAATAGCTATCTTAGTTTTTCTTCAACTTGTTGTAGACATCTTAAATAACGTATGGTCGAAGTTTGGTTTCGATCCGTTGTAAACTAAGGAAGATATGTATGTACATATTTCTATTTCGTTACAAATTTTTATTCTGATTCCCATAGTCCATAGTCTAAACAATTTTGGTCGACATTTGTTCACAGTTCAGATTATTATTCCTGTATTATTACTGTTGTATGCTAATCTAGTTCATTGGAATTTATAAAAACCGGACAAATATTTCAAAATATGTAATGAAAAGTAAATAATGTTTCGTTTGGCAATTTCCTATTCCAGTCAGTAAATACGGCAATTATATAAGGAAAACTGCAAAGTTTGCTAAAAAGTTTCTCGGCTATCCAGTCTTTTCCTCCAAGGACGTTAGTACATACATATGTACTTTGTTAAGTGTCGTATGCGTAAATTATAAATTGAGAAGGATGTTTTTCAAACCACGCGGTAATTGAATAGAAGATAAAGCTCTTCATTTAATGGTTAATGCTCATTTTTCGCAACTGCAATCAAACCAGGAAACATATGTACATGCATACATATACATATGTATGTATCATAATCAAAACTCTTTATATAGCCCGTGGTTGTTAAAAAGTTAAAACGTTGAAAAATTGGAAAACTGGATAGACGTGAAAACATATCTCTTGTAGACACAACAATTTATTGATACATTATACTAACCTATGTAAATTTTTAAGACCAAAATCACAAAAAAATTTCTGAAAACCTGTTAAAAAAATCAATCACTTGTATACGCTGCTAAAGTCACATATGATGTGCCAATTGCAATTTCCATAAATTTGATTTTCATTTTTTGTAGATCTTATTTTTTTCTTACTTCAGATTTTTGTAAAATCTAATGTAAAATATCATATACAAATCATTCTATTATTGATCCCAATTCATTTTTAGCTGCAAACACAATATTGTAGCATCCTAACCCCTTCGTCGCCGCGCGCCGCGCCGTAGATATTGGTCATATGTATCTGAAATGCACGCATGCGAGCTTATGAACCCGTCAATGTTCCGTCACCGCGGCACTATCGCCGCACCATATATCAACACATCACGTATCGTCCTCGCCAATTCATACACCCGCACCCGCCAATCTATCCTTATCCATCGCTAATTACACACTACGAATATCTTTACGCGGCCGTCGTCGTCGCGCTATCTCTATCGCATTCACATTCATGTACACGCATAAGTTTTTTTCGTTCACACAATATCTATCGAAGTAGCGCATGAAAAGAAGAGTAACAAGCAAAAGTGTATCTACATTGAGAAGGAACGTTCTCTTCGCTTAAGGCATCTAAATATTTTCTCTTATGGACGCACCGTGCGTCCAGGTCGAAATTTTACTTAGGACACTTCGATGTATGGAGCTGAACGTTCTGTATACTTCTGATTCTGTGCTCCAGACACTATCTCCTTCTACGAGACACGCCGGGAAAAGCGGTGGCATCACTCATAACCCATGCCACAGGGCACATACAAACCTAGTCAAAAGTATTTACACAAAGTGCATTTTTGTGCATGCTTCACAAACGGCGGCTTCTGCAGAGAGTATGGGGAGGTGAAATGCAAAAAAGCTTTTGTTTTCGCAAAGTTTAGCATATGCGAAGCCAGATGAAAGAAGAATTTAAAAATAACTGTTCTTGTTCTAAAAATAGACGCAAATGAACTGATGCTTATCAGTTGTCAAAAGTATTTACACACGATTTCTTTGCGTCAAAAGTATTTTCACAACGGACGTTTGCCATTAATATTTGGTTTGCAGTGACAAGTGCAGGTTCGTTTGTTCTAATAACTGTAATCCATTTACAGATAATTTGATTTAATCATTTAACTAATTACAGTTATTTAATAAAATGCCGAAAACAAAGGAGTTAACCGTTGAGCGCCGAGCTGAAATTGTTACTAGGTTTAAGACCGGTACCTCTGCAGTCGAAATAGCTGCATTGTATCAAATCTCACGAAAAACTGTGTACAATTTAGTAAAAAAGTGCAATACAGTTGGAAGCTTGGAAAATCAAAAAAGATCAGGCCGAAAACCTGTGTTGGATCCAAGACAATGCAGGCACATACTAGAAGTTGTAGCAAATAATCCAAGTCCAAGTCCTGTCCAAATTGCCGCACAGTCAAAAAGAATAATTGGCAAACAAATTAATGATGCTACACTGCGACGCAGGCTAAAGGAAGCTGATTTTAATACCTATGTTGTCCGTAAAGTGATTGACATCACACCAACCAACCAGACAAAACGTCTTAAATTTGCGTTGGAATACATAAAGAAGCCTCTTGACTTCTGGTTCAACATTTTATGGACAGATGAGGCTGCATTTCAGTACCAGGGGTCATATAGCAAGCATTTTATGCATTTAAAAAAAAAACAAAAGCATTTGGCAGCCCAGCTAATCAATAGGTTTGGTGACGGCACAGTCATGTTCTGGGGATGCCTTTCCTACTATGGCTTCGGAGACCTGGTACCGATAGAAGGGACATTAAACCAGATCGCATACCTCCATATCATAAATAACCATGCTTTCACATCAGGAAACAGACTTTTTTCAACGTGTGACTGGATTCTGCAGCAGGATAATGCTCCATGTCATAAGGGTAGGATACCCACAAAATTTTTGAATGACCTTAATCAGGCGGTTCTTCCTTGGCCCCCGCAAAGCCCTGATCTAAATATTATTGAAAACGTTTGGGCTTTTATTAAAAACCAGAGGACCATTGATAAAGATAGAAAACGCGAGGTAGCCATCGCTGAAATTGAGGAAATTTGGTCCAAATTGACCTTAGAATTTGCACAAACTTTGGGAAAATCAATACCCAACAGACTACAAGCTGTCATTGATGCCAAAGGTGGTATAACTAAATATTAGTAATGTTTTTTTATTATAATTAAGAAAATCTTTTGTTAACATTGAATATTAAACTGAAATAAATGAAATTGAGTTGTGTGTAAATACTTTTGACGCAAAGAAATCGTGTGTAAATACTTTTGACAACTGATAAGCATCAGTTCATTTGCGTCTATTTTTAGAACAAGAACAGTTATTTTTTAAATTCTTCTTTCATCTGGCTTCGCATATGCTAAACTTTGCGAAAACAAAAGCTTTTTTGCATTTCACCTCCCCATACTCTCTGCAGAAGCCGCCGTTTGTGAAGCATGCACAAAAATGCACTTTGTGTAAATACTTTTGACTAGGTGTGTATATGTATATATGTATATCTTGGGAGATAAATAAGCTCCTATTATTGAAGTATTGTTTATCCAGTGCCACTGACCCAGGTAATCCCTAAACTTATAAATCGGTGACAAATATGGGAGCCCGAACAGGACAAAACAAAGAATATTTTTAGTTAAAATAAAAATAAATAACAGGCGCGACAATCCAGCATTGGACTAAGGCCGCAGGATGTGTTAGTGACATCCTATTTCCAAGATCTTATCTGCTTTTGATGAGGTAATGAGATCAGCATTACGCTCAGCAGTGTTATTTATCCCCATAAATGGGTACTCGTTTAACATCTGAGTGGGATCATAGTCCGTCACAAGCTCGTGAGTTCGAAAAACACCATGGGACACGGTGAGATTCGAACTCATGAGCCTGTGCACCGAAGGTGCGCGCACTAACCGCTCGACCAGCCAGGCTAGTTAAAATACCTTCCAAATTAAACTTTGGCGATAGAACGAACACAAAAAATGGAATATTCCTTTAGTAACAAAACTATATTGACATTCATTCACTTATTTTTGGAATCCTATAGGACTGTTCGAAATATGTAGTTAATAAAATGTTTCCCTATATACGTACATATTCGCACTATGTGTACCACAACCATACACATATTCTGCCGAAATCACGCCCTCAAATATTTACCACGTAGAAAATCTAGTAATTTCCCGGCGTAGAGAACAGGCGGATTTAGCTATTCGGCAAAATCAGCATCGATATTCAATGTAAATAATGATATGAAGAGGACATTGAAAGCCAATATGGATAGAACAGGAAATCCCATTTTTCCCTAGCTGCCACGGCTAATGGGTGTGGGAGTCTCCAATTTGTTTCGCGATTAATACTCGACGCCCCGTAAAGTACCACCAGCACAGCACAAAAGCAAAGTAACAAGGGATAAGAATGAAAACGCAAACTTTTTTTCTGGGTGCCGCACTTAATGGAAAATTCCACTTCATTCTGCCGTCTGGCAACAAAGTTTTCATCCGTTGTTAGGACTATCGGGTTAAAGAGCACCGAGCACAAGTTCTCCGCAAAGTAAAATTTACCAGAAGCAAGGGCACATTGAAGAGACTAACTACTATAGATTGGGCTTAACTTTACCACAATGATTACTTCCGGTGAAGCGCTTTAGCGGCCGTAAGAAATACTAGACGAAGCAGATTTTCCAAACCACAACTTTCTCTCGATGTGCTGCACACTCTTCGACGTCGTCGTCGTCTTTTATTTTTGTTCAATTTATTGTGTTTTTACCTTTTAATTCCGCAATGCTTGTCGGCTTCGACCGACAGCCTCGGAACAAAAAATGTTGATTACGAGACAGTGCGCGGTGCGGTGATGTGGTACACAATAAGGATTCCAAGTGTATGGAGCCATTAGATAAAGTTTTTATTTTTCCTTTGTCGTATCAAGTCAGTGCGGATGAGATAAGGATGGTGGTGCGGTTGGTTCAAACCACAAGGGAAATTATCTTTGATTCTTATTTCCTTGTGATTTAAATTTCATTTTTATTGGAAATTTGTGCGATTCGAGTGGTCGATTTTAGTTAGATAGTATTAATTGGCAAGAGGTAGGAGGAGTATAGAACTGGCAGAATAAATTTTGCTCAAGGACATTGTTCTGAGACAGGTTATCCAATAATCTTGGATCTTAATAGACTAATAGACTAGATTTATAGAGAAAATAATGTTATTGGAAGAAAAGCTGTACTCGATTTTTTTTCGAAGAGCAGCAAACAACGCAATATCACTACTGGATATTCATTTATGAGAAATTCCAAATTTAATTTCTTAACAAAATGCCCTTTTATCATCCGAAAAGCATCCTACACAATCTACAAGAAAATGTATAATTAGTCCTGTCACATTCAGCCGCTACACCCTGAAAAATTATATGACACAAGAAAAATAAAATTCAGCAGGTAGGTACTTTCACACTACTTGTGCACATGCATGTTCGTGTGTATTTCAGGCACGTTTCCATTCCATTCCATCCGTACCTTTTCGTCTGTGCTTTCCCTTCCTTGCCACTCTGTTCCAGTCGCAGTTATCTCATTGGCAGGATTTTTATACCCTTCGCTTATTAAGCGAAAAGGGTATATTAACTTTGTCATGAAGTTTGTAACGCATTGAAGGAGGCATCTCCGACCATATAAAATATGTATATATATGATCAGCGTGACGAGCTGAGTCGATTGGACGATGTCAGTCTGTCCGTCTGTTGCGACGCGTTTTGCTCGGCCAGTTTAAAAGCTATGGAGCTGAAATTTTGTACACATGCTTCTTTTTGTTGCAGGCAGTTTGTATGTTTAAATCGCTAAAATTCGACTAGGGGGTCGTGGGGCTGCCATACAAACCTACCCCCCAAAATTAGGTTCTTCTTAGAAAAACTTTTTTATTTATGCACCAATTTCAATAAAATTTCACACAAATGTGTTTTCATTGCTGACACACAACATATGTAAAAATCGACCAAATCAGACAATGGGGTCGTGGAGCTACCATACAAACCTATAGTCCCCCGAATTAGGTTCTATCTAGAAAAACTTAACTTTATTTTCTTATCAATTTCAATCAAATTTTGCACAAATGTGTTTCTAGTAATACCACAAAAGATATGTAAAAATGGACCAAATCGGACCATGGGGTCATGGGGCTGTCATACAAACCTAGCTCCCCAAATTAAGTTCTTCTAAGATTTTTTTTTATTTATACCCTAATATCAACCAAACTTCACACGAATGTGTTTCTGTTGATGACACAAAACATATGTATGAATATTTATTTATTTGCACACCAATTTCAATCAAACCTCATAAAATTATATTTCTATTGATGCCACATAACAAACGTGAAAAGAAATGAAATCGGACTATGGGGTTGTGGGGCTGCCATACAAACTTAACCCCCAAAATTAGGTTCTTCTAAAAAATACTTTTTCATTTGGACCCAAATTTCAACCAAACCTCATGGAAATGTATTTTTATTGATGTTAAAAACATATGCAAAAATGAATTAAATCGGACCTTGCGGTCATGCGGCTGGCATATAAACCCAACCCCCAAATTAGGTTAGGTAAGAAACCCATGTCCCCCGCTTCCCCCAATAAATCTTCGCCCCGGGACTTATGTCAAAATTCAAGGAAAAGCTTGGAAGCGGGGACGACTGAACACAAGCCATAGGTACGCCCGAAAAATCGTTTAGCCCGAGAGGAGCGAATGGTATCCAAATTTCGGCCGCGCCCGAAATTAGCCTCGGTCTCGTTATTTTTAGCCCACCCCACGACGATGACGCGTTTAGGTCATATCTACCGTGCATTATCCTGTCTTCATCTATACTTTTCTGCACACGGAACATAGTACAAAACATAACAAAACAACAAAAAGAAATTAAAAGGATAATCGCACTGCTAAAGAGCGGCTGCATGAAATTGCTCTGCAATAATTTAAGAAAGAATAAAAGACGAAAAAAACGACGATGTGAATGGAGCACGTATCTTGCTCCAGGTTGCCTTGAACGTTTTATTTTTGTTTGTTTGTTTGTTGCGCTAAATAGCGCGCACATAAATAAATTTATTCGTCGTTAAATGTCTTCTTTTAAGGATATTCGCGAAAAGGCTAAAGTCTTCTATATACTTCTCGTATATTCACCATGAGGATGAGTATACTATATGTGCTGAAGATATAGAGTGCCGCAGGTTTTTGTTCGCATGGAAATACAAACTGCTGATGTTTTCCGGGTATTTATAATTTTTTTTTTCGGAGATTTTCTTGTTTGTTTCGTATATATGGGCCTTTCAGAAGTTTTCCCAGAAGGGATGCGGAGTGAAAAGCAAGTAGCTAGATAATTAAGTTGGGAAAAGTGGCAAAAAGTTTTTTTTTTCGTGCGAGAAGACGATTTTTATGAAAGATTAAAATATGAAGGGGATGATGTCCCAAGGGGTTGCCAATTAAGGCTAAAATGATGCCGACCGAAAAAAACAACTGTGACTTCCGGGAAATATTTGAGAAAATGTCACATGTGAATATTTTTCTTGAAATATTGTTAAAGGCTAATATGTTTTGAAGAAAACAATGTAATTTCTAACCTTATAGAATAGTATTATCCACTGTTTATACTGTTACTGTAAGCTGCAATACGTTTTGCCTCAACACTTTTTGACACCCACTCGTATGCTTCCTTATAATTCCAACTTTATTATCAACTTACAAAAATGATACACATTTCAACTTACCCAATTGTTTAGCGTATTTGAATAACTGTTAATTAAAATGAGTCTTACCTGTAAATAAAAAATAAAAAATATATTATATTAGATATTATCTTAATATAAAATATACAGGGGGACGGGGACACGTTACTCAAGGTCAAGCCAGAAAGGGGTAATTGTGCCCGTTTCGGAGCAAATATTTAAAAACAATCAGTCATGAGTCTTAAATTTTTTTTAACCAAATGCCAGGATACTTCTAACTTAATAATTGCAAGACTGAATGGAATATCGCATCCGGTACAACTATGAGTTATATCAGCTGTACGATGAGCTTCATGTGTCGACAATCGTCAAATGGCTGCGACTGTAATGGGTGGGACATGTACAAAGGATGAACGACGATCGCATGCCCAAAAAGGAAAAGGTGATGGACGCGCAATGATTGAACGGAACCAAATTGCGTGGAAGACCGAAACATTTATAGGAGCTCCCAGAACTGAAGGAAAAGATCCCGTGACCGCAACAATTGGAGGTCAACCATACAGGCGGCCAAGGCCCGATGTCAGGCTATCGTGCCGCAAAGAAGAAGAAGAATGGCAAAACGCCAAATGTAACTAGGAATTTAGGCCCGTAAGTCAATTCCAAAAAGTTCAAGTTTTATAGGAAAGTGAGTTTAGTTGACCAAGTGTGGGCTTTACAGACCTTCAGACACCTATTAAAATTTTTAGGGTTGCAATTCTTTAACTAAAAGTACAAAGTTGGTTTTTGATAAATATATGATAAATATTATCACTTAAATTAGGAATATTATAGCAAATGGTATACTGTTATGAAATCCAGACGAATGGGCAAACTTTCAAAATTGTTTGTCGCAACTCCCTGCAATTCTTTTACCGTCCTGTTATTTGAACTTAGTCGAAGAAATCAGTTGTTTGATATCTTGATTCCACTAACAAGAGCAGATTTCGCTCAAAAAGCCAAGGCACACTTTTTTTTGGGGTTGAGCTGCAGTTAAAAGAGTGTTTTGTTGTTGCTACACGGCTGAAAATTTTGGTGTAATTTTTATAAAAACATATATTCATACATTTCCATATAAAAACTTTATCAAAACTACACCAACGGACCTTATAAAAAGTATAAGTGAACTATATTAAAAGTATAAGTATTTTTGGTAAAAATTTTACTCTTCAATAGTATAAAATTGATAAGCAAATTTATACAAACCGTTCGAAAAAATAAAAAATGTAATACGAGTGCAGTCGGCTTCGAATCCACAATCCTGTGATTTGTAGCCAAGCGCGCTGCTCACTGAACCAGACAGACTACAAATCAATAGACTTCTAGGTTGAATGGGTTTCTTGCGTTGATAGTGTAGATTTGATAACATAGTAGGATTGATTCTACCCTTTTATGTTATAACAACATTCAATAAAATTTATTCTATCCCGAGCGGTGTAAAATGTATAATATGAAAAGGGTATTTGGATAGTTTTATTCTGTAGCGGATATAAATAATATAATTTTCGAATAAACTAAAATTATAAGTTGAAAAGGGTCAAATTTTATTCAAATTTTGGAATAGATAGGAGTTATATTATT
Source organism: Microchrysa polita (assembly GCA_949715475.1). Taxonomy (NCBI): domain Eukaryota; kingdom Metazoa; phylum Arthropoda; class Insecta; order Diptera; family Stratiomyidae; genus Microchrysa; species Microchrysa polita. The sequence continues at coordinate 28,344,093 of OX454417.1, forward strand.
TTATTTATAAAATTTACACCCAGTTTACACCAAAATTTACAACCGTGTACGGTGTAAAAAGAAAATCTGATAAGTATGAAAAATTGCAGTTAAATAGGATGCAAAATTACAGCTGCGTGTTTATTTTGATGTTCGTCTTGTCTGAAATTGCATATATGTATGTAACTGTAAAAAACGTGTTGCCAGTCGATTGGTTCGACGAAAGCCACAAACGATTGGTACGACGAAAGCCACGAACCCTGTAAACTATGGCTTTATATTACGTATGATCAAACAGTGTTCAGAAAAGAACCATCCGGAGTTCCCTAATTTTGAAGCCCTCCTCCTCCTTAGCCTAGGGAACGGATTACCGAATGCTCGATATAAATGTACCTGGTTAGAGCTGGCATCCGCAAAGAATGGGAATAAAGGATTCCTCCATGGTGTCACTATACCAGATAAAAATTCAAAATTGTTTTTCACGATTCACGAAGTACAAAATAGACAATTTGCAAACATCTCAATGGAAATGCAGTCAGAACTACACTCGGCTTCACAAAAATCGGGCCACTCACCACTTTCGAACTCAAATTCAATTTTCTCTGTAAGTATGAAACTTCCAACTATGAAAGTTAGATCTACAGAAAGTAGGGATGCCAAAAACCGGCCCATAACCCGGTTTTCGTTTTTTCGGGGTTTTCGAAAAGCCAGTTAGACCGTCCGGTTTTAACCGGGCTCAAAGTACCGGTTTTCGGTTAACCGGTTTTGCATTGAATTGCTTAGAATTTTAGCAAAATAATGCATACACACTCGTTAAGCTGATGTTCGTATAGAAATATGACTGTGTAATGGAGCCCTAAAAGAGAAACATGTTGAACAAAAAAGATAATCAAATAAAATTTTCAGAAGTATTCATTCATAATGTTTCAAAATTAGTTAACTGAGTTTTTTTGCTAGACAATGTATATGTATAGTGCAGTCAAAATATCCCATTTTAGGCCTCCAAATAGAAAAAAAATCGAGTAAGGCTATTTTTGTGGTTTTTGAATCAGCGAGCTCCCAGGAATCTAAAACTCATTTTGCTAAAAAAAATTTTGATCGCAAAGGTCCCAAAAAGGACAAAACAGGATACTCTTTAATCCTTGGCCGGACGTCAGCATGTGGGGTATCAAATCAAAGGAGACGTCGAGTACATTACATATCCGGTGTTTGTTTCCTGTTTCAAGGACCCTCAACGGAATAAATCGAGATTAAATCGAAAATTATTGTGTTTTCCGTGTATCTTTCCAAAGCCATAACTACGAGAATAATCCAAGTTGTCACTACGTTTCTCTCTTTTCCGAGTCTATGATAGGTTAAGATTCTACCATTAAATTGGCTAAGAAAAAAATTATCGGAAAGCTCTGAAAAAGGACATTAAAGGACACTAATTACAAAACTTTATTGAAAGTGAGCATGCGGGGTGTCATGTCAAAGAGGACGTCGAGTGCATTGCATATCCGGTGTTTGTTTCCTGTTTCAATGACACTAAATGGAAAAATTCCGGCTAAAACGAAAAATTACGGCTTTGGAAAGATACATATACGAGAAACATGAAAATTTTCCATTGGATCCCAATTTTCTCCTGTGAGGGTCCTTGAAACAAGTAATAAACGCCAGATGTGGAATGTACTCGACGTCCTCTTTGATATGACACCCCGCATGCCCACGTTCGATTAAGGTTTGTAGTTAGTGTCCTTTTTGAGAGCTTTCCGATCATTTTTTTTTCTTAGCAAATTTAGAATCTTTAGCTATTATAGATTCCGAAAAGTGAGAAACTTAGTGACAATTTGAATTACTCTCGTAATTAGGGCTTCGGAAAGATACACGGGAAACACAATAATTTTACATTTAATCTCGATTTATTCCGTTGAGGGTCCTTGAAACATGGAACAAACACGACGGATGTTGAAGTGGACGCGGATATCGATGTGGACGCGGACGTCGTAGCAACTGCCGATTCGTCTTCCTATAATAATGAACTCTAAATGCACTGATATGATACACATATACAAAATCCACGCACAAAAGATACACGTGTGACACGCAACGTAAACAATATCTGCCTTGGAAAGGAAAAATGCAAGGAGCAGTAGTTTGACGAAGCGATGGTTCTTGGAATAATAGCACTAAGCAGAGTGTTCGGAAATACGAAATTTTTGATAGAAGACAAACAATAGAATTACAGACTGACAAATCAAGAAAATATAAAAATTTTATGAATTTGGAAAGTTTTTTTTTTCGGTTTTAACCGGATGGGCAAACAACCGTCCGGGTTAAAACCGGGAGGATGAAAAAACCGAAAAAAAACCGGTTAACCGTTTTGAAAGTACCGGTTTTCGGACTAACCGTCCGGTTTTTGACATCCCTAACAGAAAGTGCATTAAATGGCAACCGAAATGACTGTGACTTTTATCTGAAGTAGGTACCGTTAACTCACATTTCAACCGATTTGCCTGTTTTGATTAGAGTTCGCGCTTACCGTGTGGCCTGGTTTCATTGAAGCTCAGTGTATTTACACTACCACAAAGTCACTAAAACTGATTTGAACGGCTCAACTGATTGACATCAAACATGGTAGGAGTGTGTAGAATGGTTACAGTCTGTGACACGATTACCTTAGAACTTGACAGAACGAAGATAACATGGTGTCCCTGAAGGGGTGAAAGTCGACTCTTTTATTGTTTTTTTATCAGAGATGGGCGTGTGAGTACTAACATCAAAGGCCACGACGACGACGAGTACAATTCATATCAGTTACTTTTCTTCGAGTAACGGTAACCGAGTTATGGGTCCTTAAAGAGGAGTTTACTATACCCCCACCGTTTTTCTAAACCGCTATAGGTATGAAACTTTGCACAAATATTAGTTAGTATGAGCACCAGCGCCCGCTCTAGCACTTACGTCGCCCCGGGCAAGAGGATAAATTGCCGCCTCTTAGGTTCTATACCAAGCATATTGATAATTGGTAATATGTACGTCGTTGAAGTAGATGAGTAGTTTTCCATAAAATCCTTGCAGACTGCGCAGCCGCTTCAATTAGCCGGATTTCTTCAGTGTGGGACATCAGTGGTTAGTTTTTTTTTAGAGTCACGGTCGTAGCCCAGCAGGTTGACGAGGCAGGGCAGGAATTGGCGTTTCACCCTCCCCCTGGCGGACGATCAAGGATACATTTTTGTCTTACTGCTGAACTACCTGATAAAAAATTGTAGATCTACGTATACAAATTTCCGTAAGTATCAAATCTGCGTATTGTCAATGTTCAGTTGGCGTCTGGTCTCAATCGCAATTTTAAGAAATATTCCAGTCTGGCGATCTCGGTTATTCCGAGATAGGGATTCTAAAAGTCTATCATCCGCACAATTCTAATGAGACAGTTTTAGGCATTTGATATCCGAAACCTCAACACCCTCATGTAGGTGTCATTAACATCGTAATATCCATATCGTACCTGCGTTTGCGTGACCTAGACTATCGAAACTTAAATTATTCCATAAGTGACATCCTAGTTTCTCTTTGTGAGGATCCACCTATGTTTGATCATCTTGACCAACCAAACCTAAATGTATATAGAGTTTTTGCTGCCCGCCGCGCCATGTTTTACCGTTAGAATAAATAATACGTCACACGAATTTTTTTTGTGAAGCTAATGGATTTAAAAACATTTCGTCTGAAAGGGGTAAAATTTGTGACAAAGGTCATGGTGATGTATTCAGGAGTTAAGCCCATGCATACGCCATTTATCGTTGACAAAGGTCGTTTTGGATTAACCTTTCTCAATTTTGAACCCTTTTTCTAAAAATATTTTTGTTGTCATATAGTTTAACCTTCCGTTAGACGCAATGCATCTGACGGATGCCACGTATTGTTTTTTTACCTTAACTTCTTTCTATTGCGAATTCCACTTTCTAACTCATAGTAGCTTCGTATACCGAGTACGGAAACATTTTAGTCTGAAAGTGAAAATTGTGGGGTCCTTTGGCTTTACGTAGGAGGCTCGAGCATCTATTAGATGCATTGCGAGCACTCGTGTAACTGATTTGAACGTGTAATTGACATAGGCGCATCAGTATACGATAAAAAAAAATATTTACTACAAGTGCAATACTTTTAGAGTTACACTATTACACCTTTGTTTTACCATTGATGCCTATTTTAAAATTTAGTTATGCTCAGAAAGCTGTGAAACTGCAATTATGTAAGACAATTCCAAAAAATCTAATTTTTTTTAAGACTTTTTCTTAACAAAAAAAATATTATTAACCCTCGGATGGTTCAGGTAAATTTTACATACGTAAATGGTTCAATGGGGTTTGACAGACCCCAAGGCAAAAATCGCTCTAAAACTAAAAGTTTCGCTTTTTTGGCACATTTGTTTGAACTAAAAGTAACTGTCAAGCCTTTTGATTAAGTGGTATATTAAAAAAGTGGAATTCAGACAGTAGCTTTTAGTATGTGGAATAAAAAATTAGGTGGTGTCAAATTTGAGGGTAATTTGAACTTATCACAAATAAATCAATATAAAAACTAAAATTTTAACAAAATTTTATTTTTATTAGTCAAAACGTATTTAATACTAATTAAAAAAGATAAGTACATCAACAGCTTTTAGCTAAGGTAAATATTTTTTCTTAAATCGGGATCCAAAGTTAGTCAATATTTAGGGCATTCTTCTTCACAGCTTTTTCCTCGATGGTCTTCGCAGATTGGCTTTTTGCACTCGTTGCAATTGTATTTTGTCTCCCGATCATTTGCTCGTGGACATAGAAAACATTTTTGCCTCTTTGGGGGACCTGGGGCATCAGCCCCCAAAGAGGGGGGGGGGGTAATCTGAACAATGCACAAAATGTCTTCAATATTTTGCACTGTGCTTCGGCAAATTTTGCCCGTTGATTTCCTCCTTTTTAGAAGAGGTTCGACAAGTATATAGCCATGTTCGCTGAGGAAGCTTTATGTATTATGTAAAATACCCACCTAATTCTTACGCTCATAAAAGTCATTAATTTATGTCTTGGCTTAAAAAACATAAGGTAATGACACAATAGTGAAAGGAGATCCTCATAAATGAAAACCAGGTAAAAAACGGCATAATTTTGTATGAACTGAGTAAAAAATGTAAAAACCCCTAATTCAAAACACCCTAAATTTTCCATTTCTTTCAAAATTAACATATCTAATTTCCCAAATGTACTCTAATTACAAAGTTTCAACCGTTCCCGACTATTATTATTACATTTTATCGTTTTCAAAATAACATACTTTGAAAATTTCCAACAAAATGAAAAATTTACTTTTGTAAAAAAGACATACGTATATGGTTCGTGGGGTCTGACAGACCCCAGAGCACTTTCAAAGTGCTATAATTTATTAACAAAATCACAAATTCAAGCAAATTCATTCTTAAATGAACGTATGTGACACATACTTAAATTACATATGCATCAAAATACCATTCAACAAATTTTTCTATAAAAATTTTAATATTTAAATTTCTCTGGGGTCTGTCTGGACCCCACTGAACCATCCGAGGGTTAACAGACCCGATTTTCATCTTTGGGTATTGACTATTGGTATGACAAGGCTTCAAATATTCAGATAATGAAGAAAAAAACCTTATGAAGATATTCATTACCTTACAGCAGGATGACAAAATTGGCATCTAATAGATGCATTGCGTCTATTCGTGTTACATTTTTTATTGCGACTAACGGAAGGTTAATTACATACCCTCGACCCGCTAAAAAAAATCGGGCTAGGGGCATGATATTGAAAAAATGTTTATGCCTTTAGGAAATCCAGCCAACGCTCATACTGAGAATTTTTATAAAGAAGGTCAGAGCTAGGAAAATCGGAGGAACCAAGCCAAGTCCTGATTTGGCATGTCCGAAAAATGGAAGTACTACTACTGCGGCTCTGGTAATGTGTAATGTGATTCCATCACTCATCTTGCTGAAACCCAAACAACTTTGTTCGAAATTTGTCCTTTAAATGCTAGATGGATCAATGCAATTGGTAACCAGATCGGGCGAATTGAGGTCAAATTGCCGCTAAAGGTTTATATAAGTTCTCGAAAATCCTGCATGGGTATGCAATTTTTCACGGGAGAGTTTGTTTTAATCGCTTTTATGTGTTTAGTCTGTATACGACTTAATATTTCTCATTTAATATCATTTTTTCCGGAGGTTCAATATTTTTTTAGGGGCATGCTCTACTCCGATTCAATAGACTAAGAGAAAGTTTTAGACCTTACGTCCAGATATTAAATTGAGACGTATCGCATACAAACTCAATAATAAAATTGCGTTCTATAATTTAGTCCTCTATTTAAAACTTAGGTGGCCATTCCCTTTGGTAAGAACATGGGATCATGCATAGAAGATTCAAATATAATTTTTAATGCTGGTAAAAAGAAGAGGACTAAATAATCAATTGGAGGACGAAATTAGCACATGAATCTCCAATTTCTGTCTTACCGCATAACTGAGCGAATTGACCCACTTCGGAAGTAGGGCAGGTTCTAGCATCACTCACGTACAATTTACGCAACTCGTATTCAGGATTTTACAATTCTAAATGCAGCACCTTATATCAATTGTGGTCTCTTCAAAGCCTCGCAAGGACTTTGCATCTATAAAACACAACTTTCAACTTTTTATTTCATCTGTAGGTTTCGTTTCCACTAAATGGAAATTGATATTGAATTTTTGCTTCTCAATTTTATCAATTTTTTTTTGTTCGAGTGCTAGCCAAAAAGCCGCACCTAAAATTTGGCGCCCCGGGCGAACGCCCGGCTTGCTCCCCCTTAGAGCGGGCGCTGATGAGCACATATGATCATCTTGATTTTTCTAAGAAAAAATAAATAACAGTAAATTCGTGACATTTTAGTTTGAGCGTGTGTAGCTTCCCATTCCCATAGGTTTGCAATTTAAAAAATTTTGATGAGAGTATTCTTTGGAAATTATATAAAATTATGTAAGGAATATGTCTGCAAATTTTCATTCGAATAGCTTTATCCAAACAGGAAACATAAGGAATCTTAACTGTGGTAAGGGCGTTTCACAATGCCAAGCTAGCGTCTATTCACCTATTCACTGAATCTCTCGTGATCGGCTCAACCGATCTATATATGCAATTTGATAGAAATGCATAAAATGATATTGCTATTTGGTACGCACAGTTTTGAATTTTGTAGGTCCAAGTCAACAGGAAGTCCCGGAAAATCTGCAAAAAGCGACTTTTTTATTATTCAGCAGAGAGAGATATGTGGGCCATATTAAATGACTCATCGAAGACATTTTCAATGAGGTATTATTTTCGTAAATTTGTTATAACGGTAAAGGAGAGAGAGCTAATAAATTCAGTGTTTGTTTCTGAGACCATATCCTTACGATAGCAATTATAGTTTTTTGTTGGGAGCTCTGTAGAAATAATGAAGAAAAATTGATTTGCCGTTGAAACCCGGGGGTTATTGAAACCCGAAATAGAGTGAATCTAACGTTTTTATTGCAGTACAATCAATGAAGACATTGTAGAGAACATCGAAGGGGTGACGATTTTTTTCTTCGGCGTTTTTTAGGAGTAGTTACACTCAGAGAAAAAAACGCACATTCATATCAAAAGCTCCACATTTAAATTGAACGCAGTATTCATTTGAAAAATCTCGTTTGATTTGAACGAGTTCTCATTTACGCTAAAAGAATTTCTTTTAAAACAAAAGAGCAGCCAAACCGCAAACGACACGGTCGTTTAAATCAAAAGATTCCGCATTACATAGTAATGTGTATACATTCCTTTACGTAACAAATACACATACCTAAAGGACGCGATGTCAAAATGTCATTTGTTTCAACGTAGCACAACAGGTAGTTAAATACTTCCGGCCGGTCCGATGAGTCTCACGTGTTCATGTTCATTCCAAACAAATGTGTAGTGTCTAACAACAAACGCGTATTAGAATCTTCGTCAATGTTAAGAGTGTTTTCGATAATGTACTTTTGCATTCATCTGGAGGAATGGACGCTTGCACACGTGCAATTTAAGTTTAGCGGGTGTTAGAATAAAAGTGCAATGTATTAACCATATTAAAATTAGACCTAAATAAAAAATAAAGTGTTTTTCTAAAGTTTTCATAAGTTTTATTCTTTATTGATTTGTCAACCCAGGTAACAGTAAGTATCTAATCGAATGGAGAATGGACAATCAAACGGAATGTATTATTTTATTTCAGCAGAGTTTGCTTTTAATTCCATGTAAAACTCAATTATTTTGAATGGGGTAATTTCTATGAAATGAAAACGCGATGCGTTACTTTCGAAATACATACCGTTTCATTAAAAAGAATGCTTCGTTTATTTTAAATAACAAAAATGTTCAATATAAAAACGAAGACGTTTGATACAATTGCCTTTCATTTATTTAAAATGTTTTACCCGTTTACAATAAAAGAATAAATGTTTATTTCAATGGAAAATACGCTTAAATCGACTGGCTCCTTCTTTCCAGGTAAACGTAAATTCTTTTAATTCAAACGCTTTTTTACAACTCATTATGCTTTTGAAAGAAACGCCACTCGTTAGAATTAAACGCATTTGCGTGTGGAGCAAAATCAAAAGCGCAAATCGTTTGAATTAAATATATTTCGTTCAATATTAGTGAATATTTCTCTGAGTGTAGGACTTGAGAGATAATCATAGAATCACTCGCACCTGAGAGGTGAGGCGAACGTGGGCAGAAAGGGTTAAAGGAGAAAATTTTGCGGTTTTGGGCTTTATCTCGAAAATAATCAGTCCTAGAGAAAAAAGTTGTAAGCATGAGTTAAAGCTGGGTAAATAAAAAAAAACACCAAACATCAACACAGCGTACTTGCATATAGCCAATGGCTGAATTCAAACTGTAAGAAAACGACCGGACGGGTAAACTTGCACGATAAGAACCATCGTATGATCATTTCACACTATCCGATCAAAACACGGACCGGCGAACAATAATCACACACAAGTATGTATAAATGTTGCCATGCACGCTCCAAAGTTAGTGTACAATGAAGTGACGAGTCGACAAGATTAAAATGCAAGTAAAACACGCGCTAATTGTCTTTGCAGAACGCCTGAACTATTGGTAGGTGCAATCGTCTTATCGATCATACGAAAGATCTTACGAAAGAAAAACAATCGTGTCACGATTTTTTTCTTTCGTAAGACGCGTTCTTACAATGTGAAATGGACAATGCTTGTCTGCTGGCCACTACAAAAGCTCTCTTGTCTTGCAAGTTTACCCGTCCGGTTTCGTCTTACAGTCTGAAATCAGCCAATGGGTGGCACAAACAAACGGACTGCGAGAACTTTTGTAGTGGCCAGCAGACAAGCATTGTGCATTTCACATTGGAAGAACGATGGTTGTTGTCGTGGAAGTTTACACGTCCCGTTTCGTCTTACAATCTGAAACCACCCAATCTATAGATACACAAATACCAATTATGCTGTGTTGATGTTTTTTTTATACCCTTCGCTCATAGAGTGAAAGGGTATATTAACTTTGTCATGAAGTTTGTAACGCATTGAAGGAAACATCTCCGACCATATAAAAAGTATACATATATGATCAGCATGATGACTTGGGGAGTCGATTGGGCGATGTCCGTCTGTCCGTCTGTCTGTCTGTTGCGACGCGTTTTACTCCGCCAATTTAAAAGCTATGAAGCTGAAATTTTGCAAAAATGCTTCTTTTTGCTGCAGGCAGTTTGTATGTTTGAATCGGTAAAATCAGACAATGGGGTCATGGGGCTGCCATACAAACCCAACTACCCAAATTAGGTTCTTCTAAGAAAAACTTTTTTATTTGTGCACTAATTTCAACCAAATTTCACACAAATGTATTTCTGTTGATGACACAAAACATATCTAAGAATAGATCAAATCGGACAATGGGGTCATGGGGCTGCCATACAAACCTAACACCCCAAATTATGTTCTTCTAAGAAAAACTTTTTTATTTGTGCACTAATTTCAACCAAATTTCACACAAATGTATTTCTCTTGATGACACAAAACATATCTAAGAATGGATCAAATCGGATAATGGGTTCATGGGGCTGCCATACAAACCTAACCCTCCAAATTAGGTTCTTCTAAGAAAAACTTTTTTATTTGTGCACCAATTTCAACCAAATTACACACAAACGTGTTTCTCTTGATGATACAAAACATATTTTAGAATTGATCAAATCTGAACATGGGGTCATGGGGTGGCCATACAAACCCATCCCCCATTTTGGTTCTTCTAAGAAACATTTTTTGCACCAATTTCACAAAACCTTGAATTAATGTGACTTTACCAAAGCAACAAAAAAGTTAAAACCGAATGGAATCGTACTGTGGGGTCATGCTCCCGCAACCGCAATAACATTTTCCGAAGAGAGCGAAAGGTATCCAAATTTCGGCCAGGCCCGAAATTAGCCTCCGCCCCGGGGGTTGGCGAGCGAAGCGAGCAGGGGGCGAAGCCCCCTAGTTTTTTTTTTGATATTTCTAATTTCTGAATTAGCTATATCTGAATAACTGTTAGGAAGCAGACCTAAATGAACTTTATAGGTAATTGTGTAAGCTTTCATTCTTGTTCATACATTTTTTTTTGTATACTTCACGGTTTCGGAGATATAGCGGGGATAGAGCTGATAACCTGAAAAATGGGATGTTTTAACCCGTTTTCCCAACGTTAGCTCACACCCCTCGACAGCATGGTTTTAGTATCTTTTCTCATAAATACCTCTTGTAAATCCGAGAAATAAAAAAAAACCGTCACCCCCTCCCAATTTTCCACAATTCTCACTACGATTCTTTCTTTTTAAATGGGAAAAACTAAATTCGTAAGCTTAGTTTAAGCTCTTTGAACTTTTAACTGATTGAAGACCAGGCAACGGGAGGTATACCAAATGAGAGCAAATTATATATGTACTGCACAAATGTGTCTTGCAACAGTTTTCTGAAAAATGATTGCGGAAAAATGATTGCGAACTAAACAACTGAGGAAAAACTACTTTTTCGACAATTTTCGGATTTGAAAAAGCTATAACGGAGGAACCGTTATGAACCCGACATATGTATGTGGAACAACGTCATAGGAAGTTAAATGGGCTTTAATACTGCCACACAAATAATTTCAACAGGACTCAATTTTTCCGAGATAAAGACAAATGCCTGCAAAATCGGCTCCTTTTTCCCCCTTTCCTCACGTTAGTTCACACCCCACGACCACGTGCGTTTAGTTTATTTTCTTTCTAATTACCTCTTATAAATCCGTGAAATAAAAAAGCGTCACCCCTCCCAATTTTCCACTATGTTTGTCTTTATACTTATAAATGGGGAAAATTAAATTCGGGAGCTTGGTTTATGCTCTTGAACTTTTTTCATTTCCCAAGGCAGCCACTGCTTGATCCACATGCGAGCCTCCGAAATGTTATGGAAAATGAAAATTTGGGTAGTGGAGACTAAATTATTCTCACGTGAGGAGCCTATAAGGTTTTACAAATTTGATGGACGGCTTTTCCCCCATATAAGGACGAAGCCAATTTTTGATTATAATGATAACTGTCTTTCCGGTTTTCGCCAACATTGCCACACTGCCTGTCATCCAAATACATCCAATTATGAGTCACATGTGACTCATAGACATGAACTGGGAGGATACTACATAAATTGTGTTAAGGCACTTAATTTATTTCTTGCTATAGAAGATCGTAGCAACGTGGGAATTGAATTCATACTTTCTGCATACTACTCCACTTTGAAGTTATCTATTATCCATGAAAATCAACTTTAAATTTTAAATTTCATTCCATCCCGTAGTCTAGTCCACTTCAAGAATAGCTATAGTAAAAGATCAGAACCGTAACCAAGTCTTAATTTATATTATAATCATACCACTATTCAGAAGCAAGCGTCGTTAGCATTTCTCCATAGAAATCCGCATCACATCTCAAAGGAGTGCTTTAAGCCGTTCGTGTGCATCTTCCAGGAACGTTCGCCATATCATCGTCATCCTATCTCAAGCCTTTAGCAAATTGTCCATTATCATCATCATGGCGAGAACGATGTCATTCTTGGCAATTACACCCTCGAGTGGTTAGTGGACGCGAATTGCACCAGAATACATTTCGCTTCAGGTTGTTAACAGGTGCCCGCGTTTAGGTATTTATTTGATGGTTTTGCTGTGCAATCACATCATTATACCAGGGGTGTAATTTGCATGAGGTTGAAATGGATGAAGGACGTGTTATAGTAGTGCAGGCCACTATGGTAGATTCTGTTTATTATGTTAATACTCGTCGACAGGAGTTTAATAAAATTTTATTTGAAGAATAAGGAGCTCTATTTTAGTTTGTTTAGGGATTTATTTTTATTAAAAGATCGTTTCAGTTAAGAATAATTTTAATTTGTATCAGAGATTCACACAGATTTAGCCCCCACTTAAGGACATCAGAGGTATCCAATTTCCACACTCGCACATATGAATCCTAGTCGATATTAATCAGACTTCCGATGATTGCACTAAATATTTCATCCAACATTTGTACAAACACTTTAATTCATTAGCGCGCGCCATTGCATTTTCCTAATTCGTCTCTTCAACTCTCAACAAATAATACCCGACTACTCTCACATATTCTTGCTTACATTCAGGCTTAATATTCCCCATTTCTCATTGTTGAAAATATTAATCAGTCAGGGTAAGAAGAACGACGACAAATTAGAAATCATGCAACCGAACCGATGCACATCACATTCAAGCTCCTTCCAAGAAGCATACTTACACCTGACTTGAAAATTTTGAAAGTTCTCTGACACTGAAATGCATAACCAAGGATTTCTTCAGTTCTAGTTCGCCGTGAATCATGCGGTGTAGAAAGGATGCATCTTGCTTCATGTCTTCGTAAACACTTTTTTATAGATTGCATAATAGTTCGTACGTTCGTAGCACTACGATTCAATGCTTTCCATTGAATTGATAGTTCAAGGAATAAAGCTGTTTAGGGAATCGATAGCACCTGCAGCGTCAGGATTCACCGAAGAACCTATATATTTCGAGGAGACGAATATATTCATGACGTTGTTAAAGTGCATCGAATATTTTCAAGTCGCCTTCTTTTTTTTTGTGTGTTGACATGATTTAAAAGGGATTTTAGTTTTCAAATATTTATACGTCGTATCGGTGCGGTGCCCGTGGTATGGCCAATCTACTAGGTTGTAAATTACTCTTAGACAAGCTGACACGAGTAACTTATTAACGCTCGCTTACTATTCAGGATATTGGCAAACAACTGCGGGTATACCCTAGTTGAATTGCTTGACGACAACGGCGATGGTGTTTTTTTATTCACTTTTCTACACTGAAGTACCTATTGTTCTTTTCATGGCTGCAGCAAGATTGAAAACACTACTAAGCTTTCTACTTGACGAAGTCCGGGAGAGAATGCCATTCGACACACAGCGTATTATGGGGCTGCTGTGTGCTGTGCTGAAAGAAAGGCTTCAGTTGTAGACCCACGAAACTCAGTTACGCTCTGAATGGAATTCATCTTAAATTCTAAACATTATCGGTGCAATGCATTTCAAATTCTAAACTAATTTCACTTCCATTATTCCACCGCTCTCTTCGGTTCGGTGTGGAGTATACGCGGTGTTTTGCGCCGCGCTGCGTTTTATTGTATGTAATCCTTTGGGGGAGTGGTGCAAACGAAAGAGCTCTATTCACTTTGGAAAAAGGACTCGCCCGTAATTCAATCTGATGAGCAGCATTGTTGAATTAAGTGTAGCGTACACGTATAGTACGTGAACGTGTATGGATGCAACGTGTCAGGGCGAATCACGAACAAGCAATTTTTCAGGACAAAATGGAAATGTGGAAATTTCACATTAAGCTGATTATTCGATTAGGCGATTGACATGATTTCTGCGTTGAGGGTGAGTATGCCTCGTTAAACTATGGCGGAAACGTATGGATATTCAGTTGGGACGATTAATGGAGCTGATTAGAACGCCGATGCAATTCACTTGTAATTCATGGAAGAAATCTAATGAAATTATGGAAGAGGAGCTGGAAGCTTAAAAATGGAGAGTCTAAGTTACATGACATACTCAGGGAAAGCGGGAGCAACTGGAAAAGCGTGTCGTAGCTCAAATTTAGTAAAAGACAGACGGATCCTTATGACGACGCTCTATTAGGCAGAGGAGGAGGGAGAGGCGTATTAGAAAGCGAAGTTTTGACAATGGATGAAAATGGCAGTGATGTTAGCTGTCAGCTCAAACACTTACTACGGTTGAAGGTGACATTCGCTAGCGTACAATGATGAATGAGCCATGGCACACCAGAAGGTGTGGAAAGAGATGTTAGCGCAACCTGTTACAAAAAGGCGGTTTCAAATGCTAACTGAAAGATGTCGCTAAGCGAGTATCTTTTTGATTGCTTTAATCCTTTATCTTTTTGATTACTTTACTCATCTAACTAACTGAAATTCGAGTTTTTGCATGTCGTAAATATTACGATAGGACGAATAGGCTTTGACATTCTCTATGTTAATTGGGTTGCCCTCGTACGCAAAACAGTATACCAAAATGTTGAATGTCCCAAGTAGGCATAGGCATACCTTAAAAAAATAAGGAAATCGAGGGAAAAAAGTTTCGCCCCAATCGGGACTCGAACTTTCGATTCTCATGACTCAAGAGGTCAGCACTCAACCTACTGAGCTGTAGACGCTTAATGCAAATATTGTGACATTTCCGAAATTGAATATATAACTCGATATTTCTTTCCAGCCAGCCACCTTATTCTCCTCCAACAGAGAAAATTCCGCGTAGTTCCAATAGAGCTGGTAAGTTGCCATGCCAAAATACTACAGACATGCACCGCAGTTGGTGTATAGAACGGAAAGATAAGTCAACATTTCCACAATTAGAAAATTTTAATTCAGAATGCCCCGTTAGCGAATATCCTGACAGACAATATCCGGAAAATTCGGCTGAAATTTGGCGGCATACGTTACAATACGCCGAATGTTAAAACGAAGCAACGGTACAATGGCTGCAAAACTTGACGAGAACCATCGTACCCTGGGATAGGGCTTTGCTTAGGGTGATTCTGGGCGATGACATACCCCTCAACCAAATCATCAACGTCTTCTTCTCGCACAGCAGCAACTCCAATGCATAAAAGATAATCAAATATCTCGGCAACCAAAATTAAGCACATAGAGGACTGCAGGAATATACACAAAATGCGCTATGGTGGGGGCTATCGCCAACACTGAGGACTGAAAAAATGTCTTTCACTGAGATCATTAAGCTGAGGTTTAGCCGAAGAATCTATAAGCTCAACAGTTCCATACAAAACTTCGATAAAAAGAACGGAGAAGAGCAAACTCCTGTGTGTCTGTTGCCCAGACACTATTGTGAATGTGCGTGATAATCTATCAAAGCACAACGAGCTCCTGTCCCCATTTATCGGAAACCATAATCCATATGAAGAAGGGGTCTAGGGAAGTCTCAAGGCTTCAGTTAGCCCGAGGAGGAAGCCGAGACCAATGCCGACCATTGTGAACCAGCGTGATGAACTATATACGGTAGCTAAGTGGGAAGAGAAAATACTCTACCTTTACCTATCAGAATCGTTGGAGCGTGGTTTCGAATTCCCCAGTCACCATGGATGTTAGCGTTGTTTTTAAAAAAACGTTTCAAGGGGAGGAGCTACCCGGTTATTACAACGGCCAATAGCTGACAAACCCGCCTCGATTCAAGGAAAAAAAATCTCTTAAATCGCTACAAAAAAAACTCAATCAGAGGATGACGAGGTTTGGCCTTTTTTTTTGTCGGAGGCCCTAACCGATAGGTATAGAAACTGAAGAAGGAGATCCAGAAAAGTCTCAGGCTCCACTCAGCCCATGACGATCAGTCTTCCGCCATTGGATGAGTGAATGACTCGAGGTTGAGGTCAGTTTCCTATAGGCATATCCTCAGTGAATATTCTTTTGCCATTTAAGGCTATTGGGAACACCCATCGAGGCCGTCGAGGCACTCCACTTGTTTAGCTGAAATGTTTATTGGAGTCATTCCAGAGACTTCGGTTGCTAATGTGCTGTTATTCGATATGTCTACCATATCCCCAAGACGCTTCTAATCTACAACGAATGGAGCTGATTAGAACGCCGATGCAATTCACTTGTAATTCATGGAAGAAATCTAATGAAATTATGGAAGAGGAGCTGGAAGCTTAAAAATGGAGAGTCTAAGTTACATGACATACTCAGGGAAAGCGGGAGCAACTGGAAAAGCGTGTCGTAGCTCAAATTTAGTAAAAGACAGACGGATCCTTATGACGACGCTCTATTAGGCAGAGGAGGAGGGAGAGGCGTATTAGAAAGCGAAGTTTTGACAATGGATGAAAATGGCAGTGATGTTAGCTGTCAGCTCAAACACTTACTACGGTTGAAGGTGACATTCGCTAGCGTACAATGATGAATGAGCCATGGCACACCAGAAGGTGTGGAAAGAGATGTTAGCGCAACCTGTTACAAAAAGGCGGTTTCAAATGCTAACTGAAAGATGTCGCTAAGCGAGTATCTTTTTGATTGCTTTAATCCTTTATCTTTTTGATTACTTTACTCATCTAACTAACTGAAATTCGAGTTTTTGCATGTCGTAAATATTACGATAGGACGAATAGGCTTTGACATTCTCTATGTTAATTGGGTTGCCCTCGTACGCAAAACAGTATACCAAAATGTTGAATGTCCCAAGTAGGCATAGGCATACCTTAAAAAAATAAGGAAATCGAGGGAAAAAAGTTTCGCCCCAATCGGGACTCGAACTTTCGATTCTCATGACTCAAGAGGTCAGCACTCAACCTACTGAGCTGTAGACGCTTAATGCAAATATTGTGACATTTCCGAAATTGAATATATAACTCGATATTTCTTTCCAGCCAGCCACCTTATTCTCCTCCAACAGAGAAAATTCCGCGTAGTTCCAATAGAGCTGGTAAGTTGCCATGCTAAAATACTACAGACATGCACCGCAGTTGGTGTATAGAACGGAAAGATAAGTCAACATTTCCACAATTAGAAAATTTTAATTCAGAATGCCCCGTTAGCGAATATCCTGACAGACAATATCCGGAAAATTCGGCTGAAATTTGGCGGCATACGTTACAATACGCCGAATGTTAAAACGAAGCAACGGTACAATGGCTGCAAAACTTGACGAGAACCATCGTACCCTGGGATAGGGCTTTGCTTAGGGTGATTCTGGGCGATGACATACCCCTCAACCAAATCATCAACGTCTTCTTCTCGCACAGCAGCAACTCCAATGCATAAAAGATAATCAAATATCTCGGCAACCAAAATTAAGCACATAGAGGACTGCAGGAATATACACAAAATGCGCTATGGTGGGGGCTATCGCCAACACTGAGGACTGAAAAAATGTCTTTCACTGAGATCATTAAGCTGAGGTTTAGCCGAAGAATCTATAAGCTCAACAGTTCCATACAAAACTTCGATAAAAAGAACGGAGAAGAGCAAACTCCTGTGTGTCTGTTGCCCAGACACTATTGTGAATGTGCGTGATAATCTATCAAAGCACAACGAGCTCCTGTCCCCATTTATCGGAAACCATAATCCATATGAAGAAGGGGTCTAGGGAAGTCTCAAGGCTTCAGTTAGCCCGAGGAGGAAGCCGAGACCAATGCCGACCATTGTGAACCAGCGTGATGAACTATATACGGTAGCTAAGTGGGAAGAGAAAATACTCTACCTTTACCTATCAGAATCGTTGGAGCGTGGTTTCGAATTCCCCAGTCACCATGGATGTTAGCGTTGTTTTTAAAAAAACGTTTCAAGGGGAGGAGCTACCCGGTTATTACAACGGCCAATAGCTGACAAACCCGCCTCGATTCAAGGAAAAAAAATCTCTTAAATCGCTACAAAAAAAACTCAATCAGAGGATGACGAGGTTTGGCCTTTTTTTTTGTCGGAGGCCCTAACCGATAGGTATAGAAACTGAAGAAGGAGATCCAGAAAAGTCTCAGGCTCCACTCAGCCCATGACGATCAGTCTTCCGCCATTGGATGAGTGAATGACTCGAGGTTGAGGTCAGTTTCCTATAGGCATATCCTCAGTGAATATTCTTTTGCCATTTAAGGCTATTGGGAACACCCATCGAGGCCGTCGAGGCACTCCACTTGTTTAGCTGAAATGTTTATTGGAGTCATTCCAGAGACTTCGGTTGCTAATGTGCTGTTATTCGATATGTCTACCATATCCCCAAGACGCTTCTAATCTACAACGAATGGAGCTGATTAGAACGCCGATGCAATTCACTTGTAATTCATGGAAGAAATCTAATGAAATTATGGAAGAGGAGCTGGAAGCTTAAAAATGGAGAGTCTAAGTTACATGACATACTCAGGGAAAGCGGGAGCAACTGGAAAAGCGTGTCGTAGCTCAAATTTAGTAAAAGACAGACGGATCCTTATGACGACGCTCTATTAGGCAGAGGAGGAGGGAGAGGCGTATTAGAAAGCGAAGTTTTGACAATGGATGAAAATGGCAGTGATGTTAGCTGTCAGCTCAAACACTTACTACGGTTGAAGGTGACATTCGCTAGCGTACAATGATGAATGAGCCATGGCACACCAGAAGGTGTGGAAAGAGATGTTAGCGCAACCTGTTACAAAAAGGCGGTTTCAAATGCTAACTGAAAGATGTCGCTAAGCGAGTATCTTTTTGATTGCTTTAATCCTTTATCTTTTTGATTACTTTACTCATCTAACTAACTGAAATTCGAGTTTTTGCATGTCGTAAATATTACGATAGGACGAATAGGCTTTGACATTCTCTATGTTAATTGGGTTGCCCTCGTACGCAAAACAGTATACCAAAATGTTGAATGTCCCAAGTAGGCATAGGCATACCTTAAAAAAATAAGGAAATCGAGGGAAAAAAGTTTCGCCCCAATCGGGACTCGAACTTTCGATTCTCATGACTCAAGAGGTCAGCACTCAACCTACTGAGCTGTAGACGCTTAATGCAAATATTGTGACATTTCCGAAATTGAATATATAACTCGATATTTCTTTCCAGCCAGCCACCTTATTCTCCTCCAACAGAGAAAATTCCGCGTAGTTCCAATAGAGCTGGTAAGTTGCCATGCCAAAATACTACAGACATGCACCGCAGTTGGTGTATAGAACGGAAAGATAAGTCAACATTTCCACAATTAGAAAATTTTAATTCAGAATGCCCCGTTAGCGAATATCCTGACAGACAATATCCGGAAAATTCGGCTGAAATTTGGCGGCATACGTTACAATACGCCGAATGTTAAAACGAAGCAACGGTACAATGGCTGCAAAACTTGACGAGAACCATCGTACCCTGGGATAGGGCTTTGCTTAGGGTGATTCTGGGCGATGACATACCCCTCAACCAAATCATCAACGTCTTCTTCTCGCACAGCAGCAACTCCAATGCATAAAAGATAATCAAATATCTCGGCAACCAAAATTATGCACATAGAGGACTGCAGGAATATACACAAAATGCGCTATGGTGGGGGCTATCGCCAACACTGAGGACTGAAAAAATGTCTTTCACTGAGATCATTAAGCTGAGGTTTAGCCGAAGAATCTATAAGCTCAACAGTTCCATACAAAACTTCGATAAAAAGAACGGAGAAGAGCAAACTCCTGTGTGTCTGTTGCCCAGACACTATTGTGAATGTGCGTGATAATCTATCAAAGCACAACGAGCTCCTGTCCCCATTTATCGGAAACCATAATCCATATGAAGAAGGGGTCTAGGGAAGTCTCAAGGCTTCAGTTAGCCCGAGGAGGAAGCCGAGACCAATGCCGACCATTGTGAACCAGCGTGATGAACTATATACGGTAGCTAAGTGGGAAGAGAAAATACTCTACCTTTACCTATCAGAATCGTTGGAGCGTGGTTTCGAATTCCCCAGTCACCATGGATGTTAGCGTTGTTTTTAAAAAAACGTTTCAAGGGGAGGAGCTACCCGGTTATTACAACGGCCAATAGCTGACAAACCCGCCTCGATTCAAGGAAAAAAAATCTCTTAAATCGCTACAAAAAAAAACTCAATCAGAGGATGACGAGGTTTGGCCTTTTTTTTTGTCGGAGGCCCTAACCGATAGGTATAGAAACTGAAGAAGGAGATCCAGAAAAGTCTCAGGCTCCACTCAGCCCATGACGATCAGTCTTCCGCCATTGGATGAGTGAATGACTCGAGGTTGAGGTCAGTTTCCTATAGGCATATCCTCAGTGAATATTCTTTTGCCATTTAAGGCTATTGGGAACACCCATCGAGGCCGTCGAGGCACTCCACTTGTTTAGCTGAAATGTTTATTGGAGTCATTCCAGAGACTTCGGTTGCTAATGTGCTGTTATTCGATATGTCTACCATATCCCCAAGACGCTTCTAATCTACAACGAATGTATCTATTTGGTACTCCCATTTTAGCCTAGGAAATTGAGCATTCCACTTCGGAAAAATTAGGGGAAAGATGAATTTTTGCATGAGCCTTCCTTTCGAGGTCCTAAACAAGACCTTTAAATTCCTGTACGAGTACCGCCAGCGGTGCTACAGAGGGTCGAAAACTATCTAAAACTGTTTTTTTAATATCTTGATAACGGTAGTATATGCTGAAAATTTGTGTATAGCAAATTTGTAGCTCTTGTGACTCATATTTTTAATATCACTGAAAAATTAAAATCTTCAGTTGATTTGCTTTTTTTACAATGTCTGCGGTGAAAAATATTTAGAGCTCGGTGAAAATGATTAAAGAAGCAGGCGGCGACAACTTTTTAATCATCTCAAACCAGTGCGCTTGCACACGGAGAGGTTTCTAAAATTATGGTAATGATGTTGTAACCGGCACAGACCATCGACGATACTGGTGAAGAGCCAAGAACACAATTTTTTTCCAAATCTGCAACGAAATGCCTGGCCTCATATTTCATTTTAGAGTTTTTCCTTTCATAATTTCTTTGTCTGGGAGGGACTTTACATTGCATATAGAGGACTGTATATAATGATGCAAGCACTATAGATTTCCTGGACCACGCCGAGATTCGATCTGCGGACCTCTAGATTACTAGCATCGTAGAGTGCGACTCAACCAAATGAGCCACAGAGCGTGGGAGAAGTAACATACACTCGGAGCCAAGAACACAGGACACTTTTACTTTTTTTTTAATTCTACCCTATTATATCGAAAGGTCTTGAAAGGTCACCTTGACCACCAATAAACGGATCTATTCCCTGGATCCACTTTCTTTTTCCTGGTATAACATATCTCACAAAAACAACTGTGTTGTAAAAGGTTTCCGCCAAAGAAAAAGTCGTCAGCCGAAAAAAGGATTGATATAAATACAATCCCGCCAAATACTAGCATCTTGTCTCAATGATATGTCTATTCAAAAGTGTTAATAGTTTCCACCAAAACAGCACGGTGCGTTACGCGTCACAATGTATAAAATAATTTTGAACGCGGTAGAGAACGCCGAATTTGCCAATTCGTGTGGTATGCGTTATGGGTACCGTATACCGGTCCGACACTGTTTTGGTGGAAGTTAAATTCTTTCAACGCTTATGGGCGGGGAATGTTAAAGTTAATTTTGATTCGAACACTCCTTACGGTGCCAGGAGGTCCAACGGTACTTTTAAAAAGGTTTTATGAAAATCTGTATAACGGCAACTCTGGCTAAACAAATTTGTATGGAGAATTCCTTGCCCACACCGACCAGAAGAAAGTAGCCAAATTTCTCATCAATACGCTTAAGGGTGCTACAAGGGCTCAAACCTAAGAAAAACGGGAATTTCGGTGTTTTTCTGGGAAGTATGCTGCAAAGTGGTCTATGTCAAAATGAAGCTTCTGTGGATGCAAAACAAAATGCCCAAAAAGTACCCATCGATGGGTGGGAAGCGTTTTTGGGGAATATCTTTATAAAAGTAATGTTCACTAAAAAGTCTTATATGACGAACTTTAAGGTTGTACAACGCCTAAATTAATATTTAAAAAATTGTAGATCGATACGTATAGTCCTAAGGGCGCTATGTGGGCTCAAAACTTAGAATAACGCCATTTTCTGATTATTTCGTGAATATCTTAATAACGGTAACATGTGCTGTGTAAAACAAAACCGTAGTTCCGATCCTTGCGGACAAGCCTTGCGAAAAAGGAGAGATATACTGGTAGCAATGAAATCAATCAATTAAAAGCGGGAGCGACAAGGAAAACAGGCGGTGAACTCAATTGCGGTCTTCACCAAGCCGGCCACAATTTTCAGAGATCAGAGGCGTGAGCAAACAGAGAAGTTTTGGCAAGAGTCTGGGAACAGGCGAGCCTTATAAGGTTTCTGGGAATCTGACTGGAATGGTAGGTATGTAGAGGGTTCTTATTTTCAAAAAACGTCAATCGTGTGTCAGTTGAATATTAATCACTGAATATCAGGTTCAGCGATAAAGCTGAGACGCTTTGAGGAGAAAGCTGGACCTAGCCTTGAAGAAAGTACGCGAAATTTTGATGAATTACAAATATAGGAATTGATAGAACATTCTGGTTCTGGTGTCTGACCATACATTTGCAAGAAGTGACTCTCAACTCTCAATCAAGACGGACTGCAACCCATACGATACAAAGTCAAGTATTGATTACCTGGCCCATTGCCATTACTAAGGATTGTAAAGCGCTACTCCCGGAAGATATCCTTACCATGTTTCCAATTTAGGGAAAACCCTCTATATTTAGATATTTTTCGGTCGCCTAGGGAATGTCTTTGAGGGGTAAATTTTGTAAGAGGGGATTTTTGAAGGAATGAATTGGAGAATAATTAGGGGGATTTCACATAGTTTCACTCACTGGAAAGCTGTTATTAAGAAGTTTAAGAAAAAAAGGCCCTCTCAACGCAATCGCTACTCTGAGAAAATTGAGAAAACTAGGCTCCACACAAAAACATCTCTATAGCCCAACATAGATCAAGTTATTGTGCACGCTTCAATCCCTTTCTCGAATAGCCCCGAACATCCAAACTATTTGCACGAGCTGCGGTGGTGCGCCCCATGATATGGACCACCTATTTCGATGCCCTGCTGCAACCACCAACCAAATTCCGAGAGGCGAGGACATTGTGGGCAGCAAGATTGCTGCTGCTTGAGATAATAGGCGGGAATACGACAACGAAACTTAAAGCGCAGAGCAAAATGCATTGAATTCAGGAATCGATATCAATGGAAAATGTGTTCAACTACTCGGTTATTTGGGAATAATAAGTTGGAAACGGTTGCTGGACCTTCGACGCGGTTGAAGTCTCACAATATAGAGCCCAGCCGCTTTATGTGTCCTGCTCAAGCAGTTACGGTACTTCTTTTAAACTTCAATTTGAACAGTTCGTTGTTAATCCTTTTAAGTTCAATTATAAGCAATTCAAACTCTTACTACAAAACCACTAAAATTCGAATTTAATTTTTTTCTCCTCTTCTCAAACATACCATTCTACCGCTCCATGCCCATCAGTAACCATTGAGTTCATCCAAAAAGAATATAGCAAATCCTAGCACCTAAGCGGCTACACGCTTCAAAAAGCAAACACAATTTGTTATTACACATAAAATGCGGTTAGTTCATCATTTTTCGGGTAGCATCGACGCTAGAATATTCTCGCCCAAAATGGTCAGGGAGAATTACACTCGCACCCGGCTACACCTGATTCCCGGGAACGTATACAGCCGTAGACATGTTGTAACTTTTAATTGGCCGGACGTTGGTGGTTTTGTTAGAACCAAATACGAAACTATAACGACAACCCAAAGGTAAATTTGAAAATTGGAAATTTCCGGCTGAGCCATTTATGGTCGACTACATAATATGGAGGAGCGATGGACCAAACAGGTACCATATCAAACATGAGAATTCATTGGTCTATTTCGAGGATACATGATGTATACCAAGGCTGTTCGTGTCTGTAGTGCTATTCCGGAAAGAGCCTTTTTGTATGTAGATAGAGTTAAGTGAAGTGGATTTTAGTGCGGCGTAATTTTTTGCCAAACGGAAATTCATTTATGTATAATGATTTTGATTTCGAAATAGATGAAGTGGTTTTCCAGGGTCAAGTTCAGCGTAAAATTCAAAAATCCTTTCAAAAATCAAATAAAATAATACTCAAAGGATTTACATTTCGACAAGATGACCTTCAAAATTATTATTTCCTGCTCATGAATATTTTGAAATGAATGAAAAAAAAAACTTTTTAAAACTCCCCACAACACCTGAAATTCAAAGGAAAAGATGCAAATCATTTCGGAATGATAAAATTCCTTCAAGTTTCCATTGGTCCACTGAGACCTTCCCCGTCTCCATTACCAAAAGTTGTTCTTTGGCTTCTCAACTTTCGTCACCTTCATCGAATGCCTCCATTTGAAGATTTTCAATTCATTCAACATATTTTCTGGCACCTTCGACCTTCGTGTCATCGCGTCGTCATGGTGTCATCTCGACGACACGTTCACGTATTTCTTTCAATGGGGATTTCGGGAAAGTGTATACATTCTTGGGACGAACAACGATAGATACTTGGGGAATTCTGTAAGATTTGTTTTCCATAAAAACTCGACTTAATTAGAAAGTAGGTAGCAGCTGTGATGTGATTTATTACTATGTATGAATAATTCATATCCTGCGGCCTTAGTCCAATGTTGGATTGTCGAGCCTGCTATTTATTTAGGAATAATGCAAATGAATTTTTTTCCCAGTCTTCGATAAATTTCAGGAAAGTTTCAGGGTCAAGTGGAAATTAGAAATGATGGACATATGTAAGTTATTTATTTCCAAGTCAAGTCAGAAATGTGTTTTTTTTGTTGCAAATGCTTCTTCTTATTTGAAAATAATTAGGCACGGTAAAATGAAAGGGGTAAAAGTATGTATCGGAAATCGATGTTTGTCGAAACACAATGCGAGACCCTGGTTCTCATTCATCTAGATTTTGTTTTCGAACCACCAGTAGGTTCTTCCTTCAGTTCTTAGCCAGCCCACGGGCTTGAGATAGTCAATATAAGGAAATACTCGTCCGTGGGTTGACAAAAGGACGTTTTAAAAACTTATGTTTGTCTAGAAAACCTCCTGTCTAGATAATTCCCCGCGGGGGGACTGGGTCCTTGTGACACAGCAAATGACTGGTGAGTTGCGTCACCAGCACCACGTACCTGAGCAGCGTAGCCCCTGGTATGGTTGATACGCCATGGCGTTGATCTGTACAAAGACCATTCGGGCGATAACGTTTCCGAGCTCCCTAGTTATGTACGGGTAGGTCTTGGCATGACTTACCTCTTCCCATAACTTACCGGAGGGAAGCCATATAGTCCAAACCGCCCGAAGGACCGGGAGATAAGGGCGTTAACCCTATGGCTCCCCTGACGGTAAACCCGTAGATGGTTATCTTGTCCTGATAATTACAGCCCGTTCACACTGCGGGCGATACGATGCGATGCGATAAGAAGCGAAAAGCTTCCCATCGCAAGAAAAACTATTTCTTAGCATTTAAATGGGATGGGAACCATACCATTCAGACTGCGTGCGATGCGACGTCGGATACGATACGATGGAGAACTTTTCCATGTCGAATCATTGTGCTCTTTTGGCATCTCTCATGGGCATTGTCGCCGATGAAAGCGACATGGAGGATACGATTTGTGTTTAGATCGTTTCCTAGTGGCATGGTGTATTGTATGTATGTATGAATAGAGAGGCTGGTTGCGTGCTGTTTGATGTTGATAGGGAGATATCAACATGAGAGGCATGATTTGTGCAGATCGGCTTCCATTACCATTTGGAATATTTATATATAGATATACATACGTGTCGGATGTTGTATAGTGTTATATAGATTTGTAGATATTAAATGAATGGATAGCCGTATGTAGGTAATGTAACAATGCATTGGTCTACGTCTACTAAATAGCCTTTGTGGAAATTTACAGTGCTGTCCAACACAGTTCGTGGCGTACACGTACCCCCAAAATAGGGCGGTATTCGGATTTGACAGTTGTGGTTGCATAAATCTATGAATTGGTCAAAGAAGTAACATTTGTGGAAATATGCAGTTCAGCACAACCCGATTTGTAGCGTACGCTTACGTATAAGAAAATTTCGGACAGCACATGTATTTGCAATGAATTATTGAAGATAGCGATACATAGGTCAGTTGTGGGAACATACGGTATTGAGAAATACGAATAACCCCCAATTTTTATACCCTTCGCTCATAAAGTGAAAGGTTATATTAACTTTGTCATGCATTGAAGGAAGCATCTCCGACCATACAAAAAGTATACATATATAATCAGCATGACTTGGGGAGTCGATTGGGCGATGTCCGTCTGTCTGTCTATCTGTCTGTCCGTCAATCTGTCTGTTGCGACGCGTTTTACTCGGCGAATTTAAAAGCTACAAAGCTGAAATTTTGCATAGGATATGTATGTAAGACTGGATCAAATCGGACCACGAGGTCGTGGGGCTGCCATACAAATCCAACCCTCCATTTTGGTTCTTCTAAGAAATATTTTTTCCTCAATTTCACAAAACCTTGAATTAATGTGTCTTTATAAAAGCAACTAAAACAGGGATGCCATTTTGGGGCCGGCAGCCTCAAAAGAGTGCGCGTATTCTACAAACTGGATTTTCATTGCACTGTATGTTTCCATAAATTACCTACTTCACCCATTCATACATATGTGAAAAACAATAACCGACAAAATTATATTATACGTACATACAAATATAGAAAATAGCAATGTTACTACATTACCTACGACAAACCATTAATTAATACCCATAATTATCTACAACACTACATAAATATACCCACACGTTTGCATGAATATTGAAAATATCAATGGAAGCGCCATGTCATGAAGTCGATCTGAAATCATATCCATATCAGGACCAAATCGTACGAGCCAGCGCCGTATGAAATCCCCTTAAGAATCAGATTTTCTTACCACAGAAACAAATCGCGTCGGCTCGCAACAAATTGCATCGTATTGCATCGCCCGGCTCGGCATCGCAATCAGTGTGCACAGATCGCATCGCAACGCAGCGCCCGGCCTGAAAAAGCTCTGTATGTGTACGCGCCCTTAATCTGCAGTTGCCCCTGCATGAATCATTATTTTGTTGCAGTTCTACCATGAATTTGAGTTCAGTCGGTTTAATTCGCCTTACGCCTGCCGTCCATTACCTGCTTCGAGCGGCGCGGCGCTCCCGCGTTTAAAGCTTTTCCGAATTTTAATGGCGTAACCAAGCAAAATATGGCGTAACTATGCAAAATAAACAAAAATTCGATTCAATACAATGGAAAAGCATTCTGAATATTGTGTGTGCTTATACCTTTTACTAGTAAAAGCTTTTTTCGCACATTTTGTGAAAGCTTTGCCGCTGGAGCGCCGCGCCGCTCAAGTTTACGCTTGCAGTGGACGAGAGCCCTTAGGCATGGATGCGCCAAGTGGCGATAGTTTTGGCCAGAGTTGTCTAAGCTTTATATGTGAATTACCTATGGTGTGATCCTCAGATCTAGGTTTAAGGATGAATGACTGTTACGATACATTCATGTCGCGCACTCCTCGAGGTGGTATTTTTTGTCACTTCTATTCATTTACTAAATAGGCTACGTAGAAGTTATCCTGTAGAATTATTAAAATTTCAATCTGTATCCCAAAAAATTAAAACTTTTGGAATATGTTGGTAAATGAGAAGCTTTTTCCTGTTCTTGCTTATTTGTATAACTGTACTATGCGGTACATTATTGTTGTCATTATTTCCTGGTTGAAAAATTCCAACATCAGGGGTCCATTCCAATTTCGAACATAATGTAATTTGGAAAATGTTACTCCACTGTCCAGTATCTATGTATATATTAATACGAAAGAAATTGCCGAAGTAAGAGGGTCCTTAGGTGAATTATATTTATCTTCTTTATGAATCGCTGACTGACGATCCTGACAATTTTAGAACCCGCGCCGCGCCGCCCCGGCCGGTACCCTTCAGATCGAATTGCTTCTAAAACCTCGTGTCTTATCCTTATTATACTTTGATTTTTTGTTGCTTTTTTATTTTAATGTCTCGTCTTACTTAGGCAAAGCATTGTTTTACCAGACAATTCCCTACCTCCTCCTATACTGCATCCCTTCCGAAGGTATTATTGCACACACACACAGACAAATTGCAAACAGCAACCGGAATACTAAACAAAAATATTCGGTCTACCTAACCTATGGGCAATTATGATTCGTGGTCGTACGTTGATTCTTTGCCGAAAAGTGAAAAGTTT
Organism: Microchrysa polita; assembly: GCA_949715475.1. NCBI lineage: Eukaryota > Metazoa > Arthropoda > Insecta > Diptera > Stratiomyidae > Microchrysa > Microchrysa polita. The sequence continues at coordinate 28,372,495 of OX454417.1, forward strand.
TAATATAATGTTGTCCCGGCTAAAGGAAAAGAAAATTTCACAGAAAATTTTCTGCCAGTTCAAGGACACGAAATATATTTTTTTTAATATTTCAGAAACGTGCGCCACTCAAAAGTTTAAGAGGTGGAAAATATGATTTTGAGGAAAAGTATAAGTAGCAGGCAGGCGGGCATTATGTTAAAAGTTTGTGTTTTTGCTTTTCTTTTTGAGCGCCTGTTTGGTTGGAAACTGTTTTTCGTGGAGCACCTGGCGGAACGACGAGGTAGAAGGTGAACAATTTATTAAAACATTAGGGAGATTATCCTATTTGAGAGATGGATGAAGTGTCGTGGGAGCGCAAAGCTGATTATAATGACGAGTAAAGAGTTGCGTCTTCAGTGAATTAATTGCTTAGTCGGAAGTTTTTATTACTGATAAAATCTGTTGAGCATATACAAAATAGAACGAATGCATATTTTTAGGTCTTGAGTGTGTAAGTGCACTCACACAGATATTCAGTTCAGGCTGTTGAGTTAGACCTCTGGAGTTTCTTGTTATCGAAAAGGCCAGAACTAACAATTTGTCTAATATCAAAATCTATCTTTCTTAACAGTACCGAGTCTCGCTGCACTCAATCCGCCCCCGCCGTCGGATTTTCAATAAAATATGGCCTAGTTGTTTTCCACTTTATGAAAACACAAAAAAGCCTCATTTACCTAATGTAAACCGCAATTGATTTCAACAACCAGAGATAAACACCTTCTTATCGCCATTTATGCATCATCCCTCTTTATTTCATATCCCCCTCGTTCCAAATTGACCTAATTTCATACTATGTCCTCAATGACAAAATCCCCTCTCACACTATATTCTCTAAAGGAAAAAAGTCAAAAAGCCACCCCATACGTAAATCCCTTATAGCGTGCATGTGGTCGCTTTCGCTTTGTGCTATACATGTGTCATTTTGCAACCCCTCGGGGGAGATGCTCCATGAAATCCCAGATATATTGTCAACTTAAAACCGAATATTGTCATTCTGCATCATATTCGCACGCATTACGTGTGACAGAAGTCCCGAATGACAATTTATTGTTACGGCAATTTATCATGTCGCCGTAAGGAGCTTTAAAACGACATGTCGTAGACATGGCTGGCGGAGATGGAAAATGCAATGATGTTGAAACGCCCCAAGAGGGAGAATGAATGTGATAGTCAATATTTTAGGATTCTTTTTTTCGTAAAAGTCGTTTATGCGCTATTGGCTTAATGTTGTTGTGGTGGCGGCATTGCGGTATAATTATGGCTTATTTATGCGGTGAGTTTCTATTTTGAGGATATATGACGAAACTAGATCAGAGGATGAGGATTATCTTTTCGGCTTGATAGTTTAGCTTTTAGTGTAGGGGTCATTTGCAAATCAATAGCTTTATTCCATAATTTGGCTGTTCTGTTAAGCTGCTAATTTCAGAGAAAATCAGCTACATTCATGTCGTATTTATACTTGTAGGTCACGTTAGGTTTTCCTGCTATTGGTAATGGGAGTATTCGCTTCCGGCCTACTTTTCTACTCGACATCGACCAATACTCTCATATTTTGGGAAAGTGCCACCTTAACGCACCGCCACTGGTGTGATAACATATCTCGGTCCATGATTGCAACGATTTACCTGCCGCGAAGCACAAACCTCACCAGTCAGTGCAATCACATTTAGGGCCAGAAGAAATGGGGACGCTGCGAACCAGCCCTTTCGACGGAGGGAGATAAGCTCTCCTTAATCGTGGCGGTAGATCCAATGTGTTTGGATGACACACTGAACCAAAAAATTCGTAAATTCGACGAACTTACATTTAATATGATGAAAATTTCATCAAAATACGGTCAATGAAGCTGTTATTTGGATTGAAGAATAACACAGTCATATTGAATAATTACGAAATTATTGTAAATTGATGAATAATTTGTCAATATGAAGAAATTTTCTATTTTTTTTTAAATATTAAAAATTAACATTGCGTCTTGTCTTATTTGTATTGAAACTAATTGAATTTATTATTATATTTATTCAAGACTCTCAATATTTATTAAACACTTTTTTATATACAATTAACCATATTACCATTGTGTTAGAAGCTGGATTCGAACTCGGTCCGCCTGCGTGCCAGTCCACTCACCTTGCCACTGCGCCAGAAGGGAAATATATTTCCAATGTTCTCAAGACCTTGCAGTACTTGATACACACTGCATGGCGGACGCCTTATTGAGACTCGGCCACGACATTTCTTAATTTTTTTTTCTTTCTCACAAATTGTATTAAAAAATTTCTTTTTGGAATTGAGACTTCCATTAAATTTTAAAGGCAAAGATTACTCAAAAAATCGAAAAGATACAGAAAATGCATTACTATTAATTCATCAGTTTGAAGAAATTTCGTAAGAAAGAAGAATTGAAGAATTGATTTTGTCAATATGACTAAATTATTCACTGTGATAAAATATGACATATATAAAATATAAGAATGATACTATTCTTCTATTTGATTAAGTTTCATCCTTTTGACGAATTTGACAAATTGTTAATTTGTTATTTTGACTAATTTTTATCAATCTTACAATTCATCATCATCAATGTGGCACGATATTCCGACGTCGTCAATTGGTTCCAATAATTTAGCGCAAACAAATCGTCAGTTTGAATAATTTCTTCTATTTGAAGAAAAACTTTTACAAAGTGCGATTTCTTCAAATTGATAAAAAATTGTAAGCGAATAGTAAGAAAACTGATGAAAATTTAGTTAATTTGATAAAACAAAAAACAAAATTTTCATATTGAATAATATGCAACTTTTTTTCTAAAAATCTACCCGTACTTTTTCAATGCAACAAATTGTTATTCAAATCAAATAAAAATTTTATTCAAAATTTTTACGAAAAAAATTCGTTCATATGAAGAAATATTTGGTTCAGTGCATAGGCGTAACTTCCAGGTGTCTTACCATTTCCGCAAGATCAAGGTCTCTCCGAAAAACTGGAACGACGGTGACAGGCAATGGAAGAGGCTAATGAGAACAGCAATGCGCCCAGTAGCAACGCGCCAAGCCTCGATATACCTGCAGCCCTACTAGCTCCTGTGGAGAGAAACCGCGACACCTCGTCCTCTTTGACTCACTAGAGCCGAAAGAGGAGGCAGATTTGATAGTGACATCTTATCGGGTGACTCAGAATACCTTTCTAAATATAAAGCGAACGAGAAAAACTTATTGCTGGACTGCGATGTTAATGAACATCATGTGCTATGGGCCAGCACACCTAATTTTCCTGTTTGACCTAGGGATCCTCAATAGCCGATGTAAGGTTACTTTTGTAACAAGAGCAACACAAGGAACCTTGGATTTGGACTCTATATAACAGCTTATTAGCGACTGGAATACGTTATTGGCATATTTCGGATGAGTCTTCATTTTCCGAACATGTGCCAAACGATTCCATCTTACTTTGTAAATTCAGCTCCCACTGAGCGTGGGGCTCCACAAAATACAAACTGGCACTAAAGGAACACCTACAGCAAATCAACAGTAAAGTCTCTAGGTGGCTTAGTTTTGGTAGAATTCGATCATACCACCAGCGAAATTGTATCCTTTTAACTGCCTCTAAGGATACTAAAGGCAAACAAATGTGTTCCGTGGTGGAGCAATGAGCTAGCTCGACCAGGAAACGCGTGAAACAGCTGATTAACAGGGCCAAGCGGAACAGGGACTGGGACATGAATGGTTCCTCCTGGTTCAGAGACGATAAAACGCAAAGCTGGGTAAACTTTTGTTAAAGAGTCAATAGTGCCACCGAAACAGCTAGGCTGCACAAATTACTGGACTAAAACCTTTGCAGTTCGATTGGCCTTCTAAAAAGACGACGTCATCACGATGCATGCCGAAAATATTGGAATGCTGCTTCAAGCTACCTGGCTACAGATTAGATTATACCGAGAGTGATGGCCTTGGCTGAATTTATTCCCAGTCCCATGGGCCCACCTTATCTTGCTATACGTGAAGATGTCTATTGCTGCTGCCCAGCCAGCGAGTAGGACCGACTGGGCAGCAGCAAAAGGCATCTTCATCTATAGCAGAATACGGCTTGTGCACTTGGGACTTTCAATCATTTCAAATCGACCAGCATTGATGGAACTCCTCCGGCACTTTCAAGCTGACTCCGTTCGAGGTGCATTTTCAGAAATAGTTTTTCTTTGTGATATATGGAAATTACTCGTAGTGAGGAACACTGACCGGGCAAATCAACACAATCGTGCATTTCTGTAAATTGAGGGTACCATTAACAATACCTCCTTCAAGTCCATTGAAACAGCATTAGGAGCCGAAGGGGCCGATAACGCAATCACGCAATTATCCGTACAAATGTAGGCTAAGACTACCCTCTACACTCAAGCTCCTCGGGGCTGTCCCAGAGGATGGGTGCAATTCGTCCTCCTGTGGTACTCATTTAACCGATTTGTAAAGGAGCCCACTGGACATCAGAAGATGCCCTAGGGAACAGAGACAATGCCTCAACAACTGTGCAGGTTAGTCTCAAGAAAAAGCTCACCAACGAGTCAGCAGCAGCATGCGCTTGCTCTAGCTCAGAGCTGGGTTTGTGCTGTCCGTTTCCCCTTGTCCTCTACATCAAAAAAGGGATCTCGCATGCCTGGGGTTAACAGCAACAAACAAAAGAGATAATCAAATTGACGACGAGAGCAGAGTGATGAGAATTAGGTATTGCCCGCTCCACTATATTTTTTTTTTCAACCAAAGGGATGGAGTTGGTCTTCCAGTGGTGCACAAAAGACAACCTATCATCCCTACCATGGGTGCACCAAATCCCTACTGCCACTGTACTATAGGAAACAACTTACATGCTGTGGGGGCCTGCGGGCGCTCCTCGTTCAGCATTCTTGACTGGCCTACTATACGATGGCGAAGATCGGCCAGTTAGCACCCACCTCGTCGGAAGATTGCATCGCCACGGGAGGGCTGCGCTACGCCTGTTCGATTATTGAAAATAATCGAATCGATTATAATCGATTATTAAAAATAATCGATTATACGACTAATCGATAATACGATTAATCGATTAATCGAAAGTACAAATCATTGAAAAGACGATTATTCGAAAAAACGAATAATCGAAAATGCAATTAATCGAAAATACAATTATGTAATCGAAAAATACGATTTTCGCTTGGCGGAAGACGGCTGGCAGTATACTGTATACGGAAATGACAATGTTTGTCTGGCCTAACAAACATGGTGGCATTCGAAAGGTCTCGACTGCCTTTTAACGATTCCGAAATCCTTTTTCCTTAGTCACTCCCGTTCTCCCGATGCAGCTCCGCAAATTGGCTGTTTCGCTGCTGGGCGGCTGACGTCGGGCAGTAGACGGAAATGTAAATTTTCGTTTCGCCGAACGAAATTGATGGCAATCGAATGGTCTCCACTCCCTATTGACGATTCCGACGTAATTTTTCCCCAGTCACCCCTGTTCTCCCGCTGAAGCTCCGCAAAGTGGCTATTTCGCTGCTTGGCGGATGATGCATTGCAGTACACGGAAGAAATTAGTGGAAATCGAAAGATCTCGACTTCCTATTGATGATTCCGAAGTAATTTCATGTTTGTCTCGCCAAACGAAATTGGTGGCAAATAAAAGGTCTCGACTCCCTATTAACAATTCCGAAGTCATTTCTTCCTAGTGACCCCCGTTCTCCCGCTGCAACTCCTCTTTGCAGCTGTTTTGCTGCTTGCGGAGAAGTTTGGCAGTAGACGGATTTGATTTCGTGTCGCCGAACGGAATTGGTGGGAATTGAAAGGGGTCTACTGCCAGCCGTCATCCGCAATGAGCGAAACAGCCAGTTTTTTGAGCTGCATCGGGAGAACTGGGGTGACTAGGGAGAAATGACTTCGGAATCGTTAATAGGGAGTCGAGACCTTTTATTTGCCACCAATGTCGTTCGGCGAGACGCAGATTGTCACCAATTGGGTTAGGCGAGACGAAGATTATCATTTCCGTTTAGGTACTGCCAGACATCTTCAGCCAAGCAGCGAAAACCGCGTTTTTCTAATAATTGTTTTTTCGATTAATCATATTTTTGATTAATCGTATTTTCGATTAATCGTATTATCGATTATTCGTATTTTCGATTATTCGTATTTACGATTATTTTTCGATTCGGTTAATAATCGATTAATCGTATAATCGAAACGAAAAAAATCGATTAATCGATTAGTGACAGTATCTAATCGATTACAGTACGATTAATCGAACAGGCCTTGGCTGCGCCGAAAAGAAAATTTGCCGCGGAGGATCGATACAGGCCTTAATTTACCTTATGTCATTTCAATTACATAATTCCCTACATAATAACTTAATGTTTCATGAAAAGCCCTAGTCCCGCCTTGAAAATGTATGCAGATAACCTAACCTCAAATAACAACTTTGTCATCCTGTGGTAAAGGAATGAATATCTTCATTGTTTCTTTCGAATAGAATATCTTCATAAGGTTTTTTTCTTCATTATCTGAATATTTGAAGCCTTGTCATATCAATAGTCAATATCAAAAGAAAAAAAAATCTGGTCTGTTAACAGTATTTTTTTTGTTAAGAAAAAGTCTTAAAGAAAATATTTTTTTTTTTGAATTTTCTAACATATTTACATTTTTACAGATTTCCGAGCATAACTAAATTTTAAAATAGACTTCAATCACACAACAAAGCTCGTATGGGTATGTCAGGAAATCCTGCAACAGGTAGGCACCTCAACTTACTCTTTTTTTTTGGTAGGATAATGAACACGAGGTTCGAAGGCAACGAGCTGGCAAATAAACTAGCAAGAAAAGCGACTTCCAGCTCTTTCCATGGCCCAGAACCCTACTACGTTATACAACTCTGCACAACGAGTGATAAGTAAGTGGAAAAGAGCCAAACCACCTCTCACTGTATTACACTTTCAGGACCTCGGCGGTCATGCTCTCCGTGGCCATCTACTCACCTAAACACACTCTAAACTATAGTAGGAACAGGGTCAGGATAAATTGCGAGCTTGTCACGGAGTGCTCTCGGTTGAATGACCATATGAAAACAATGCAAATTGTCAACGCCGCGAGTTGTCACTTCTGTGAGACCGTTGACCAAACGGCTTCGCCCATTAGTTTCTTTGTGAGGGCTGAGGGGCTGGCCATTTGGAATGTTTCGCTTATATCAATAAAGGCCTGATAAATTGATTTATCAAATTGTGATGTTCTGGTTCACTTTTCTACGTATACTCATTGGCCCTGCAGCCTTGCTATGGGCTATGGGCGTTAAGAATCGGCCCTTTGACCTTTAGCCTAACTATAAATCAACAAGCTCCTAGGCAAAAAATACATAAAAATAAAAATAAATAACAGGCGCGACAATCCAGCATTGGACTAAGGCCGCAGGATGTGTTAGTGACATCCTATTTCCAAGATCTTATCTGCTTTTTGTTGAGGTAATGAGATCAGCTCACGCTCAGCAGTGTTATTTATCCCCATAAATGGGTACTCGTTTAACATCTGAGTGAGATCATAGTCCGTCACAAGCTCGTGAGTTCGAAAAACACCATGGAACACGGTGAGATTCGAACTCATGAGCCTGTGCACCGAAGGTGCGCGCACTAACCGCTAGACCAGCCAGACTACAAATACATAGTTCAAAGTTAATTCCAGAGACCAACGAATATGAGACATCCATCAAATGAACCAAATAATTCGTCATGCACACATCGTTGAGTCCATGAAAACTTTTCATCTTTACAATCATTTACATAAAAATTCCCTTAAAAAAATACACTCACTCTGCGTAGCCCATAAAAGCGTTAAAAATATAAAAACTGCCCAGGCCCACTGTATATTCATGAGAAGATGCGTATTTTGTTTAAAAATCACACTACATTGAGCATGCCACATCCATTTATGTATGTCCCTGCTGCCTCGGTTTGCAAAAGCTAAAGAACCTCACGCTTCGTTCTTGTCAAAGGATGTGAAAGTCAGCTCCCCATTTTATTTATATTCAACTCTGCATTTTAATCCACGCTTGGATGCATTAAAAATCGATTAGGGAGCATAAAGCCCGCTCACGATTCATTCACTTTGTGTTGCGTACGTTTATCTGAAATATCGATCACCCTCGCAGCTTACATTCATACTTCAGTTTTTCTGTAGGTACGTTACATAAAAAAAAAATAATAATGCGCCGATCTGGCATTTTTCTCAAATGGTATTCGGTTCAGGACACGCGTTCCACCTACATGTGTATTCCATTCTTTATATTTGTATAAGGAGACTCACCAGTATCGAGTTCGACATGTCTTGTTATAGGTACCGGGGAGCGTAGAAGCGAGAAGTGTCTATTCGAATTCCGAATTACACACACTAAAATGTCCTTAGCCAGGATTTTGGATTTCATTTTAAGGCTACAATCAAATCGAGATTAAATTTATGACTAGCCGGGAGTGAGTGTGTTGGCTAACATCTCGTTTTATAGACTACGCACGAATAGTCCAAATGGAAATCCCCCAAAGGCTCGTCATTGCCCAACAACAGGGATTTAGCCTTCACCATATTATATTCGCCTGCAAACCCCTTATACAAATGATTCCTTGTCATATCCGTTTTGCACTCGACACGTTCTCAATAAATAGGTGACAGACGCACTTAATCGGCATTACAGACATTTTATGTTCTGTGTCCCCGATATGACATTGAAAGGATATTTTGTGCGAAAAATGTGCTAAAGACGAGAGGCGAATATGGCGAGCCTAAGCGAAAAATACTAACAAATCAAATCCATTTATTTGCCATTCACCAGAAATCCAATGGGACATTGACACGTATTCCAGACGTTCGGGACTGGCATGTTTTCTGTTGTCCTATTGTATATTCCAGAAGAATAGCGCAGAAGGAGCAGAAAAAAAACTAGTTGTGTTGTGTCTTTTCTTTTCTTTTTCATCCCGGGGGAGATTTGAGCCAAGGGTTTTCAAGATATTTACTTTACTGATTAGATTTAGGTTAGGAATGGTTGAGTCTTCTCTTTTTTTTTCTAGATTTGCGGATCTTAGGACCAGAGGTGACCACGTGTGAGAGCAAAAACACTCTTTGTGTATTGTATTGCATTTGAATCTTTTATGGATTGTGATTGATACCAAATTATGGAAATTAAATGGGAAATTATTCATATATCTGCGGCTGAGGTAATTTTGAAATGCTATTACTTCGCTCTATGGCTCACTTGGTTGAGTCGCACTCTACGATGCTAGTAATCTAGAGTGCATGCCAGGCATTGGCCGGAGACCGAATCTCGGCGTGGTCCAAAATATCCGTTCATGAGAGGATAGGAAATATATGCTTGCAACATTATATACACTCCGAAATTATATGCAATGTAACGTTGACTCGAAATTGTCTATAGACGGCTGAGTTAACGCACCATCGCCCCACATGAGGCTATACGGTACTGAGAAGAAGTATTACTTCAGGCGTTTGGTAAAATCAGAGTGCATGCCAGGCACTGTCTGAGATTATTTTAGAAATCGATAGGGGCTTAGTCCTAAAGCTTAAATTTCAGTTTGCCCCACTTGGAAAATTTTCTAACGGTACTTATCAGAGTTTTTGTCTTGTTTGGGTTTTTTGTGTATATATCCGCTCCTGATGGTTGACCATTCAAAAGAAAGACACGGAATTGTTAGGTACGAAATTCGAAATTGCCTTCATCTTTTGTATACTGACTGTTCATCTCAAAGCAGTAGATAAAATGCTACAGCAGCGTGTCAAAGTGGGAAAACCCTTTTTGTTGATCAGTTTTTTGCAAATAAGTCGAAATCGGTGAATTTTCACGCAATTATTAATATTAGTTGACTTGTAGCTTATTGAATTCCCTACAATCCAAAGAAAAAAATTAAATCGAAACGATCAATACGCCACGAAATTTGAGCAAAAATTTGGCCAAACTTCGGAAAAATTAGGGGAAAGCTGGATTTTTGTATGAGCCTTCCTATCGAGGTCCTAAACAAGACCCTAAAAGTCCCCGTCCCTACGAGTGCCGCTAGCTGTGCTCCAGAAAACAGGTTTTTCTGAATATTTCGATAACGGTAGCATATACAAAAAGTCGTGTATAGCAAATTTGAAGCTCTTGTGCTTTCTCAATAAACGATGCATAGACCGAATACTTTCGGGCACTCCTAGCGGCGCCAGGAGGTCTAACGGTATTTTTAACAAGGTTTCACACTATCTCTATAACGGTAACTCGTACTAAAAACTTTTGTATGGAGAGTTTGTAGCCTATGGGGTTTTAAAAAAAGTGGCCAAACTTCATATTAATATGTACAGGCTTAAGGGCGCTATGGGGGTTCAAACCATAAAAAAACGTGTCTTTGGGGTTTTTCGTAAATGGTGCTAAGACGAGGGACTGCGCTCTAAGGTGTTCTAGGAGAAATTTGTAGTTTCTGTGGCTGGTAGTAAGACGCCAAAAGTCCCCAAAGATGGAAGCCTCTAATGAAGTTATGAGGGTCCAAACTTTCAATTAAGCAGTTTTTGGGGAATATCTCTATAACGGTAAAGTGCGCCGAAAACTGTTCTATGGCAAATTTGTAGGTTATATTGCCTATTGTAGGATGAATAACTTACTATTATGAATTTATGTGAACTAGAACTTATTTTGAAAACATTTGTACTATTTTGTAAAATACTGTAATATGGCAATAAACTGAATTGAATTGAATTGAATATAACGCTTAATTAAATATCGGAACTTCAGATTGATGCGTGCAATACTACGGGTGCTATGAGGGTCCGAACTGTACAATAACGGTATTTTTCGTTATTTTCGTGAATTTCTTCTTAATGGGAACGCATTCCGGAGGGAAGTCTGTAACAATTTGTGGCTTCTGTAACTTAAAATTCAAATGCCAAAACAACTCATCAATTTTTTATAACGAGAACCTCTAGAGGGAACCCATCTGAGGCAAATTTGTAGCTCGTGTGGCTTTTAGTGTGAGATTAAAGGTCCCCAACGATGGGAGCCCCCCTAGGGAAGTTATGAGGGTCCAAACATCCAAATAAGCAGTTTTGAGTGATTATCTCTATAACGGTAATGTGCACCGAAAACTGCTATATGGCGAATTTGAAGTTTTTGCAACGCTTAATTAAATGTTCAAATTTTAGATCGATACGTGCAGTACTAAGGGCGCCATTGGGTTCTAAACCCTACTATTTTGTTATATTCGGTTATTTTCGTGAAAATCTCCTTAACGGTAACGTATACCGGAGGCAGTCTGTAAAAATTTTTTGTTTCTGTGGTTCCAAATAAAATGCTCCATCGATTTGTATGCACCTGAGGCAACTATACAGGCATTATATCGTTTTAATAAACTAATTTTTAAAGAAGGTATGTGTAGTGTATGCCTTAACGTACGTCCATGGGCTTAAAATTTATTAATTTAAACGGTATAGTGCCTGTTTAATTGCCTAAGGTGCATACAAATGGATGGAGCATTTTATTTGGAACCACAGAAATAACAAATTTTTACAGACTGCTTCCGGTATACGTTACCGTTAAGGAGATTTTCACGAAAATAACCAAAAATACCGAAATCGTAAGGTTTAGAACCTCATAGCGCCCTTAGTACTGCACGTATCGATCTGAAATTTGAACATTTATTTAAACGTCGTAAAGACTTCAAATTCGCCATATAGCAGTTTTCGGTGCACATTACCATTATAGAGATAATCACTAAAAACTGCTTATTTGTATGTTTGGACCCTCATCACTTCCCCAGGAGGGCTTCCGTCGTTGGGGACTTTTAATGTCACACTAACAGCCAAACGAGCTACAAATTTGCCTCAGATGGGTTCCCTCTAGAGGTTCCCGTTATCAAAAAATTTCCGAGAAACGGTTTATTGTTTAGTTTTTACCCACAATAGCTTCCTTGGGGGTGTTCGCATAGATGAGTTGTTTTGGCATTTGAATTTGAAATTACAGAAGCAACAAATTTTTACAGGCTTCCTTTCGGAATGCGTTCCCGTTATAAAGAAATTCACGAAAATAACGAAAAATACAGGTATTGTACGGTTCGGACCCTCATAGCACTCTTAGTATGGCACGCATCAATCTGAAATTCAGATATTTGATTAAGCGTTATATAAGCTACAAATTTGCCGTATAACAGTTTTCGGTGCACTTTACCGTTATAGAGATATTCCCCAAAAACAGCTTAATTGAAAGTTTGGACCCTCATAACTTCGTTAGGGGGGCTCCCATCTTTGGGGACTTTTGGTGTCTTACTACCAGCCACAGAAAATACAAATTTCTGCTAGAACACCTTACAGCGCACTCCCTCGTCTAGGCACCATTTACGAAAAACCCCAAAAAACACGTTTTTTTAAGGCTTAAACCCCAATAGCGCCCTTAAGGCTGTACATATTGATATGAAATTTGGCCACTTTTTTTAAAACTCCATATGCTACAAACTCTCCATACAAAATTTTTAGTACAAGTACTAAAAACTTTTGTATGGAGAGTTTGTAGCCGTTGTACCGTTATAGAGATAGTGTGAAACCTTGTTAAAAATACCGTTAGACCTCCTGGCGCCGTTAGGAGTGCCCGAATGTATTCGGGTCTTTGCATCGTTTATTGAGAATGCACAAGAGCTTCAAATTTGCCATACACCACTTTTTTGTATATGCTACCGTTATCGAAATATTCAGAAAAACCTGTTTTCGAGGGTCTTTGACCCTCTGTATCACCGCTAGCGGCACTCGTATGGTCTTGCTTAGGACCTCGAAAGGAAGGCTCATGCAAAAATCCAGCTTTCCCCTAATTTTTCCAAAGTGAAATGCCAATTTTCCTGGGGTACAAGAGAAAGTCGACGATCTGAGATAGCAATACATTCTACGGATATGTTCCTACATTCAGTTGGGCTTTACTTGGCGGCAAGTTGTCTTTCGCTGCAGATAGAGGGAGATATGTTCATTACGCGGCACGCTTGCGAACAGTGACTCCATTAGCGGTACTTTTTGTAAATGAAAGTAAATTTGAAAAACTTCGGTTTTTTCCGAAAAAGTTTTGTTTGTTTGTTTAGTTTCGCCATGAGTTTTTGTTTCGTTTGTGCAAAATCCTTAAACGAAGGTGACGTTGGTATCCGTACATTGATTGAGAGATGCATTGAACGTGGTCATAGGGAGCATGAAGACATTTTGAGAAATTTGAATAGTGTTCTAATGCATCAAGCATGTCGGAAAATTCAACTGAATTTAGACCACAATCTTCAGAGGTATGATCCCCACCGTGTTCAACATCTATATGTCCGGCCTTCCTACACCACCGGATGGAATACAAGTGATTTCCTATGCGGACGATTGGACCGTTCTCGCCATCGGGCAGTATAAAGAGAATATGCGCCTCCTAATTAATCGCTATTAAGCGCGATTACAGGCATTTTCCGAAAGCCGAAACCTCCCTATACCACCGTCTTAATCTTCTGTGACATTTCTTACCATCTGGTCGGGGGATTGCATTCTAACGCTAAATTTCAACGTGACTACCTGCCGACGTAAGCCCATATTTTTGAAAAATTTACCTCGTGTGCGCTTGCAGTCAGTCTTTCTGGGTCGTATTTGAAATTCTCAGCAAAATGTGCGCCGAAGAATGCTCTGCATCGGACCCCTGATTTGCCAATTCATCGAATCAACCCTAAAAATGTACAAGAATGATGTCTTGTGGCGCTTATGCAAGGTACATTATACAGATTGGCATACCTCATTATTTCTGTTGATTTTCAAGCATGGTTAGAAAATTCTAAGAAGCCTTCGTCGCAATCGAAGCATTGGAAAGTCTCACGGCCAGCCACTATACAAGACCTGCTGAGGTCGAATCTTGGTGCAGTAAGAATGGTAAAAATAGTTTTTGTTTTCAAAATTATTCACTCCGAAGCTATATGCAATGTAGCGTTAGTTCCGACATTTTTCACACCAAATTGACGTAGAATACTCTACAATGAGCTAACAATAACTGGAGAGAGAGAGAGGAAATGAATTTAAAGTGGACTATTCTCAATAGATGGACAAAACGTGCGAATCATTGCCCTGAAACTCAAATCCGAATTAACACATAAACAATATTTCCCAATATTCAATGCGCTATATTCAAATCAGACACGTAGTGTCCATCAATCTCTGGATTCTGAGGGAACATTCTACTACTAATTTATTGAACTCCGCACCAAGCAAATTGGCAGCCATTTCACAATCAGTGCGCTCGGGTCGACGCTATAGAAGAGCGAGTCTCATCTGCATTAGATTAATTCGCTCCACCGAATCAAATAATCAGAACGTCAGACGCATTTTAATGACGGCTAACTGAACAGCCTCCTAGACGGCGCGAATCGACTCATCAAAATGCAAGGCATGTTCAAATCTGCGCTACTGAGCCTTGGGAAAACGTATAGGTACTGACTACCGAAAGCTCTCGGCCCTGTGTGAACAAGCAATTCGTCTAATGAATTTTCCAACGGTAAGCCCGACGTACCTACTCAATAATACAAATCCACAACTGGTCGTGTCTCACACACGTCGAGCAATACCAAAATAATTTGCAAAAGGGATAATAATAATACGAGTACTATAGGACATGTGCCATTGCATAAATTCCAATTTATTTCAATCGTGTCGGCCCGTTGAACAAACTGATACAGTGTGTACGAAGGACCCTAATACGAAATGCCCTCTAAGCCTATGCTATAAGTTGTACTTACCGTAGTCCGAAAGCCAGCAAAACGCAAAGGATGAGCGGCACCAATGTAGCAAAACATGCCAAAAACAGCGTTTGGATGTCCGTGAAATCTGCAAATAAAATTCAAACATGAGTTAGCTCTGGTTAATTACAGGTGGCGGTGATGTTGCTTGGATGGCGGTGCGGTTGATGGAAATGATGGTGCAATGGTGCTGGACGACTGATGCGGTGGTATGGTCGCGCGTGCAACGCAACTCTACCCAGCCGGGGCACTAATAAATTAGGCAACGGTTGGGTTCCTGTGGATTTTTACTGTATTTAATTGAAAGAAAATATAGTGCTTGGTACTCGCTTCGCGGTTCGGTGGATTAGAGGCTTATAAATACATGAAGCGTATTTAATGGTGGATTTTGGGGTGTGGTTTTTGAATGTTTTATAATTACCTACTACTGTTGAAGTTTACACTTCCGTGACTTAAAAAACATGGAAATGGCTTTGCTCTTCAATCATCGCAAACAGGCCCTGGAACTCGATACAAAAACATCTCTCCACTTTGCAGCACGGATCAATCATCTTAATGTCTAGAACCCTTCAAATTCATCACGAGTGCTCTATGTATAAGATTCCGCACTTCATTTCCCCCTCAACGCGACAGACTTGCTTTGAAATATTACCCATTTCACAGGCTCTTATCGGAATCCATTTCAAAACACTTCGAATGGGTGTGTCTTGTGTATGTGGATCCTTGCTTCATATTCTGAGTGTGCTCGACAGCTAAGCATGAAAAAACGAGCACTCAGAGCTCCTACTCAAGGCCATGACGTTGAGCAGAAGGAAAATTGATTCTGTCCTGTCGTCGTTCCGTTCCCAATATTTTATCAACAAAAGAAAATTTATTGCATTTCCAACTGCATACATACGTCCTCGATAAATCTTATCTCTTATGTCGTCTTGTTATAATATCCTATCCCTCCCTACCCATTGAATGTTGGGCCACGGACAAGACAAAAGGAGTACGAGCGGAAGCGAGATCCGAGATCACTCATGAGAGTCTTGGGCTAAATTACCCAACCATATTTCGCCAGCTATAAGTAAGGTATCAGCAGGAGAGTAATTGCGAACCGAGAAGACTATGAACAAGAGTGGACAAAAAAAAAAGAAATAAACAGGACTAAGAGTGTAATCACGACAAGACAACGATAGGATGAAGGAAAGTAAACGAGAGCTGAAATTGGGTCCGGGGACCGTGTAACTGAATATTTCGGATCAATTTTTGCTTCAAAAAAAAAAAACTCTAGGGGGAAAATGCCGCGGATTGTGCAAACAAGTACCCCGACAAGGCAAACACTTCCCACTCCTTTAACACGACGCGTCTCAAGGACGACCGAGAACGACGACATAAGACATGCCATAAATCTATTGCCATCTTGTTGCCTGGGTTATTTAAAAACACTGGGAAAAATTACACAGATACATTTCCTAATGAAAAATATCCTGTGGATGATTTTATCACCAGAGCCAGATTCATTGCCGTATAGCCCGCACTTGGTTTGGCTTATGTCTGCGCGACGGTTGATCCCATCCTGGTTGTCGACGCGGATACGGATAATTGAAAGAGACAACTGGCATTGCGGATACTCTGTGGATTTATTAATCTATTCAGAGTGCGGGAAGTCAGTATTCTTTGCCACCCCACCCGGACCGGAAACTATATCGCACTTTCTCTTCATCAGTCATCAGAGCTCGCGTTTTGGGGGCGATGTGATGTCCTAATCTTCCATCAAGATTGTCTGGTTGGCATTTTTTCGTGCGGCAAGCGTCTTATGAAGCGAACAAACATTTCAATGTTGCTAAATTTTACGTTACGACGAAGCAAGTAAACTTTGAAGCAGCTTCTGTTGATTCAGCCAGCATGAAATTTTGATGACACACGTCGGCGGGGGCTACAGCGTGGCGGTGCTGTGGTCGTTACAAGTCGCGTCGTCGTCTAACCTAACCTAAAAACCCTATTAGGGATTATTTCCATCGTAAATTTTAATTTTATTAACGAGCTCCATTCTAATCCTGGCGAAATTGTATTTGATGATAAAGTTATCCTACTACTCTACAACGATGTTGGACTTTTTCGCGGCTTTTCCCAGACACTATAATGTTTGACGACAACGATGACATGACATCCTTTTTGTCAGCTAGACCATTGCTGAGACCCAAGTCGCCGAAAAATGAAATTTTGTGACACCATCTTGTTGGCATAATTTCGGGTGGATATTATATGATGCCGAAATATCTTGAGTGCGCCAACTTTCAGTGTCAATTACGTTGATAAAGTTAAGGTTGACATTAAATGGAAAACAGGTAGTAAGTGGCAAGCCGTATGCCATCAGATCAGAATGCAACAATATGGAAATAGCTGGTATCAGCACAAATGGATGCCTCTTTTTTGGAATTGTGGGGAGGGCGTAATGACTTTTTTAAGGAGCTCGGCGAAGACATTGAATTTAATTGAATGTATTCTTGTCGTACGTAATCAAATTTCGTGTTGCTATGGCGTAATTGGGAAATACCAGTGATTAGCGAATGTGAGAGGATGAGAATTATTATTGGTGTAAAGTGTCCCTGGGAATAGAATGGGACAACGGGTGATTTAATGCTCTGGAATGAGAATTGACTACAGACCGACCGACGATTACTCCGTCGTGTTGCACTATTTTTCCTGAAATACTAGACGCTCTTAGTTTTCATGCAATTGAACTAGCTATTGGTGGGAAGCTTGGTAGGTTTCAATCCAGAAATTTCATCCACATAGTGATGATATAGATAGAACTCTCTCCAGCTCAGATACCGGTACACACGTCTGCTCGAGTGCTCAAAGTTGTTGAAAGTATTGCAAGAAATGACCTCTACCATCGACGTACACCAGCATCACTTGCTGCGGCCTCGAAACCCTACTCAGAGACGGCGAATAGTTATGGCATTGGAACGCGCGCTCTAAGAGAGAGGGGTAAGCCGGGTGGTTGAATAAACTGACACCAACAACAGTATTTTACAATCATTTTGTAATTTTTATTTTTATTTTGTATAAACGGCGAAATAGTGTTTTTTAGGTTGAGGAGCACAAAAATATTTTATCACTCCTTTTTTCCGTTTACAAATTACGTTTAAAGACGCAAGATGGGACTCTTGCGAGGCTGCGAAGAACCCACAATTAGAAGCCTAAAATTCTTAGTAAAATTTGCCTTAATTTTACGTGTGTGATGCTATAGCATCCGCCCACTTCCAAAAAGCAAAGTGGAATAATTCGTTCAGTGTTGTGCAAATTAAGTTCTTCTTAAAAAAAAAAACTCCAATTGAAAATTGATTTCTTCTTATTTTCACCATTTGGTGCTTGCATGATCCCTTATTCTTGCGAATGGGAGAAGAATTTCCTATTACAGGACGAAAGTATAGCACGTAATGCCCCAGCTGGCTGTTACGGCCTCAAAACGTGACTGTCCTCGCCTAACTTCAGAAACGTTTAATAGTAGTATCCAACCCCGAGTCAACTGACCCAACACCAAGCAAGCCCTTTTTTTAGAATCTCTCTCTCTCTGGTTCCTGTTAGCCCCTTCTGGGGCATAGGGCATAAACTACGCCTACTTTCAACCTCGTTCTGTTCTGTGCCATCGTCTTTAGGCCTGACCACTGTTTGTTTAATGAAGCAATCTCGCTATTAACCGATCTTCTCCACATGTTTCTTGGTCGTCTAACACACGGCGTCTAGCATTGGCTCCTTGAGGGTTCCAATCTAGGGCCTGCTTTGCAATATTTGTTGGCCCTCTTCGGAAAGTATGACCTATAAATTGCCACTTTCGCCTTTAGACAGAAGTGCCTATCCAATCCAGACCTGTGATACTCAGGAGATCATCATTGGAAATAATCTCCAGCCAGCGGATTTGTAGGATGCGCCGTAGACACTGGTTTACGAAAGTTTGCAGCTTAGTTGTTATCTCATTGGTCACCTTCCAGGTAGAACAGTCATAAAGAAGCACAGAGATTACAATAGAATTGAAGATTCGGATTTTGGTGCGCCTGGAAATGTTGTTATTTTGACAGAAAGGAGTCAAAGTGAAGAAGGCTGCCCTAGTCTTATTGATACGCAATTGTACATCAGTGTCCGCGCCGCCATCTGCTGTGACTATGCTTCCGAGGTAGCAGAATTCGTCAACTTTTGCGACTGCCTGGCCCGAAACACAAATTTTGCTTTGTCCCCCAGGATTGGAGCGCAAGTACTTGCTCTTGGCAGCGTTTATCTTGAGCCCAGCATTACGACTATCGCAATGCAGAGCATCGGCCATTTGCGCCACATCCTCCTTTTTATTTGAAAGCAGACAAATATCGTCAGCATAGTCCAGGTGTTGCAGGTAATCAAACATTTTCCATCTGATATCTTTCCTCTGGTTTTGAAGCGCGCTCACTAGTACATCGTTAATGGCTTTGAGGAAAAGAATAGGTGACAAAATGCAACCTTGTCTCACTCCACTGTGCACCTCAAAATGATCTGCAAGCTTACACTTGTGCAAAACGTGACATTGGGCTCCCTGATAAGATTACTTGATGATGGAAATTATTTTATCTAGTATGCCTCTCCTACGAAGAGCTCTCCAGATATACTCCCGATCAACACTATCGAACGCCTTCTCGAAATTAATGAACATGAGGTGTAATGGGGATCTCCATTCGGCGGATTGCTCAATAATAATCCGGAGGGTGTTTATATGGTCGCTACATGAAAAACCCTCACGAAAGCCAGCCTGTTCCTTGCTTAAAGTGCGATCGCAGTTGATCAACTTCATACTTGATCCGGTTCAAAATAATTTTATCCATCAGCTTGGAGACAGCTGGAAGTAGGCAAATACCGCGCCAATTATCACAATCCTTAACCCTTTCGGACCTATTGGGACACATACATATGTCCCGGCGAAAGTTTGGTTTTATCTGAACGAAAAATTATCCTTTAAATGTGGTGTCCCTTCTGGTATTTTAACGTTTAGATAATTATACAAAAATACGTTTGTATACGTATAGGCACAATTTTATAGGAGAAAAAGTATATTTACATGACGATGTTGTAGTAATTATGTAAGTTTATTATTTATTCTTTACATATATGCTTTGGTTTGTTCTGCTATCCGTTCTCATAGGAAGAACTTTTGTGTTTCTGATATTTTCCGTTATGTGTCCGCTGTATGGCGGACGGTAAGATAAGTGTCGCTAGTGTCGATAAAAAGAACAAGAAAATTCTTCTTACGCAAGCTGATAGCGTAATGTTCCCACTCAGTGTTTGGGAATACTTTTCATTTATAAAATGAAATTATAATAAAAAACCTTTCCCTAAGGTGTCCTTCGAAATATCTAGCGGAAACTAATAGAATACGAAATATTAGAGCATGTGATAGAGATTTATGCGTCCTGGGATTATTTTCACGGTAATTTTGACGTTGGAACATCGGAACATATATGTTCCATCTAACATAGGTGTCCCGACCCCCACAGTCCCCCCCTCCCAGAGGAGGTGGAGCTACAATTTTGTACCTCCCTTTATCTAAGACATATCCCAAAGATGATTCCATTAATAAAGCCTTTTTAAATCTGCCAGATTTTTTTAGGTTCGAAAGGGTTAAGGTTACCCTTGTTCGGAATTTCAATAATTACGCCCTTTTTCAATTCTACTGGAAGAGTTTCGGTTTCCCAACACTCTCTGATGAGGGGTAGCAGAATATCCGCTGTAGCATTCGAATCCGCTTTAAATAGTTCAACCGGAATTCCATTTATCCCCGGGATAAATTCAATAACCCGCTTTAATTCCGTCTTAGATGGTGGTCTGCAATTAATACTGGCTACTGGAGGGACGTCTTCTTCTGCCGATGAAAACAAAACGGTTGTTAAGGACCTTAAAAAAGTGCTCTTTCCATCTCTGAAGTTGCTGTTATTGTTGCTGTTTTTACCAATTAGTGGTTTAATTAGCTTAAATAGGATATTCCTTTCACCACGGTAAGCTGCATTATTTGCCTCCTTTGCTAAAGCGTTAACGTAAGTACGCTTATCACGCCTCACACTTTTCTGCACGCCTTTTTGTAGTGAACGGTATTCAGCTCGAAGTTGATTTTTAGCTGAATCATCAGCAGCAGAGTTAATTTGTTCCTTAACTCTTTTGCGTGCTGAGATAACAGACCAAGTAGCATCACTGATACCTCGATCCAATCTTCCCACAGTCGCTTCGCCACATGAAATAAAAGAATTCTTTGCAAAATTCCATCTATCTTCAATTGTAGGATTCTGAAGAAATGTTGCTGCACAAGCTTTTTCGTGCAAGGCCGTCGAATATGCACGTCTATCGTAGTTGAGGAATTTTTAAGCTTTTGCACATTAAATCGCGGCAAGATTCGCGTGTTCTGAGATCGTTGAATCACTGCAGCTCGTAAGCGAAATTTCGCGATAGCAAGATGGTGGTCGCGGCCAACATCAGCCCCACGCTTCGACCTGACGTCTAAGAGGCAGTTAGTTTCTCCATGTCTTAGAAACAGCAATATGGTCAATTTGGTTCTCTGTTCTGCCATCAGGAGAAATCAAAGTTATTAGGTGTAGGTGGCAGGGTTTATGCTTGAACAACGTTCCGCCAATGACTAGTTGCCGAGAGTTACAGAACTCCACGAACATTGCGCCATTGTTGTTCCTCTTACCAAGCCCCCCCCCCCAGGGGGGTCGGAGTCCTTGTGACATCAGCCAGAAATGGCTGTATGTAGTGGGACAAAGATCTTTGGTGAGTTGCGTCACCACGGACCTAGCAGCGCAAGGAGGCCCTTGGTACAGTTGATACGCCATGGTGAGGATCTGTATAAAGACCATTGGGGGGTAACGTTCCCGAGCTCCGTGGCGTGACCTACCTCCTCCCATGACTTACGGGAGGGAAGTCACTAAAGGCCAAGCACGATTATGGTGTCATCTGGTGGGGGAGTGCATCGTATGGTAAACCGTGTGAGCTTCGGAGTTGACGGCTTCGTATGACCCGAGTCCTGAAGGGGCTAGTTAGGGAGAACGGCCTTGGTGGTAAATGCCTACGCGCCTATATCTGACTAGTTTGTGGATTAATGACTACACTGCCCGAGTCGCATTGCTGACTAGTAAACTGAAGGGGCCACCTGGATGTGAAAAGCAGCGCTACGAGTCTACACAGGCTCGTAGTCACAGGTCCAACGAGCCTGGGATGTGCACATCTGAATTCTCACGTGAGGATTAACCAATAGGGGGCCGAAGGAGGATCACACCTGCTATAGAGAAGTCTATAGCGAATAGTGAACTACGGGGATGGGTGTGCCCAGGGGACCATGGTCCTTTCCCATCAAGGAGTTGGCTTCCTAGTGGCTGGAGGTTGTTACCCAAGTCATCCAGCTAGTGATGCAACCCCGGGGTTGGGTTCCTGATGGTGAGTGCATTCGCCGGATGGAGAAATCCCCATCTGATAATAAGACCTTGTCAGTAAAAAGCCGAAGGTCCAAACATTTAGCGGGATCGGGAGATAAGGCCGAAAGGCTAGGTGCTCCCCTGACGGTATACCTCGTAGATGGTTTGCTTGTTGCCAAGCCCGTGATTGCCCATAAGATATTCCAAACCTAAGTTGTCAGTACCGATTTGGGCGTTGAGATTCCCCATTATAAATTTGATGTCACCCCTGGGAACCCTATCAAAGGTGTCGCCTAGTCGCGATGATAAAAACCTTCTTTGCGGATTGGTCTGCAGGTTCAGTCGGTGCGTAGCACTGAATAATTGTAATGTTTCGTACTCACGATTTGAATCTGGCTGTGATGCTACGCTCGGAGATAGGTTTCCAGTCGATAAGGGATCGGCGTGCATTCCTAGTCATCAGGATTCCAACGCCCGCTTGCCGAGGTGAATTATCGTCTTCACTTCCAGAGTAGAGCAATACAGTGCGAGAGCTTGGTGATAAAGTCGCTCCCGATCCGAGCCATCTTGTTTCGCTCCGTCCTAGTATAGCGATGTTGTATGCGGTAATTTCCTGTTCGACCTCTGTGAGCCTTCTGTTATTACACTCAGCCCACATCGTCCGAACGTTCCAAATACCGATCGTAGTCCGTTGTTTATAGCCAAAAGTCGTCGCCGTTGAATTAGTCCGGGGCATGCCAAGCTCATTTAATGCTTCGAGTGTAAAGTGAATTTCAGGTCCGCGGGATAAAAGCCTACATACCCTATCCCTCAAGTCGCCTTTTACGACAAGCCGGGATCGCTGTGGTATAATTCTAACCCCAAAACCACAAGGGTCAATTTTTTATTATGAACCCTTGACCGCAAAACAGAGTTGCTGCGCGGACAATTGTAGAGATATGTTCGAAACTCAGAAGAGTTTTATTCTCTCCTGTCCCTTTAGTCGCCTCTTACGACACGTCGGGAAAGACGGTAGCACTATTTGTGACTAGAGTACGATTCTCGAACCTTTCCCACCTTTCTGTTGGGTTAAGGACCTCCAAAATAAAGGACTGTTACGGCCTCGACACGTGACTGAGCTCTGCTGACATCAGAAATGTTGTTTGGTCATGGCCTAGAACGTCGATTGTTAGGGCATCAAAACGTGATTGTCCGGACCACAGAAAAATTGTGCGTTACGATTTGCTCGCCGAAAAGTCCCTTACGCCTCACTGGCCTCAGATGGTTTTGATGTTAAAACTTTATGTAAAAACTTGACTTGTCTAAGATAAAAAAAGGACTTTTAAGGCCTTACTGGCCTACTCGGA
This sequence comes from Microchrysa polita, assembly GCA_949715475.1. NCBI lineage: Eukaryota > Metazoa > Arthropoda > Insecta > Diptera > Stratiomyidae > Microchrysa > Microchrysa polita. Next base: position 28,396,044 of record OX454417.1, read on the forward strand.
AGCGAGGAATATGATTTGGCCGCCACTTTTTTGCACAAGCCCACTTTTTTCACACGGCACATCATGCAGCTGCAGGTAAAAGTTTTTGGTGCATGGTGATGCGATTGATCGGAATCTGAAAACCACTGTCTATACAATAGGACCAGGTGTTCTCAGAATCAGGATAAAATTCCTGATAATATTCACGGTGTTAGATATTTCTGGCAGATGTCTTATTGATCGGCCCATCGGGAGAAGGATTATCACCAATAACGAAGCACATTGGTTACCGGGCGAAGTAGTAGATAGTAGCCTCAATGAAGTTGCGTGAAGCCATGTCTCCCTAGCTACGCGTGGTACAATAACAAATGAGTCCGGAAAATAACAACTACATAAAAACAAAAGCATGCTTTCATCAGTTCCTCGACTAAAGCCATATACGCCTTCGGCTGCCAGTGCACTTCCAAACCAGCCAAGAAATTTCCCAGAGATGTTATCCCTCTCGAATATCGACGAGCCGAAACCAGGCCCTTAAAATATCAGAAAGCAAAAAAGAACTCAAAGCTCTTTGAAGCATGAGACGCCAAAGATCCCATGTGAAAAGGAGTCTGCGGCGCTGGATGTAAAGGATAGCTCAAAAATCCAAACACATGAGTCAAACAAGGCAAGAGACCTAGCTTTCCCCTCCTCCGACTTTTCAAGCTAAGCGGAAACTCTCCACGGACTATTCTTGATGTCGGTTTTATTCGTGGAGGGCTTCGAGTTTAGTTTCTCGCGTTCTATAGGCACAGCGCAATCTGTCTAGCGTAATTTCAGGTGAATCCTAACCTGTAATTACGCTAGACAGATTGCGCTGTGCCGATCGAACGCGAGGAACTAAACTCGAAACCCTCCATGAATAAACCCGACATCAAGAATAGCCGAAATATGCCGCTTTTCTGACCCAGGCAAGAGAAGTGTTAAGGCTTCCAATACCAAAGAGAACTGCTCACTTTAGAGGACGCAAAGCGAGTCAATAAATTTGGCGGCAATCGATTCACGCCAGGCCACATTTGTTTCGATTGCGAGAAGGAACGAGTGAGGTGGCACAATAAGCTGCCATGAAACTTAAATTCTTTACTGGGAGCAACGCTCAAGGCAGTATTGGGCAAAAAGTCAATCAATGCAGTGCGGAGAAGGCGGCCAGATATATCTGCGCCACTCTCTCGATCGACACAATTTCCTTCAACGAAATAATCAAAGTGGAGTTCAGTCTGAACAATAAATTGAGCAGGGTCACTCTTCATAGTAAGGTTCGGAAGAACAACGGGCCGGGTAACGACACGGCTAAGAAGTGTCTAGCCGTTGCACATTGGTAACATTCACGTTCTAGCGGGACAAACATAAAAAACCAAAGAGGAAATTTTTGAAGATCATTTTGTAAAATACATTTGGACACATCCACAAAATTTCGAAAATACAACGAGACCGAGTTCTAATCGTGCGAATAGCACGATGAGTGTATACCTTATACCCATGTGTATACCCTATACCCATGCACATACCTCGAAAACAAGTAAGACCCAAAATATTGAATCTTGTTTTTTGTTTGTAGACGAGCAAAGGGTGGATGGGTCGAATCTGTCGGTCGGTCCATTTGACACAAATTTGAAGTTTTTCGCCATTTTCTATCAAAAGATATGGCTGGATATAACTTTGTAAGGGAGTTAGGGGTACGGGTAGTCATACCTATCCCACTTTCCTTCAACGCAAAGCAACGAGTCTGTATGGAAAATATACGCATATAGTGTTCAGAACCAGTTGTCTAACTTCGATCGCTGAGCCTCTAGCAATAAGAATCTTAAGGAACAGCTCATGACCACATCGAGCCGAAGGATGACTTCGACGGGCTGGCTACGATATACCGCCCCTCATATTCCCGTTTTTCGAAATCCCGGCATTCATTATCCCCACCCCCGGGATTATGAACGGGCGGGATTTTGTTTTTCGGGACTATGTAGGTATCCCGACTTCTCGCATCTAATGACTAGCTCAATCCTGAACGTTTCGCCGGCTAACCTATATCAAGCCACCACAGCCCGGATATGTTTGAGGCCATGAGGTTCACCAGGGAGAGCCTGGGGTTGAGAGATTGGCGGAGTACTGCGGTAAGATCAATGGGCTACTTCTGATTGGATATGACGAAACTGTCATGTATCCTGCGAGACATCAATGTAGGATCATATGCATATCACACTTGACCTAGCAATTCCCACACCTATAGTTCCCGAAAGAGGCGCATACCACAGGTAACTGAGTGGGTTAACTACGAAACCACTCTGCAGGAAAGTCTTTCTACTAACGATAGGACAACTTCCAGCCGGCTTATTCTAGGCATAGCTGGGTCATCCATGTCATCGGCGTTATCGTGGTCTCATACGAGAAAAGCTGCCTCCTTAGAAAAATGAAGGGTAAACTAGGGGGCTTCGCTCGCCAACCCCCGGGGGCCGAGGCTAATTTCGGGCCTGGCCGAAATTTGGATACCCTGCGGGAGCATGACCCCACAGTACGATTCCATTCGTTTTTAAGTTTTCTGTTGCTTTGGTAAAGTCACATCATTTCAAGGTTTTGTGAAATTGGTGCAAAAATTGTTTCTTAGAAGAACTAAAATGGGGGTTTGGTTTGTATGGCCACCCCATGATCCCATGGTCAGATTTGATCAATTCATAGATATGTATTGTGTCATCAAGAGAAACACGCTTGTCTGTAATTTGGTGGAAATTGGTGCACAAATAAAAAAGTTTTTCTTAGAAGAACCTAATTTGGGGGGTTAGGTTTGTATGGCAGCCCCATGACCCCATGGTCCGATTTGATCCATTCTTACGTATGTTTTGTGTTATCTATAGAAACATATTTGTGTGAAATGTTGTTGAAATTCGTACACAAATAAAAAAGTTTTTCTTAGAAGAACCTAATTTGAGTAGTTGGGTTTGTATGGCAGCCCCATGACCCCATTGTCCGATTTTACCGATTCAAACATACAAACTGCCAGCAGCAAAAAGAAGCACTTGTGCAAAATTTCAGCTTCATAGCTTTTAAATTGGCTGGGTAAAACGCGTCGCAACAGACAGACAGACAGACAGACGGACAGATGGACAGACGGACATCGCCCAATCGACTCCCCAAGTCATGCTGATCATATATGTATAGTTTTCATATGGTCGGAGATGCTTCCTTCAATGCGTTACAAACTTCATGACAAAGTTAATATACCCTTTCACTATATGAGCGAAGGGTATAAAAAAAACATAAAAAGTGGTGGACTCATCGGTTAAGGAGGCTAACGAGAAATCCTGGTCTACTTATAGATGCCCGTTAATGTACAACTCTCCCCTCGATTAAGAAGCAATAGTTAGACCTACCCTAGATCATGGTGCCGTGATCTTGTGGAAAATTCCGATCTAGGGAAAGTACAGAGACTGGTGTGTCGCGTTACTACCGGTGCATTTTGCTCCCAGCAGTGCTCTCGAGATTCCACTATGTAGACCTCCACCTAATTCACATTCACCTTAAGGCCGAGGCAAAACTATATCATTAGCGTCACTCATTACGAAGGAAGTCAAGTTAACTACTGTAAAAACCATTTAACCTGCCTTTGTTGCGAAAATCCTTTCCTACCACATGGCAAAGGAGCTTTCATATAGCCGCATGCCGCTTCTAGGCTGTAATATAGAGCAGGGAGAAGTTCCACTTTAATTTCACTTAAGCTACATTCGCAGACAATTCACTGTTCCTCTAACGGTACAAGCGGCTATCGCTGTTGAATGCTGCCTGAAGGCGGTGAATCAACTGGGCTCCAATAACAGTAGAACTATTCTGAGTTCCAAGTCATATGGATATCACCAGTGAACAAGGTGACGAGTCGGCGCGCATAGCTGCAGGCTGCGCAGCATTACACTTCTGCTGACCAGTAAACTTTTGCGGCATCGAGACGACTCACTGCATAAAAATCGGCTGAGCACCTTCAATTAAGTAGAAAGCAGAGTTTGTATCATTTGTGTACGTCTTACAGACCATTTCTTACCTGTACGCCCCCGAATACTATACCATCGCACAATAGGACTCAGTCAAGATGCAAGCTGCCAATTTTTCAAAGACGACGACACACTGATTTTTCTGACTACGCAATATGCAGTAGCTCTCGTCCTGAATATCTGGTTACCGGCAAGTCTTTGATATGGCATTCCAAGTCAATTGCATGGTACGCTATTAACTATCTAACACAAACATCCCACTTTGTCACCATTAACTATGCTTATATAAAATTATTTAACGACAAAACAGTTACATAAAAACTAACGATATTACCATACGAAAAACAAACATTTCCTAGAATTTCCCTTCAATCACTGCCAGCCAAACCAATCAAAACAAACGAAAAACTTTCAATTGCCATCCTACGTGGACCGTCCCCATTAACATTTCTCTATTTATCCAATTAATTAGAAAACTTTGTCCTCTCCTGGCAATTTCAATATTCGCAACCGTCAAAAATTGACTCGAAAACTGTATGCATGCACACACTTACGCTTCAGTCCCTTGGAAACGGCTTTCCTTAAATTCATCGCCTTCCCAGATACCTCCACACAGCAGGAACGCGAGGGTGGTCGTCGTATCATTTGCCCCCGGAATATCTCAATAAAATTTCAGTTGCTCACAGAACTAACTCAGTGAATTGCCATGTGACAAACATGTCGACAAATATGAAAGGCTCGTCGTTTTCACCAATGTCCTGTCTTGTCGCTCTCACGCTCTCACTCTCTTTCTCTTTTCTTGTTGGTTGTCGATGAAACGAGAAACTTTTCTCGTTATACATTTCCATTAAATCTGCGTAATACAGCACATTATTATTTGAAATGTCCTCGCAGTCGTTTTGTCCGTATGTCCGTTGCGAAAAAGAACTCTGCAAACAGAAAAATGTATAATCGACGAAGGGAAAAGAAAGAAGACGGAGACAGAAAAAAAGGACTTCACTTTTGACTATATTCCACAGATTTTCGGTGAATATCACACGCCATTCAAATGCCAGCGTCGACGACCAGGACGACAACGTAAAAGCCTCCCTGCATGACACTTCGAGCCTTCATGTCGGCTGCTGTTCGTGGCAACCCAGGCGAACGGATCTCTATGTAGCACCGCGCCGGAAGGCATACATTCTGAACAGGAACTGACGACAAAGTCCAACGACGACGACTATTGCACGCGGGGGGAAGTGGAAGACAGTAAAATTGACTTCACCAAGAAGGAAGAACTAAAGTTTTGGACACAAGAGAAAAATTCCAAAAACGGAAGAAGCAGACTGGCGAATTTTTAATGAAATCACTTTGTGAATGAAATTTTCGGATGAAGTCATGAATTTGTGGATAGAGGATGTAAATGTGAGCGTCCCGGATGAGCGCTCGGTGGGAGATATGCCTAACGAAAATTTGTATGTCACCTATGCGAGTGGCGGGCTAAATAAATGAATTTGGGGTTGGTTACGAGCTTTTCTATATGCAAATTTGGAATGGGTGTGGCCGGTGGATTGGGAACGAAATTATGAATGCATTTGATATGCATTTTTTATGAGGATAGGAGGTGCACATTCAGGCAATTTTAAGTTTGAGCTAATTTCCAGGGAACACCCATGACAGGTGATTTGATTATACATATTTAAGTTATGTTTTTCAAAAGGAAAAAAGAACATTGTGCCGGTTATCTGTTACAGACTATGCATTGTTAAGTTCTAACTTGGATCGTTCACATGTTTTATGGAAGGCACCTCCGTCCAGTTTTTTATGGTTTTTTAGAAAATTTTTTTTCAAAAAACCCTTATGAAATCGATTTTGTCCGTCTGTCCGTCTGTTCACTAAATAACTCGCGAACGGCTCAACCAATTGTCATGAAATTTGGTAGGAATGTGTAGAATGGTTACAGTCTTTGACACAAATACCTTAGAAGTTGGTAGGAAGAAGTAAACAGGGTGTGCCGAACGATTGAAAAAAGTCGACTTTTTTAGTTTTTATCGGAGATTGACGTATGGGTATTTAAATCAAAGATCTAAACGATTACATCCCATATCAGTTAAAAATTTTTAGTTTGGAGTAACGGTAAAAAAGTTATTGGCGTTTAAAGTTAAACTTCTTTTTCGACCTCCGTTTTTCTAAACCGTTATAGGGATCGATATGAAACTTTGCACAAATATTGGTCAGTATGGCCTTATATACGTAAAATATTAAGACTGTTTACTTTTGCTAAGGAAAAATAAATAACAGTAAATTTGTAAAATTTCAATTTGTTCGTGTGTAGCCCATTTTAGGTTTTCAAATATGAAAATCCTGCTAAGGGTTTTTAGAAAATTACATAGGGAATATGTCTACGAATTTTCATTCGAATAACTGTATCCAAACCGGAAATATATAGCCAAGTAAGTATTTGGTAAGGGCCTTTCACAATGCAAGGGAAGCCTCTTAAGTATTTCTTCAATGCATATCTTTGAACTTGATGAAACAATGAAGGTGGAAATACATAGAATGGTAATAGTGTTTGCCACAAATATTTTTGAAGTTTGTTGGACCAAGATACAGGGTGTCCCTGAATAGCTGCACATGAATACTTGTTCAATACTCATAGGAAAGCTTCCGTGGGCTCTTATGTCAGGGGACACAATGGAATCATTTCATATAAGTTGCTTTTCCTTGATTAAAAAAACAGTAACAGTAGATTTACAGCTAATAATTCAATTCATATATAAAGCCAAGCCATCCTTACGGTTGCCTTAGTTTCTTTTTGCTCAACGGTCATCAGAAATCTTATATAAATCGAAAAATGCCTGTAGATTTGCCTTGGAGTACTTTTATATCAACTGGGTAAATAGTAAATCTATTTTTGGATTGGTCTAAGCATTTCATTAATGCTGTGCACAATTCTTACCTATTGCTTATAAAATTTATGTACAAAAAATATTCACTATGCATCAAAATTCTAAAATTGCAGGCGCAGCCCTCTGTACGCCGGTATTTTATTTTTTATTTTTTAGTAAAAGTGCACTTGGAGCACTTTGGCGAGCTGCATGGTAACATCCATGCCCCATTAAGAATTGGGTCATATAAAAAATTGTTTCTCCATGTTCTTACCTACATAGATATGGCTGTAATGGGGGACAGCCTCATCGGTCAGTTGAGGCCCATCCTAACTGGCATGAGAAGACTCGAGTCTTTATGTTTCTCCGTTTCGGCTGCGGGATCGGTGCTACGCGTTTTCCGATCTTATACAATGGTGTCATTTGCCTCCTGGGTTCCCGTTCGTATTTAGGAAACAAAGTAGAGATAATATTTGTTAGCCCTCCCTGTCTAATGTTCTTGTGGCTCCCGCGTTCTCTACGAGTTTGTGTTCTCGTCCTCACAGAACTGTTATGCAATTTTGTTTGTTCTTGATGATCGGAAGCTTTAGTGATCTACGGGCCATTTTATACGCCAGGAGCAAATCGAAAAAAAAAAGTCGCCGCATGCCCACGATCTCTTCAGTCCACCACTAATTTTGTTAGACCACCCCATACTAACTAGTTCCAACACTTTGCTGATTGCGTATATAGGTAAGCCAACAGTTGCTATTTGTGTGCCATGACGGCGTCAAGTTGGAGGTTCACTTCCAATCTTTTTTTTGAAAGCGGCTTGGACACCCTCCCCATCTCCTTAAATTTTAAGTTCTTCCTCTTCTCTCGTTTTTATTCAATCCTTGTCCAGGGGCTCGAGCTCTCTCCTAGTTGGGGGTTTTGGTGCTTCCCCTAACAAACTTTGCTTCTGTTGGAGTGCTCACCACCTCATCTACTCCTACATCCAAGTCTGAGGCTGCTTCTTTCGGATAGGTCCTCGGGTTTGTGTTTTCTTTGAATAACTCGTATCCTCGGGACTAAATGATTTAGCACTAACAAGGGAAAAAAAAGTTGAGCAAAACCAGCTTGACTGGCCTCCGGAGAACCACGAGACATCCTCTTCGAGAAGACGACATGCATGCAAAAACTCAAGGCATTTATCAAATTGTCCACTCAACTTGAACCTAAAAGCGCAAGTAACAGTACCTACAGCATAATACAGGCAACTTATAATAGACAGATTACCATTGCAAATTCGGTTGTTGCCTTCTGGGCAGTGCAGACAGAACCCATACAAGAGGCAGCGAGGGTTAGTAAGTAGAGAGAAATAATAACGAATAATAACGAGACCGAGGCTAATTTCGGGCGCGGCCGAAATTTGAATACCCTTCACTCTTCTCGGGCTAAAAGTTTTTTTTGGGCGAACATATGACTTGTGTTCAATCCTTCCCCATTCTTTTCCTTCTGTGGCGTCGATAAACCAATATTTGTGTGTTTTTGGTTAACCCTTTCGGACCTATTGGGACACATATGTCCCGGCGAAATTTTGGTTTCATCTGAAAGAAAAATTATCCATTAAATGTGGTTTAAAGGCGTCCCTTCTGGTATTTTAACGTTTAGATAATTATACAAAAATACGTTTGTCCCGCAATTTGGTACCCAATTTGCACAGTTCTCGTTTCAAAGTACAAGCTCTCGCACCTGACGTTCATCATATTCAGAAATACGGTGATATTTCGGTCAAAAATCAGTATAGGCACAATTTTTATTGGAGAAAAAGTATATTTACATGACAATGTTGTAGTAATTATGTAAGTTTATTATTTATTCTTTACATATATGCTTTTTGTGTATTTTCGTTTTCGGGACCTATGTGTCCCATCAGGTTTCTTTGGTGGTACTAATATGTCCCACTCAGTATTTGGGAATACTTTTCATTTTCAAATTAAATTATAATAAAAAACCTTTTCCTAGCGGAAACTAATAGAATACGAAATATTAGAGCATGTGATAGAGATTTATGCGTCCTGGGATTATTTTGACGGTAATTTTGACGTTGGAACATCGGAACATATATGTTCCATCTAAAAAACCCGGACGGGACATAGGTGCCCGACCCCCACAAGCCCCCCTAGAGGAGTTGGGGCTACAATTTTGTACCTCCCTATATCTAAGACATATCCCAAAGATGATTCCATTAATAAAGCCTTTCTAAATCTGCTAGATTTTTTTAGGTTCGAAAGGGTTAAGTGGGAAAATAAAAATATTTACTCAGAAAACTTTATTGGGGGGATGCGGAGCATGGTCCCATAGTATGATTCCATTCGTTTTAATTTTTTTTTGTTTTGACAAGGACGCATTAAGTTTTTTTGAAATTGGTGTGGAAACAATTTTTCTTAGAAGATCTAAAATGGGGGGTTGGGTTTGTATGGTAGCCCCATGACCCCATAGACCGATTCCATTCATTTTTACACATGTCTTTTGGCATCAATAGAGATGCACTTTTACGAGTTTTGGTCGAAAGTGATAAAAAAGTTTTTCGTAGAAGAACTCAATTTGGGGTGTTGGGTTTGTATGACAGCCCCATGACCCCATTGTCCGATTCCATTCGTTTTTACATATGTTTTGTGGCATCAATTGAAATGCACTTTTATGAGGTTTGATTGAAATTGGTGCACAAATCAAAAAGTTTTTCTTAGAAAAACTCAATTTGGGGGATTGGGTTTGTATGACAGCCCCATGACCATACAGTCCGATTCCAACCATTCTTACATATGTTTTGTGGCATCAATAGAAACACATTTGTATGAAATTCGGTTGAAATTGGTGCACAAATGAAAAAGTTTTTCTTAGAAGAACCTAATTTGGGGGGTTAAGTTTGTATGGTAGCCCCATGACCCCATAGTGCGATTTGATCCATTCTTACATATGTTTTGTCTTATCAATAGAAACACATTTGTGTGAAATTTGGTTGAAATTGGTGCACGCATGAAAAAGTTTTTCTTAGAAAAACCAAATTGGGGGGGATCGGTTTGTATGGCAGCCCCATGACCCCACGGTCCGATTTTAGCGATTCGAACATACAAACTGCCTGCAATAAAAAGAAGCATGTGTGCAAAATTTTAGCTCGATAGCTTTTAAAATGGCCGAGTAAAACGCGTAGCAACAGACGGACAGACGGACAGACAGACAGACGGACATCGCCCAATCGACTCAGCTCGTCATGCTGATCATATATATACATATTTTATATGGTCGGAGATGCTTCCTTCAATGCGTTACAAACTTCATGGCAAAGTTAATATACCCTTTACTCTACGAGTGAAGGGTATAAAAAATCAATCTTGTGTGAAATTCACTATACTATATAATAATTCACAACAGCTAATATTTATCTGAATCTGTACAGATTGGCGCATAATAAACAGGAGGAAAAGTTAAAAAGCGTCTTCACTCTTATATCCAGCATTTTTCGAAAGGATTATTTACAATTCCTGTTTGAATTGAAGCCTAGAAAACTAAGCAATAAATGGCGACAGGCCATTATCATCATCACAGAAAAGGACTTCTTTCAAACGGCCTTCAAAATGGCAGATGGTGTATCACTATGATACAGAGAACTGAGGCATTTTAACCGTTATGGCGGAGCTGACATTTCCAAAATGGCAAAGAGGGTAAGGCCTGGTTCTTATTTCAAAGGCCAACAAGGAGACGCGGGTCCTCCTATTCGCCTGCTTGGCGCTCCAAAGAGCCTTTCGAGCTCGAAAAGTGGGTGCGGCACTATAGTTAAGAGTTTCCTCTTAAACGCAGTCTGAAATCCGATACTCCTGGTAGTGAAGTACCTATCCCTACCACAGATGTCGGTGCATGGCCCCGTTTTGTGGAACCTGAATGCCAACCTAGAGTGTCTATGAGCTGGTGCACTGCAGCATGTGCTAATTGATACGAAGCTTATTTTAGGAAAAAAATTATGTGAATGGAGATTCTGGTCGACGATACTAGTAGACTGTTCACCGAGTTACCGGGAGAAATCACGAGTTATATCAGTCACCTGGATCCGACAATTATCGAGAGGCAGATCTACTAACATACCCTTACCTTGATATAGCAAATGAAGATAAATCGAAAACACGAAAAGGCGAATCACGCAAATTTGGTAAGGTCCAAATTAGTTAGGTACACCGAATTTTGGTAGATTTGCGTCGACCTAAACTTGTTGTTTCACCAAATTGCCCACGAAGATATAAAGCACGAGGTTTTTCAGTACACACATTTGTATGAATAGGAACTAAAATATCCTCAGAGCAACATAAAGTCCTCAGAGACTGGTAGGTTTTATGCTATACAATCTAACCAGAACAGCAAGTAGAGCTTAAGAAGCTGGAACCATGCTAGCGAACCTTGTAAATTATTATTGATTAAATTAGACAATTCTGAAACTTCGTCCGCTTGCTTGCTTAGGAGAGATGAAAGAGCAAAATACCTTGTCAGACTGGGGTCATATTTTATATTCATTGGTTTTGGCGGTATCTGCGGGGTGAGCTATGGGATTGCCTGAAATGCATTCCGCAGGGCAAAGAATCGCTATCACCCCCTCGACACGAATGAGAAAGCAAACAGTTTGCAGACATCATCCAGTTTGTATACCAATGGAGCAACTTTGGCCGGCCCTGTTGTTCTCAACTCTACTTATACGTGGTGGCATCGAAACCAGTCCTGGTTTCGGCGGTCAGCCATCAGTGCAAAATGGTGTCATCTAGAAAACTGTTCTGGGGTCAACAACACCCACCAATTAACGAACTATCACTTTTATAGCATACAAAAACAACGGACAACAGTCATAATAGACTTTTAAGCAACAAAGAAATCAGAATGAACAATCATCATCAACCAGTCATCCTGCAGTTTCTAATCGCCCCAAAATGTTGCGTCCCTTAGCGTTGCTCCGTAGGCGGTTGAGACACCACATCCAAATTGGAGCCGTGCAGGAAACTAACGCCAATTCATCCCTCAACTCCTACGGAAATTATATTATCATCCGATCCGATCGGACAACGGGCGCAGAAGGAGGCCTTGCTATCCTGATACACAATAGGATGCCATACAGTATCACTGACGTCACGCCCGCCAACAACACTATCGAACTAAAAGCGATCTTTTCTTCTTCTTCCTTGCCTCGTTCTTTATACCGCTCCATGGCTTCGCGTTGCTCGACCCGCGGTGTAGGCACATCGCCCGTTTTGGCGATAATATCCCAGCATATTTCTAGGCAGGCAGCTCTATCTTGGATCGTGTCATCGCCGAAACCAATGCGTTGTTGTATGTATCAACTAAAAGCGATCGATATGCATAAAGTCAGAAAATGCTGACATTGAAATCCTCATACTTTGGAGTAGTCGACGAAGGAAAAGTATACTTTAAGAGGGCTAGCTCTAGAAAAATTAAATAATTCTTACTTAAATACGGAAAATGTCAACCTTACGTAACATTCTTCCATAAAATGCTGTCTAGATTAGCTTGCCGCAGGGGTGTCGGTGTCCTTGCGACATCAGCCAAAATGGCTGTATGTAGGGGGACAACGATCTTTGGTGAGCTGCGACACCACGTACCTGAGCAGCGCAGGGAGACCCCTGGTACAGTTGATACGCCATGGCGAGGATCTGTACAAAGACCATTCGGATGATGACGTTCCCGAGCTCCCTAGTCATGTACGGGTGGCTCTTAGCATGACCTACCTTCTCCCACAACTTACGGGAGGGAGGTCACTAAAGGCAGAGCACGTAAACAGTGTTCCCTGGTGGGGGGGTGCACCATTACGGTTAATCGTGTGAGCCTCGGAGCTGGCGGCTTCGCATAACCCGAGCCTGGAAGGGGCTAGTCAGGGAGAATGGCCTGGGTGGAAGATGCCTTCGCGCCTATATCTGACTAGTTTGTGGATTGATGACCACACGGCCCGTATCGCATTGCTGACTAGTAAACTGAAGGGGCCGCCCGGATGTGAAAAGCAGCGCTACGAGTCTGCAGCACAGGCTATCAACACCGCTTCTGCAGGTTGATTAGTACCACTTGATGTTATCTCGTCTAAAATCTTCAACGGACATAGCCTACAGAAGCCATGCAATCGCACCATCCTTGTCGCTCTAACCACTCGCGACTACTGACAGCTCTTCGTAACTCCACTTCGCTGAAGTTTACCAATGGTTTGCTAATAATCTCAGTCTTGCACCGAGCTTAGAAACGGAAAATTTAAGCTCCGAAAAATCAAACAAGGTGTTTCCCCAGAAGGAGTCTTATCTCCTAACCTTTCCAACCTGTATTTGTCAGGGCTTCTCACACATATACAAACAGCGCCCGCTCTAAGGGGGGCGCCAAATTTTGGGGGCGGCTTTTTGGCTAGTAGGTACTCGTATAAGAAAAAAGTGGAAAAAGCCGAAAAGAAAATATTAACATCAACTTCGATTTAGTGGAATTAAAACCATAAAAACTACAGATAAAATACATAAAAAGGAAAGTTGTGTTTTAAAGAATAAAAAGTCTTTGCAAGGTTTTAATAACCCACAATTGATACGGAGTACTGCATTCGGATGCCAAAATTGTACGTCCCTGACTCTAGCACGCGTCTTACTTCCGAAAAGCAAAGTGGGACGGCATATGAAATGAGAAATAAGAAGCCACATCGCATAACACTCAAAATATAAAAGCGTTTAAATCAACCTCTACTGGTAGAATTTGTATGCCTGAAACAACATTTTCATCACTTTTTCAGTCATTTTGCATAATTTCCAAACACCTTTTGCAGCAACTCGACTTTAATTTGCTTGATCTTTTCGCGGATCAATAGCATTGATTCATCTAGCACTGAGATGACAAATTTTGAACAGGTTGGTTTAGATTTCAGCAAGTTGAGGAATGGAACCACAGTAGGTACACATTGTCAGAGCTGCAATCAATCTTCCCTAATATTTTTCTAGACATGCTGCTCGAGATATTGCTAGGTTCTCCCGATTTAACTAGCTAGCTAAGCTACCCAATTCTCTATAAAAGTTATCAAGATGATGCATTTATGAAAATAAACCACTGAAATAATCAGTTTGCGAAGAGATCCGACTAATTGAAGTTTATCTGCTGCTGTATAAAGATGTTATCAAAAACTACTCCAAAAGATTAGTAATGAAAACGAGCACCATTGCAAATTTCCAAAATTTTCCCAAGCAGTGTTTTACAAAATGTGTTGAGTCTTTTAGTGAACAAAATAATTTTGCATTAATTTTCAATTTCTTACGTCGCTGTGAAAGCATCCGTGTGCCCTCTGCCTATTTTTTGACGGTGGTGAAAAAAATGTCGCTCGGGAAATTCAACACTAACCTCAATTTTTGGAACTCCAAATAAACTCTATATCAAGCCTTGCTGAACTGTGGCGAATTTCTTCTTGAAATATTTAACACATTTCTATAAAATCTGTTATGCAATTATTCTTCTCTCATGTGGTTTTACCAATAGTGGCAATAGAAAAACTGACAATCATTCGTTTGCAGTGAGAAGATTTTACAGTTTACAGTTTGTTTCAATCCACATATTTATCAATAAAATGTACTCAGTTTATGTGTAGAGATTTTCTTAGCGGCTTCAGAAATTGACAATAATTCAAGACTTCAAACCATTCAATTGAAGATAGTTGGTTTCCATTCTGGTATTTCAAAGTACTTCATCAATGTCAACTCTTCCAAAAATTACGAAGCCCTCCTACAAAAATACGATAAACAATTTATCGGATGACAATTTAAAGTCATATTATTAGGATAAAACAACACTACCGATTATCTGCTATAGGAGAATATTGCATGTGTGTGTTAATTTGTGAGTGATTGATGACATATTTGCTAACAGGATTACCCCTGTGTGTTAAGCCATCCAATAAAACCAATAAAAAAGTATTAATGGAGTACCTATATTTTTTAGCTTCATATTAAGAGCAAGTATTACAGAAGCTTTACAGCAAAATCTTTGAATTCCTCATACAATCTACGTTTAATTTGCCTAAGGAGCGGCAATTTGTCCTCTTGCCCGGGGCGGCGTAAGTGCTAGAGCGGGCGCTGTATACAATCCTGCCAAAATGCAGCGCTTCGAACTGTTACCCGCTGTGTTCTAATGTCTTGCCAGGACAATCTTCAACAGGAGACGAAAATCATGACCTTGAGGAAACCAAAATCATGACCTTGAGGAGATCAAAATGATACCTTGAGGATCCATAATGGACTTCTTACTATGTAAGTAAGTATTTAGTCCGATTCTACCATACTTATCACCCAAACAACCATCTAATGGACAAGACACTTCCTCGCGTCGTATAAGTCGATTAATCAGGGCTAAAGAACGTGAGTGTAGGAGAGCTTTGACTACAAGGCGGTTACAGCTAATATCCACACCCTAGAAGCGCATAAGGCAACTCAATAATTCACCAGCAACCGCGTACTGTCCACGCAATGTGGGCCATATTTACCTCATTTGCGTTATTGCCAGAAGGGGCGACACGTGGCTACACCGCAGGCCGAGCACTTAGACGACGCCTTGGAGTGGCATAAGGAGTGAGGCCGCGGGCAGACTAAAGGCGTATTGGAGCGTAGCATAGCGTAAAACCTGCCGCCCAATACAAGCGTTGTATTGGGCGGCAGGTTTTACGCTATGCTACGCTCCAATACGCCTTTAGTCTGCGTGCGGCCTTAGGCAGAAGAAACCTATTGATCAGATTATCCCTTCTTCTTCTTTATGGTAAGATACCCCGACGTCGGGCCTTGGCCACCTGGATGATCGACCTCTTATTATCGCGTTCACGTGACCGGAACGGAAGCACTGCATCTGGTGGGCGTCCTCACATGACATTATCGTTGACATAGTGAGTAAACCAACTAAGTAAGATGCGCAAAAAAGATTCATCCTCAGAATAAGGACTGAATTAGCAACTTGGATCTTCCTAGTTAAAACACAATTATTGGTCCATGCGCTGAATGCAAAGTGCACACCATGCAATGTGGCTAGACCACTTCTCTTACAATTTCCTCGGGTAAAACTGCTAAATTTTTCTCTACTTAAAAATATACTAACCACCACCGAAAAGATTTACTACATTAAAACTAAAGAACTGTTCAAATACTTACTGAAAAAATCACCGTCCGCCTCCTCCATCACCGAGTATGCTGTTGCATTCGTTAAATTATCCGCCGTACCCACGCCCGTACCATTCGTATTCAAACTGTGTCGCGACGCCGACGAAGACTCCTTAAAACCGCTCCGTACTTCGGCAACAAGCTGATCCTTTTGCAGATTATCGGCAACGTGCATAAAAATCTTGGACGAGAACGGTACATCGTTATTGCCATCATAACCATTGTTGTCGCGTCCATCATTTTTATGGCGATTCACCGTAACGGAATTGCTGTTTTGCGAATTGTAGCCGTTCGCCTCCCCGTACGAATTATGCTCTCCACGTCGTCCACCAAACACATATTCCGTATCCATATCGTAACCCGCTCCGTTATTCAGAACGGTAGCCTCCCGGTCAAAAAGATCCCCGCCGTATTGAATGCCATCGAATTTTTCCGTATTGGGATCATTGACACCGTTGCCAGTTCCGCCGCTGACGCCTCCATTACTTCCCAACATGGGACTGTCGGCCAAAAAATCGATTTCTCGCAACTCAATCTGTGGTGGCAATTCGCCAATGACCGGTACACCGATAGACATTTCCGGTATAATTGCCGGCTGAATTATCACATCCGAGATAGGCACCAGGGATTCATTAACCTCCAACGGTGCCTCGGAATTGTTGGGATTCTGATCGGGAAACGTGATGGGCGAGTCTGTTTGCGATGGTTCCACTTCTATCAGCTTCTCGCCGATGTATGTCAGTGACGGGTTGTTTTCCAAACTCAGCGGACTTATGTGCCTGCCAGCCGATGGTGCGGAATAGGAGGATGAGTCCAGATAGGTTTTTTGTTCACGCTCGCCATTGTTACGATTCGCAATTATCTTTAGTGGATCGAAGTTGTTTTTGAGCGGCGAAAGAATGATGTCCTCTTCATACCGTTCCGATTTACCGCCACCCGCTATATCATCATCCTTCCCCGCCTGGTTGGGCGCTACGCTGAATGTGACATTCTTTGCCGGAAAGTCAATGATAACATCCTCTTCGTATATGGACGGATAATACTGGGAATCCGCATTTGGACGTCGCGACTCGGCATTTGAATTCATATCAGGATTTGCCGTATTCGAGTTTTGCGTGGGCTTGGACTCGACCACCTTCACTTCAGTGTTTGAAATGTAGAAAATCGTGTCTGAGTCTCGGTCAATTGAATCCCGAGCCGGTTGAGGTGGTGGCGGTGGTTGTGGCACTGACATGTTCTTAGCCTTTCCACCCGCCACCGGTGGCATGTCCTCCATCGGTTCCAATTTCAAATCCGGCACAAACAAATCATCGTCAGACTGCGATTTCGAGTTCTCATAATCGATTTCCACTCCCGTTCCGTACGGTCGTGTATTACCCGAATCGTATTCGGATATCCCGTCGTTATGAATTGTAAACTTGGGAACGGAATTTCCATTATACGCCGAGTCCTCATTACTCGCCACATCGTCTGCCGTACTATTATCGGCACTGGTGATTTCCACTACAAGGATATGTGTTTCGTTGAGAAAGTCCGCCCTCGGCGTTGTGGCGGAAGACGACGATATGCTGGGGGTGGTGGTTGCGGACGCATCGGTCTCTGTGGTTGACAAAGGACGACTACTGCTACTACCGCTGTTTGCAACTTGGATCGTTGACGAAGAAATTGAGAAGTTTCCAGATGAAAGTGTGTCGCTTGTTTGCGAATTGTTTTGACCCGAAACGATTTGCCCGGCCTTTGCCTGTACTGCTGCTGCCGTTGTTGTTGTTATTATTATGGGAGCAGATGAAGATGATATGGTCGAAGTTTCGGAAAATGTATCCTCTGTGGTAATCCGAACGAGTTGAGTTCCACCACTTTCGCCGGATGAAGTTGTTGGCGGGAAGTCGCCACTAGTGCCGGGACGGGTTACAGCGGACGCGGATGATGGTTGCGATGTGTTGTTTTCATCCAAGTTGGTCGTTGCATCGTTGGTGAAATTGATAGGTCCTGACTCTGAACTGTCATGGGTCTAGATAAGTATAGATGAGGAGAAAAAGAAGAAAACACATTTAGTCGGGAGCGTAAATTGAGTAAGCGGGCAACATTGAAAAGATGAACTACACAGAAAGTTTAAGTTCGAGAGAAAATGATTGGATGTGGGAGTTGGTTTTTTGAGAAATTCCTTGAAATATTGTTCGCGGATTTGCTCAGGGATCCAATTAAATGGACTGAAATAAGAAAAAAACTGAAGGTCAGGACACGCGAGCTACCGCGGAGAGATACGTAGAGAATAATTATATTTTCAAGGAATTCAAAGATAAATAACAGGATTTGTATTGTCGAATTTTAAATTGGCCACGCTAATCCCTAAATTGATCCGGCGGTAATAAGACTTTCGGAGAAAATTCTATTGAATTCGGTTCTGCTTAAATTGGATTTCAAATGAAATAGTGTTGTTTACGTACTTCATTTGAGCTTCAAGGAATGCTTATATTCAATCACGCTAAGCAGGATTCAAGGTAATTTTAGGACAAAATAACAAATAACCTTCGTCTAACAACTTTATTGTTATTGAACACAAGAGGCGTTTCGATCTAAAACTCTTAATTTTGGGTACATAGTGGAACTTTATAGTGGTGCCAGCAACTTTATAGTTCTTAATTCGATTGTCAAATCGCCAATGCCATTTCGGCACGTCTAAGTTGCAAAGAAGGTACAAATACGAATTTGTCACAAATATACTTTAAAAAACCAATCCAGCTTTAGCTCGCTACATAAAATGTTGCTTCTATGAATTGGCAGTTTCGTCAGAATCCTATAATTTGGGTTTTTTTTTTGTTTTTCCTAATAATGGATGATAATGGCCAGCCAAAATGACGATACTTTTACTTGTGCTCTGAGCCACAGCAAGTGCATGTAGAGGAGTCCTTTCCTTGTCCTATTCTACACATCTGCAGATACCCAGCTCTACGCTTGATGAGAATCAGCAAAAATGTCAGCAGTAGGAGAAATGTGACTCTCCGTGATTCAGAGTCATATGATGGGAGAAGCTCTCTGTTTTCTCCAGTAAGAATAACGTCCTAATTGCACTGGTCGGCAGCTCTTGGGCAGCACAAACAGGGTCGAAAATAACCGATACTGGCTCGATGTAGAGCTTATAACACGCAACTGTCCCGCAGGATCTGGGACGGTTGGTTGCCTAAGTTATGTCACCACATACTGCGACTGTCTGAGTGTATGAGCCCACCGCCACGCGATAACGGGCAAGATCAGAATCAGGAAGATACGATAATTATCGCCCTGTTCCATCGTTCCATAATGTTGTGTGTCTAATTGTATAAATGTGCCCGCATATTTTGATTTGCAAGGGAAGCCCCTATTTTCAATTTTTATTGCGCGCCTCACGGAGGAGTTCACACCTCTTGAATTTGTGGGTGCAAACGAGTATCGATGCGATCGAAGCCCTGGAGCATGCGTTTGAGTTGACTGGCGCGAGATTCAATTTAATTTTCCCAATTTTTGTTTCTCCCCATGATGGTATATGTCCTGCCCTTAGGCATTTGATATCTCTTTTGATATATCTTGGACCTGAGGCTGAGAGCGACATAAACCCGTTTGCTTCGTCAAGCCTGAGCTACAGCAAACGCATGTCGCTGCTTAGTTCGCAGAGAAACAGTACCTATTGTGTTTTTGACTTGTCTGCACATCCTGAAAGGCACTTCGTTGTCGGTCTTTTGGGTACACGCTTACGAAATGTAACGGACAGACTTCAATTACTCAAACTTCCCAGCTCAAAATATTTTTCGACTCAAAGCTCAACTGGAAATCACTTGTTGAAGAGCGCAGTGGATACTTAGATCTCTACTGCTGTAAAGCAATATCTGACCAAAACAACAAAGTTGTAAAAGTTACCCCTCCAAAGAAAAATTCATCTGCCGCAGAAAGAATACATATCACTCCAATCCGCCGCTCATATGTAATTTTGTTTTAGGTGTAAATGCTGGATGTAATTTTGTTTTAGGTGTAAATCTTGGAGAAGTTTAAATGTACAGGACTACTTCCTAAACTAATTTAGTGGAAGCCGTCAAAGTGGCACTGAGTAAAATGTTAATGCTCCCACCAAATTACTTTAAGAAGTGATCCTGTACATTTAAACTTCTCCAGCACTTACACCTAAAACAAAATTACATCCAGCATTTATACCTAAAACAAAATTACATATGAGCGGCGGATTGGAGTGATTTGCATTCTTTTTGCGGCAGATGAATTTTTCTTTGGTGGGGTAACTTTTACAACTTTGTTGTTTTTGGTCAGATATGATATATTTTTGCATACTTAAATAGCCATCCAATATTTTTGTTTTGGGATCCTGATGTCCCAGTGTTCCAATTTCCTAATGTCCTTATGTCCCAATGTCCGAATGTGCAAATATCACAGTGTCCCAATGGCCTAATGTCCGAATGTCTCAATATCCTAATGTCCCAATTTCCCAATGTCCCTATGTCCCAATATCCCAATATTCCAATGTTCCAACGTCCTAATATCGCAGTGCCCCAATGTCCACATGACCCAATATCCAGATGTCCTAATGTCCCAATAGCCCGATATCTCAGTGGACCAATGTCCCTATGTACCAGTGTCCTAATGTCCGATTGTCTTATTGTCCTAAGGTCCAATATCCTAGTATCCCAATGCCCCACATGCCCCAACGTCGCAGTCTCCCAGTGTCCTAATGTCCCAATATCCAAATGTTCCCATGTCCCAATATCCCAATGTTCCAATGTCCTAATATCCCAATGTCCCGATATCCCGATGTCCCAGTGGCCCAATATCCCCACGTCCCAGTTTCCCCAGTATACCTAGTGTCCCAATGTTCTAAATTGTTAATGTCCTAATAGCCCAATGTCCTAATGACCCAAGACCCTAATGTCCAGATGTCCTTATATGTACCCCAATGTCCCAATGTCACAACAGCCCGATGTCTCAGTGGCCTATTGCCCTTCTGTACCAGTGTCCAAATATCCGATTGTCCTATTGTCCCAAAGTCATAATGTCCCTATGTCCCATGTCCCAATCTCGCAGTGTCCCAAATGTCCCAATGTCACAATGTTCCAATATTCCAATGTCCTAATATCCCGATGTCCCAATATCGCGATGTTCCAGTGGCCCAATGTCCCCACGTCGCAGTTTCCCCAGTGTACCTAATGCCCGAATATCCAAAAGTCCTAATGTGCTAATGTCCCAATGTCCTTATGACCCTAATGTCCCAATGTCCTAATATCCCAGTGCCCCAATGTTCCAATATCATGATGTCCCAATGTCACAATATCCCGATGTCTCAGTGGCCCAATGTTCCTATGTACCAGTTTCCCAATGTTCGAATGTCAGATTGTCCTATTGTCCCAAAGTCATAATAATGTCCCAATATCCTAATATCCCACTGCCCCAATGTCCCAGTCTCCCAGTGTCCTAATGTCCCAATATCCCAATGACCATATCCCGATGTCCTAATGCCCCAATATCCAGATGTCCCAATTCCCCAATATCCCGATGTCCCCACGTCCCAGTTTCCCCAGTGTGCCTAATGCCCAAATGTCTTAATGTCCTAATGTCCCAATTTCCTAATATTCCACTGCCCCAAGATCCTAGTCTTCCAGTGTCCCAATATCCTAATGTCCCAATGTCGCAGTGTGTTTTAAAAAATTGTCAATGCGATGAGCCGAAAGACGCAATTGTTGGAAATATTTTGTTAACTTTACCTATTTACTTACCGTTATTCCATCCACTTATCTAAATGGAAGATATTGATTCTTTAGAAGGACCACCATTCATTCCAAATTTCATAAAAATTCCATCACGGGGAGAGACAGTAGAAGCAAGTCTTTCTGCAACTGTAGACTTCAGTCTGAAATTGGGTTACTCGCTTAAGTCTGTGAGGGTGAAAATTTCACTGTTTATTGCATATATCTTACCCGTTATTGTGCCGATCGAAGATTTTTTTTTGGAAAGGCACTAGAATAGGATATGTGGAATATTTTGGTAAACAATTTTTTGACATTTTTATGTCTTGACTCTGGCACATAAATCGAAAATCGTCACGAAAATTGCAACGAAAAAGCGTTACGTTTTTGGCATTACAGGTACCACACAGTACCCTGTGAGTGCCATTCAAGGTTCAACGGAAGTTGGGCTAGGTGGTACCCTGTGAGTGTTGGGTGCCATTGAAGGTTCAACAGAGGTTGGACTTGGGTTCAATTTACGTTCAACTTGAGTTCAACTTGGGTTCAACTTGGGTTCAACTTGGGTTCAACTTGAATTCAACTCGAATTCAACTCGAATTCAACTCGAATTCAACTCGAATTCAACTCGAATTCGACTCGAATTCAACTTTCAACTTAGGTTCAACTCACGTTCAACTTTCGTTCAACTTTTGTTGAACGACCCAAAAATTGTAACTTTCAACTTAGGTTCAACTCATGTTCAACTTTCTTTCAACTTTTGTTGAACGACCCAAAAAGTGTTACTTTCAACTAAGGTTCAACTTTCGTTCAACTTTTGTTGAACGACCCAAAAAGTGTTACTTTCAACTAAGGTTCAACTCACGTTCAACTTTTATTGAACGACCCAAAAAGTGTTACTTTCAACTTAGGTTCAACTCACGTTCAACTTAGGTTCTACTTAGGTTCAACTCACGTTCAACTTTCGTTCAACTTTTGTTGAACGACCCAAAAAGTGTTGCTTTCAACTTGGGTTCAACTTGGGTTCAACTTGAATTCAACTCGAATTCAACTCGAATTCAACTCGCATTCAACTTGAACTCAACTTTCAACTTAGGTTCAACTCACGTTCAACTTTCGTTCAACATTTGTTGAACGACCCAAAAAGTGTAACTTTTAACTTAGGTTCAACTCATGTTCAACTTTCGTTCAACTTTTGTTGAACGACCCAAAAAGTGTACTTTCAACTTAGGTTCAACTCACGTTCAACTTTCGTTCAACTTTTGTTGAACGACCCAAAAAGTGTTGCTTTCAACTTAGGTTCAACTCACGTTCAACTTTCGTCCAACTTTTGTTGAACGACCCAAAAAGTGTTACTTTCAACTTAGGTTCAACTCATGTTCAACTTTCGTTCAACTTTCGTTCAACTTTTGTGGAACGACCCAAAAAGTGTAACTTTTAACTTAGGTGCAACTCACGTTCAACTTTCGTTCAACTTTTGTTGGACGACCCAAAAAGTGTAACTTTCAACTTAGGTTCAACTCACGTTCAACTTTTGTGGAACGACCCAAAAAGTGTAACTTTCAACTTAGGTTCAACTCACGTTCAACTTTTGTTGAATGACCCAAAAAGTGTTACTTTCAACTTAGGTTTAACTCACGTTCAACTTTTGTTGAACGACCCAAAAAGTGTTACTTTCAACTCATGTTCAACTTTCGTTCAACTTTTGTTGAACGACCCAAAAAGTGTAACTTTCAACTTAGGTTCAACTCACGTTCAACTTTCGTTCAACTTTTGTGGAACGACCCAAAAAGTGTAACTTTAAACTTAGGTTCAACTCACGTTCAACTTTCGTTCAACTTTTGTGGAACGACCCAAAAAGTGTAACTTTCAACTTAGGTTCAACTCACGTTCAACTTTTGTTGAACGACCCAAAAAGTGTAACTTTCAACTTAGGTTCAACTCACGTTCAACTTTCGTTCAACTTTTGATGAACGACCCAAAAAGTGTAACTTTTAACATAGGTTCAACTCACGTTCAACTTTTGATGAACGACCCAAAAAGTGTTACTTTCAACTCACGTTCAACTTTCGTTCAACTTTTGTTGAACGACCCAAAAAGTGTAACTTTCAACTTAGGTTGTATAAATCATTTCGAGGTTGCATCAGTACTGTACATTAGCATTTGTTGAAAACATGAAAATGTCCCACTGAGTTGCGGACTTGTACGCAAGCTGTTTTTTCGTGACGCTTTTTCACGGAACGAAACCCAGTATTTCTCAGGTAGCCTCCGCAAAGACATATACATGTCAAAAAACAAAAAATATTTTTGCTGATAGCGATCCTTTGGAAAGTTAGAAACGCCCCCAAACAAGTAACTTATCTAACAACACATTTTTGCGTGTTCAATTACTTCTTAAATTTGTCCCCACATCAAATTCGCTGGGAAGCAAGGATCTGGTTTCGGAAAAGGTCCAAGTCTCGATATTAGAAATGTGGAATTGGCTATCAAATTTTTGAGTTTCTATTGGATGAATAGGTTTAAACAAAGTTTCAAGAATCTTTACGCTTAAATTTTCGAATCGAATTTGAAATTTTTTGTTCAGAGAAAAACGGAAAATTCCATCGAAAATAAAAAATAAATTTAAAATACAGGGTGGTCCAACTAGAATGCCCGATGTTAATTGAGTGTCACACCTTAATGGTAAGTTTCTCGCCCAACTTTATTAGACATTTCTTTGCTTCAGTGTTTGGCAAATTCAACCATGGAGAATTGAGCGGTGCGTTAAGGTCGTTGCAGCCTTTTACGAAAATAGACAGTAAAATCTGGAACTTTTTAGGCACCGAATGATTTTTGCTGAATAACATCAGTAAGTGCTTTCCCAATTCGTTTTCGTTATCTTTATCACCGAAAAAAAATAGGTCAAGGTGTGTTCAAAATTTACCGTAAGCTTTTTTGGGGGATGTTGCCTGGAAGGCTGTAGCCCTGTCAAAGAAAAAAGCAAGTTGTCTCCGTTAATCATAGACTTGTTCGCTTTCGTTTTTTTTCCTTTGGCGGGCGATACGCTATCGCGTCTCTTGATTCAGTAGAAAATTTGTCAAAATGGGCTTTGGGTCTATTCAGAGATATACGTACATATATACGGGTCACTAATTTGGTGACCAGGACTCAGCAAGCTACAAAGGCTTGCCGAGGCGTCACAAGTGCCATGATGCCAAAAAGTTCGAGAGATGCGCTGAATGTAATCCTGCATCATCCATTCATCGATGTTGTTTATGAACCAAATGGGAGTCGAACTCAAAGAGATGGGCTGCCATTAGGGCAAAAGAATATGCTAAGCCAGCTCCCGCATGACGTAATGAATGCTCTAACGGATAGAACAGTACCCGAACTAAGTTTTAGGAAAATTTTTACTGATATGTATTTATATACGTGTTAAGCCTTTCAAAAAGAGAACTCAATTAGAGAGAGTATGTTCATGTAATGTAATTTAAAAGATGCACATATTTTGGACAAATTGGCTAGCTGTCCTAGGCCGTGTAGTGCTACCGGTGGCTGAAAGCAGATGGTGATACAGTGCTTGTCATCAGCTTAGCACACCCCTTCGCATGAATAGTTTCGGCTGATTTCCAACCAAACTAAAAGAGCTAAAATTTCAAAATTATAACTGTTAATAGTCTATTCAATTCTGAGTTAATTAACACAAAAAGAATTGTGTTCACATTTTTTAATATTGATTTATAATTGTTTTTCGAAAAAGAACACACAAAATAGCCATTTAAAATTTGTCATCAGGATAGCACATGCAATTTCTTTTTTGTCTATCTTCCACAAATAAAAACGTAGGACCCCAAATTTTTTGCGGTTGTTTGAGTAAGATATTGACTTTAATATGAATAAGGAAAAATCATTATCTGCGGAACAGGGACCAAAATTTAAGGCATACAACGAGTCAAGGCGGTCAAAAAGTGAAATTTCGAGAAAAAATTAATAAAAGTCGATAAGTTAAATCCGAATTCGTGTGTAATAAGTAGCGTTAAGGTAAAAATAATAGAGGCGATAAGAATTGAGTACATGTCAACCCTTATGAGAAAGTAATTTTGAGAGAAACATCTAGCCCCCATGACTCGGTCGCAAGGATTAGGGTAAATTTTGACATTAAGGCGAGCCTATCTTTTGTTCAAACAGTGATAATAAAACTCCACATTTCAAGCAACTAAAACTAAAGAATAAACTCCAACTTATCTTTCCCCCAGGGCCGTGCGAAGAGGGGGGCGAAGGGGGCACTTGCCCCGGGCGCCATGTTCCAAGGGGGTGCCGGCGCGCCGTAACGTAAATTTTTTGTTTGTTTTTAATTTTTTTGTTTAGAGAAGTGAGGAAATCTTCGTCCTTTAAACTATCATATACAGTAATTGACCTTGTTATACATTTTGTAAGCCCATATTTTACTGTGAACGTGAAAGTTCTTCCGTCGTAAATTGTGAGGAATATTTCTGTCTTGAAAGTTATTTAATATATCTTCACACAATGCATATTACGGCAAAACAGGTCAGCGTATAAAAATGTTTTTCAATTTCAGAAATCCTTTCAGAACGGAGTTTTCAATTTATACACGCTAATTACTTTCCATTTACTAACATTTCAATTTCAAATGTTACTGGCACCAAATATGCAGCTTTTGTAAATTCGGATTGCAACTTAAGACAGTCATCTACGATGCGTTTTCTAATAGCAATTTGCATATCATAGGCATACTGCCATTCACGGACGAATTTAATATTGTAGATCAGTGATTCTTATCCAGAGGGAAGCACCCTTTAGGGGGCGCAGGATAAGCTCAAAATTGGAAGGTATTCCGACCACAAAATGGTGACTAAGGAAACTGATGGGAGAGGCTATTGGATAGTTTGGAAGTCAACAAACGGCGCTCACTATATGGAGATCGGAATTGTAAAGAGAAAGTGTTAATACATCTCGCAAATCACTGACAACTGAAGAAAAAGTCGTAGTCTATCAGTGAGCTACAATCAAGTTTTAAGTTTTGATAAATCTTGAGATAGCTTGATTGCGCTGGGTGCAAACACTTCTGACTCTCCGTGCCGATGTAGTCAAATGGATCTTATGACCAATATCGCCTTGTGAATTATCGTTATACACCTGGTGAATTAGGCACAAAAACAATTGTCTAAAGAATGAAACAATAAAGAAATTCACCATCTGTGAGTCATCTCTGCTTGTCCCTACAACGTATACGTAGCTCATGGCTGTATCGGATACGCCATTGGTCTCGCTCGCGAACGGCCCCGAAAATTCGCCGAAGGACCTTTCGTTCGAATCGGTCTAGCAAAATTTCGGAGGCTTGGATAAGGGTCCATGTTTCGCAGCCATAACATAGCACGGGTCGGATGATCGTTTTGTACACGCGGAGCTTCGTGTTCCTGTGCGCAAGTTTCGAATTAATTATAGGGAGGACCGAGAAATATGTCTTCTTGGCTAGTTGTATCCGTCGCTTAATTTCGTCGGT
Source organism: Microchrysa polita (assembly GCA_949715475.1). NCBI lineage: Eukaryota > Metazoa > Arthropoda > Insecta > Diptera > Stratiomyidae > Microchrysa > Microchrysa polita. The sequence continues at coordinate 28,423,302 of OX454417.1, forward strand.
TTCATTGGCGTCCTTTGATAAGTTACAACCCAGATAGTTGAAGTTGTCTACATACTCGATATTAAGGTCCCCCACTGAGATGCTTGAATTTGCTGGCGTCCTTGTTTTCGATTGCATCATGGCCTTTATTTTGCTTTCGTTGATATGTAGTCCAACTTCCTTTGCGGCGGATATCATTTACAAAAACTAAAAGAAAGGGGCCCTAAACGGCTTCCTTGTGGAACTACTGATTAGCACTTTATAACGGGATGTACAGCCATTTAACTTCACCAACTGAGTCCTATCCGTTAAATAGGATATCACCCAGCTTAAAAAATAGACTGTATATCTACGAGTAGATACCAAAATAGCATCAGCAACCAATTTAGTGAACGATACCAAATTGGTTGTAGTTGATTTTTCTGTTGGAAATCCATGTAAGCATGGCGACATCAACCGGCTAATCTATCAACATCTATTTTATTTTTAACAAGGATTTCAAGCAGCTTTGGTATTGCTGATAATTTAGCTATGTGTCTATAGTTATCAATAAGATGGCCTGTTTAGAAACAGGTGTTAAATGCGAAACCTTCCATTCAACAAAAAAAACATAATACAAGGACAAATTAAAAATGTATGCTAGGAGACGGCATGCAATTCTTAAAAGAATATTAAGTTCGTTTTATTGCTACATACCGTTTAATTTTGGGTAGCGAACTCCATATAAAAAATGACACTTATCCAGGTATGTTTCACGCGTGCCACTAACCTGCACGGGATATAGCTTAGAGAAATCAAATGTAGATGCCTAATGCACAGGGAAAAAATACGGGATTTTTTTTTTTTCAAACCAAATCGGAGAACCTTTCTCATATAGTGGTTTTAGATTTTGCAAATAAATACATAATCATCTTTTTTTTATGAATCCCACCAAATCTAAAAAAATAAGCCGACGAGAGTGAGTCAAAGTCAAGTGTCAGCTTTTTGGTCTTAATCGGGATGTTAAACGCGATTGTTTTTTTGAGTCAGCTTTAACCTCGATAGCAATAAAACGCCACTATTAGAAATAATAATGCCATCAGGTCCGGTCTGAATACTAACATCAAGACTATGTATAGCATTTAATAGGGCATCCTTAGAAATCTCAAAAGCACTGCTAAGGTCTCCTCAGCTATCCGAGCGACCAATACACTCTAAATTTCATTGATGTCAGGATGCATTTGATGAAGACGAGCCCGGTAAATCATTTATATGTATTGAGCTGGAAAATTTACAAAATCATCAATCATTGTAAAAATTGCGCCTTATTTTTCGCTCTGACTAATTTCTTGGTAAACCAAGGATTTTCTTCTTTTATTTTATTCTTTTTCAAAGGAACGTACTTGCGGATAGACGCCCATAAAATTAATTTTTAGTTCTATGGCCAGTAAGGGCTACACTTTTGCCATAGACATATTTCCTTTCAAACTTTTGCCGATTCATATCATTCTTTTGGTTTTCATTTGCTTTTTTTTACTTATCACATTCATTTTAAAAATTTACATCTTTTGCTTGAATTAGAATGGAAGCAGCATCGTCTGTCAAATTAGGAAGCACCATATATTTTAAGTTGCTGCTTTTGCTGAACAGCATTTTCACAGCAATTTAAAATGTATGTGTGATATCGCTGTTGCTGCTTGGTCATTGTGTTTCATGCATTAGAACCTAATACAGCAAAAAACATACTCTGCATTCATTATTAACACTGCAGCGTGATGAAAGCCGTAAAGTTGCACACTTTTGCCATTTTTGATTCTGGTGAATCGTCTCGGCGTCGGCTAGATTCCAAATCTTACGAATTCTTACGTTACATCTGAATCGGTTGTTTCTCTGGAATACCTTTCTTCTATGAAAACAATGGGTACTATTTTAGTCGAGTGGCAAATTTTGTTGGATACACGAAAAGTTGTCGGATTTGAATGTTATTTTGGCAATAATTTAACTTCGTGCAATCAATTACAAGTGTGTGTATGAACTTGCATATTATCCGTATTGTTACATATTGACCGCATATATACCGGACCGGAGCAAAGATAAAAAGTTTTAGGCAAAATTAAATTATTTTTGGACGGCATATACGGGCTGCACTAACTAATCGAAACACGCAACAGATGGCGAGGTGCTTGCCAATCCATTATGCCTAGACAAGCGACTGTCTCTGAAATTTATCCAGGAAGAGCAAAGTCGCCTCGTTATTGGTGTGATATGGTTTTCGATTTTCGTTTCGCTACAAAGTTTATATGAAATTCCTGGTTAGAAAAAACGCGAGATTAACCAATTTCAATTATAATATTGTCCAAATAATAAAAATGGCAGATAAACCATTTGTAAACATCTTGACATTCCACAACCAATTCGAATAAAAAGAAGAAGAAGAAGAAGTTAATACGCGAACTAGACTAGGACGGTATATTCACCCTATGGAAAAGGAACTATCCCCAAAAATGCTTTAAGATAGTTTAAATTAAGACCCGGTATATAAGCGCTCATTGTTTATTGGTGCGATCATTTATCACTGCGCGGATCACTTAGCTTGTTTTATTTAAAAACGAATGATTGACTTAAAGCTGCATAAAAATACTAAACTTTTAGTGCGCCTCCGCATCGCGTCCGTTGGTATCCCAGTCGAATATGAACCTAATATAATATAAACACTGAAAATCAGTGTAAAACGAAGTCTGAAGATCAATGGGGCGGAGTGGGGGCGCCTTGATCAAAATTTTCCCCGGGCGCCAAATTATCTTCGCACGGCTCTGCTTTCCCCGAAGGAAAATACGTTAAAATTAATCATGAGAACACTTGACATGGAACAAAGAATGGCGGTATGTTATCTTTTCGGATAAAAAGAAGTTCACTTTAGAAGAGTAACACAGTTATAATGTCTACTTTCACGATCTTTGCTAGGATGAACACCATTAGCATCGCATTCATTGTCGGACAGATTGTGTAATGGTCTCGAAGGCCAAGTGATACTGTGAGATGATACTTCTTTTTATTCAAAAAGACAACATAGCGGCATTCTTTATTACATGTCAAGTGCTCTCGAGTTTAATTTAAGCGCATTTTCCTTTAGTTTTAGTTTCTTTAGATGTGGAGCATTTTTGTATCACTATTTGAACAATAGGCTCACATTAATGTCAAAATTTACCCTAATCCTTGCGACCGAGTCATGAGGACTGGATGCTTCTCTCCAAATTACTCTCTCATAGGGATTGACAAATGCTCAATTTTTATCGCCTCTATTATTTTTATCTTAACGCTACTTATTACACACGAATTCGGATTCAACTTATCGACTTTTATTAATTTTTTCTCGAAATTTGACTTTTTGACCGCCTTGACTCCTTGTAAGCCTTAAATTTTGATCCCTCTTCCGCAGATAATGATTTTCCCTTATTCATTTTAAAGTTAATATCTTACTCAAACAACCACAAAAAATTAGGGGCCCTACGTCTTTAATTGTGGAAGATAGACAAAAAAGAAATTGCATGTGCTATCCTGATGACAATTAAATTTTAAATGTGTGTTCTTTTTCGAAAAACAATTATAAAACATTATTAAAAAATGAAAACTCAATACTTTTTGTTTTAATTAATTTAGAATTGAATAGACTATTAATAGTTATAATTTTGAAATTTTAGCTCTTTTAGTTTGGTTGGAAATAAGCCGAAACTATTCATGCGAAGGGGTGTGCTAATCTGATGACGAGCAGTGTAGATGAAGAAACACGAGCTTCAGCCTGCCGGATAACGGTGTCGCGAACGGAGCTTCTGAGGTACCGGGCGCCCCCTCAGAATAACTAGCCTTGCGTGCTTAAGGGGCCACTGAGCACGTGGACCTTTTAAATACCACCACACTCTTGGGACCCAAACCTGGATACAAACATACAAAAAACACACACACGAACAGACAAAGGGAGTAGAACAATACCAACGTGCCCAAGCTGAAGGTAATGGGTCATCCATAAGCCAAACAGCCAAAGTTGAGAGAAGTACGTCCCAACTCCCGACAAGACCCTCTCAGGGTACTTCGAGGGAAGTGGTCAAGACCCGCGAAATTATGGTTCGGATCTGTTGGCACTGAGGATCCGAAGCAGATTTTAACATTTGTGAAGACCCAAAACCAGGGGCTCAAAATTCGGTGTTTAGTAATAGTCGTATCCACTAAGGACAAGATTTGATTAAATCTGGTCGCCTGCATCGACGAAGCAAACTGGAAGGCGCTGGAGGCTAGACACCAAACAGATTACTTTAGTCTGCACCAGATCACCTTCAAATCAATATCGAAGCGGCCTCATAATGCTGAAGGTGGTTCCGATCACTCCTAGCAATAAAATGAAGTTAAAATTTTACATTTTTAGGGTTTTTTAGAATTTTTTTTTTTTTCAAAAACCCCTTATGAAATCGATTTTGTCCGTTCGTCCGTCTGTTCACTAAATAGCTCGCGAACGGCTCAACAGATTGTCATGAAATTTGGTAGGAATGTGTAGAATGGTTACAGTCTTTGGAACAAATACCTTAGAAGTTGGTAGGAAGAAGATAACAGGGTGTCCCGAACGTTTGAAAAAAATCTACTTTCTTAGTTTTTATCGGAGATTGACGTATGAATATTTAAATCAAAGATCTAAACGAGTACATCTCATATCAGTTGAAATTTTCCAGTTTCGAGTAACGGTAAAAAGTTTATGGCGTTTCAAGTTAAACTTCCTTTTCGACCTCCGTTTTTCTAAACCGTTATAGGGATCGATATGAAACTTCGCACAAAGATTGGTCAGTATGGCCTTATATACGTTAAATATTAAGACTGTTGACTTTTGCTAAGGAAAAGTAAATAACAGTAAATTTGTTCGTGTGTAGCCCCTCTTAGGTTTCCGAATATGAAAATTCTGCTAGAGGTTTTTAGAAAATTACATAGGGAATATGTCTACGAATTTTCATTCGAATAACTGTATCCAAACCGGAAATATAGCCAAGTAAGTGTTTAGTAAGGGCCTTTCACAATGCAAGAGAAGCCTCTTAAGCATTTCTTCAATGCATATCTTTTAACTTGATGAAACAATGAACATTAAATTTGGTGGAAATGCATAGAATGGTAATAGTGTTTGCCAAAAATATTTTTGAAGTTTGTAGGACCAAGTTAACAGGGTGTCCTTGAATAGCTGGGCTTTTATACAAACTGGGTATAAAAGGCGCTATCCTTTCATTCTGGATCGCGTTTATTTAGACCAATCCAAAAATAGATTGACAGTAAGCAATTCATTAATGTTGTGCTTGTGCACAATTCTTATTTATTTCTTATAAAACATGTATATGTACAAAAAATATTCACTATGCATTAAAATTCTAAAAAACCTTCGAATTGCGCAGCCCTCTGTACGCCGGTATTTTTTATATACCAGAAAATTTTATACGAAGCGTCATTAGCTGAAAGCACTACCGTCAATGTTTCACAGCGAACTAAATTGAAATTGATTATTATCAAGCGATCATTACACGCTACGTCATACCAACTTTTCTCTCTAAAGTTGGATATTGCAAGCCACACCATATTAACAACAATTTACAGTGGCCGTCTTTTTTCAACATCGGGAGCAGGTTTGCTGACTTAGACGCGCAAAAAAACCAGCGAGGGTAGCGTCCAGGTTAAATTTCAAGTTGTCACGTAGGCATTGCAATTTATTTCAAACTATTGCTCATTTATATGAAAGCCTCGTTTTCACTTTACAAATGCAAATATTTAAATGCATTTTTTCAATGAAAACATGTTTTAAGGCGCGAACTTTAATTTTTTTAGAATAAGAATTTGGTAAGCGAAACTTTTAACACTTTGTTTGTAACAAAACAACAAGTTTTTTGCACACACTTGTATGCAACATGTAAACTATACGTTAGAACAGTACTTCCCCCAAGTGAGGCGTGACGGTCGACATAGGGGGGTGCGGGTTCAACACAAGTGTTGATGTGATCGATTATATTACAAAGGCTATGAGGTGTTAAAATTCTTCGATTCATGAACAAAATTTATAAATCGCTGCAACCACTGTAAAGTATATTAGTGGGGAGCCTCTGTTCAAAGTTTGGTTTTAGGAATAGAGACCGAGGGAAAAACTAGGATTACACGTTAAACTTGAAATGATGTTTCATAAAATACATGTAGCCACTCCAATGACTTCAATGTTGCTTGTTGACGTACCGCTGAGCCAGGTCTAAAATCGGATCTTTATTCAACATTTCCAATGCGCTATAACCCAATTTAGTAGGGATATAGGACCAAATCTAGCCCTCCGGCAATGCCCAATTCAGTTGTATACTAGCCACTACGGCTGGTACGTTTTCTTCACTTCGTTCAAACATTGCCATGGCGAGACGAATCTCCTGCTCACTGAAGACATGTTTTATAATTTAAGTGTGGAATCAATTCAATATTCAAATGAGCTAAATGTAAGCATTGAAGTTGCTCATAAATTTAAATTACGAAAATAGAATCCAAGCTGATCTGATTAATCCAAAATCTCTGTGAGATTGTTCCAAACGATGGGAAATGTTCTCTCATTATTCGTCAACAAGGCGAATTCTTAACAAAAGAAATGAATGAGCTAAAAAAACGCGTTCTTACGTTCTTGAGCGAAATTTTCTTCGGGAAGCGCCAGATTCTGCTAACGTTGCAAGGGGGGCGTGCACTGAAAAAGGTTGGGAACCTCTCCCTTAGAAGCTTTTCATTTTAAATTTTAATTGTGGAAAACGTACTAAGTGATTGGGATTGCATACATTTAGGCTTCATGCACACGACGCGAAAACGGCTCGCAAGCTCGACACATCGAAATGCATTGGCTCTTATGGGAAGCTCATGACGAGCGACAGCAAGCGAGAGCCGTGCACAGTCAAAACACGGCTCGCGAGCCGTGAATTTGCGGATTGTGGTGCACGATATGTGAAAACACGTTTCGCTAGTTGTGATTTGACAGCGGCACGGCTCTCGCTGTCGTGAGCTTCCCATAAGAGCCAATGCATTTCGATGTGTCGAGCTTGCGAGCCGTTTTCGCGTCGTGTGCATGAAGCCTTAGGCGATTTTTGAAAAGCTCATTCAAACAGAATAGCTTTTGTATGAAAATTACCCCGTATAGTGCAGGTTAGCTGTTAAAAAAAAACACGGCCAATGTAGTTCCCTACGGCAAGTTCGATAATGTGAACGGCGCTTACCCTATCTTGGCATTTGCCAAATAACCCAGTTGATATAAAAGTACTCCAAGGCAAATCTACAGGCATTTTTCGATTTAAGATTTCTGATGGCCTTTGAGCAAAAAGAAACTAAGGCAAACGTAAGGACGGCTTGGCTTTATATATGAACTGAATTATTAGCTGTAAATCTACTGTTACTGTTTTTTTAATCAAGGAAAAGCAACTTATATGAAATGATTCCATTGTGTCCCCTGACATAAGACCCCACGCAAGCTTTCCTATGAGCATTGAACAAGTATACTTTTGCAGCTATTCAGGGACACCCTGTTAACTTGGTCCTACAAACTTCAAAAATATTTGTGGCAAACACTATTACCATTCTATGCATTTCCACCAAATTTCATGTTCATTGTTTCATCAAGTTAAAAGATATTCTACATTCCTACCAAATTTCATGACAATCGGTTTAGCCGTTCGCGAGTTATTTAGTGAACAAACGGACGGACGGACGGACAAAATCGATTTCATAAGGGTTTTTTGAAAAAATATTTTCTAAAAAACCCTAGCTAGCATAATGAACTTATGCTACCAAGTTAATTATTTATTCACCCCTACAGTTGGCGCAGAACTCATAAGTTCCGACTTTTTGTCATAATCATCATAATCAACTCACACGTCGACTATAGCTGCTGTTGCATGATTCCCCAGTAAAATTACTTTCCCTTTGTCATACTCGTCCAGCAGTCGAGAAGCTAATATTTGCCAGCTTTTATCAAAAAAGCAATATAGAATTTACGTAGAGTTCCCTATATTTGATCTGCAAATCTCCGTCCGCATAACAACTAACAGGACTTTCATAATAATTTCAAAAGGACCTTCAATCATTCACGTTAGACTGATTTCTCATCTTCCCGTTATCATGCTCATCACCCCCGAAACCATCACATTGAGCTACTCAATTCCACGATGATAAAGCAACAGCATATCATCACAAAAACATCAGAAAAGCATTATGAAGTCACCGAAATGAGGCGCCACCCTTCAATGCAATCGCATACACAAGGATAGCGAGCCCTACCATGAGCTAATGGCAAGTCCACCGGAACTTGCCTGCATACTATCAAAATGACATGAGGGATTCACAGAAGTGAAACCTATTTCCCTAGTGCGTATCCTCGCCCCGACGACAGCAAAAAGTCATAGAAACGAGCACAATTCGAACGTATGACCCTTAACTGAATAACAGATAAATATATATTTTCAGGAACTCTCAACTTACCGCGTCCGTTGATCCCGACGTGAAGGCAACTTCGTTCGTTGTCGTCTTCCACTGAATATAGTTTTTCTTGGCATCATTTCGATTCCATAATTCATTTTCGGTTTCCATCTCAGCACTTCCTGCTTGCACAAATTCCGTCAGCGGCTGCTGCTTCTCCGTAGCAACAACGAATGCTTGTCCTGCGTCGATAGATCCTGTTACCCTGGTGGCATCGTTATCGGTTGAGCCCAATGTGGCCGAGTCTACCGCTACCACCGATGCGCCCGGGACAATGGGGTTTGTTGTGTTCGGTATAGATGTAACCTCATCGCCGTCGTCTTCGCCGGCAGCGTGCATGACGATGGCTATTGGCTCGATTTCGTGGTGGCTTTTTGCTAAGCTTGCCGACGAGGACGACACTATCGTCTCCATTACAGTCGCCGTGTCGGGAAATGTTGTAGTGGAAACTTGGACGGTATCCACTTCATCCCTGTAGGACTTCTCCAATAACTGTTTTTTACGTGTGACTTTGACGCCATCGTGTCCCATAGCCGTAATCGCAGGTTTCTTTTTCGTAATACTGCTCGCTCCTTTGCCCGCTCCCATGCCCTTTTGCAGTTTGTTTTTATATTTGTGGTGACTGCCGCTGGCCACGCTGGCTACTGGAGTGGGATTTCGTGTTGTTGGTATTATCGATTGTGGTGGCCGGGTTGTCAATGGGAGCGGCGATACACTTGCCCCACTTGTTGTTGTTGCAGCGTCCTGTAAGTCCGGGCCGACGGTTGCCAAAGCCAGGCCGACTACTCCAGTTTCGCTAGATTGTGAATCATTTTTTTCTTCATCACTAAATTTTATAGTCGTTTCCGATTGATACAGATACTCAGATACACTTGGCTGAAATGATGGCTCTGCAGTTGCAGGACTCATAGGGTTGACTGGAGTATTCGCAATGTTCACATCGGCTTGTTCAAAGTCGATAGCACTTTGTGGCGCATTCTTCGGCCCTTGTATTTGCTCAACTCGCTTTGTTATCGGAATGATTGTATCCTTTTCATCTTTCGGAAATTCCACGGAAGATTCAAGGGAAGGATGTTCTCGTTGTACCGGAGATGAAACGGGAGGCGGAATAGTTGTCTTAACGATGAAGTGCGTTGTCGTCGAAGCACCGAGCACTTTCAATGTTTTCGATGAAGAGGACGACGATGAGGGCGCTTCCGTGTATTGTGTTGAACCAACATCGACGAAACTTTGACTAGTCGTCGTAGCCTCGAAATAATGATCATTAGAATATTCGCTTCCGGGTGAACGATGCTCGTCGCTTGTCTCCGCACGGGGACTTACAGTAGTTTCAGTTTCGAGAATTATGTTTTCCGTAGATGTTGTTGCCGAGTAGGTTGCCGATGTCAATGCAGGCGATGGCTTATTCGTTTCCTCCGTCGTCCTGCTGTTTTCGAACAAATTTCTTAGGGCATCGTTCGATCGATGCAACGGAATTCTTTGATAATCAGGTCTAGTTGGCAACTGCATATCGAAATCATCGCTATCGCCGGAATATTGATGAAGGCTCATACCACTACTACTACTAGTGCTGTCTGTGATGAGTGTACTGCTTGGGCTCCGGCTGGTCTTAAACGCTGCAGGCACATCCGTAAGTTCGACCACGGTCAGGGACGGAGAGGCAGATGCACCAGACGTATCGGGCGATGCAGTTGAAGGCATTGGAGCCGCATGAATACGGGCTAGTACCATTAGTAAAATTAAAACAGTTCTCGAAAGAACTGAATAAATTTGATATCGGCTAGCGGACAATGACGTTGAGGAGGACACCATTTTGAATGCTTAAAAAGAGGACTTGTTTCTAAGGGGGAACTATAGTAGACTGTGTTGAGATGCCGAGGGCGTCTTCGTCGTTTCTTTTTCTATCTCCACTCGTTTAATTCGTTGCGACAGAATGGATGTTTTGAAAAGCGGACATTGTTCAATTATTGGATTTACATTTTTACATGGTTTGCTGATTTTCGATTCTTCAGCAAGCAATTTAAGTGGAATTGTTGTTGATGGCTGATGGCATTGGATGGAGAGGCAATCTGTAAAGAAGAAAAACATTTTCGTGAATTTACAAGTAATGTTAAGCAACTCTATTGTACCTATGTATATACAAAAAAATATTTAAATAAACGTTCGACCTTCAATACGGAATGATTTAAAATTGATACTTTCTTGACGTTTCAATTTCTCATAAGGAATTGTTTGATTGTTCTGTGGCATACATAAATCAATTTTGCACTATTTTTACGTCTACTAGATGGCAATCTAACGAATTTTGCGTAGTTTTCCCATAAAACTGTGCCCAAACTAAACAGTCATGCCCCATTCGGGTGTATCTCGGAAGATAAAAAAAAACTCGTAACGGGTATTTTGGTATACCGGCAAAGTTAGTGCGACTCACAAGGATGACGATGACTAATACCGTCTCGCAGGTCAAAGTGCAGAACCGACTCACTGACCTATTTGAAACTCGTACTGGACTCAAGCAGCGCGACGGGCTGGCGCCGACGCTCTTCAACCTGGCTTTGGAGTATGTAATTCGAGCCATGAATACGGACAGCAGCGGAACGCTACTCATCAAGTCGACTCAATTAACAGCGTACGCCGACGATATCAACATCATGTCTCGAAGGTTGGGTGATGCAGAAAGCCTCCTGCATAACCTCAATAACGCCGCAAAGGAAGTTGGACTACATATCAACGAAAGCAAAACAAAGGCCATGATGCAATCGAAAACAAGGACGCCAGCAAACTCCAGCATCACAGTGGGGGACCTTAATATCGAGTATGTAGACAACTTCAACTATCTGGGTTGTAACTTAGCAAAGGACGCCAACGAAACCGACGGAATTAAGCGACGGATAACGCCAATAAGACATATTTCTCGGTCCTCCCTATAATTAATTCGAAACTTGCGCACAGACACAAAACTACGCGTGTACAAAACGATCATCCGACCCGTGCTATGTTATGGCTGCGAAACATGGACCTTTACCCAAGCCTCCGAAATTTTGCTAGACCGATTCGAACGAAAGGTCCTTCGGCGAATTTTCGGGGCCGTTTGCGAGCGAGACCAATGGCGTATCCGGTACAACCATGAGTTGTATCAATTGTACGATGAGCTGGAAGAATCGAAAATCGTGAAGCTTCAACGTCTGCAATGGGCGGGGCATGTACAACGGATGGACGACAATCGCATGCCAAAGAAAGTTATGAACGCACAACGAACTGACGGAGCGAGGTTGCGTGGACGACCGAGAGCTCGCTGGGAGAACTCCGTAGGTGAAGACGCCCACCAGCTGCTGGGCTTCCGAAACTGGAGGACAAGGTCACGTAACCGCGACAATTGGAGGTCAACGATTCAGGCGGCCAAGGCCCGACGTCGGGCTATCGTGCCACATTGATGATGATGATGAACGGGTATCGGTATCGTTTTATTAAAAAAATTTATGAAGTTTCAGATAGTTAAGTGTTAAGTCATATCTCGGATGAAATATTTGGTGGTGTGGCAAATTTTGATCTAGTTGGGCAGCTCGGGCATTTTTACAAAAAATGCTATAACATTGTAACGGTTAAAAATCGAGGGGTCCCGTTGTACATTAATAATTTCTCCTCAATGAGCCACACTACCTACCATTAAAATATCCTCTACTATGAATGGAACACCCTGTATAATTCGATGTGATTTTCCAAGATATATTATAGACGTTATTTTAGCAACGCACGCAAATGTCCTTAAAATTAATGTAGTCACAAGGCTGCCCTTCTTTGAAAGTTTGATGACTGTTCGCTCCTTAGAGTCTGTGGGGATAAGAACCCGAGATTGTTTCTGATCCGCAAAATGGCAGATAGAGGATCAGAACGGCAAACATGTTTGCGGAACAGACGGAATTATTGTGTTCGAAAGTGGATGTTTTGGAGAATGTATGTGATCAGTTTGAAAGATTTTTTGGCCTCCTAAACTAACAGGAAAACGGCACATCCTTGTTTTAATCAACGTAAATATTTTATTTAACTGTACCTACCGTTTTTATGGGATATTATTTTTTTTATATAGGAAAGTCAAAATAGTATTGTCGTGTGTCTAGGATTCGTCAGCCACAAATCGTATTACCTTGGTTTACACTAGAGGGCGTTGATGTCAATAACGAGAAATAACGTTGACGTATTGTGTTATACAACAACCACGAATTTCCGGAAGTTTCCGGAAAGTGCATCACCCAAGTTTCCGGAACAGTGGAAACGAGTATATAAGGGCGTCGACTCGTGGATTATGTCGTGGCAATAATTAGTTAAGTAATTAGTGAAATTTTAAACCGTGTATATATCCGTGTTTGTTGTAATAAATGGAGTTACAGTAACGCGAGTGTTATTCATGATACTGTTCACGAAAATCGGTCAAACCTACTGGAACGTCTAGAAAAGACGAGAAACAAGTACCTTAATTTGGCAATAACGAATATAGGATAATAACACCCCAATACTCTTGCGTAAGTCAATCAGGACGAAATGTGCTTTTTTCGTCCTGAAAGTTACATGTAGGCAATACTATGTAGTATCAAACTAAGGATTTTCTTAAAGGAGTTCCCCTATGCTAAAGGAACATTTCAAATCCTTCCCGGAGAATCCTTAAGTCGAAAAAATGCATTTTTTGCAAAGAGAGGTTAAATGGTCAAGATGTACATAATGTCGAAACAAAGGAGAGGCTGGAGAATAGCACATTTGATACGCTTCGGGCAGATTTCCGAAGCGTGTTCCTTCGCAAGCCACAGCATAAGGTATTAATCCTATAATGAAACCTAAAAAAGGTTACTTCTTAGCATAAATCATCAGTCTTTGACTGACGAAATGTCCGTTTTCACCCTGAAAGTGGTACATAGTCTGTATGGGTAGCAAAAGTCAGAATTTGTTTAAACCGAGTTCCCTATAATGCTAATGGAGGCATTTGAAATCCTTGTGGATCGATCCATGTATCCAAAAAGGAAATTTGTTCGTAGATTTCATCGAAGTAATGGTGTTTGGTATTGCGAATCAAATTAAAATTAGAAGAAGTAGCAGTAACTGGATCGCGGAGCCGTGTCTTTTCTGTAGCAGGCACTGTTGTAACCATTGACGGAAAGTAAGGGGTTAGCCCATCCCTAGGTGAGCCATGATTTCTGCGCTTCGTACATGCTTTGTGTTTTTGCTCGGCAAGCTTCAATACTACAGTTTCAATCCTACAGATCACATGGTTTTCATATCGCTTCTCCGGTTTAGTGAAGGTAGATCGGCTTTTGGTGACGACAAATACTGAAACGTTAATCCCAAGTAGCACAAACGAATTGTAAAACGATTATACAGGGTGTCCCGCATTAAGTTTGAGTAACTGTATCTTTAAAGTGGCGATAATGTTGGCAACAGGAAAAACTTCAGTTTTTGTGAAATTTTATGTAGTTTCTGAAACTGAAATCAAATCTTGGATTAAGTCATTAGAAGGGCTGCAAATTATGATTTTGCATGACAAGTCACGATTTTCGATGACTTTCACAAAAAGAGCGATAACAAGGTAACGGTAAAAAAATATCCGATTGTATTTTCTTGCCGAAACAAGTTGTGCTATTAACCCTTACAATATTGACCACCTAATGCGGGACACCCTATATAACCGAAATACAACCATGGTTATATGACAATTTGTTGTAAAAACGTTTGCTAAACCGTAAAAAAGAGGTTTTTGCCTGGTTATAAAGGTAACATTATTGTTCTAATGTCGTTGTCTTTCAGACATTATTGTTGTAAAATCGTTGTGAATATACCTATAACTTCAATTTCATATGAAAAAGAAAATTAGAAAATAGAAAATTAATTTCTTTTTCAAAAGTGACAATTTTAATTATCTTAGACACTTTTCATCTCAGACATATTATATTTTATACCTTTTTATCCAAGACAATTATATCTATATGCTTCAAACTGCAATATAACCGTGCCCTCTTGCGTGCTAGTCTGCCACCATTGCCATTGCGCCAGAAGGGAAATACTTATCATGTTCTCTAAATCTGAAGTACTTCACGCGCAATACATGGTGGTCGGAAGATTGATATTCGATCATGCGATGTTTTGTTTATCTTTTTTTCTTATGTCAAAAATTCTATTAACATAATCCCTTTATCATAATTATTGTATTAATTCTGGTTCCCAAGTTTCGTGGGTGCAAGTATTAACTAATTGTAGAAATCTTGACTTATCGTTCCATACTATACAGTATACGCCAACTCGGTGCATGTCTGTAGTATTTTTGGCATGGCAACTTACTAGCTCTATGGAGAATACGCGGAACTTTGTCTGTTGGAGGAGAAGACCCCCCTGCGAGAGAAATATCGAGTTATTCAATTTCGGAAATGTCACATTGGAATCTTTGTATTGAGACCTCTAAGCGTCTATAGCTCTGGACGAAACCACAAAATTTTGGGAACAAATACCATAAAAATTGAGGGAAAAAAGTTTCGTCCCAATCGGGATTCGAACTTCCGACATTCAGTCACAAGGTCAGCAACTCACATACTTTAAAACATGTTGTATTTGTGACGATTCCGTTTTTTTATAACAAAATTGTCCAAAGAACAACAATTGAGTCAAATTTTAAACAATAATGTTGCAAACACAGCATTAAGGTTTTCAAGAGAACAAAACTATCTAGTTAATTTTGCAGCAAATATTTAAGTTTAGACTTCAACAAAATGCTCACTTTAGTAACAATAACCCATTTAATTAAAATATAACCAAAAATCGGTATGTATATCTAACCAAGTTTATTTTATGCTACTTGGGATCTGACCAGCGTCACTCCCTTAGTCATAGGAAGCTCTTGATTGTTATTGTCCATGCTAATCCACAAATGGAGGACAGCCACCTATCTTCTTTGGATCATGGCAATATTTTAAAATGATTTAAAAAGTACCTTCCTATCTCTCAAATATTCCATGCAGCGTCAACTCGTGGGCGGTCGATTCGCTACCTTAAATCAAAACTCAAACGAAAACCCCAAAAATATCCTACCCATTATTAATTTTCTCTTTTTAATCAGTTTTTACCGTGTTTATTATCAATATTTATTATTAATTATCAATACCGTTGGATTACGAAAAGCGCGTAATAGCCGTTATAGTTATGACGCGCCGGAAAAGCAGTAGTTTTTCTTTTCCGTTATAAAAAAAATAAATAAGATTTTTTATTTGTGTCGTTGCTTAAATTTTCAATTAATTGAATAACCGTGAATACCCTTAAATTTTCCTTAAATTTTCAAGGATCAAATGCGCTAAATGCTTCCTCGGGGTTATAATAAATTATTGAGAGTACATATGTATGTATGTATGTATATTGCTTAGAAAAAAATATTCTATTAAAATGTAAAAAATACAGGGTGCCCGGAAACTGCCGCATAAACGCACCGGATTATGATTCCCCAGTTGATTTCCAGCAAAAAAGTTGTACGGAACATACCCCTCAACTTAACCCTTTCGCTTGTTAAAACCCCCGCTTTGCACGTGGGAAAAAATATAAAAATTATAAGAAAAAAGGCAAAAGGAAAAATCTGCCAAATTGCACATTTTCTTCTCTTTAGAACCCATCTAAAATAGAAAAACAATATTTATCTGTTCGATCGTCACTATAACAATTAATTATAGTCTTTTTTTGGATATTTGGGTTTCATAATTTTTTCAACTAAAATTACTATACATACTAAAATATTCTGTGGAGAGCGTGGGTTATCCCTTCGTGGTCATGAGGATTCCGGCGGTGTGCTAAGAGAAGAGGAACGATATAATGCACCGAAACAGAGAGTCGGGAATTTTAGGGCACTTTTCCGCTATGCTTGCAAATCTGGCGACACTCTGCTGGAAAACCAGCTGAAAAACGGATCTAAGAACACTATGTATACTATTCCAAAAGTTCAGAATGTTATAATTAGTGAGTGTTTCTCTATAATTACTGCTAAAATAGTTGATAAGGTTAACAAGGCAGCAAGGCAAGCCTTTACAGTCCTTGCTGATGAGAAACCGACAGAAGTGGTGTTGAGCAGCTTACCTTATGTGTTACATATGTTTTTGAAAATACTTTGCATGAAGAATTTTTAGCGTTTATTGATGTTAGGGATATGTCTAGGGAAGGCCTTGGTGCTGCAATTGTTAAGGGTCTCAGGGATGAAGGTATAGAAACTCGAAATATTGCTTAGCAATTGTTAATTCTATTCAAGTCTTCTTGATGACCCCGAAAAAAAACCCTTCGAAAAGCTACTAACGAGGCTACTGATGGCGAATCTCGAGTTCGACGACTTATCCCATATAATCCCATAAAATTTATTGAAAGGCACACGTCACGCGTTTCTGGGACCAGTTCCGCCCCCACCTTGGCCTCTCTGTCGGTGATAAGGGAATGGGATAATTCGGAAACTGCTGCCGATGCTAACTCCAAATAAAATATTATTCTTCTTCCCCTTTTCTCGTTGCGTTCCGGTGTACCGTTTCTATTTTCGCTGTATGTCAACCTATAACTCGGAGCTGCAATCGAAAACTATTGATCTCAGAAAGTCCCTGCTGATTGTAGAAGGTGCCGTAAAAACCTTGCAGAGAATGCGAGCCAATGCGATCACAAGCTTCAGCTAAATTTTCAAAGAAGTTCAATCTCTCTGCGCCACATATGGCTTAGAAATTACATGCCACGAATGAACGGTCGTCAGACGCACAGAAACAACGTCCCAGCTGATAACACTGAAGATTTTTCCAGACGATCAGTGTATTTGCCATTTCTGTCTTTAGCAATAGTTGAAATTCAAGAACGGCTCACTGCCCATCGCACTGTATTGTCATGCTTTTCTTCAATTCTCCAGGGAGAAGGGCTTGCTACAGATGACAAACAATTACCGGAGCAGTGCCTAAAAGAGGGTAAAGTTCTGTTTGAAACCTACCAATCTGCAGCTTTCTTGAAACTTAACTCTACTCATCTAGAGTTAAAAACAATTAAGCAAAGCTAAATACGTATGCTAATTAGCCCAACTCTCCTTCCCGTATAAAAAAGTTCCTTATCACACCGCCCTATCATACCACTGCCCTCTTAGGCATTCCTCCCAACATGTATACCAATTGACCAAAAAAAAACCTCTTGCATGTCCTCTAGTTACGCGCCTGAGTCAGAGGTGTAGGATCTGCACGACCCGTAGCTTCTCTCCGCCCCTTTGCAGAGCCATAGCTGTGCCATAAAACACTAAACCGTTACAATGTACTATTTATCTCTCAGGTACAGCGAACAGTGCGACTAAATTCATACTAAAGGGTGATTTTTTAAGAGTTTTCGGATTTGATTTAAGAAAAAAACACATAAAATTCAGAAAAATGTATGAAATCTTTATTTTAATCGATAGAATGATCTATAAAATTTAATGTTTAAAAATAGTTTCATGTAAATGTTGACCGTGCAGCGCCTCCAATGGTTCAACGCTGGGTCCAATTTACGGCCAATTGACCGGTTACAAACGTGAAATAAACTGTTCAGCGAACTCGCCTCTCAATTGGGCCCTGGTTTCGGATGATGTGTGGCATGTGGCACCGTCTTGTTGAAACCACATGTCAGTGAAGTCTACCTCTTCCGTTTTGGGTAAAAAAAAAAGTTCGTAATCATCGCACGGTAGTAACGTTCCGGCCTTCGTCGTCTATGAAAAAGTACGGTCCAATGATGCTACCAGCACATAATCCACACCGAACTGACTTTTTCGGAAAGCATTGGCAGTTCTTGCAATGCTTATGGCTGATTTTCACTCCAAAAATGACAATTTTGCTTGTTGGCGTATCCTTTCAACCAGAAATGAGCTTCGTCGCTGAACACTGATGCACTTTCTTAACCGAGCATCAATTTTGATTATAAAATTCAATAATCTGCAAGCTTTGTTCGTTTGTAAGTCGATTCATGATTAAATTATAGACCACACTGAACATGTTTGACAGTAACACAAAGCACGAAGCCCGCGTGAGCTGTCCAAAACAGTGTTGCCAAAAAGAAAGTTGCTAAAAAATCACCCTTTATTAACAATATTTCACCAATTCCTTAATCTGATTAAAACATTGTCTATTTATCTTTTAACTTGTCTACGTACGTATACCATCAAATACTGCACCTACTCCGTATTTATCTTATACGGATATCTGACATAATATTTGAATCTCCGACATCTACTTTAGACTTAAGCACACATAAGAACTTACATACATTATGTACTTACATTTAGATTTACTTATGTATAGGTATTTTGTACCTACACATATTTAATTTACGGTTAGTTTCTTAAGTTGAATTCGGTTAACTATTTCGTTTCATATTCATAATTAAATTATTTGCCTTCAAGTGATTTGTGTCCTTTGATGTGGTTGTACGAGGAAGAGATGTAAGTACGACGATACATATTAGTCATGGTTGCTCCGAACCGGACCTAATCTTTTGAACCTAGGTCCGGCAACTGCACCTAGGTCCGGTAGTTCCGGTTTTGTAAAAACCTAGGTCCAGTCGGACCTACGGACCGGTCGGACCTACGGACCGGTCGGACCTACGGACCGGTCGGACCTAGGGTCCGGACCTGTCGGACCTATGGACCGGTCGGACCTACGGACCGGTCGGACCTGGGTCCGGACCTACGGACCGGTCAGACCTATGGACCGGTCGGACCTGGGGTCCGGTCGGACCTACGTCCGACCACGTCCAGTAGGTTCGGTTTTAAAAAGACATAGGTTCAGAGCTCCGACTATTAAATTGAGTATGCTGGTGAGGAAGCGTAATATGGACAAGATGGGTGTCAGATAAGGTGATACCAAGCCAAGATGTTTTAATGGCATGTATGAACGAGAAGGAAGGATGTTGAGAACCAAGGTGTAGAATATGGGCCAGATACGTGTATCATAAATTGGGATGATAGCGTGGCAACCGATGGATTAGTGATAGGGAATACATTTTTGAAATGTAGCACTTTTTACGACCGTGAGTCTCAGCACGGATTTAATTTTTAGGATTTTTTAGACATTTTTATACCCTTCGCTCATAGAGTGAAAGGGTATATTAACTTTGTCATGAAGTTTGTAACGCATTGAAGGAGGCATCTCCGACCATATAAAAAGTATACATATATGATCAGCATGACTTGGGGAGTCGATTGGGCGATGTCCGTCTGTCTGTCTGTCTGTCTGTCTGTCCGTCTGTCCGTCTGTCCGTCTGTCCGTCTGTCCGTCTGTTGCAGTGCGTTTTTCTCGGCCGCTAAAGCTAGAGAGCTGAAATTTTGTACACATGCTTACTATTGTTGCAGGCTGTTTGTATGTTTGAATCGCTTAAATCGGACAAGGGGGTCATGGGGCTGCCATACAAACTTAACCCCCCCATTTAGATTCTTCTGAGAAAAACTTTTTATTTGTGTACCAATTTCAACCTAACTTCGCTTAAATGTGTTTCTATTGATGACACACAACATATGTAAAACTTGATCAAATCCGACCATGGGGTCATGGGGCTGCCATACAAACTTAGCTCCCCAAATTAAGTTCTTCTAAGATAAACTTTTTTGTTTATGAACTACTCTGAACCAAACATCACAAAAATGGTCTTCTATTAATACTACAAAACATATGTAAAAATGGGTGGGATCATGGGGCTGCCATACAAACCCAATCAACCAATTGGGTTCTTTTAAGAAACATCCTTTTTGCACCTATTGCAGAAAACCTTGTATTCATATATGTTTATCGAAACAACCCGAAATGCAAAAATAAAAGAAAACGTATTGTAGGACCATTCCCGTATGTTTGATTTACCCAAATTGGATCACTTGGTCATGGGGCTGCCATACAAACCTAGCCCTCCAATTTGAGTTCTTCTAAGAAAAACTATTTTATTTGTGTACCAATTTCAACCAAATTTCACACAAATGTGTTTCTAAAGATAACACAAAATATATGCTAGAATGGATCAAATCGGACCAGGGGTCATGGGGCTGCCATACAAACTTAACCCCCAAATTAGGTTCTTCTAAGAAAAACTTTTTTATTTGTGCACCGATTTCAATCAAATTTCACACAAATGTATTTCTATTGTTGACACAAAACATATGTAAGAATGGATTAAATCGGACCATGAGGTCATGGGGCTGCCATACAAATCCAACCCCCAAATTAGGTTCTTTTAAGAAAAAGTTTTTCATTTGTGCACCAAAATCAACCAAATTTCATAAAAATGTATTTCTATTGATGACACAAAACATATGTAAGATTGAATCAAATCGGGCCATGGGGCTGCCATACAAACCAAACCCCCATTTTGGTTCTTCTAAGAAACGTTTTTTACACCAATTTCACAAAACCGTGAATCAATGTGTCTTTAGCAAAGCAACTAAAAAGTTCAAAACGAATGGAATCGTACTGTGGGGTCATGCTCCGGCAACCCCAATAAAATTTTCCGTGTAAATATTTTTATTTGCCCACTTATTTCAACCAAGCACAAAACTTTTGTCAAGACGGAAGAAAAACAATGAGGAGGGGGAGTAAATATAAGTCATAGGTACGCCCGAAAAAGCTTTTAGCCCAAGCGAAGGGTATCCAAATTTCGGCCGCGCCCGAAATTAGCCTCGGCCCCGGCGGTTGGCGAGCGAAGCCCCCTAGTTTCTTCTATTTTATCCTTAATTTTACTTTACCTTATTTTAATTTTAACTTTTTACACTTTGCTTCTACTGGGAATCGAACCGGGCACGTATCGTTTCGTAGTCCTACGTCCTACACCTGAGCTATCTGAGATTACAAATTATGAGAATAAATTACACGTTTTATTTCTAGACAATTTCATAATTCTCTCGTTGTGAGGAATTGTGAGAACGGAACATGTTTGCGGAACATATGCAACTGTTCCTTTCAGAACCCGCATTTATCGTCAGCCTATGGTGGATAGTTTCTTGGTTTTAGTTGTATTCTGAAATTTTAGCGGTGCTTGGATTGATCAATATGTGCCTTTGTTGATTACATTTTTTATGGAATAGTCAGTAATAACCAAGCATCGGTTAATTTATTTGTTCATTTATAACTTTTTTTCTTTTTTGACGACGTAGGTATTATGCTAAAATTGAGTAGCATCATCAATTCCGTGATTTCACAATTTAATTTTAGGTTTAGTTTTTAATTAATACAAATTGTTTTTAATTATAAAAAACAATATAAATTAAAACGAAACCATATAAATTAATATTAATTAATTGAGATAAAAACATCATAGGAAAATCAATTTGGCGATTTATATCTAATATGTCAATTTATATTTTGTTTTAATTGATGTATAGTGTTTTGTTTTTATTTATACTTCTTTTATTCATTGCCGTATTATATGATCTTATTAGCCTGGCGGGTGCAGTGATTAGTGCGCGCACCTTCGTTTCACTGGGTCATCAGTTGGAATCGCACCGCGAACCATGGTTGTTTTTCGAACTCATGACCAATCTGCCGGAATATGATGTCGCTCAGATGTTAAACCAGTGCCAATTTGTGGCGATAAATAACAATTCTGAGCCTGCTGTTGATCTCAACACCTCAACAAAAAAGCAGTTAAGTTCCTGGAAATTGGATGTCACTAACACATCTGCGGTCTTAGTTCAATGTTGCACGGTCGCGCCCGTTATTTTTTTTTATTATATGAACTTATTAAAAACTAAACCAAAATTGTTAACTCAATTTAAGGGCCTGATGATGAAGCAACAAAATTAAAGCTACGATTGAACAAATAATCAACCGATGTTTTATTTACAACTGTAGTGAGTGACAAACAAATAACCGAATACTAGATGGTCAATAGTCAATGATAGTCTTTCGAGAAAAAAACGAGACTAGCATGGGCCATGGGGTAGGTCCGCGAACCTAGGTTTTCGGACCTAGGTCCGACGTCGGACCGGATTAGGTCCGCTCCGCTCCGCAAAGTGAACGGATCATACCATGACTAATACATATGTAGGTAGTAGAGGGGCTGTGTCTAGTAGTTGATGTTATTAAATAATTATAAAGTCAATTTGTGACTTCAAAGATATTATGAATTTAACGAAAACTCAATCGTAATTTCGAGAACAAGAAGATGAAGCTAAGAAAACTCGTAAGTGAGGAACATTTGCCATAAAGACCATAGTCCAGTCATATTAGCATTTCAAATAGAAAAAAATAGAGTAAGGCCCATTTTTGTTGTTTTTGTATCAGTGGGGTCTAAGGAGTCTAAAACTCATTTTGCTAAAAAAAAATTATCTGAAAGGTCCTAAAACGGACACTGTATTTAATTGTTGACTGGAGGTCGGCATGCGGGGTGTCACATCAAATTGGTACATATCCGCTGTTTGTTTCCTGTTTCAAGGACCCTCAATGGAATAAATCACGTTTGAATGGAAAATTGTCGTGTTTCCGGTAACTTATCATCTGTATCTTTGCAAAGCCATAACTACGCGAATTATTCAACTTTTTATTATTATTAGAATCTAAAATAGCTGAAGATTCTACCATTGCTGAGAAAAAAATTGTTTGGAATGCTCTGAAAAAGGACTTAAAAGAACAATAGGTAATCCTTGATCGAACTTAGCGCATGCGGGGTGCCATATCAAAGGGGACGTCGAGTACATTCTATATCCGGCGATTGCCTTTTATATTTTAAGATTAGAGAACAAAAACAAATATTAATCCTCGAAAATCGCTTTATTGTTTTTCAAAATATTCCCCATGAAGATCTATACACTTTTGCATGCGGTTGAACCAATTGTCGAAGCACTTTTGCCACTCTGATTGAGGTATCTCCAAAACATGCATTCTGAACGCAGCAACCGCTTCTCCAGGTATTGAAAAACGTTGACCTCTCAGTTTGCTTTTTACGTACGGGAATAAAAAGAAGTCATTCAGTGCCAAGTCAGGACTATACGGCGGATGACCCATAAAATCGATGTTTTGAGTGCTCAAAAATGCATTTGTTTGAGCTGATGTGTGAGAGCTCGCATTGTCGTGGTGAAGAGTGATTTCTTGGAAGACAACTGACAAACAAATGCTTGTGTAATGTGTACCACTCAGAATTGACTGTTCTGCGTTGTTCTAGTGTTGCGACATGTCCAGTTTTTGCGAAAAAAAACAGGTGACCATTTGCTTGGAAGTGCTTCGTGCGCGAAAACTTTTGGTGGATTTGGCTCATCTTGAAACACCCATACAGTCGACTGCTGTTTACTTTGGGGCTCATACGCGTAAATCCACGATTCATCACCTGTCACGATGTCATACGTGTGGTCTTACGGCAACTGCCTCTACGGGGCGGACCACACCCGTTTTGTCATTTCAAAACGGCCAAAAGCTGCCAATGCCTTCCTGGCAAGAGCCCCGGCTGGAGCCCTGAAGGTTCGATGTATATGTGTGGATACGATATATGTGTTTTTTCGTCATATTGGGAGCATTACATCTCGGCGCGGCTGCTCTCAATTTTACTAATTCGCGCCGGTGTTGAAACAAATCCAGGTCCAGAGGTATGGATTTGTAGTGTCTACAACCAACGAATCGGTTCGCATGCCAGATCAGTGCAGTGTAATTGCTGCAGGGAATGGGTTCACTTAAGGTGTTCGGAGTTACGAAGACAAGGTCAACACTCCTTAGCATATGTTGCGGCAGGTTGTATGAATTCCGGGCAACCCAGGGCTGCTCCCAGCCCACCTTCTCCACCACTGCCCCCTACACCGCCAAACAATATGATAAGGAATGCCAGACCCAGTCTTACGCCTGGCCCTCCTCCTCCAGCAGTTTTCACTGCACTATCTATATTACAGTTTAACTGGCATCAACTGGCATCCACCGAAAAATCGCTGAGATCACACACTTCTTGAGTTCCAACAGAATTCTCATCGCCGCCATCCAAGAGACGTTGCTTCACGCAAACTCGTCTCTAAGCGTCCATAGCGAATATGTTATACTGCGAAAAGATCGACCGGCCGCCACGGATGATTCTCACCCTGGAGGTGGACTTGCCTTCCTAATACACAAGTCCGTACATTACTGTGTATTAGATGTAGTTGCTGACGGTACGGCGGAAATTCAAGCCATCTCAGTTCCACCAGGGAGTACTAATATCGAAATTTTTAATATATATGTACCACCTCATTCCAGTTGCCCTTCAGGCTACCTTTCGATATTGGTCCTCTCCTTTCCGGAGAGCACAGGGTCATCCTTGGCGACTTTAATGCGCACCATGAGCTCTGGCATTCGGACCTCAACAACAATGCCAGGGGTATAACTATCGCCGAATCACTTGACGCCTCAGAATTCTATTCACTCAATGAAGACTCGCCGACAAGAGTCGTGGGCACTTGCAGTAGTTCTCCTGACATAACTATTGTCAGTGCCAGCCTAATTGCTGCTTCCCGATGGGAAGTACGTACCACCCTTAGATCAGATCACCTCCCAATCATTTTAAAAATTGACAAACCAGCGAACATGACTAAGTCTGAGAAGCGAACGTTTGTCAATCACAAGAAAGCCGATTGGGATGGTTTCAAAGCTTACTCGTCGGCGAAGTTCATCGAGCTAACATCACCTACCAACATTCATAAGGCCGAGAAAAATATTAGAAACATCATTACCACAGCCGCGGCACGTTTTATTGCGGCAGGACGTATCCCGAAAGTTCGGCCTAACTTCCCCACTAGTGCCGCCAGATTAGCCGATGAACGTGATCAGATCAGAAGCGCTCACCCTGATGATCCCAGAATTCAGGAGCTTAACTCCGAAATGGACCGACAAGTTAAAGACTATAGGAGGGCGAAATGGAATCAGCACCTCGATGAATGTAACCTCAATGAAGGTGTCAGCAAATTATGGTCTACCGTCCGCGCCCTTTCCAATCCTCGGAAAGAAAAGGGCAACAACGCCATTGAATTTGGCAACACAAAAACCTGCGATCCTCTTCATTGTGCTAGCCTGTTCAATAAACAATTTATTGAACATCCCAAGTCTGACGGCCTCAAGCGCAAAATTAGAAGACGGATTCGCAGCCGGAATGTTGACACCATACCATCTTTTACAGCGGACCAGGTTAAAAAAGTCATCGAGAATGCTAAAAACTCCAAGGCCCTCGGACCAGATGGCATTTCGATGACCATGTTGAAACATCTCGACCTTCCAGCCATCGAGTATTTCACGGCCGCCTTTAACTTGTCGATGTCCACGCTTGCCATCCCTGAAATCTGGAAAACAGGTCGAATTGTTCCCTGTCTCAAGCCAGGGAAGAGCGCAAATCTCGGGGAATCCTACCGCCCCATTACGATACTTCCTCCTGTCGCAAAGACGCTGGAGGCCCTTATTCACCCCACTCTTGTTGCACATGCGAAGCTAGAACCTCACCAGCATGGCTTCAGGAAAATGCATAGTACCACCACTGCCCTCGATGCGACCACTACACGCATTCGTGATGGGCTAAATCAACGCAGTCGTTGTCACAGAACTATTCTGGTGGCAATAGACCTATCAAGTGCATTTGATAAGGTCAATCATTCAATGCTCTTAGCAAACTAAACTTGTTGAATATGCATCTTCCTGCACAAGAGATCCGTTGGATTGCCAATTATCTAGCTGGTCGGCACTCCTTCGCCGAGTTTCGAGGCAAACGTTCTAAGCTTAGGAAAATGAAATTAGGTGTTCCACAGGGAGGGGTACTCTCCCCCACTCTGTTCAACATCTACATGTCCGGCCTTCCCACACCACCTGAAGGAATCGAGGCGATTTCCTATGCTGACGATTGCACCGTACTCGCCACAGGGAATGATAAGAAAGAAATGCGCCTCCGAATTAATCGCTATCTAGGACGATTACAGTCATTTTTTTAAAGCCGAAACCTCACCATCTCTGCGTCCAAATCCTCTGCGACTTTTCTAACCACTTGGTGGGAGGACATCAGATGGGAGATATATCCATCTCCCATATTGGCAACAATTCTGTTCCTACTGTTAAAAACCCCAAAATTCTCGGGCTTCACCTAGAGAACATGATGACGTCTGCGAATCATGCAGCTGTAGTCTGTGAAAAAATTCGCAGTAGGAACAACATCCTAAAAGCTCTAGCTGGTAGCACCTGGGGCAAAGATAAAGAAACCATGCTAGCTACTTATAAAGCGGTGGGTCGAGCGGCCGCTGATTATGCAGCCCCAGTTTGGACACATAGTCTATGTGACACAAACTGGTCCAAAGTTCAGGTCTGCCAAAATGCCGCTCTACGCATCGCGACTTCTGATGTCTGCCCAGGATCACTTACATCAGGAGACAAAATTGATGCCAATACGTGATCACAATCTCCTACTCTCAAAACAGTATCTTGTTGGTCGCTACCGTGAGGATCATCCCAATAATCATCTCATGGACCGAATTCCTCCACCACGACATGTCAGGCGTGGTCTACGAGACCTTGAGAGAGAGGTTCAGGGATACAAACGGGACCCTTACGATGAAGTTACATACCGAGCTGCCATTGCAGCGATCCACACTGAAGAAGTGAATCGGTCTATCGCGAGTTTAGGTGCGAATAGAGTCCTCTCAGAGCGCCCACCACCAATTTCGCCTGAGGAGATTAGGCTCCCGAGAGCCACGAGGGTAACACTAGCTCAACTTCGGTCGGGCTTTTGTTCACGCCTTAATTCGTACCTTTCTCGCATAAACCCGGACATCCAAAACATCTGTCCAAACTGCAATGGTACTCCTATTGATGTGGGTCACTTGTTTCAATGCCCCGCTGCGCCCACTGATCTTACCCCTATATCGCTGTGGGAAAACCCTATCGCAGCAGCTATGTTTTTGTCCTTAGACCTCACGGACACAAACATTGACGAACCATAAATCGTACCCACATAGATGCACAGAGGTTTCACACCTTTCTGCACCGCTACAGGAAGAAGAAGAAGATGTCATAGACGTGTTTCGAAGCACCGCGATCGTATTTTTTGAGCATTTCTTTCGACCAATCGACACAAGCCTTTTTTGAGCGATTGGCAAATTGTGTGGGATCCAACGCGAACAATTTTTTTTGACAGTCATATATGTTCATGCAATATTGAATGTATGCTGGTGCCACTTATGTCAAAGGTTGTCTCAATCTCACGATAGGTCACATGACGATCTTGCAATATCAGTTCGCGCACAGCATCAATTGTTTCCGAAACAACAACTGATTTTGGACGACCTTCATTCGTCTTGGAGTGAACTACGACCTCGATTGAATTCACCATACCATCGAGAAACACTGGTCCTTGATGGAGCTTCATCGCCAAACATTGAATTCAGTTTATTCATGCACTTTTGCAGAGTTAATCCACGTCGAAAGTTGTAAAAAATAATCGCACGAAAATGTTCACGATTTAATTCCATTATTTAAGTAGGTACTAACATCGTCAGTTAACGTGAAATCCATGCAAATATGTACTGTCAAAATTTTGATAATCGTGAAATCGAATTCGCTTGGTGGTACTCACTTCACATGAAAGTCTCCACACCGGTTTTTGACATTTCGCCAGCGAAAATAATGCAGTTGCACTTTATTTCACAATGAAAAGATGTCATCGACAATCAATCAGAACGTGAGTGAACATTTATCTTACATTGAGTGAATAAAAGGCAAGTCTCGACGGCACTGTTTCCACGGGAGACATATATGCAAGTTTTTCGCTCGGTAAACTCAGTACATACCTTTTGGCCGAGATGAATCTTTAAAGTTACTGTAAAAAAAATAGCGCTTGCATGTCAAAACGTTGTGAGTACGTATAACCTCAAAAAAGTCAAACATTACGATAGAGCTGTCAGTTGCCAGATTGCAACCCTAGGGTTGTCCAATCCCGAAATATAAAAGGCAACCTCCTAGTTTTAAGGACTCTTAGAGGAGAAAATCGGTAGCAACTTGAAATATTCCTGTAGTTATGGCTTTGGAAAAATCTAAATGACAAGTTACGGAAAACACGAAAATTTTTCATTTAAGCCCGAATGATTTCGGTTAGGGTCCTTGAAACAGGAAACAAACACCGGATATGTAATGTACTCGGGTGCCCCCTTTACTATGACACCCCGCATGCCCACCTCTGATGAAGAATTAATTAGTGTCCTTTCTGGGACCTTTCCGATCAATTTTTTTTTAGCTAAATGAGTTTTAGATAATGGCACCCTACTGAATCGAAAGGAACCCAAATTAGCCTTTTCTATTTGCAGGCCTGAATTGGGATATTTTGATAGGACTACCAATAGAAGACTTTGTATAAACATTATACTCACGTTTCTACTCACCTTACACTCAATAGAATAGAGGGTTTGAAGATTAAAAGTCGCATAAGGCTACAAATTTACTGATCTTAAGCAATGTACATATGTAACTGTCCATTGGAACAACTTTCAAGATATTTATTTCGCTGATATGACAGGATATTTCGTTGTTGAAACAAATGTCACCTCCCAACCACTCCATGCTCTCCATAAAATGATCTTTTAGTTTTTGTCCATCTCGAAATCGAAATTCATATTTCCTCCCATACATTTATATCTTTTCGCAAAATGATCATCCATAAATACCACTAAACACACACAGTTGTCATATATGCGAACATCCCGTACGATATCATTAATCAAACAATCCTCCCGAAAGAAAAAAAACCAAAGACTTTCTTTTGACATATCCTTTTTTGATGAACCGCAATTTATTCTATTTCACGTGAGATATATAGAGCATTGATCCATCTGAAGTCCATCTCGGCTAGTAAATGAAACGAAAAATGGCTAGTGACGTTCCACTTCGAATAAGGCGGTTAACAAACTGCGAACTGAGATATGAGTGGGCCGAACAACAAAATACTATATTGCATATCCTTCTTTTTGCTCGAAGAAAAAGGTCCTTTTCTTTTTCTTAACGGAGTTCTCTGAACTCGAAACGAAGCCCGGCCTCAACTCATATAAGTTTTGGTTGGATTTTTGAAAAGCCCAAGTATCAAAAAGATACGGAGACCGACCGCCATCATGAGGACAACAAGGACGATATAACAAAAGAACATTTGTCACATCATCTTTTTTTATGACGAGACACATCATCTGAACTCATTTCCTTCGCATTATGACGTGAGCACAGACACAGCAGCACTCATTCTCTTTCTAAGGAGTTTGTTCGCAGTTTTTCTTGATTTCTTTTCTTAAGCTGTTGTTTTTTTGTGTGTATAGTTAGCATTCTGATGTTTTGCGTGCGGATACGAAGGCAATATCCTGCCTATTAGTTTTCCTAGTGAGTATGCTTAATATCATAGCATAGCGTCCCGTAGCAAATGAGCTGAAATGGAAATGGACATCAAGGAAATGGCTTTAGGGTGGTGGCGCTATACTTTGTTTTAGTGAATTTCGTGTACTAGGATGGATTTGGGGGCGATAGTTAAATCAGGCGCACTTAAGGATAAGCCAAAAGATACTTACGGACTTGGAGATATAGACAAATCGATTGGGCAATTACGACGAAAAAGCGAACATTTGGGATATTGGTGCTGTTTTCATCTACTTTTATTAAGCATTGACGTTATCCAAGCAGACGTGCTGGTTTAAAGGATAATTGCGTGGCAGAATACGTTTAGGGCCTTCAATATTAAAATGCTTAAAGTGGAAGTACTTCGATCATCATTTATATCTTTAGTGTAATAACAATTATAGGCAAAATTAAGTGACCCATAACGAATATCGAAACTCATCTAAATTTGCACCTCTTTCAATAAATGGCTTGCAGCCATACGAATTACTCGCCGTAGATAACACATCAACGGTTAACATCATTAAAACAATCTTTAGAGCAATTTACCATCGTAACCCTCGAGTGTGATCCCGTAATCCACTACACGATATGTTCTATGACCTCAATACCGTCAACTTCCTAGTTGCATGAACTACATATGCAATCCCGGTCTCGAGGACATCTCTAACAAGGTCATTTGGTTAATTGAATTTTATCCCAACTGTGTGTGTACAAGTGCTACGACCACTTGCAAGACCTGAAGGATGTATTCCTATACCGTGATAGAATTCAACAACCTGGACACACACCGATACACCTAACCTTACCATGTCGACCGACCTAAAATAAACATCCCACACCCCAAACCACACCGGGAGACGTCTCCTCGTTTTCCAGCTCGAAAAACGTTTTCGCAAAGCCTTCCCATTAAAATCCATGAATATTGATAAGGAACTTAAGTCCTTGCTGTCGTCAGTATACGAACGAACCAGCAGAGCGGAGATGTTGAACTCTCCGCGCGCGTTCGGACGAACCATGCATGCACGATACAAATATGCGAAAGAATTCTCGAGAGCGTACTTGTGACAGCATTCGGAATACTTTGAATGTGTTTTCGGAACCTTCTGAAAACGGATTCGGGACGGAATGGGTTTCAACCGGGCATTCTATGCCTTAAATTGCTTGACTGGAATTCGTAAGTTGCACGGCTTCGCATCTCACGTCCCAATAGGCAAACGAATGGATTCTATCCAAATTTCTCTGAATTGCTGGTAGAGTAAATTACAACAGGGACTGCAAACAAAAGTTTCGTAACATAGAGCCAAACATTTACCGAACATACACATAAACCCACCTTTTCTAGATCGAAGCTACGAATATTCGAATATTCCGTGTTGAAATAGAGTACACGTATACATGTGTGTTCGTTCTAGTGAAAATCGTTGGTAGGAAATTAGCCCAGAGATAGTTTAGCAGGAGCAGAAGTGCATTTGGAAAAACTTTTTGCGAAACATAATTCCACTCTGGCAGCTGTTTTCATTGAGTTGAACTTTCTATAGTAACGAGAGTTGCGGAATTGTCGATGAGCTGCAATAATAAAGAGAGTCCTTACTTACAACAAGTTGCTTCGTCTAAAGCTGAATTTTAAATAAGGGGTGGCAGTTACAGGACTACAATCTCTTCATCAAAGTCTTTTTACCCAGTAGAAAATGTTCACCCGAAACGGCAATACAAGAAGTCGACTTTCGTTTGGCGTTACATGAAGATGAAGTCCAATGAGGCTATGAAGCAAGGATCTACTTCTTCTATCACATGTACACTTGCAGTTTCTACAGCTTTTCGGATAAATTGGTATGCATTTACATTTACGTGTTTAGTATGCAAAATTATGCGAATAATTTAGTAAAATGTAATTTTTTCGGGAAAGCTTACAGCGTTGTACCAACTCTCAATGAATAGAATTCACTATTCTTGAGCACAGACGGAAATAAGTAAAGATTAAAGAATATAATTGCTTTACAATTTGAAAAAGTCTATTGGTCATCACTATCAAAGTAACGGTACAACGCGTTGCCTTCCTATGGCTGCCTGTATACCTCGATTTAACCTTCGGGCGGGCGCAATACTAATCCTAACACGATCGGGCGCAATGCATCTGACAGATTAAGTGCAGAAAAAAGGTTGAAACTAAGTTTCTGTATATTTTAGACTCTTATTTATTGTTGCATTGTCTTTTTCAAAAACTTCTACGAAATTTTAGAAACAAAAACTGGCTCACAAAGCTTGATACTCTTCACATTTTCAATTTTCTAAGAATATTCCGCTTTCAATCGCTTAATATGTAAAAAACCTCTAACAACTCGACCGCTTAAAAAATGTGACCTTATTTTACTAAAAACACACTATTGAACGATTTGGTGAGCCATAAAGTCAACACAACGTTGTTACGCAAGGTGAAGAGTATAACAAGTGGAAATTTTCATAGAAAACGAGAAAATAACACTATCGGGCGCAATACATCTGAGAGATTATTTCGTCCCCTCCCACCCCTCAGACATATAGTAAAGAGAAACTGAAAACTTCTTTCTGTAGTTAATCGATAAAGATTAAGCTACTGTGAGTTTCAGATCTCTCCCTTTTCATATCGCTGATTGGCGCAGCAAAAACTGGTCACTTAATCTGTCAGATGCATTGCGCCCGCCCGAAGGTTAAGGCTGGTACACTACCTTATTTTACTGTCTCGGCAGTCAAGAAGCAGTTTTTTTTCTTACATGATGATGATTGTCAACGAGCAACGATGCCGTAGTCGTCCTCGAAATGTGGCTTCGTCCACTAGACCTGCGTTTACCATCTTCTTGGGCATCGTTTAATTATGGCACTGGGAAAATGCTAAAGCACTAAACATTTTGTCCTTTTTCGTAATTGGGAAGTTTTAGATTTCTCAAATAAGAAAATGACACCGACACGCATTGCACTCGATTTCCCCTTTGATATGAAGCCCAACATGCCTACCTCCTGTCAAGAAAAAATTTGTGGCGTTTTTAGAAGCTTTTTGTCCAATACACAGGGCGCACTCTCAATGCCCACCTATAGAAAACCCAGCATATTGCGTATTCAGAAGAATCTAGTGAAGTAACTCAAACCGGTGACGCATACAGTAGTATAAATGGGTGAGGTTATAAAACACAACGTTCGCGTAACGTTTCACGTTTTCCGAAACGTTTCCTATTGTGTTCTGTAAACGCATAGATCCGGATCAGACTTGGTGTTACCATCGCCATCTCTCGGAAAGTGACAAATGTGACAATTGACACATCACAGCTGATACGTTTTGCTCGAAAATTAAAATTTCCAGTTTTAAACGAGATGCAGATACATTTTATTTTGATTATAAATAGTTTAATAAATAAATGAGGGCGGAAATGCACGGTTCGACGGCAGATTGTAAATTTCTGCCAATCAATCAAGCTATGCCTCGCAAGGGGGCGCTTAGAGGTTCTGTTTGTAGGGAGAAGTTTCTGATCCGTGACGGCCGGTTGATTTGAAACGTTGCGCGAAACGTTGCGCAACGTTGCGTTTTATAACCTCACCCAATGTAACAACCTTCGCCAACAAAATCTTCTCCTGTTTGATCCACCTATAATATTCGGAATGATCTTCACACGGTGGCAACCGGTGCCATTTCGCATACATACTGTAATGTGTCCAGGATACGTCAACCACAAAAAATATTTCCTTAGTTTACACCAGAAGGAGCTAGTGTCGCTAACGAGAAATAGTGTTAATAGCAACGACTTTCCGGAAGTTCCCCTGGAAGTGCGTCACAGAAGTTTCAGGATCATTGAAAACGAGAAGTGGTGTAGTTTATTCGAAACCGACATTTGGAGAGCATGCGAAAGTATTGTTATATTTTTCGTCCTTACTAGACTTTCCAGTGGGCTCGACCAATTTCCGCGTACACAATAATAAATAACACTCGCGTTACTGTATTATTACAACACACAGATATACACGATTTACAATTTTACCAATTACTTTACTAGTTTCCGACATTATTCACGACTAAAACTCCACTAACTGCTACAACTGTAATATATAGTATTACAGTAACGCGAGTGTTATTTATTATTGTGTACGCGAAAATTGGTCGAGCCCACTGAAACGTCTTTACTATATCATATAACAATACTTCCGCATGCTCTCCAAATATCGGTCTCGAATAAACCACACCATAAATACCCCATAACTTTTTTTGAGGTTATGATATAGCGCTTACCGATAAGAACAGCCTCCCTTTCTTGCTCTGCAAGTTCAAGGCTAACTGTTAACAGCTACAGCTCTGTTGGCCTAAACTTCGACACACACTAATATCTTTGCAACAACTACAATGGGTGAGGTTGAGAAACATACAGCTGCGTCAGTTCCGCAAACATGTTCCATTTAATTTCGAATCCACCGACCATTACGAATCAGACATTTTTCTTTACAAGAAGATCCCCAAGCGTCATCTTGCAGATTATCACTTAACTGTTGAAATGAAAAATTTACCATCTGACAGTTGAACCGTGCACTTCCGGCCTAATTTATAGTCGAGAACATATTCTAAACCATTTAAATGCGAAATAAAATGCAACTGAAACTCATTTG
Organism: Microchrysa polita; assembly: GCA_949715475.1. Lineage (NCBI taxonomy): Eukaryota > Metazoa > Arthropoda > Insecta > Diptera > Stratiomyidae > Microchrysa > Microchrysa polita. The sequence continues at coordinate 28,457,747 of OX454417.1, forward strand.
AAACTGGAAATTTAAATAGTTAAACAAAACGTATCAGCTGTGAAGTGTCATTTGTCACATTTTATATTTTCCGTAAAATGGCGATAGGAAAACCGAATCTGATCCGATCCGATGCCGCTTACAGAACCAAATAGAAAACAATCTGCAAAATGCGGCACAGTTTGTGGAACATATGCAACTGTTGTGTTTCATAACCAAACCCAAACCCAATTTCGTCGTCTGCAAAGCCTACCACAGTCATTTGGAGCAGGAGAAACTTGCTAAGATTTATTATCGTTTGGCATGCTTTAATGGACATTGTCCTACGCAGCAGTTTATGTTGAGAGAGCAGAACGGAGACAGTTATTGTTGTTGTTGTTGCAGTAGTGCAGAAAGACATGAACCGCTATGCGTGACTGTGATGTGTTTCAAGTTTCGTTGCTTTCTCGCCTATTGTCTCAAGCAACAAGAACGTAGCAGCTGCAATAGGTTTATATAACGCCTTCAGAGTGAGGTTAGGGTTAACATAACAGGTAACAACCGGTGGTCCACATCATGAGGCGTACCACCGCAGCTCGGGCAAATTCTGGATGGCTGGGTCTAGTCGAGATAGGTAGGAATTGTAAGTAAGGGGTGCGAACACCATCTCGGGAATTCTCTGTCGATAACCATCGATCAGATATTGGAGAGATACGAGAACATTATCTCGCACTTTTGGTTTCTTGATGTAGATGATACTGAGACGACATCAGGTGACAATCTGTAGCGATACGTAGAGCAGCATTCTCACAGGTTGGATCTTATTCCAGTTGGTGTCACAAACGACGTGTGACCAGACTGGTGCTAGCCAGCGATTGCTCGACATATAGCTTTATAAGAAGTGACCAACATGGTTTCTTTGTCCTTTCTCCCCAGGAGGCAGCCCACTGCCCTTAGAATGTTTTTCCTGCTGCGCATTTTGTGCGCTTCGGTGATCTCTGAGCGTTTTTAGAAGACTCAAATATGACATCTTAAGCCTGAGTGATTCTCTAATTCGTCCTCTGACCAGGCAGTTCAGGCGACTGCGCCTAAGCCCCAAAATTTTCTCACTCCACCATAATTTCTTTGAATTGGTTACTTCTTCCATGGCATAGATGCTTTGGAGGCCGTCATTAACTGCCGTGTGTTCTCTATTAGCCTTTGTACCGTAAAACCTTCGATTGGACTGCTTCAAAAGCAACATTTCTTTGCCTCGTTAAATCTCTTTGTATGTAGACCATCCTATGGCATGTGTTTCAGTATTCAGTATAAAGTTTATTGACGTCCAATTTCAAAAAACGATGCCAACGAATTGCTGACATATATGAGTTCTCACATTTACCCTCGTTAATTTTAAGCTTCTGAGAACAATTACGTCAAAAAGGTTTCTACTCCCTCGCCTATTTGTCTCCCGGCTACCGCCGCAATTATCACACGACTTTTTGTACTCGCGTCGTGTGCAACTTCGTCCAGAAGTAGTTCGAAATCAACATGGTTCCATTGTGGTAGAGCGTAGCAGTTGTACACATATATGCTGTTGAACTTTGCTCTTGCAACTCATTTTAGTTCTCCTGACCTGACATATGACCTTAATGATACAAAAAGGGCATTTTCTCCTCACTATCATATGCGACATGGTTTGGGTGTTTCCTAAAACTTATTTAAGTTAACTACTACTCTGAATATGTATCTAGAAAGTCACCACAGGAGAAGTTCATTCCGTTCACTTTAAACGTACTTGGTTAGCTCTTCCCATTAGACCGGGGGATAATTTTAAAAACATGGAGGTTCCAATTAGTTATAGATTCAGATCTACAGATTTCTGAAGATCCGTTCTTGTTCCATCCGGTAATCTTACACTTGCTCGTTTCTCGTTTTTTCTTTGCTTCCGCGTCTTTTGATGTTGAGTGAATTTTTCATTGGATCCAACTAAGCGATTCATGCCGGGTGGTGCCCTTTAACATTTTCCGCCAGATCTGGGGTGTTGCAGGGCTTTGGGCCCCCAAAACTACAAGCCGTACAGTAGAACCACTCCGTCATTCTGCTGGATGAAAACCCCCAAGTCGCGTCATAGAAATTGGGGCAAATACACATGACACGGCCAAGCTTATTTAGAAAATTTCCAAGTGGCAATTCTGGTTTGATCTACCGTAGAGAGTAATGTTAAAAGATAACCTCTTTTGAGTAGGAAATGGAAAAACGTCTTAAGTAGATTGGTTCATGCGTAGGATTTATTTACTTGTGAAAGGCACTAGAACTTTTTTCTGTGAGTTAATAAATACTAAGCCCTGTTATGGTGCACTATTTATTGACTAGTTAGGGGCAAGGTCATGAAATGAGTAATAACGGACTCAAATTTTCTCCAAATCACAATAATGTAGCCGTCAGCGTAGCCAATGGCGATGAAACCCTGCGCTTCATCTAGCGACAGTAATCCATCGCCAGGGACCCTCAGTAAAGATGAGAGTACACGTGTTTGGGGTAACCATTGATGGACTTGATGATTAGGGTGTGAACCCCACCGAGACGCGATTTCACCTACCTCTTAAAACGATATCGATCCACCTAATAGTAAACAAGAGTATCCACCCTCATACCGAGGACTCTGGCTATGACTGGCTTCACATAGTGTTGATGAGCCTGTGAAGCGTCGCTACCAACGACTTGCCCTTAATATAGACACATTGAGTATGATGTACAGGTTTGTTTCTTACGTCCAACCCTCTGACTAGTAGGTCTACAAAAGCTTTGCTTTGCTATTTATCTATCATTTGTTCAATCCATTATTATTCCATTTTTTACCTACTCGGCGTCAAAAGTATGGGGCCACCCGCAACTTTCGAACTCTAACCCAATTTTCTCAAAAAGTATAAAAGTTACAACTATGAAAGTTATATCTAAAGGAAGTGCATTTTATGGCAATTAAAAGGAATAGAAACACATTGGGGTTTATTCATTTATTCATCATCAATGTGGCACGATAGCCCGACGTCGGGCCTTGGCCGCCTGAATCGTTGACCTCCAATTGTCGCGGTTACGTGACCTCGTCCTCCAGTTTCGGAAGCCCAGCAGCTGGTGGGCGTCTTCACCTAAGGAGTTCTCCCAGCGAGCTCTCGGTCGTCCACGCAACCTCGCTCCGTCAATTCGTTGTGCGTTCATAACTTTCTTTGGCATGCGATTGTCGTCCATCCGTTGTACATGCCCCGCCCATTGCAAACGTTGAAGCTTCACGATTTTCGATACTTCCAGCTCATCGTACAATTGATACAACTCATGGTTGTACCGGATACGCCATTGGTCTCGCTCGCGAACGGCCCCGAAAATTCGCCGAAGGACCTTTCGTTCGAATCGGTCTAGCAAAATTTCGGAGGCTTGGGTGAGGGTCCATGTTTCGCAGCCATAACATCGCACGGGTCGGATGATCGTTTTATACACGCGGAGCTTCGTGTTCCTGTGCGCAAGTTTCGAATTAATTATAGGGAGGACCGAGAAATATGTCTTATTGGCTAGTTGTATCCGTCGCTTAATTTCGTCGGTTTCGTTTGCGCCCTTGATAAGTTACAACCCAGATCAGGGGCGAACCCAGGAATTTATTTCGGGGGGTGATTTGTATTTGCAAAGTGGCTCATGAAATCCAACGCTTTAAATGTTCTTAGACCTTAGGCTTAAGAGTGGCCATATATGTACTGTCCGATCGATTGACCAAACGCCCGTACAGCACAAACACTATGCAATTTATCGCGCAATCTGATTCTGTGTCCACACGAGACAACACAACATAGCGAAAATTATATATTTTGTGGCGATGGTAGATCCATTGCTACTTTCGATGGAGAATTTTCGTTCGACTTCGTCATTTTGACAATTGAAACTTGAGAAGTCTGCGCTATTTAACCCTGGAATACTAACATGACCGGTTAGGGCGTTATTACTAACAACACGTAATTTTGACGTCTTCATATTTTCTCACAATATTTTCCCAGTTTACATATTTTACCCAGCTTATCATTTTTCACTGACACAGACAAAAATTATTAGACCAAAATATGCTCTTAATTTTAAAATATACAAGTGCGTTTCAGAGACGAACTATTCGGATATTTTTATTATTGCCGTTGAAGCTCCACGTCAAATAGGCGTAGTAGCATCTAGAATTGCTAAGCTTACCGCCATAGACCACAAACATGATGCTGCCACTCACTTGGACATACAACAACTAACTGGGGAAAGCAGAAGCACTGCTGCAGTCACTCAGTGATTAGTGAACCAGACTCGTGGAACTGCGTATACACATTATAATGTGAGCGAACACGTCAATTTTACGTACTGTTAGTAATTGTATTGTATGAAAAATTGCATGGCAATATGTTCCAGACGTCCAATCAAAAAAATGGATTAAAGGTCACAAACACCTTCCAATTTATCGGGCAATCAAAAAGTTGCTTCCATCGATTGGAAGGTCTATGGGCATTTTAAAACGATAGTCTGACGTCGGACATAGTGAAAATCATCACTTAGGTATTTGATTTATCAATAAAGATATGTTGTGTGAATTTTATTCATACCTATAATTTTTATTTTAAAATTTCGGGGGTGTTTCATCCCCCAAATCCCCCCCTTGGGTTCGCCCCTGACCCAGATAGTTGAAGTTGTCTACATACTCGATATTAAGGTCCCCCACTGTGATGCTTGAATTTGCTGGCGTTCTTGTTTTCGATTGCATCATGGCCTTTGTTTTGCTTTCGTTGATATGTAGTTCAACTTCCTTTGCGGCGTTATTGAGGTTATGCAGAAGGCTTTCTGCATCACCCAACCTTCGAGACATGATGTTGATATCGTCGGCGTACGCTACTAATTGAGTCGACTTGATAAGTAGCGTTCCGCTGCTGTCCATATTCATATCTCGAATTACATACTCCAAAGCAAGGTTGAAGAGCGTCGGCGCCAGCCCGTCGCCCTGCTTGAGTCCAGTACGAATTTCAAATAGGTCAGTGAGTCGATTCTGCACTCTGAACTGCGAGACGGTATTAGTCATCGTCATCCTTGTGAGTCGCACTAACTTTGCCATATATATATATACAGTGAAACTTCCCTTAACGGACACTTCCCAATAGCGGACATTTCCCTATAACGGACAAATTTTGATTCCCCGGCAACGTTCCTTGTGTTTCTTGACATTGAATACTTCTATAAAGCGGACACTCTCAATAACGGAAGCGGACAACCTTTTCGTTGATTTTCCCTTGCTGCATGTTCTCTCTATAGCGGAAACTATGTACATACTAAAAAAAAATTTCAACAAAAAAAAACTTTTGCTTGTCAGCTTTCCCCTTTTTAGTAATTATTTGTTTCCGTCTTTTTAGTAATTGTCTATTTCACTTCCACTTTCGTCGTTTGTGCGATTCTTTTGGCTTTCTTTTTTTGCTATTTCGCCCTTCTCGCTTTGCTTAGAATAGTCCTGCTGCACATGCTGAATGTTTACCTTGCTCGTACTCATATCTTTTTTTTGGCTTCGTGTCTATTGTTAACAAGTGTGTTAAGTGTGAATTATGTCGCGAGTGCGTTTAACACTTAAAGAAAAAGTTGAAATTATTCAGCTTAGGGAGCGCGATAAATTAAGTGTTTGGGCGGCAGCCACGAGATTTCATATAAGAAAAACGCAAGTAAGCGAAATTTTAAAACGCAAAAAGGACTTCTTGAAAGAATACGATAAACACGGGAACGATGGAAGCCGGAGAGCCTTTCCAAAAACGGCTGGCTTGACAATAGACAAAGCCGTTTTCGAATAGTTTTGTCGTGCGAGGGCTGCAAACATCCCCATTTCCGGTCCACTTCTTAGAGAGAAGGCACATTCTAAATAAACGTGTGATAATCTGAAATTTCCTCTGTTGTTGTTGTTTTTCTTCATCTTGGTACCATTCTCTCTTAATAGCGGACACTTCTCTATAACGGACAAAATTTTATTCCCCGTAAGTGTCCGTTATAGGGAAGTTTTACTGTATATATATATATACCAAAATTCAGCATAATGTTGTACAGTACACTTCGATCGATACTGTCGTATGCCTGCTTGAAGTCGACAAAGATTTGGTATACGTCGATGTTATATTTATGTTATATTCATTTATTAAGCGTTTATTAAAGGTTTTACAAATGAGAGTCGTTTCGAGTCGTTTGACGAACTTGTAATAAGAATAACCATGTGAAAAGCTCAAATTTAAGCTGAAAACAAAGCAAAAATTTGTGTTTGGTCAGTATTTAGTGTTCCCTCCCCTTGCTCGAATAACTGCTAGCATCCTTGTATTCATAGACCTCACGAGGCTGATGATGAAGTCTTGGGGAATTGCATTCTACTCCTCTTCAATTGCGATTCGCAGCTCTGGAAGCGTTGTTGCAGGAACGCGGGCTCGAATCTGACGTTTCAGCTTATCCCATAAGTGTTCTATTGGATGCAAGTCCGGACTTTGAGCTTGCCAGTCCATCGTACGAATGCTGACGTCCTCAAGATAGTGGGTCACCACATGAGCAACATGAGGCCGTGCATTATCCTGCATCAACAGGAAATTATGTCCGATATGATCCGCGCAATGTACCACATGGACTGCAAGGAGTTCATTGATATAGCGGTGTGAAATAAATTCACGTGTATGGCTCGGCCTCGGCGGTTCGATGAAAACTAGTGTTGTATGTTCGGTTAGCGAAATACCGGCCCAAACCATTACATATCCTACTCCATAATCAACAGATTCCGTGATACAACACTGAGAATAACGTTCTCAAGGGCGACGGTATACTCTCTGACGTCGGTCATTTTGATAAAGACTCACCCTAGTCTCATCAGTAAAGAGTGGAGTAATACTCTTCTAATATCCAATCCCTATGCTCCTGAGCGAATTCGAGTCGTGGTCGACGGTTCTGCTCAGCAAGTCTCCTGTTAACGGTAGAAGAACTTATAACGACTTGGACTTGAACTGCGTTGAGGCGGCGATTTCGCAGAACATTGAGTTTGATATAACGATCAGCTGCTGCTGATGTATCCCTTGGTCTGCCCGTAACTGGTCGCCGATCGAATGCTCCATTCTCTAAGTGTAGAGTTTGAATATGGCAATGATGTAAAGAAACTATAAATACATGTAAAATGAAATAAAGTTCTCTCTCTCTGACAGTGTGTCAAACATAAACCACGCGTTTTTATAACCAGCTGCAGGTAATATATTACAAATTGGCGACGAGGTTCTACGAAAATGTCGGTGAACAAAGAGGAAACCAAAAAGAAGAAAGAAGAAACCATAGAAGCGAAAGTACCTTTAAACACGTCATTTTCGGAAGAAATGCTGAGAAGCATGAAAGTATTCCACGCATCACAAGTGCCAGAATTTAACCCCCGTTTACAAAAATGGGAAGAATGGCAGGAAAAGTTCGAGATTTCATTGGAAGACAGCGATGTACGAACACCAACAGCAGCTGGTTTATTGAAAGCACTGGGAGCAGAGCCATACGCCTTATTAAGAGCAGTGTGTGATCCAGTGAAACCAATCTCGAAATCTTACGCGGAACTGTGCGATGTATTAAACACGCATTATTCTCCGCCAATTATACTATTCCGCGAAAGATTGAAATTCCACACGGCTACAAAAGATCCGGGTGAATCGGTGACCGCGTGGTATGCTCGAGTGAAGCAACTCGCGCTAAAATGCAAGTTCAAGCATTTGGACGAGTTTATACGGGATCGCTTTGTAATAGGATTTGCAAAAGAAGAAGGTGTTTTCGATAAACTCTGCGAGGAAACCGAAAATCTTTCGACGGAAAACGCGTTGAAGAAAGCATTAATATGCGAGACGAAAATGTCGTCAAAATGTGCCGACCAAGTCAGCTATGTGCAGCAGCGAGATGCAAACCGCGACTGGGGCAACTTAACCAAAAAGAAACAGGGACTGAGGCAAGGCAGCAATCCAGAAGGAATGAACAGCAAAGGTCAGTCATCGAGGAAACCGTGCCGTCATTGTGGATGGCGAAATCATGATTCAAGTGCCTGCAAGTTCAAGAAAAGTATTTGCCACTCGTGTTCTAAAATTAGACATCTATCATCAATTTGCCGGAACAAGAACAGTAAAACAAAGATCAATTTTGTCGATTCTAACACATCAACTAATTGTTTCAATTCTAATAATGATTCGTCTTTTCCTTATAATAAAACAGGTTTATGCGCAAATGATTTGAAAGGAGCTCGTTCTGATGATGACTTCAATGTTTATAATATCGTCGGTGGTCAAGCAACGAAAGACTTCATGCTAGATGTCGAAATCGAAGGGGTCAAATATAATGTCAAGTGCGACACAGGAGCACCTTGCTCGTTGATGCCAATTATAGAATTCGACAAGCAGTACAATCGATCAAAATTACAGCCAACTCAAGAGTCGTATTTTGATTACGGCGGTCATCGTATTAAGTTTGTAGGTGAATTTTATCCAAACATTAAGTATAACGGGCGGACAAAAGTGATTCGTATGATAGTGACAGATTCGGATCGGCTAATTTTGTTAGGTGGGAATTTCCTAAACGCGTTTTATTTCAAATTAGTTCAGTGTCAGGAAACCGTAAACCATATATCAGTCAGTAACTGTCTTGCACGAATAACTGAAAGTATTAAGCAAGAATTTGCCGAAGTTTTTAACAACGAACTAGGTCAATATAGTGTAACCAAAATACGATTAGAAGTCAAAGAAGGTACGAATCCAATTTTCTTTAAGCCGCGCCCTGTACCGTTAGCTTGGCGTACGAAAATCGAGAGCAAATACCGGGAGCTAATGTCCGTGGGTATGATAGACCGGTCGATAACTCAGATTGGGGAATACCAATTGTTCCAATCTTAAAACCATCAGGAGATATTCGCGTATGTGGTGACTACAAAGTTACTTAGTTGATGTCAAATATCCCTTACCTCGTATTGAGGAGGTTTTTGCTTCATTGCAAGGGGGGAAATTATTCACCAAGTTAGATCTGTCTAACGCATACAACCAACTGGTTCTTGATGAGGAGTCGCAAAACTTGTGTGTTTGGAGTACACATATGGGTTTATTTAAGATGAAGCGACTGCCATTTGGAGTCAAGGTAGCAGGGGCGATTTTCCAGAGGACAATCGAAACGTTATTACGTAGCATTCCTTATTGCATGAATTTCATGGACGATATTGTCGTCACTGGTCCTGATTTTAAAACCCATGTTGCCACTTTGAGAGCAGTGCTTCAAAAACTCCAAAATGTAGGTTTGCGATTAAATTCACAGAAATCAATATTTTTCAAAGAACAAATTACGTATTTAGGCTTTAACATTGATGCTAATGGGTTATCTAAAAATCATGATAATATCCAAAGTGTATTACACGCCCCAGTTCCTAAAAACGTTTCCGAAGTTCGTGCATTCACAGGTATGGTGAATTATTATTCAAAATTTATACCAAACTTTGCCAAGAAAATGGAGCCGCTATACAGATTGTTGCGAAAGGGGGAAACATTTTATTGGTCAAGTGAAACTAATCGCTCATATGAATTATTAAAACGCGAAATTACTTCGGATCAAGTGTTGGTCCACTTTGATCCCCAAAAACGACTGACGCTTGTGATACGGCTATAGCCGGAGTTTTATCACACGAATTCTCAGATAAATCTTTACGTCCGATAGCTTTCGTATCGCGAAGTTTGTCAACCTCTGAAAGAAAATACGCTGCAATTCAAAAAGAAGCATTGGCGATTGTTTTTAGCGTGGTGAAATTGCAGCAATACTTAGTTGGAACAGATTTTGTTTTGCAAACTGACCATAAGCCGCTCATTAGCATTTTTGGAGAAAATAAGGGATTACCAGTAATGGCAGCGGCACGCATGCAACGCTGGGCTTTTATTTTATCCGGTTTTAATTACAAAATAAAATATGTAAAAGGTAAGGAGAATCAGGCTTTATCGCGTATTCCGCAACAGACCAACATTATACAAGAGTCGGATGAGGCTAGTTATATTAATTATATCGATTTAGAAAGTCATTTTCATTTGAATTTTGAAGATATTTCACGCGAAACAAGGCGCGATCCTATATTATCGAATATACTTCATTCAATACAAACTGGTAATTTGAAACTGTTGACGGGGGATGAATTTATCGCATATCGCAACAAAGACGCAGAATTATCCGTAGAATCTAACTGTGTATTGTGGGGTTATCGTACGGTAATTCCATTGAAACTTCGGAATTCGATACTCCAAGAGCTACACACATCTCATTTAGGTATAGTTAAAACTAAAGCTTTGGCAAGATCCTATTTATGGTGGCCAAAACTCGACAAGGACATCGAAAATTTGATAAAAAACTGTCCATCTTGCAGAACCATGCAACCAAGTCCCGAAAAATGTTCGTTTATTCCCTGGCAACCAACTACTTCTCCATGGTCGCGTATACATCTTGATTTTGCAGGTCCGATTTGCAACTACCACATTTTTGTAATAGTGGATTCGTGGTCTAAGTGGACTGAAGCCTATTTAACTAAAAATTTAACCACTTGATTTGTTATAGAAACACTTCGGGACATATTCTGCAAATTCGGTCTAGTGGACACTATTGTTAGTGACAATGGGAGACAATTTACGTCGTCTGAATTTCAGCGATTTATCAAGTTGAATCGCATTCGTCATATTTTGACTGCACCTGGCCATCCAGCCACAAATGGCCAAGCAGAAAATTCGGTTAAAACCATTAAAAAGGCAATTTATGCCACGTTGAATGACACAAAACACAAGGATAGTCTCAAAACGATTCTTAATCGATTTTTGTTTGATTACCGCAATGCAAAACATTGTACTACGGGTGAATCACCATTACTTTATAATGTTTGGACGCGAGCTTAAGACTACATTTTCTCTCTTAAAACCACCTTTAACTCAAAATCGAATTATTGCAAATCAGGAAAAGAATATCATTAATTCCAAAGGTCGACGAAATTGCTCGTTTGAATTAGGTCAGAAGGTCGACGTACGCGATTATACAAATACAAATAAAGCAAGCTGGATACCAGCCGTGGTTTCCAATCAATTGGGTCCTCGAAATTACGAATGCATTTTAACTAATTCAAACAGATCAATCAAGAGGCATTTAAATCAGATTCGTTCATTTGGTAATGATTCTAATTCTGATGTTGAAGCTAGTTCGCATCACACAACAATCGAGGAAGGTGCAACTGTAGCTGCTCAAGATATTGTAATCGACAACGAGGGAGGAAAGGATATCGGCATAAGTCAGTCAGGCATGAGCACAGATAAGTCACAGTCAGACGAGCGTCCAATCAGAGAAAGTGCGCGTAAAGTATTAGAAAATTTGAATTCGCAAAGACAGCGCAAATTAATTTAGAGTACCTACTCATAGAAAACTTACTAGGGGGATTCATGCTCGCGTTCGTATATTGAAATACGATGTTATATCGTATTTCAGTTGTCATTAAATTCAAAAGTCTGTTATTTCTCTCCGAATACGATACCTGAAATAACATTTTGTGCTGGGGTGTTATTTGAATATCGTATTTGGCATAGTATGATATGAGTAAAAACTATAATTGCCTATTTGTGTTTTTGTGGAAACAAAATTTATCCTTTTCGACCTGTTTTATTTATGGTGTAGGTGTTTTATATATTATTGAGTTGTTTAGTATTGACGGATTGGGAATTTAAGTTTCAAATGAACTACCGTATGATATCGGTGGAGGGGTGAAAGAAGTAACATTTGTGGAAACATGCATTCCATTCCGTTTGTGAGACATGGAAAAAATGAGTTGTGGCATTTGAAAGAATGTATCGATGGATGGAGAAAACAGGTAGAGCTTGTGGAATATGCATGCATGAAGCGGTGTACCGCTGTAGGGCGAGCAAAACAGACAATTTTTTTTACTTAAAATTTGGAATCAGCTGCCCAAAATTGCGTTAGTGATTCCGCGGTTGACGGTTATTTCCGGAGAAAACTGGGTTACTTTTGGGCCAGCAATCCAAATTACTTTCTTGTCATACTCTTCGCTCATTGAGTGGAAGGGTATATTAACTTTGTCATGAAGTTTGAAACGCATTGAAGGAAGCATCTCCGACCATATAAAAAGTATATATATATATATGATCAGCATGACTTGGGGAGTCGATTGGCCGATGTCAGTCTGTCCGTCTGTCTGTCTGTTGCGACGCGTTTTACTCGGCCAATTTAAAAGCTATGATGCTGAAATTTTGTACAAATGCTTCTTTTTGCTGCAGGCAGTTTGTATGTTTGAATCGGCAAAATCGGACAATGGGGTCATGGGGCTGCCATACAAACCTAAACCCCCAAATTAGGTTCTTCTAAGAAACATTTTTAGCATCACAAATTTCCCAAACCTTTGATTAAATTATTCCAAGTAAACCTCACTCAAATACTGTTTTATCGGAGCCATGGAACTTATGGAGAAAACGGAGAAAACTAGGTTACCACTCTTGGGCTAGCAATTCAAATTTCTTTCTTGTTTTTGACCCCAAATTTGGAACCTGTGACCAAATATTACCTTAAAGTTTTTGCCGTACCGATTCGACGTGTATTTCTCGAGAAAAGGGGATAATTATGGGGCAGGCACAAAATGTTTTCAGCATTGGTCTCACGATTCAGTGACCAAAAATTACTTTAGTGCTTCTATTACGCCAATTGGAGTACTTTCAAAAAAAAATCCGGGAACCACTCTTGGGCGGGCTACTTTCAAGCTTTACTTCTCTCTAGTACTAACCTTTTTGCGAAGTTCGAGTATGAGTATTATGCTGGAAACAGACTGGGTGCAGCAACAGCAGCAGAAACGTCCAATGCATTTTAAATGGGAGACGTCATATTGGCAGCAAAATCTTTTTATAGCTGTTGCAACATGACGTCACTCATTTAAATTGCATTGGACTGCATTATCATTGCTGCTGCTGTTACTGTTTCTGCATCCATCTTATTTCCGGCATTAGTATTCATACGGCCTATGCAGAATGTAGGCAAACATATACTTTTCCTGCTCTCGTGTGCAGTCGTCACGAGAGCAGAAGTATATTTTTGCCTTTTTTGTATACTTTCACTCATTAATTCATACTCACAACTAATGTCAAATACACGGCAATTATACGTTGTATTGAATGTTTGTTTACTTTCCATAGTTACGCCATATTTTGCTTGGTTACGCCATCATATGAAAATGCGTAATGATTTTTTCTAGTTTGCATATACAGTAGAATCATTACCTAATTTCACACGATGGCATAACCAAGCAAAATATGGCGTAACTATGGAAAGTAAACAAACATTCAATTTGATACAATACACTTTGGGAGAATTCACATTGTAAGACAAAACCGGACGGGTAAACTTGCAAGACAAGAACTATCGTTCTTACAATCTGAATTGCACAATGCTTGTCTGCTGGCCAATACAAAAGCTCTCGCCGTCCGTTTATTAGCACAAACAAACACCCGGCGAGAGCTTTTGTAGTGGCCAGCAGACAAGCATTGTGCAATTCAGATTGTAAGAACGATGGTTCTTGTCTTGCAAGTTTACCCGTCCGGTTTTGTCTTACAATTTGAATTCAGCCATTGGCCGGGTTTCTGATAGCTCTTATTCAGTACCTGTCGGCTGGTTAGTCTTATCGCGTAGAGAAGACACACAATATTCAGAAAGCTTTTCCATTATATTGAATGGCATTCTATAAGAGTTTTGAGAGAATGGCTGAATTCAAATTGTAAGACGAAACCGGACGGGTAAACTTGCAAGACAAGAACCATCGTCCTTACAATCTGAAATGCATAATGCTTATCTGCTGGCCACTACAAAAGCTCTCGCCGTCCGTTTATTAGCACAAACAAACGGACGGCAAGAGCTTTTGTAGTGGCCAGCAGACAAGCATTGTGCATTACACATTGTAAGAACGATGGTTCTTGTCTTGCAAGTTTACCCGTCCGGCTTCGTCTTACAATGTGAATTCACCCAATGGCATTGTACTGAAGCTATCGGACAATGGTGTGCGTCTATGATAAGACTAAACAGCCGATAGCCACTAGATAAGGGTCCATTCTCTCAAAATTCGTATCGAATGGTTAGTCTTATCGCATAGAGAAGACACACACAATTTTCAGAAAGCTTTTCGATTATATTGAATGAATTTTTTTGTTTAATTCGCATAATTATGCTATCTTCTGCTCATTTACGCAGTATGCAACTGCGCAATGATTTTTTCAATCTAAGATGATGGCGTAACCAAGCAAAATATGGCGTAACAATGCAAAATAAACGAAAATTCCATTCAATACAATGGAAAAGCTTTCTGAATATTGTGCAAACAGGACCCATCTGTATTACATTAGTAGACCTATAGATCCGTTCGCACACTCATAGATCTGTCCATATTCCTCTTGATGTAGGCCTTCCAGTTCCCGGCTGTGCCCACTGGCGAACCTCCATTATAACTGTGTGCCATACCGCAACATAAACGGTAGTGTCTCCCCCACATCTCGATCGAGAGCGACGACCAACAGCAAACAAGATTAAGTTGAAACACGGTGACTGCTCCTTTCGGCACAGCTAAACGAAAGAAACTACACCATACACCAGATATAAATGCTTGATGTTGGATTGCATATACATTTTCACTGTTGAATATTACATTTCTATCCAAGCTACTACTTTTTCGGCTGCCTGTCCCGAAATCTTATTCCGCTTTGGATTTATGCTGAAGTCCTGGTCATGGCAGCGTTCATTTTGAGCCCATAGCATTAGAGGGATAAATCTGTTTGAGCATCTACCTTTTTCATTGAAGAAAACCTATGTTGTAGATAAGCATAGTGTCCACCGGTAATCAAGCATCAAGCCTGTTATTTGACCAAAAATAACATACCTAATAAAAACACGGGTTCGGGCTTGTTATCGAATACGAGAACTAATATAGGCAGAATAGGGACAGAAAATACGAAAATCGTATAAAATTTACTTTTTTCCTAGTAACCAGGTTGTTTTTAATTGAGCGGAAAGAGAGACTTTCTCGCAATTCTCATTTAAAATTATAATTATGACACATAAAACGAAAATTTGTGATTTTTTTTGTCAAAAAATCAGCTGTTCATTGTTGTTGTTGCATAGTATAACATAGTATTTCATATACGACTAGGATTTTTGGGGCGTTCATTCAAATTTTGTTGTGTTATAATACTCAAATACGCAATAACAAGGATTTCTGATATACGAAGCGAGCATGAATCCCCCTATTATTTTTAATTTTATTTTATTTTCACATTGTTAGTTTTTTTTTATTGAAGCGCATTTATTTAATTGAATACAATAAAGCTTATGTGAGGAGATGTAGAGTTTGAATATGGCAATGATGTAAAGAAACTATAAATACATGTAAAATGAAATAAAGTGCTCTCTCTCTGACAGTGTGTCAAACATAAACCACGCGTTTTTATAACCAGCTGCAGGTAATATATTACACTAAGTATCGTCTGTAAACTCTTTGCACCGATGATCTGCTGATTCAAAATCTCTGAGCGACCTCACGTTGTGCAAAGCCTGCTTGAAGTAGTGTTACAACTTGAGCTGCTTTCTCCGGTGTCGTAATCATCCCTGCAAGAAATCGCTAACCGAAACTACAACCACATTCAAAGCTTTGTCTGAGAAAACGCACACAAGCAAATATTTTACATACTTTTAGTTTCCCCAAGGAGGGAAATTTGTGCTCCATACGGGCAATGCTCAGCACATAGTTATTTTGGGGGTATCGATACCTGCAAAATCCCTAGTCATCCGGGTGCTTATAGTGGAATATTGTGAAACGCAATATCCACCATTCTCGCCAGCAGTTTGGCTGAGTAATTTTCTGGCAGCTAATTTTTTTGAAAGTTTCCTAATTGTATTTACAATTTACATTATAGGTACAATTTCAATAAAATTGTTCAACTAACTTGACTTGTTGGCTTATAAAATGCACTTCAAATATTTGCAAAATGACATGTTTGAAATGCATTTTATAAGTAAAATCATCGAAAGACTAATGGACTACTCGGTATTTATAGGGTATTCTGCATGCATTTTACCCACATATTATCGGTTATTGAAGTGGAAAGACTAACCCGTTTTCGTAGGGTATTTACCACGAACTTTATCCAAATAATACCCGGTTTGCATAGGATATTCACCATGCATTTTACCCAAATAATGCCAGATATTATGTGTCGAATAACCAGTGAAAGTCTTGTGAATTTGACCATATTGGATTGTGAGGGGAAGTCACACGTATGAGTACTGTGTGAAGTATATAGGTGAATTTTTTCCCGACGCTGTATGTGCACTCACCGGTGATTTTAACCAAAAGGCTAACCAGGCATTAACCGGCTATTTAACCAGTACCTTTCTTGCAGGGATTATTGGTTAACAAAAGTAGCAAAAATACACGCGTCCAAACAAGCAACAAATAACAACTAAAGAAATTATTAAAACATGTAGATGAAAATAACGGTAAGCGCGAACTATAGTCAAAACATAGCAAATCGTTAGCATTGTGTTTATTGTTTGATTGCTATGTGAGTTAACGGTACTTTAAATAAAATTGATAGTCATTTAAATTGCCATTAAATGCACTTTCTGTGAATATAACTTTCACAGTTGTAAGTTTCATACTTTTTTAGAAAATTGCGTTAGAGTTCCAAAGTTGCGGGTGGCCCGAAACTTTTGACGCCGAGTTTATATATGCTAACACCAACTTTATTATGAATTCCTCATTTGGATAATCCATTATTTCTGATTTGAAACAATATCTTCGCGATTAGTGTCACTGATTAATGACTCACTGACGACACCCAAGAGAAAACATCTTCCATTATCCTATATAGGTACTATAGGCTCCAACATTTTCGCACAGGATATCAAGAGTCCCTTGTCTCTTGCTTCTCTGTGTACAACATCTGAAAACTCTTTCTTCCTGATTTTGATTTTCAACTCGTTCTCGTGATTCCTCCTCCCGAACTGCGGTGTTTCGACATTTATAATCTCCTTTATACAAATTATTTGTACGTGAACAGACTTAAATAGGCGACTACCGCGTTAACGCAAAATGCGAGGAACATCGAATTAGCAATAGCAGAATAGCACACACTAGCGTGAGTCTGAATACAATAGAGGCGCAAAGCGTCGACCCCTGAAACTCTGCAATTAGAAACGACTTATGATGTTAATTACTTGTTTTACTGGTCATTAAATTGCCGTGACGTTAATTGAACAATAAGTCACAGAAACCTATTTGGAATCCTATTTGCGTATGCCTCGACTACACTAGTTGCAAGTTGATGTATAGTGTTCGTATAGGGGGCGACATTCCGGAAGCGATAGCGGACTCGGCTGAACACAACAAGGATTCAGGAAACACTTTTTATCCGGAAGTTGAGCGGGGAGTTTTTGGATTATAGCGCCGCAGTGGACATTGGGAGGCTGGAATGAACTTTGTTACTTACAGTGGCACTTGATACATGGAGAAAAGCATGCGGAAGCGAAAGTCATTTTGATGTTAATGGATGCTATTAATTATTGGGAATGGCGCGACAAATTGAATATCGTTCACATTAATTTAATTTTCTTTAACCTAGGGACCACGATTTTCGGTGAAATTATAAGAAAAGCATTTGCAATAATGTAATAGAAAGGGCAGATAAAAGTATGTACAATGGGTAGTCACTTTGTTAGGAACACTCTAAATTTGAAATATAGTACGCACCGGATATTATAATCTTTCTATTAAACGAATACAAGAAATTTCTCGACAATATTGTTAAGAAAAATACATAAATGAAATTGACATTAATACACACATAAATTGTGGGATTTGCACCATTTTGCGTGACTTCTTTTGTGTTACAAACAATCGTACGTTTCACTCACAGTATTATGTTAATTGATATTAAAGAATGTTTTCAACCTTTTATAGAACAAAAATTAGTTAAAATCATGAAAATTTATTGAATTGAAAGTTCCCATACATTTAAATGGGGGCCTAGAGTTCTAATAAACGGTAAATTACCGACGCGCGCCCGACTTTGGTACCAAATGAGGCACTCCTGAATGAAAGTTAATCAGTGATTTTAAAATCGGGATCTGCCTACTGTACTCTGTATATCAAACATTTTTCTGCCGGATTTATTCACTTACTGGATATAGGAAAGAAGCATCTGGATATCATCCTAAAGAAGAGCCTCAGACATTATTATTATTATTTTGGACTTTGAGGATCCTATAAACAGGATTCAAAATGCTCCAATTTACGTCTAAGTCGCAACGACAAATCATCTATTTTGGTATCCCTATGTCTTGAAAAATCAGTAGGTACCTACAGTCCTAATCACAGGTCTTTGATGAGATCTGATAACTAATTTTGATATTATAGATACAGCTGATTTCGGGAAAAATAATGAAAAAATGCCAATACGTATCGTTTAAATTTCAATTTAAAAAAATCGCCAGATTCATTTGCTAAAGTCAGAAGATTTTTTTATAGATTCAAAATAGTTATAAAGTAGTCATTACGTGATTTAAAGTTGCAAAATGCGGTGGAGAAATGTTTTCTTTTTTGTTTTTGATTATGCTTTTCGGGTGCTGAACTTTAATCCGGAGTTTCCCACCAAAATGTTGCTGCCAAACAGGGCCAAAACCTCAAAAACCCTAAAACTTTGGGAGTGTCCGTCAGTTGGCACGATAACTTCCAAAATTATAAAGCTAGCCGTTTAAAATTTCGGTCAGATGTTTGGTTTGATAAACCCTTGGACGGGATTGGAAATTGGCCAAATCTGACCAAGGGTTCCCCTACCTCCTATACAAATGACCCTCCATGATAATTTATTTCAAACATAATTTCCGACAGAGTATCGCATGGGCCAAATCTGACCAAGGGTTCCTCTACCTCCTATACAAATGACCCTCCATGATAATTTATTTCAAACATAATTTCCGACAGAGTATCGCAAGTGACCTGAAACTTTGATCAATACCTAATTATGACATATTATGCCAGGAAATTTAAACAAAATTCCAAATTAGGGGAAAGCTGGATTTTTACATGAGCCTTAAAAAGATCCTAAACAAGACCCTAAAAGTCCTCGTCTCTACGAGTGCCGCTAGCGGTGCTACAGAGAGTCAAAGACCCTCGAAAACAGTTTTTTTCTGAAAATCTCGATAACGGTAGCAAATACAAAAAAGTGTATGGCAAATTTGAAGCTCTTGTGCTTTTTCAATAGACGATGGAATTACAGAATACGTTTGGGCACTCCTAAGGGTGCCAGGAGGTCTAACGGTATTTTTTACAATGTTTCACGAAAATCTCTATAACAGTAACTCGTACTAAAAGCTTTTGTATGGAAAATTTGTAGCCTATGGAGTTTTGAAAAAAGCGGCCATTTTTCATATCAATACGTGCTTAAGGGCGCTATGGGGGTTCAAACCTTAAAAAAAAATGTTTTGTTTTTAGTTTTTCGTGAATTGCGCTAAGACGGGGGAGTGTGCTCTATGGTCTTCTAGGAGAAATTTGTAGCTTCTGTGGCTGTTAGTAAGACGAAGTCCCCAAAGATGGGAGCCCCCTAACGAAGTTATGAGGGTCCAAAGATTCAATTAAGCAGTTTTTGGGGAATATGTCTTTAACGGTAACGTGCACCGAAAACTGCTATATGGCGAATTTGTAGCTTATACAACATTTAACTAAATATCCGAATTTTAGATCTATGCGTGCAATACTAAGGGCGTTATGAAGGTCCGAACCGTACAATGACGGTGTTTTTCGTTTTTTCGTGAGTTTCTTCATAACAGGAAAGCATTCGGGAGGGAGGCCTGTAACAACTTGTTGTTTCTGTAACATCAACTTAAAATGTCAAAACAGCTCATCTATGCGGGCACCCCCAGGGAAGCTATGAGGAGTCAAATTTAAACAAAAAACCGCTTCTCGGAAATTTTTTAATAACGGTAACCTTCTAAGAGAACCAATCTGAGATAAATTTGTAGCTCCTGTGGCTGTTAGTAACGGACCAAAAGTCCATAACGATGGAAGCCCCCTAGGGACGTTATGAGGGTCCAAACATCCATCCAAAGCAGTTTTTTGGGAATATCTCTATAAGGGTAATGTGCACCGATAACTGTCATATGGCGAATTTGTAGCTTATACAACGCTTAATTAAATATCCAAATTTCAGATTGATGAGCGCAGTGCTAAGGGCGCCATGAAGGTCCGAACCCTGCAATTTCGGTATTTTTGGTTATTTTCCTGAAAATCCCTGTAACGGTAACGTATAACGGAGGCAGTTTGTAAAAATTTGTTGTTTGTATGGTTCCAAATAAAATGCTGTCTGTCTAGACAGCATTTTATATACAAAAATATATTAGGTATAATAGATATTATCATATGCCTAAGCCTACTCGATTTCGCTTAGTGCACGTGTAAATTTAAACCAAATGAATCGAGTTGACTTAATGGGCCTGTCTACACGCGGAACAAGAACAAGATGAAAACCAGTTTTTTTAGAAGACATTCGTGAGGAACAAAGCAATTAAAAATTAAATTTTCATATAAAAACCGGTTTTGTTCTCGCGTTTTTGTTCCCCGTGTAGTTTCACTCAATGATATGATAATAGAAATATGACTGTGTAATGGAGCTAGAGGGCTAGAGCCATTGAAAGCCAGGAACCAGAAAAAGCTCATTCACTTTGACAGGCAATCATGGGCTGATTTTCCCAATTTCTCTCGCTGCTTCCCGGCTTTCTGATATAGGTGGCTTTGAATGGAGCCCTTAAATGCATATTTCCAAAAACACGTTTTTCGGAGAAAACATGATGTGATCGGGTACAACGGACTTACGATTTGAGCTCAGTAACGAAAAAAATTGTATCAGAAGGAAATTATTTGATTACATTCAGCACCTGGACTACGCCGACGACAGCCTTCTCTCAAACACATCGAATCATCTGGCTCAAACGCCGGATGATTTGCATAATAAAAGTCGTAGTGCTGCTTTAAAAATTCATGCCACTGTGTGAAAATATACGGGGAACAAAAACGCGAGAACAAAACCGGTTTTCATATGAAAATTTAATTATTGCTTGCCTTGCTTCTCACGAATCTCTTCTGAAAAACCGGTTTTCATCTTGTTCTTGTTCCGAGTGTAGACAGGCCCATTAAGACTAAATACCTGAGCTTGCCATCAGAAAGGCAAAGCGTGAATCAGTGCCTACAACGCTTCCTATAAATTCGCTGGCCTAAGGTAATATCTAAACTTAGAAAAAAGCGTAATCAATGCCCTACACTCAGATAAAAAAACGCACATTCATATTAAAAGCTCCACATTTAAATTGAACGCAGTATTCGTTTGAAAAATCTCGTTTGATTTGAACGAGTTCTCATTTACGCTAAAAGAATTTCTTTTAAAACAAAAGAGTAGCTAAGCCCCAAACGGCGGTCGTTTAAATCAAAAGATTCCGCACTACATAGTAATGTGTATGCATTCCTTTACGTAACAAATACACATAAATAAAGGACGCGATGCCAAAATATCATTTGTTTCAACGTAGCACAACAACAATACTTCTGGCCGGTCCGATGAGTCTCATGTGTTCATGTCCATTGTGTACAAATGTGTAGTGTCTAACAACAAACGTGTATGTCATTAGTTAGAATCTTCGTCGATGTTAAGAGTGTTTTCGAGAATGTACTTTTGCATTCATCTGGAGGAATGGACGCTTCCACACGTGCAATTTAAGTTTAGCGGGTGTTAAAATAAAAGTGTTATGTATTAATCATATTAAAATTAGACATAAATAAAAAATAAAGTGTTTTCCTGAAGTTTTCATAAGTTTTATTATTTATTGATTTGTCAACCCAGGTAACAGTGAGTATCTAATCGAATGGAGAATGGACAATCAAACGGAATGTATTATTTTATTTCAGCAGAGTTTGCTTTTAATTCCATGTAAAACTCAATTATTTTGAATGGGGTAATTTCTATGAAATGAAAACGGGATATGTTACTTTCGAAATACATATCGTTTCATTAAAAATAATGCTTCGTTTAATTTAAATAACAAAAATGTTCAATATAAAAACGAAGACGTTTGATACAATTGCCTTTCATTTATTCAAAATGCGTTACCCGTTTACAATCAAAGAATAAGTGTTTATTTCAATGAAGAATACGTTTAAATCGACTGGCTCCTTCTTTTCAGGTAAACGCAAATTCTTTTAATTCAAACGCCTTTTTACAACTCATTATGCTTTTGAAAGAAACGCCACTCGTTAGAATTAAACGCATTTGCTTGTGGAGCCAAATCAAAAGCACAAATCGTTTGAATTAAATATATTTCGTTCAATATGAGTGAATATTTCTCTGAGTGTAGGAACTCACTAGGAACTAAGAGGAAACAGAGAGAGAGAGAACCTCCGAATAATAAGGCTCATACCAAGCTGTCGATTCTGTAAGGAGAACAATCTGACCGTTATGATCTAGTGCACTGTCGCTGTACCCAGCTTTGATTTACAGTCAGCCGGATTAGTCGCTATTATGTTCGATAGACCTGAATTGCCGGACATGGCATGGCGTCTGATAAGGTAATTTCCGTTAAATTGGCAATGTCAAGTCGGGTCATTTTGAATTGTCCCGCGGATACAGACACACAGAGAGCATACCATCTCCCTAAGAAACCAATTTCCTAGAGCTGCAACTCCGGCTGGTTGACTAGATGGGTCAGCACCAGTAAGTTACGGCATTAAAAGTGTTAAAAATAATGGAACTAGTATAAAATGATGTAAAACAAATGTGATCAACTTTGATGATGGACTTTGAAGCTCTATAAATATATAGCCACTTATTCCAATTTTAATGTGGATAGATTTATTTTTTAGGTAGGGTCAGTGGCGTAACGTTTCTAAAATATCTTGTGTTCGAGATCGAGATGGGGGCCCCCACACAATGTTATTAATAAATTAATCACAATTGTTGCAACTGATTACTACACACTGTAGTAAAGCTGGACAAATTTTGAAATTTCAAGTGAGTCCAGAACTATGTATATTGATAGGAGATTCACACTATCGACAAGATTTAGTAAAACCTAAAACGTTTCAAGCGGGTAATCGGGTTTGACTGAATTTATTTAGTTAAGAACCAGGATTTGTTTGTAGACGGCTATCATGCTTGAAATAGATATTATGCAGCAATACAATGCATATTTTAAAGGTGATAGGTTCAATAGCGACAGCAAGGGGTCTGGTAAAACGCAATTCACACTTGTCAACGACGAGATCTGGGTTTATCATGAAACCTGAAATCCTGTTCACACTATGGTCCTAATTTTGTTGCACAATTTGACAGTACAGTAGAATTATTCTAAATTTCTATTCTGACCATTTGATGCATGTTTAATGTTTTGGTTTTTTTGCAGCAAGCACTGCAATCTAACTTATAAAAATCTACGTCGAAGATTTGTGTTTATTAATAAAGTGAAAAATTGCACTTACAGGTTGATAACGTGGATATAATGATTAAACGAGCCGATTGTGAAAAGGAAGGTCTCTACTGTAAATGTGACATTTATTTTCAAAGATGTGTGCATGCACTTTACCACGATTTCGTTTAGATTTGTTTCGAGATTTTGGTTGAAATCACGTTCATTTCATTGAAAATGTATGTGAAGTCCATTTCTTTTTTTCCGAAATGATCTTCATTTTAATTTATTGTGAATAATTATTTAAAATGTTCAACTCTGTATTTGTAACAATATTCAAAGAGTAGAGAACCGGAGCGGCCCAGGACACAACACCAGAAATGGCAAAAAAAAAACGAAAAAAATTAAATTTTATTTTTTCATTTAACTCAATTCCATACGTGAAAAGACTACAATGAAAAATAAGTCAAAATGCTGCTACACATTTCTTAGAATAAGGACCTTTAAGTCCATGTAAAAAAAACGTAAATTTTGGTGAGAATACAAAATACTTTAGAGTGAAATTACTAATTCGTGCTTACAAAAATATGAGTGTTTTCAATCGTTCTTTTTGCAGCGATATAAAAACTTTCGGAGAAAATTCAGCTGGGGTTCTACGGTTTTACAAGAAATCTCGTGCTTTTGAAGCCACTCTCAGTTTTTGGTACAAATTAACAACATCAAAATAAATAAAATAAAAACAACGCAATAATGGAATTGTATTTTTCTGGTATTATTTTGAAATTTGGTTTATCTTGTGCGGAATGAGAGAAGAGGCCAATTAGACAATCAATTAGCAATCGATTTTTTTTTCTCCCGGGGCTTCGAAAAAGCTAATGCCATGGTAAAAGAAATGCAGTTCTTCAGCGCAACAGTAAAATGTTCCTCGAAGTTCTCGCTTCAAATTGCTTCGTAGAGCACTGAAGCATCCGTCGCAAATTAAGCTTCAATATTCCAGTGACACAGAAATCGACAAAAAGTTATTTTTCAATCACAGTTCGAAATTTCCCATTCCTCGCCACCACGCTCGGGGCCCCTGATGGCTGGGGGCCTGTGTTCGACCGCACACATGGAACACCGTACGCTACGCCACTGGGTAGGGTGATAATCGATAATCGAAATATTTAGATATTCTAGCTATTCTAGGTTTGCAGAATTGACGCTTAAGTCGTGTAAGAAAATGAGTTTTTCGAAAATGTTCAAATGGTTGTGGCAGCTAGAGGATTAAGAACTGGCAGGTATGTCCCGCACACCTTTTTTTCTGGAAGTCACATGAGAAATGATTTGCCGGTGCGTTTATGCGGTAGTTTTCGGACACCCTGAATAATCAAACAAATTTGAAACATAAAAGAAACACACAAAGTACCAATCGACCCTTAACATCTTAATGATAGTAGCAGCTGCCACCTGGTCGACAAAATTAAATTTTGAATATTATTTTATCCATTATAGACTCAACTGCCTCCAACTCTAATTATGTTCATCATGTTGGCCTTTGAATCTCAACTCCACGACTCGAAAACACTTCCATTTCACCAAGATTTGTTTCAACCGAAACGCCCGAGTGGAACCGCACACTCTCACCACACTTCGTGCACTTAACACTTCGATGCTCTTTGAAGAGCCGTTGCCATTCAAAAATCTAATATATATCCTGTTCCATATTGTCAAGGCCAAAGTGCCACCCATCCGGCCTGGCCTGATGACGCCGCAGCCGTAGCGCCTGTCCTTCTTCGCATATACAATCACACCAAATTAACCGCAATCCTTTTACCTAAATTACAAACTGAAAAATTCAGCGAAACGAAATAAGTTTGGAAAGCTGCTTTTCACTACCATACTGAATGTAGTCGTACATGAGTTTAGCATCGTTCAGCAGTTGTGAATCCAACCCCACGCTCACATTCAGATCCTTTCTTCGAGTTCCGGACACGATTCACGCGTCACGGCGACTTTTCTATTCCACAGGCGTCTGAAATTGGATGTCTTACCATTTTGGCCCGACGACGACGAGACGATATAATTTACTTGCTCCTTCGTATTTGAGAATTTTACTTAACTCAGGAACAAAGAGGGTTGAACAAGGTTGAAATATCCGTAAAAGGGAAAGAGAAAATTATATTCGAGTCGGTTGAATGTATGGCGCGCTTTTCATGTACCAAGCCTGGCACAAGAAATGACAAAAACGAAAAGTGCGGAGGATTGAGCTTCAGGCAAAGTTGTAATGCTGTCATAATCAGATTTCAGACATACAGCAACGAACATCCAGAGGACATTTTACAGTGTTTTTGTGTTTCTGAGGAATCTCAGCAGGACATAAATGCTCAATGGAAAATATATTGTCATTTGCAAAATAGTTGAGTGGATCTGGTCGGTTTACACCCATATCCCGGGCAATTCGCAAGCATACAAATTAAATGGAAATGAAACGAGTTGACATTATCATATTCCCGAGGAAGCAATAACCCATTCCGTTATGGGCTATTGCTTTCAAACTGTAATAGTAGCTGTTAAGTACACAGTTTCGTGACAAAGTCTACGTTTTCAAAAGCGTTCACATGACATGGCCCATTAGAACAAGTGACTTCCAGACCATTACCTGAGAACTGGTCCTATTGCAAAGTGCTTCAACTCGTTATAATTTCGAACGTTGATGTTGGGTTCGAAAACCATCGATCGGTAAGAACAAAGCCCTAAGAGCCCCACTCAACAATGTCTTCGATACGTCTGAACTGCCACTTGTCCACTCCCCTTTTGCTTCGGCCGACAACTATTATATTCGTCAACCCTTTTCGGGCTCTCTCAAAATGGAACATCCTTTCTACTCGACCGTTTGTTCAATAGAACTTACTCAAAGATGCTCAACGTCTTAAGGCTCTGCATCGATGGCATCATGTATTCTGATTGTTGTTGTCCATATAGTTCTGTTGATGTTTCAAGTGCACAAGATGAGTATCGATTAGAAACCATTTAGACGTCAAGTGCCAGAGTCTATTCAAAGTCCTTCTTTAAGGAGTAGTTTGAAAACATTTGAGAAGGTCGTTTTAGGTTTATAAATTATTTTGATTTCATTTGGCATGCAAAATTGTATATTTTCAGTAAACTTGGATATTTTTGATTTTCGCTTCCGTTTTATGGGCCATGAGATTGAATTCTTGACGTCATGTTTCTTCTTCTGATTCAAGTTTTGAAGGCGTCCTAGCATTTTTATAAGCTATACCCATAAGATGGAATACGCTATATTGTTTTTGTGGTGCCAATAATTATGTAAAGCCTTAACGGAACCACCATATGACAACATATATGTACAGCAGTGGCGTGGCGTCCTTGGAAGCAAGGGAAGCATTGCTTCCCTTCTTCTTTCAAAATAAAAACGTTTAGAAGCATAACGTATTATCATCATTGTTAATACTTTTTCTTGTACACTATACACGGTTTTTTATGTTTATTACATAAACTCATACGCAACCCTGTCGCAACGTATAAAATTACTTTAGCATGCGCACTCTCCAACCAATACACCAACCCACCTGTCTCACGAAAAAAAATCCACAGCGAGAGAGTTTACAGTCGCAAGTCACGGCGAGACAGAAGCAGAGCGAAATAATGCCTGTATGAAAGATGAAAGCTTGTTGAGCAGATTTACCGGGGGATTGGGCGGCGGAGTAGAGTTAGTACGAGAATGAATTCGCCGTTGGAGGTGGATTTCTAATTGCTTCTTTTAAAATTTGCCAACCGATGTGTACAGTTCGTACCAAAAGTTTGTTCATTCTGATTGAAATTGGATTCTGATTGGAATTAGAATTGGCATAGCACAGCAATGCACCGAGGTACAAGATATCTGTATTTCGGTGCAGCAATGCGATAGTTTGCTTTTAATTTGAAGCTGTTTTATGCTTTCCGGTATTTGTGTTCGTAATTTCTTGTACGTGCAAAGTTATTAGAGAAAATTTATAGTAAAATAGAGAATAGAGAATTTAGGCAAGTCGTAAAAACAGTTATGGTGTACGAATCGACATTATACGTATTGAAATAGGTGATGATAAAAGTACGAATTGTTATTGCATCGAGTTATTCTGGCTTAAATTAAGCAAAACACACCTTTCACGGTCTCCTAGGATACGTCGACGAAGAAATATTGCAATTTATATTTAACGTTTTTAGCATTTTCTTCTTCTTCTCTGTACCGCGTTCAACCAAATGAGCCAGAGCGTGATACATTTCCGACAACTTTTCGATAACGTTTTCGACATACGGAGTTCATAGTATGTACCTTAGAGAAAGCATGCGTTAGTCCAGAGTGGGCATCAGAAAATAAAAATGGCACCGTTCTCACACTATTGCAGTTCATAGTATGCGTGAAAATTTTATTCAAACGTCCAATTTTTGTTTACAATTGAGAATATAAAATCCGCGTAATATTCATTACTCTCCTAAAATGCCGACGTGATATTAAACCCTTCTGTTGGCGTATAGATCCAGACAGACCATTGGTACTATATCTTGATGAAAAATATCGTTCAATAATATTTTCCATCCCTTTCCATATAAATTTCAAAGGAACCGAGTGCCACAAATGCGATCAAACGTTCGGCGAAATGTAAACTATGTCTAAAGAATCGAAAAAACGGCGCATCATCGTAAGACACATTTATGTAAACTATTTCTAGAACCAAAATTAGACCTCTTAAAAAAATAAGATTGATTTCACAGAAGATTCAGCTACACCTTAGGCATAATAGCTCGTACGCGGCGTCAGAAGGGTTAATAATTGCATCGACAATATTTTGACATTTGAATTATTTCGTGGAGTGTAGTGTAATAAATTTGGAGTCAAACACATATGGGTTGTGTGATCACATAGCCACTCTGGACTAACGCATGGCATGTGTTGCTATGTTTTCTCTAAGTACAAAGCATACTGCACAAATGCTTACATGCGTCTTCTTAAGTCTAGAAATAGAGAATATTTTTTTTAGTTTCCAGTTATCTTTATTTTATTAGGATTTCATTCTCATTTCTAGACAGGTGTACGCAGGTTCCCAATTTCATTTACATGAATGTCGAATTATAGGTACGTAACTGCTTCCCTTTACTTCAAACTCACGCCACGCCACTGATGTACAGGGTGGGCCAAAAGTAATCACTCTATTGAAAATCGCTGTAACTTTTTCCTTCGTTTTTTTTTCTTTCATTTTTCCTAATTTCTGAAGTAAACAAACGTAGAATACGAACTGTCAAGCCATGAATCGGTTTACTCCTAAGGAACGCTGGCAAATTTGTTTCGAAGAAGAGGACGATTTTTCATCAAAAATCATCATGAGCGATGAGGCTCATTTCCATCTGAGCGGCTTCGTGAACAAACAGAATACTCGTTTCTGGGGAACCCGAAATCCACGTATCACCTACGAAGAGCCATTACACCCGCTCAAAGCTACTGCGTGGTGTGCTGTTCACGCCAAAGGAGTCATCGGGCCGTTTTTCTTCGAAAATGCCGCGGGTCAAACGACGACTGTTGGTTGAATTAGATATCCCGCGTCAGCATCAGCATCGGCAGAGGCAGAAAAATGCTTCTGCCGCTGCTGTCAATGTGGTTCATCAAAGGCAAATGCGTGTGTTCTAAATTGAAATTTTTCTGCTGATGCCGATGCTGATGTTGACGCGGGATATCTAATTCAACAATGTGGATGGCGTGCGCTACAGAGCCAGACTTGTCAATCTGAAATTTCCCCTCGAACATATGACTGGAGATTGTTGCACCAGCATGTCAAATGAATGTCCAAAATCAGTTCTATATGCATTGGCACCAATGAAACGGGGGACATAGTTGCTTTTGTTTTTTTTTGTTCATAGGTTACATGGCAATTCGTAGTAAAAAAAAACCTTAAATTGGATGTATGTATTTCGAACCATATCGACTTGTACAATGTGATTTGCAGTGATTAGAATCAATACTGTTGTTTGAAACCAATGTTTTTTCCTCAATGAGTGTTGTTTTGTCGCAGTGCAATTCGCGAATATAAAACCCGAAATTATATAATACATACATCCAGTTTCATGTTCTTTGTATACCCTTCGCTCGTAGAGTCAACCGAAGGGTATATTAACCTTGTCATGAAGTTTGTAACACATTGAAGGAGACATCTGCGACCATATAAAAATCTGATCAGCATGACGAGCTGAGTCGATTGGGCGATGTCAGTCTGTCCGTCTGTTGCGACGCGCTTTACTGGGCCGTCTTAAAAGCTATGAAGCTGAAATTTTACACACATGCTTCTTTTTGCTGCAACCAGTTTGTATGTTTGAATCGCTAAAATCGGATGAAGGGGTCATGGGGCAGCCATACAAACCCAAACCTCAAAATTAAGCCCTTTTAAAAAAACTTGTTTCTTTGTCCACCAATTTCGACCAAATTTGGCGAAAATGTGTTCCTATAGATAACACAAAAAGTATCTGCGAAAAAACGGAATCGGACCATGAGGTCATGGGGCTGCCATAGAAACCCAAACCCCTAAATTAAGCTCTTCTAAGAATTGTTTTTCATTTGTGCGCTAATTCAAACCAAAACTCACAGAAATGTGTTTTTTTTGCA
The DNA here is from genome assembly GCA_949715475.1 of Microchrysa polita. Lineage (NCBI taxonomy): Eukaryota > Metazoa > Arthropoda > Insecta > Diptera > Stratiomyidae > Microchrysa > Microchrysa polita. The sequence goes on from OX454417.1 coordinate 28,487,856, forward strand.
AGCTACAAAATATATGTCAAAGTCGATGGAATCGGACCATTGGATCATTATGCGCCAACCACCCATAACCCCTAAAATTAGGTTCTCCTAAGAATTTTTTAGCAAAATTCCAATCAAACCTTATATCAGTGTGTCTTTATCGAAACTACAAAAAAATATGTACAAACAAATATATTCGCACTAAAGCCAAGTACTGACCTCGATAGTGAAATTTTTCGCCGCTGCAATTTTTTCAATGAAAATGTATTCTTACTGTTTTGGAACATATGAGAAATGCTAGGGAATTCCATAAGCTACAATTCGAAAACAGTTCCATAATTTTTCTCGGCCATATTATGTAGGTATTTTTTTTCCGGTTATTTCATCGTGAATTGTCAAATGACCGGGGAATCGAAAAATAATACATAAAATGGCCTAGGAGAATTATGGAACCGGTCTAGGATTGTAGCTTATGGAATTCCCCACCGTTTGTGACATATTCCACGACAGTAAGTATGCATTTTTATTGATAAAATCCCTGGGCGAAAAATTTCACTCTCGATCTTAATTCAGCCCTTAACACTAGAACGGCCAAAGCCGTCAATTTGACGGTTTTGGGACTTTGATAGCGCATATTTTTGAATCTATCTACTCTTGAGTTGTGATATTCATTGACTTTTCCTAAAATGAGCGTTTTAGTGTATTTGTGAGTTCAAATTGCGAAATAATATTATTATATTGGAGATATGACCTGTTCTACCTATAAGGGCCGAGCCGTCATTTTGACGGCAAAGTAATTGAACTGCGTGAAGAATACGCGAAATTTCCGAAGAATACCTACGGAAGAGGGGAGGATCGTCCACCAGACAAAAAATAGACATTTTTACAACACCAGCCGAAAAGAATCACAGAAAAAACAGTGCTGAGTACAGACTAATTGAAAGAAGAATCCTACGTGTGATTTGCACATAATGTAAAAGACCAGTTTGCGCAAAATGTAATCTGTATTTTACAAAAAATATAATTTGTAATCAATGTAAAGTGATGCCCACACCGGCGCGTCAGCGAATATTCGCGGCGAATTTTTCCGCGGCGTCAAAATTGTAACACACTGCGTTGTATGGAGATGCCCACACCAACGCGAATATTCGCCAGTTTTGCAGTATTTTTCCCGGTTCGAATATTTGCTACCTAATGTCATTTTATTCAAATAATTTATTTGACAGATGCAGTGTAGTACAACTTGATGTTGGTGGTCCCGAAAAAGATGTAGATTTGGAATGAGTTGTTTATGTATTGACCGAGCATTTAAGTTTTGAATGTTTGATGGTATCAGTGGATGAGTAAAAGAAGTAACATTTTTGGAAACATGAATTCCAAGGAAAGAAGGTTTTTACTCGTTGTTGTTACACAAATAAATTGCCCTATTATGGCAAGTCCGGCGACACCCCGATCGTATCGCTCGGCCGAAGAATTGCAGAGATATAGACGATTTTCCAAAGTCGATAGTACGAAGATCATCGTGAAATTGCTGTGACCAACATAGGTTGACAACTAACAAAAGCATACATCTTGTGAATTATTGTACATACTTATCTCGGTTATCCCCTTGTGAGGTTCGCAGGAAAGATGCTCCGACGCCACCTAAAAGCATTTTGTTGCGAGTCCAGCGAAACCTTAATCGTTTCGCTGGACTCAAAGATTCCAAAGATATCGACGGATTATCGAAGTAGTACGAAGCTGATTGTGAAATTGCTGTGGCCTAGATCCAGGTTGACGGTTATCTCTGACCACCCTGTGCACTGACCGAAAATAAAAAGAGGATCCGATGACCCTTTCGGCAATTTTATGGTGAGTCTAGCGCCACCTTGGTCGTTCTGCCACACCAAAGGATTGCAGAGATATCGACGGATTTCCGAAAGAATACAAGGTCAATCGTTTCATTCATGAATAGTATACGATAGGAAATGAGGATCCTGGTGGTTCTGTGCTTGCGTTTGTCCCTAAGTAGTTACATACAAACTTGAATATTTTATTGAATTGAATGTTTACTTTGCATAGTTACGCCATATTTTGCTTGGTTACGCCATCGTAAAGAATCACGTAAGGGTTATACTAAAAGTTATTATGCAATTTCATACGATGGCGTAACCAAGCAAAATATGGCGTAACTATGCAAAGTAAACATTCAATTCAATAGAATATTCAAGCTTGTATGTAACTACGCATTTTGCGTAACCATGCTATGTAAACAGGTACATATGCATATTCAATTCAAAACAGCCACAAAACAATGTTCAAGCTTTGTGTCTTCTCTATACGCTAAGACAAACCATTCGACGGGCAGAAGATAAGATGTAAGAGTTTTCGGGTACGCGATAGTCAATTCAAACAATAAAATCGAACACTGCCGCAACTTTTTTTAGGGTACGGTATAACAAGGTTGTACTGCACTGCATATTTCCATCAATTTGCGCATGTCAATGATTTTATCCTTAGAATAAGTATAGACATGGATAGGTAAAATGTCGATTTTCATGTTGATTTCTTCCGCTTACGCTTTTTCATAATAAGTAAAGATGCCGCGACATTTTGATATAGTGCACGAAAATTGCAGCATGATTATAAATGTTAAAATAATTGTATTTGGCCAGTTCTTGCAGTTATTCTCTATCATGTCTAAGTCCCTTCCTTACATAAATCTAATACTTTATCTAAGGCAACAACATGATATCAGCTGTGAGTGACAGTACCCAGCGAATTATTCGTGCCGCGCCGGTGTGGGCACCAAAAAATGTGCCGCGAATTTTCCGGCGCGGATTCGCGACGGAAAATTCGTGACGCGTTGGTCTGGGCATCACTTAAATCGGAATAACTTAAAAATATATTGAGAATCAATTTCAACTGAGATTTAATATTTCATTTTGCATTTTTACACTTTCGCAAGCCGACAAACGGCTAGCCGTCAAATTGACGGCACCGGCCTTTGTAGGTATGATACAACTGCCGGCCTTTCTAGTGTTAAAGGGGAATTTCGGCCGCACCCGAAATTAGCCTCGTTATAATTACTAACTGACTCGACAGCTGTTACTGCTTTGAATAGCAGCGGCAGCATTTCATAGCCTACACATATGCTGGTTTTGTTCGCAATTTTTTCACTGCATTGTTCTTGCTTTTAATGACGTCATATGATTGTTTTTATTGTTTGTTCACACTTTAGTAGGCAGCTTTGACGTAATTGATCAGCTATTGGGCGTCATACAGATAATATCATTGTGATCATAACCTCTGTTTATATCCATCTCTTTAGTGTTCAATGTGGGAACAAACATAGACAAGATCACAACGTTCAGATAGACGCGAAGATGCAAGACCTGAAGAGTGCATCTATCTGGACGGACCACGCTAGGAGCAGATATTCAGGTTTACTCCACATCATTTCTATTCCGAAAATTGTCGGAGATAACTTTACAGACATGCATACATTCATATTTCCTTATTTTACTTTTTTTCAGCATCAGATATATTATCATTAGTTTTTTTTTCTATTTATTATTAAAAAATTACATTCAAATTAATCATCATCATCAATGTGGCACGATAGCCCGACGTCGAGCTTTGACTACCTAATGCCAATTAATACACATTTTAAATTTCCCGCCAAGCCCCCCTCATAAGGCACTCAGATTTATACGGCGCCTATCACTGCCATCTAGATAGACAGGCCAAACTGCAGAAATTTGTTCGTCCACGAGTGGACAAAGTGCGTTCGTGACCAGTGACAGTTGACATTTCTAAAGCTCACAAACTCCAGTGCTTCTGAACCCAAAAGATTAAATGTGCCGAGCGTTTATTACGAAACAAAGGTTGTGGTGCGCTTCAGTGTGTTTCTGATGTGCAATTGGTAAAATAGTATACATCCACATCGGACTTACCATATTTATCTCAAAAATCAACGCACTGGCATGTGTATATAATAGCAACTGACACGAAATGACAGGCTGACAGCCACTAATATTTGGATTGTGGACAATTTGTGGATTGTACTGAGCGGTACTTTGGCAGTACTGAGCGCGGACCATGACTTACCATGGCAGTACTTGTGTTGCATGACGACTGACAGATCAGCTGATAATCCGGCCTGTCTATCTAGATGGCAGTGCGCCTATGCATAATTTCCCCTGTACTAACACTAACCAAACTCTTCAGCAAAATTGCTTCAATTCTCTCGCACGATATTACTTCCTTATTCTCTTTTTTCTGAGGATAAAACTTATCATCAAAAATCAATAAATTACAAAGAAAGCGTCTCACTAGCTTGCAAAGTATAGATCTGGCTCAATACAAATTTCTTGTGTTTTCGCTTATAAGAATATTGAAGAGAATTTAAGGGTTAACTTGCTAGAAGAAGTGCTTCTCTTGAAGGATCTCGCATAAAATTGTGCCAATATGATCCAGTTGTTGGAGCTCGCGAACGACCACTTGCCAAATTTCTTGATGGCTAGGCACCATCAAATTAGGAAAATTCAAACTGCATTTAGATATACATATTCTACATTACCCTAGACTTCCTCGGATAATGGAAGAGGGATAGAACGTCCTCAATAATGGCCTTTAGTCAGTTTCAGTCGTGCTCTGTCGCCGTGATCGTTTGGTCGCCACTCTGTAAAATAGACACTCATAGAGAAACGAGTTTCCAAACTCGGCACGACTCGTCGCAAGTTTATTATTCACAAGAAGATGATAAGAAATATTCTTCTCGTAGAATAATAAACTAACAATGCGACTAGGGAGTGGTATATGGCTGACAACCGTCTCACACTCCGAAATCAGTTGTCTTTGTAATTGTAACGTTAATGACTACACACGGTAGTCATCAACGCACCATACTCCACTAGGAGTTACGGTAATCGGGAGAGAGTCAGTTTTAAAGTAAGCTTATTCTGATAAATATATTGAAGCTTCTAAACACGAAAACTGACACTGGTTATCCAACCCGGGTCCGCGGTGGCGGCTTTTTAAAGCTTCCTCCGAGGCTTATGTAACATTAAATTGAATTAAATATTTTTTAAACCAACTAAATTGTGGTTGTCCGAAACCGAAGAACCGACACGACTCAAAGGAGAAGAGGCTGACAAATATCCAAGCATACAATTTTCAAATGACGGATAACTGTAATAACAGTAAATTAAGCTACAAAAACTTTGAAGTTTCCCTACATTGGGTGAATTCAAATTGTAAGACGAAACCGGACGGGTAAACTTGCAAGACAAGAACCATCGTTCTTACAATCTGAAATGCATAATGCTTGTCTGCTGGCCACTACAAAAGCTCTCGCCGTCCGTTTGTTTGTGTTAATAAACGGACGGCGAGAGCTTTTGTAGTGGCCAGCAGACAAGCATTATGCAATTCATATTGTAAGAACGATGGTTCTTGGCTTCATTCAAATTGTAAGAAAACGACCGGACGGGTAAACTTGGACGATAAGAACCATCGTATGATCATTTCACACTATCCGATCAAAACACGGACCGGCGAACAATAATCACACAGCAATTATGTATAAATGTTGCCATGCACGCTCCAAAGTTAGTGTACAATGAAATGACGAGTCGACAAGATTAAAATGCAAGTAAAACACGCGCTAATTGTCTTTGCAGAACGCCTGAACTATTGGTAGATGCAATCGTCTTATCGATCGTAGGAAAGATCTTACGAAGGAAAAACAATCGTGTCACGATTTTTTTCTTTCGTAAGACGCGTTCTTACAATGTGAAATGGACAATGCTTGTCTGCTGGCCACTATAAAAGCTCTCTTGTCTTGCAAGTTTACCCGTCCGGTTTCGTCTTACAATTTGAATTCAGCCATTGGGAGGCGGTGGGTAACACTTTAATTTATTTTGATTCGCAAAAAATGTGCCAATATTTTTATCCTGTTATTTACTCAAATGATTTTATATTGAAAAAAATACATAATAGTTGATGGTTGTCCTTATACAAAACGCGACGCCACCGCCTAATCTGTCTAGCCGGTATATCGAAAAATTTAGATTATTAAATTTATCTTTTTTTGTAAGCCAGGTTTCACTTAGTGCTATTATATCACAATTAGTTTCGTTTGCAAAGTCGAAAAGCTCTAATGCCTTATTTTTTACACTTTGTGCATTCCATAGTAGGATTTTCATATTACTCATTGTAATTAACAAACTTGAGTGCTAGTCTTATTATTACAGTCAAACCTGTTAATCGGACCACCTTCTAATTGGACCACCATTGGTCAATTTAATTTAGTTTTTCATACAAAATAAACTTTATAAACGGACCACCTCTTAATCGGACCATGGACCACGATCGGTGACTCCAATTGGATAGATCAGTACTAGACGTACCTTCACAATCGGACCAACCACTGTATAAATCTCCAAAATCGGACCAATACTTCAAATTGATTACTTACTTGAGCAGTACGAGGATATTTCACTAAAGGGATCAACGTGGCAAAACATTTTGATGACTAAAAAAAAACTTAGAAATTTCTTTGCTACATTCACTTCAGTTCCGATTACAATGAGTTATATTGGGTGAGGTTATAAAACACAACGTTCGCGTAACGTTTCGCGTTTTCCGAAACGTTTCCTATTGTGTTCTGTAAACGCATAGATCCGGATCAGACTTGGTGTTCCCATCGCCATCTCTCGGAAAGTGACAAATGTGACAATTGACACATCACAGCTGATACGTTTTGCTCGAAAATTAAAATTTCCAGTTTTAAACGAGATGCAGATGCATTTTATTTTTATTATAAATAGTTTAATAAATAAATGAGGGCGGAAATGCACGGTTCGACGGCAGATTGTAAATTTCTGTCAATCAATCAAGCTATGCCTCGCAAGGGGGCGCTTAGAGGATCTGTTTGTAGGGAGAAGTTACTGATCCGTAACGGCCGGTTGATTTGAAACGTTGCGCGAAACGTTGCGCAACGTTGAGTTTTATAACCTCACCCATTATCTCCCATGACCACGGGAAAATTCAAACATTGCATCAGTGTTGGGTGGATGAAGTGGTGAGACAACTCGGGAGTTTCTACGACTATAAGATGCAAGTGAAGTTAAAGGGAGGATTGATTGAGCCATTAACCATGACTTTGATTATAGAAATGATTTGTAAAATATTGAAGAATATTCAAAATTTCGGTGGAACTGAGTGTGGGGAGAATTTATAATAATGAAGCTGGTTAAAAAAATCACAAAGCAGTTACGGAGTTAGCGGAAGTAGGAAGTATTGGGAATATTGTTTCTGCTCGATTGAATATTGAATCCCTTATTTTTTGGTTGATGGTTCCCTCCTTGCTTACGTTGAACAAATCTTTCGCGAATTGAAACGTAGTCGTTGCGTTTTCGGCATATCTTATCGCTGGTTTTTCGCCACAGTTCGCGTATTTAACGTTTTACGTAGAATCCGTATTGGTTCACCCGCCAGTGCGCAGTTTGCATATTCGTGATTGCTCCCGCAAAACATGCTTCTTGTAGGTAAGTGGCAATTGGAGGAGCCGTGGCCCCAATTTTGACAGTTTCGGCACTGGGTCGCGCCGTTTCGTGAGTTAGTGTACCAATTCCAGTTGACTTTGGTATGGAATATAACCTTTATCTTTCGCAATTCAGACATTTTAATTGACCCCCTTTTAAAGTACAGGATGTTTCAGCGGTATAGCTGGATGTGCGTGGATGAAATTTCTTAATATCTCGGCAGAATAAGTCGTATTCGCTCGGCCTTTAGTTCTTCTATTAAACATGAACACTCCATATCGTGAAGTCCAGATAGAACAATTTTTGGTGGTCTCAAATTGGAACGTCGAAAGGTTTAGAATTGATAGTTCTTTTCGATTAAAAACTTATGAGCGCGTTCAAAGTCTTTCATATTTTCTATGATCAGCTTGTTGCCGACCGTTGAGTATTGGATGTGTCACTTTGAGATATTTAGCGTTGTCATCGTAGAGTCAATCAGTTTTCTGTCCAAGGAAGGAAATATAATTGGAGGGTTTTTTACCTTTTTATTTTCGGTGACTTTAGTAGTTGTCGATGATTCAGGATTGTTGCAATCGTCTCCCGAAAGATTCGATGGTAGGTTAGCCAACAGGCTGAAAGAGTTTTGACTGGTCATAATGGTGGCTACTTCTGTGCTTCGAAGAAGCTTGATTTTATTTTGAAGGGAACATTCAGGGGAAGAATCTTCCCGCTGCTGTTTTTTAGAGCGTTCGTTATCCGACACTGTGGTGATTAGTTTGAAAGTGTTTATAAAGAAATTAAGTAATAATTCGAATGTTTTTTTGGAAAAAAACGGGGTTTTTAATTCACCTGTATTTACACACTTCTCTTTCTCCTTTAGCTTCACTTCGAAAGCTAGGTTGTCTAACCTCGTAGAGGCTGTATTGACAGGTTAAATTTTATACTGCTTGAAGTTTTTCGCAATGTTTAGTTAATATATCTATTAATCACTTGATCGTGATATTAAATATCCATATGCATTATTATTAAAGTCTTATGGGAAACTCAATTTCAATATACGTTCACACGTATAGAATTGAGGTTATGACTATTTACTGTGCCCAGCCATGTGGCTTTGATCTTTTTAGGTTAGGTTTAGGCCACTGCACGTGAAATCATACTACAATCACTCCACTGTGTTGCCATTTTGGCCACAAATTCTCTGCACGGTATTTGCGCTTAATATGCACGAACAATAGGAGGTCATTGCACAGCAATTTCAGAACACGGACTTCAACACGTCCATTCCGGACGAAAGCTAACGGAGAACACCATGGATAATTGTATTCACACACAATCTTCACACTTTGACTGACAGATGCTGCGTGTCGCTCATAATTCAAAGCCAGTGCTAACTACAACTCATGAGATTTCCGGAAACCCCTTCTTCTGCGAGTACGAGTGAAGCTAATGCCCGAATCACTTTACCGTAGCAGTATCTAGACCAGTGGTTTCCAATCGTTATTAGTCCGTGCCCCGTTTGCGTGGTCTGCTGATCCTGGCGCACCCCGAGAAAATGTTGACCGAAAACCGATAATAGGCGTGCGAAAATCGCCATGGGCAAGGAATGCTTTTAATTTTATACGTAGGTTCGGAATCTATTTTCTGAATTAGTGGAGATTACTAGAAATATTATTTAGATTTCGTGATTTCAACATCCTGAACTTCATCGTGAGTTCGGCCGTCACCATGACTTCAGTGATACGTCGCGCAGCAAAATTTATATCTCCGGAGCGGCCAAAAATCGTAAGTGTTTTACCAAAGATCATTCTGTCCATACAAACACCAGCCGGCTGGTATGAACCGCATCTGAAGCTTGTCAATTTCAATCAGCCATATCAAGTGTTTTTTTATTTTTTCTCGGCCAAAAATGTTCTCAGACGGATCAAGTAGCAGTGATTTTTTTTAATCGAAGAAAATAAAATGTTTGGTCACCCCTGATGAATTTTGAAAGAAGTTCCAGTCGGAATGATGGTGTTGAAGGACATCATAATTAATAAAGGGGAGCAATATTAGCCACCTTCCCTAATCGGCACGCCTACTAGTTTGGGAATCACCGATCTAGACACACTAGCAGGAATCAGCTAGATTGCTATGTGCATCATGATTGAAAAATAATTCTGAAGCACTCTGGTGTATAATGAATTGTTTCTTTCATTCCAGAGATTGATTGAGGTAAAGGCCTGCCTGAAACAGGTCGATATGAGACCGTGGGAGCATTATGAGTGCATGAGTCCCTAGTTTTCAAAGTTCAGTTTTTTGTGTTCACAGTTCGATGGGGTCAAATCTGGAGTGCTTGGCTCGAACCATACTTGATGGTTTCGTCCCTTTGTTCACTGACAGAAAGGAAACTGCGCAGACAATCGGGCTAGTATACCTTCAGTCGTTGTATTTTGTCAGTTGACAGCTGCATCTGCCTTCGAGTTTAGGAAGGAGTACCTTTTTTTATGACGTTTCGGGAGGATACATTCTACCAGATACGTTTCGAATGTTTTTATACCCTTCGCTCATAGAGTGAAAGGGTATATTAACTTTGTCATGAAGTTTGTAACGCATTAAAGGAAGCATCTCCGACCATATAAAAAGTATACATATATGATCAGCATGACTTGGGGAGTCGATTGGAGCATGTCCGTCTGTCTGTCTGTCTGTCTGTTGCGACGCGTTTTACTCGGCGGGTATTGAAGCTAGCAAACTGAAATTTTGCACACGTGCTTCTTATTGTTGGAGGCTGTTTGTATGTTTGATTCACCCAAATTGGATCACTGGGTCATGGGGCTGCCATACAAACCTAGCTCCCCAATTTGAGTTCTTCTAAGAAAAACTTTTTTATTTGTGTACCAATTTCAACTAAATTTCACACAAATGTGTTTCTATAGATAACACAAAATATATGCAAGAATGGATCAAATCGGACCATGGGGTCATCGGGCTGCCATACAAACTTAACCCCCCAATTTAGGTTCTTCTAAGAAAAACTTTTTTATTTGTGCACCAATTTCAACCAAATTTCACACAAATGTATTTCTATTGTTGACACAAAACATATGTAAGAATGGATAAAATCGGACCATGTGGTCATGGGGCTGCCATACAAATCCAACCCCCCAAATTAGGTTCTTCTAAGAAAAACTTTTTTATTTGTGCACCAATTTCAACCAAATTTCACACAAATGTATTTCTATGGATGACACAAAGCATATGTAAGATTGAATCAAATCGGTCTATGGGGTCATGGGGCTGCCATACAAACCCAACCCCCCAGTTTGGTTCTTCTAAGGAACATTTTTTTACACCAATTTCACAAAACCTTGAATTAATGTGTCTTTATCAAAGCAACTAAAAATTTCAAAATGAATGGAATCGTACTGTGGGGTCATGCTCCGGCAACCCCAATAAAATTTTCCGAGTAAATATGTTTATTTGCCCACTTATTTCAACCAAGCCCAAAACTTTTGTCAAGACGGAAGAAAAAGAATGAGGAGGGGGATTAAATATAAGTCATAGGTACGCCCGAAAAAACGTTTAGCCCAAGCGAAGGGTATCCAAATTTCGACCACGCCCGAAATTAGCCTCGGCCCCGGGGGTTGGCGAGCGAAGCGAGCAGGGGGCGAAGCCCCCTAGTTTTCTAATAAATTTGTGAGGTATCGATCGAACTGCTAATTTTAGGACCTTGTTAGAAGTTCCTCCAGAATCTGATGCTTTCTATCTGCCAAACTGGATGGTGCTCCCCGAAATTTCCTAGAGAATCCAGGTGGCTTTTTCCGCGTTTATTCATCATAACTCTACTCTTCCTCTGGGAAACGTTTCGTTTTTCTGCCATAATACTACAGATGGCAGTGTCCTCTTTGTCTCAGGTTCTTTCGTGAAGCCTCCATATGGATAAATATTATTAAGACTCACAATGTGAATTCAAAAAGGTTTTCCATCTTTAAAAAATAAGCCTTGCTGCTGCAATTAAAATTAATTTGCGTTTTCTAACATTTCCGTATACGAGGGATACAACATACAAGAAAGCTTATGCCGAAGATTGATAACCACTGAGATATAGATAACGTTAGCCTCAGGGACGAGGATGTAGTCTTTTGGTACAACTAGTCCTCTTAGGTTCAGTGCGTATCTCTGCGCAGATAGTCAACACTTCATAAAACTAAATCAAGAAATTGTTTACATCATTCCCATCTCAACGGACCCTGTAATTAACGAAATAATTATTATCACACCCGACCCTATTGTCAAGCCTCTCATATCACGTCAATGATATCTCCTGTTTCCTTGGCCAACTTAACAATACTGTATACACAATGCATGAGTCCCTAGAAAGTAATATCTCCATTGTCTAGGTTCGAATTGTTCCCGGTCGACCAAAGGTCCTTTAGCTTTTTAATCCCACTCCAAAGGTTTCGCAGTCTATTAAGCAAACTCGTCTATCTGTATCTCCCCAATCATAACTATACGTTCAAAGTGACTAACGTGTGCATGCCTCGTATAGACATTAGGAATTTCGATAGCATGCTATTATTTAGCTCAAGATAACGAGAGTCTCCTCTACAAGCACATTCATACGACAGCAGTTAACGCCCTTAAATTACTCAAATGTTCCGGAATTTAGCATGTCACCGGGACACCAGAACAAATTATTATAGTTGCCATACTACTCTGGTTACGTATAGAACAAGAACTATGTATGTTCGAGTCCTTAACCGGGATGGGCACATCATGCATGCATAACTCTACGCCCCAGCTGTTGTTCAAACAGAGAAATATATCGAATCGACTATACTACAGCTTCGTCCTCGACGTCTACTATAAATTCAACTTCTGTGTTAGCCTCCGGGCGACATGAATGTTTTACGGAGAGGGGAGACTCCATTTGTGCACATTCGGCTCTATGTCATCTGCGTGAGCAATTGACGTAGGACTTGTACATATTATACGATTTAGGCTGGCCTACTGCTGCTCTTCTATTTTGGTATGCCTTTCGGGGATATGGTTGAATGTATGCTTTTCTCCTTTGCTGTGGTGAAAAATTCGTCTCAAGATTTTCATTATTGCACCCCTGTGTATCATTAGAAAATGAATATTCGTGGGTGGAAAATTATTGAGTGCGGTTATGTCGTTTAAAAGACGGCTGAAGTAGATATAAGTTCGTAGCCTGCAAGTGTCTGCAACTTTTTTTTGGGGGGGGGGGGGATACATCCTCCTTGCACTTGTGGCGCCTTATTGCCACCATTTGGTTACTGTCACATTGAAATCGGCAAGGACGATGAATAACGGGAAAAAAACGCTTCGAGCAACGATATGGGCGGACAATGTCGTTGATGTTGAGTGCGAGGGACTTAAGACGAACGTGAATATCATCAAGAAGAGTGGATTATTATCGGTTAAATTATTCTTTTGATGACGCAAATGACGCGAATTCTCCCGAGTGTTGTGCAATTGTTGTCATGAATAGGCCAACGCGGTGAATGATGCGTATATGTGCGTGACATAATTATGCTGTTCCAACGGCGGTTTCGGGCTGAAGGGGTGGGTGGTAGAGGTCATGAAAAAATAATGAGGTTTTACACAGTTCAGGGCTATACATTTCTAAAATGCTTTGCTCCCTTCTTATAATTGAGAGAAGAGCAGACAGGAAAAGTCTTCTAAATTTCCTTGAAGACTTAACCGCTACTTCAGCTCAGCTACACTCAAATCAAGTGTCTTTATTCAATAAAACATATTTTCATATAAAATCCACTCAACTCACACTTCAAGGTAATCTAATTATCCTGAAAGTTGGCAAGTACCTACCATGACTAAAACACGAAGAAAAATGTTATGCGTACCTCTTAAGAGACTGCGGTGTTGGAGGAAATCAATTAAATGAGATATCAGATTGCCCAAGCCCGTATCGTTCAAATTACTTACAAATCACTGACCATAACATTATATCCTGGCAACCGAACACAATATTGTCCGAGAAAAGTACTAAATCATCGCATCACTCTCGAGATAAGCGCCGGCAAACATGGAGAATAATAAGCCCCGACTAATATCAGAACTGACAGAGAGATAAGAGGCACGCAAAGGATATCGTCATGATTAAGCATTCTTGTGATTATTATTTAATCTTTTGCAAGGAGATACAGAAGATAAGATGATGATGACTCTGTTTTTCTATATTTCGAGTTTAGGCGACCACCTTCCAAGCGGCTCTCTGAAGATCCTTTCTGTAGAAATCAGAATTGTGACCGCCGTGCGTCGTAAATGAATTATAGGTGTGCAAGTGGATTGGCAAACGATGTGGTCAGCCTTTCATCGGTTCTATACCGAACTAATATGCTCGAAGAAGGTTACCAATAAAGACAAGTTGTGGTCATAAATTTAATTTTCATTAGTCTGGCTGAGATGGAAAATATTATCAAGGATGAGACTATACAAACCAGGCATGTTTCAAAGAATAAATCGACGTGAATCAGAATCACAAGAAGGATGACCAGATTCTATAGAGAAAGGAAAACCTCTTCTTATCCTTTTGAGCTTGATTAAATTTAATACGAATAATAAACACGAAGAGTGGGATATAAGTAGAAATGGAATTGAGTATATCTCTGCAAAAGACCACGACCAAGTACCGCAGCGTGTATGTACTCGTATATGGAATAAATCTAAAAGGTGGATATCGGTCGACAGCGCTCCGATTAATAAAGGACTTTGTGTTGTATAACTCCATGCATATGTATATACAGGAGTATGTCCAGTCCAATTGCTGGGAATGCTGTTGCTACAACAGAGGATTTATAATAAGGAAAGGACCCATCGGCTGATTGGTCTCATCTTATTAGTTGCCGTTGACCCGAATAATGTCATTATCGGAATGTCAAGGTATTTCAGAAAAGAAAGCCAACAGCAAGAAGTGAAGTGGAAGATAAATTACTTTTGGTTTTACCTGAATTTATTTTGTCACTAATTTATATTGCTTGGGGCAAATATACAAGCAATAAAAACGGGTAAGAGTAAGAGAAACTTTTGTTCCCTCTGCTGTAAACATCGTAGCAGAAAGAGCAGAATAGATTTCGTTTTCTTTCTATTCTCAATAGACTTAATTCTTGTCTCATGACGAGACAAGGCTCAATAGAGGTCATACCATGGCAGTTCTTATTAGAGAAGCATTTTGTTAAGTAGTTAACATTGCGTTACACAAAAATAACGCCAGAAAATCTGATTGCTATTATAGTTTTCTATTATTATCTATAGGCTGTCGAAAACTTTGGTTTCTGGACCCTCAGGTTTTCGAGTTACACGCTTAAATCTTTTCCCATTGGCCCTCATTTACACTATTAATTCATTGAGGTGCGTGGTGTGGTGCATTGACGCAATTCGAATTCTTGTTGTTTCCAAGCACTGAAATTAACCAACAAATATTTTGTTATTGCCTTGCCTAGTTTCCTAGGAATTGCATCAAATTGCATAGACAACAAACGAATTGCATTTCCGATCAAGTAACCTGATTTACGATATGTGTTTCGGACAGTTTGAATCTAGGGTTTAAGTTTATTATAAAGCGGTAAAAAAATACGTCCGCAACATAAGCATTTCCAAAAATTCGTAGAAAAGTCAGTTGATCGTTTAATTGTTAATGTGACGCCTCAACCTTGGAGTTTTACATTTTCAGGAATTTGACACTTCTATCACTTCCCCCGATCGCCATCCAGGCAGTATCATGTAACATATGACGAAGAGTGTTCTGGTATTGTGCCCGCAATCGGATGCATGATCGATCAATTGATTTTGTGGCTCTTACGAAGACTGTTTTTTTTTTGATTATTGGTCCTAAGAAAGACCGATTTTAGAATGACCGCAAATAGAATGATCGAATTTTGGATTCACACGAGCCATCAATCTTCGATCATGCACACGAATGCGTGCTTTATACTATAGCCTCATACAGTTATTACGCATATCTGCGTACTACGACCGCCGACGAGGACATCGTTTTTAGTGTGGCGACCGACCCCGAAGCAATTTTTGGCGTTGCAGGCGAGGACGCTGTTTTCGGTGTGGCCAACCAGCAAGATCGAGCTGCCTATTTGTGGTGGCCAAACCAGCAACGCAACACCGAGCTACCCTACTTGGTGTGCCGGACGACCCCGTCGCTTGTAGCGAAGCAATTTTTTTGGTCGCAGACGACGACGCTGTTTTTGTTGTGGCCAACCAGCAACGTCCACTTCGCGATAGTGATGTGAAAAGAAATTGAATTGAAAGTTTAGGAATGAAGGGACCTATAAAAATAAATAGTGGTGGGCGAGCGTTATCCGATAAAATACCCCCGGAGTGAAAAAAAGGAGTTTGTTGCAGTGGTAATTTCTGATACGGGCAGATGCGTGTGCAATGAAGAATTTGTGACGAAATGTGAGCCAAGCGACCTCTAGTCTTATTAAATTACTTAACTGCCTTCATAGAAAAGGCCTACTTTGAAATTGAATATATGGAGAACCGTTACGATTTCGCGAAAAAGGATTGCAGATTCGATCGTTTCAGACCAATGTTTATGAAATGCCATCGTCCAAATTTTACGCCACAGATACTGAAGTCTCCCCCAAATTCTTGAATACTATTCAACTATTCGCAACGGCATCTTGATTCGAAGTGAACGTTATGTATACACATGTTTTTTGTCACTTCTCAAGACAAGTTGGGGTTAACATTCTAAATGTAACGTAAATGAAGTTTAAGGATAAACTTTTAATTTCTTATGTACTAGAATTGCATTTGCAACAATGCATATGCATCTGATTGCATATTGCTGCAGTGCAACATGTTGCAAGTTGTATTATTACATACATAAGTACAGAATTGTCATCAGCTGATCGTGCTGTCATTTGTGTTGTGTTGTTTACAATTGGTGAGCGTTGCGACTGGTGATTTGGTTCAGCATCAATTAATATATAATGTGTTTAATATTTCCGAAAACTTCCAGGACAGGCCGAAGAACGATGTGCGCGGGACGCAAGCTGACAGCGGGTCATGGACAGCAGTGAAAGGTGAGGTTACTGTGTGTTGTCCTTTTCTTGCAGATCGTCATCATCAGCGTAAAAAAAAAACTATGGCGTATTTCTTTGTAGATACCGACGCCATACAATTCAGACTTAAAAGGTAATTATACCCTATACCCATAAGATGGAATAGGGTATATTGTTTTTTTTACGCCGATATTATGTAACACCTCAAAGGAGCCACCGGAGGTATGGCAAAGTATATATATAAATGATCAGGGTCGGTCCCTTAATCTAATAAGCCATGTCTGTCTGTCTGTCTGTCCGTGTGTCTGTCTGTTAGCACGATAACTCCCGAAATAATAAAGCTAGCGGTTTGAAATTTTGGTCGAATGTTTGTTTTGCCAAAACCTTGGACGGTATTGGAAATGGGCCAAATCGGACTACGGGTTCCCCTACCTCCCATACAAACTACCCCTTCTTGATATTTTAATTCGGCCATAACTTTCGCTAGAATATCGCTATCGACTTGAAATCGTGATTAATATATGATTCTGACATATACTGTGAGTTGATGGAAAGTGGAGTAGGTCCGACTACCCCTACCCATACTTCCCCTACAAAGTTATATTCAGCCATATCTTTTGATAGAATGTCACGAAAAACTTCAAATTAGTATCAAATGGTAGCCGTTGGATGCCTTGACAAGGTAATAAAGATGTGTCAGGTCCAACCCATCTACCCCTCCCTCCCCCACAAAAAAATATGAAATTGATTATTTTGGGTTTTGCGTGCCTTCTAGGTATGTACATGTGTATAGGGTATACACTCATCGTGCTATTCGCACGATTAAAACTCGGTATTTTCATTGGAGTTGCTCCTGCTCTCTTCTAGCGAAACGGGATAAGGAGCCCTTGTGCACAAATAATGAAAACGTCATGGAACCTTTGTATTAGGAATAGGAATTTGTGATGAAGGAAAAACAAGCACAAAAAAAAATTCAGCCAGAAAATTACGACTCAGTATTAAGTGTGCTTTGATATGTTAAATTGGTTGCTCTAGCCTCCAATACTTCTGAAAGCTTACTATGTCGGTAAAAGTATTTAGATTGATTTCAAATGACGTCAAATCACTGTTTGATTTATTTATTTTTAATACAAAATATATGCAGGTACACATGCCGCTGTGAAATGGTGTAGAATGAATTTGCTCCCTAACTTGGGAATGGGTGGTCACACTTTCCTGAAATTGGGCACACTTATTCTAAAGTAAAAATACAGAGGTGTCAGAAAGTTTCAGACAGATCGGATCCATAGGAAAAAGTTACAACATTTTAAAAACGCAAAAGATACATTTGCACCTATCCCGCTGAATGAGGGTTAAAAGTTTAATTCAAATACCTTTTGGATACTTTGGTTAAAATAGCGTCGTCGCCGATGATAAGCGTTACTAGTTTATTTGAAGCACAGGATAGTTACCTGGAAATAAAAGAACAAAAACACATTAGAGCAATAATCGAATTTGTTTAAATAAATCTTGTCACAGGCCTATAAGCCTAAATATACGCGGACTATCTTTCAATATTGTTTGGTTGGTGCGGGAGCATCAAAATCTACAAAATCAATCCGCGCACTTCTAGGCTTATTCACTGTATCCGCAACTAATACGCGAAGCTGGATATGGCAATAGTAAATTTTTCTCTGGCGGACACCTTTTTAACTTGTTATTTGTTATTTGGGAGATTTCCTAATGTGTTTGTAGTACACGGGAGGGGCTAAGGGGGCTAAACACCCTCCCAGACTCAGAAACTAAGTAAGAAAACATACAAACTTTGCATAAAAAATCCACCTGACTTGCAAAATTTTTATACAAATGTGACTTCCACAAAAATGTTTATAGTATAGTGACTTTAGCTCTAGACCCAAACATCCAAAAAAAGAGCTGACTTTTGGTGCCAAATTGTTCTATGGCCTGACCGCATTACGCAGTAAAAAGTTAGACTTTTTTGCGCGTCACATTTGGGGGGGAGGGGGTGGCAAAGGGGTGAAATTATGATTTTTCGCCAATATCTTGTTAACTGTAATATTTACAGCAAAATGTTCTGAGGACGATTTAAACTACACAAAATTTCCTTTCTAATGATATATTATATCATATACCTTCTCTTGGCAGATAATATACTAGACCTTAAAACATTTGGTGTAATTTAGATTTTTTTATAGTTACATTTGGCGCTCTAGCTCCTGAAGTAATTAAATTGGAGCCATGGTAATTGGGATAACTATTCCTAACAATATATAGCTGTTTCACACGGAGACTCAGGCTGCCCCGACAAAGCATTCCCCTATACTCCCTATTAACATTTAAAAAAAAGACATGACTGTAACTTTTCGCCGAATCACGGCAGGCGGGAAAAATTTTGGTAAACGTTAAGGCTAAGTCCCATTAGGCCCTCCACCAAATATTACTTCGATCGGATTAAAACAAAGGGTACCTACCATATAAAATGACCGGAAAATTGCCTACGAGCAGAACTTTAATTTTGGTTGATTTGTTCCCTTATTTCTTAATAAACTAGTGGCATTGAATTTGAATAATTTGTATGGGAGGTACCCTTTGTTTTAATCCGATCGAAGTAATATTTGGTGGAGGGCCTAATGGGACTTAGCCTTAACGTTTACCAAAATTTTTCCCGCCTGCCGTGATTCGGCGAAAAGTTACAGGCATGTCTTTTTTATAAATTTTAATAGGGAGTATAGGGGAATGCTTTGTCGGGGCAGCCTGAGTCTCCGTGTGGGACAGCTATATATTGTTAGGAATAGTTATCCCAATTACCATGGCTCCAATTAAATTACTTCAGGAGCTAGAGCGCCAAATGTAACTATCAAAAAATCTAAATTACACCAAATGTTTTAAGGTCTAATATATAATCTGCCAAGAGAAGGTATATGATATAATATATTATTAGAAAGGAAATTTTGTGTAGTTTAAATCGTCCTCAGAACATTTTGCTGTAAATATTACAGTTAACAAGATATTGGCGAAAAATCATAATTTCACCCCTTTGCCACCCCCTCCCCCCCAAATGTGACGCGCAAAAAAGTCTAACTTTTTACTGCGTAATGCGGTCAGGCCATAGAACAATTTGGCATCAAAAGTCAGCTCTTTTTTTGGATGTTTGGGTTTCATCATTTTTTAAGCTAAAATCACTATACTATTACAACATTTGCAAATGCAAGCAAGTAAAGTCTCATATTTACAAAATATGTGTAGGCATGCTGCTTCCCTTAACTAATTTTATTTATATTTGGCTGGCCTGGTGTATGTGTAAAGAAGGAGACATTTCTGTACGGCATTCTGTAAAATTCTTCAGTTCACTGCAATTATTTTGCCCGTGTAGTACCGGAATATAGGAAATCCATGCCTTTTTTCAAAACCCCGCTGCAACTTTTGATATAACCAACGAGGTCAAATAACGTGGTGAGAAAACCTTACCCACCACGACAACAATCCTTTGGCAGAAACAAATGCATAATACATAGATCCACCGTGTCACTCTTTCTCTTTGTGTACTGGCAACATAGAAATAAAATCAAAATGGCTTACCAAAATCTAAGCTAAAATTATAGACCGATCGGCCCTAACGGTATTATATGGAGCGACGATTACAGAATCCGTTCTTGGCGCATAATGAGGAGCGCCCGTCCAATCCTCAGCCGCAGCTTTTTGTTTTGACATTTGCCAGATACTGAAAGTCCGTGAGAATCCGGAACACGAAGAACTGTAGTAATGACTTCGTGTAGAAACACTACCGTTAGCGTCATAATTGGAAACAACACCATTGCCCAACTGGCGACAGCAGCCTCAAGGGTCTTGTAATAGCCCCCTCCCGATTGTAATCCAGGCTGCGCCACTGGATGGTGCCACAAACATCACTTAAATCCAGACAACATTAATGTTATAAACATTGCCCTACCCTAGTCTTCGGCACTTATGGCATTAAAACTGTTAGAAATAATCAAGGAGATTATAATACATGGAGTAATCACGAAGCAATTTGGTTGAAGCCAAAGCGAGAGAAAAATGCGTTTGTAGTTGTGCTGCTATGAGAATTTAGCCATAGTCGTCCCAAGATTCGGATAAAAATTTGGGAGCTTTTGTGCATAATAAGTATCGATAGTGTTATTGTTATTGACTTAGCGCTGTTAGTAGTTGTTTTCCGACGGCGACGGCTGGTGGGATATAAAATATTATGTACGACAAGCAGAAAGTTTGTGCTTCTTTATTGAGTTCTGTATCACAGAATGTACTTATGCATTATTGAAATTGCAATACAATATGGTACAACTTTCACCAAAAGCCAGGGCTTAACACAACTTGCCCATAGTTTGGCTCTAACATCTGGGTAAACTTCTTGAACATTAAGGTCACTTTTCCAAATTAAACCGCATCCACACGGACTGGAAAATGCCAGCCGGAAAATGATATAATTAGAATTTCATTTTCAAAGCTTTAATACATTTAATTATCAAAATCGAACAGATATTTTTCACGATGAAATGACCGGTGAACCGAAAAAAATACATAAAATGGCCGAGAAATTCTGGAACCATTTTCGGACTTTAGCTGATGGAATTCCCCAGCATTTGTCACATATTCCACGACAGTAAGCATAAATTTTCATTTAGAAAATCCCAGCGGACAAAAATTTCTCGAGGTCTGTCCATCCCTTTAGAGATAGCATGATCGGGTCCAATGCGACATTGATCTTCAAAATGCGTTAAGCGGTATCGTTAAAATTAATAATTATTTTTTCGACTTTTTTTTTGCGAAACAACGAAATTTTGTCCTGATTCTGATTTGAGCTCAGCACCCCGAAATACATAAACAATACAAATGCAACTTTCGCGTCCATCGAGAGCAAACAATTCTTACCCCGCATAAAGGAATCGTGTATTTGGAGTATGTTATGAAAACATTTACCATCAAATCTAATAAAATTTAAAATTTCACTTTAAATTCAACCACCAAATTCACATTCTAGCCCCAATCGGAAGTATTCTAAACATGTTCCACCACTGGCAACCATATGTCATATCCACCAGTTTTCACTTAATTTTGCTAAGTTTTGAATCAAAATTAATGAATTTCAGTCAAATTTTTTTTTAATTTGTCAGAAACTTCACTAAGAACGTTATTTTGCACAGCGTTTTGATGGATTTTACAGTCAATCACCAGGAAACTCGAAATAAAATTCGAGCCAATCAGAGTCCCGGAAATTGGTTGGACTTCACTTCGAATGCAAATCACGCAAAAATCACACATTACATCAGTCTAAAAACGATTGCATTCTTTTAAGAACAATATTCACTGTTAATCGTATTTTAACACGAACTTCGAATTTGCGGTCAATTTGCAAGAACTAGACTTGAAATTCATATTTCGTCTAATTTTTGCGATATGGCAACTACTTTTGCATTCTTTGAATGCAAATCGTCCAAAATATACACTTATTTGAATACAAGCACTTAGTCCAACACTTTGACAAATGTATCCACTATATCCCGGCTTCAAGAACACCAGCTTTCACAAATAATTTTCAATTTTAAAACTTTACTTTCTTCAACTGTCAAATCCATCATGGCGAGAATCATAATGTTCACTTCTTTCTCCTGCTCTCAGATAAAAAGTGTGAGAAAAATGTTCGGTTATTATTTGTGTGCAGTTCGTGGATAAAAAGTGTTCAATTGCGTTATAATAATGAGGATAACAGTTAAGAAAAGTGTTCATTTACAGTTAGTTATTCTTTTTGCGTGTATTCAGCGACGAGGAAGATAACAAATAACCGCGAAAAAAAAATGTTGTCGAATGAATTTTAGACTTTCCGATTATTGAAACTGTTATGATCAGCCCTGCTTTTTATTTGAATGAGAAAATGGGAGGAGCTTTCTGATTTGTGTGTACGGATATGGAGATGATGCGAATGTATTGCAGGCTTCAGTAGAGTTCATACTGGCGAGGCTCCGTGCGGCCTCTTTGTATTACAACCTCTTTGGAAATAATGGAGCTAGAATAAAATGATGTAAGAAAGATACATATGATCCAGTGGCGTAACTTACGGTGTTACGCGAGGGCCCCTAACGTATTGACGATGAGTAGCAAATTTTGGACTATGATTTATAAATACAACTTCGCGAATTTCCAGGTCGTTAAAATATGAAAACTGTTGAGCAAGTTAGGAGGGCGAAAAGTTGTTCTCTGTTCCGAATCAGAGATCTTCAAGGAATATTTTAGCTGAAAGAAAGTTCATACCTATAATGCGGCGTAACAGTTGCATCAAATTAAAACAAAAAGAAAAGGAAAATGTAAGCAAATTAAAGCCCATTTGGGGGGGGGGGGTGCTTTTGATTAGCACTAACGAATGAAAGTGCTTGTGAAGTTTTATACACGCGGGTTTGGTAGGAAAAATAAAATCAACTCAACTGGAAAATTTACATTTTTTTTGTGACGTGGACACGGAATACGTATCTGTTTTAGTAATTGAAAAGGTAGAATTTGCCTAGACAGAATTTCTTACCACACCCTACCAAACCCTTAACCGCAATTGACAATAGCGAAATTATTGTACACTAGCACATTGCGTATTATCAAGTACGTAAAAAAATCTCGCTAGCAGGCCCCGACTCGCAAACGTGCCGATGCCGATGGTGATCTAAATTCATAATTTATAACGCTTGGAAAATAAACCAGTCAAAATCAGTAGTGCTTATCAGAAATGTTCGCTTTGTGAGCAGTTACCGTTAACGCAACTAACTGTGATGACCACCGTCAGACGTGCCACAGCTTTTTTGTTGTTTTAGAATCGTTAACGATGAACTGAACGTTTCGTAACTTTATAGCTATGATCTTTGCTAAGGGATGCCCTCATAATGGTTCGAAACTGGTACCAAAAGAGCGAAAGTCAGTTCCGGATTTAAAATTCGGGAGAAATTTGTCTGAACAGCCTTGGTTAATATTTGGTTGTAATATGTAGGGGATCCCACTTCGATTCCGAACACAAGAAACACAAGAAATTTTAGAAACGTTACGCAAGACTATTTCTAAATGAATCGTACAAGCATCTTATCTTTTTTTACAAGTTAATTTATTGGCTGTGGTAAGCATCTCCATGCTTATTGAGGTTTAAGTCGTGTAAATGAATGATTTTTCCAAAAATCTTCATCTCATCTTATGCTGGAAATTATGCGTGGAATCACTTTCCGGTGAGTTTATGCGATAGCTTCCGAACACCCTTATGGTTTCAACAATAAATTAGACTAGAATAATGAAAAGCACGTGGCTATTTTGTTCGCTGAAGGCTGCCGAAATAGTTTTTGAGAGAACAGAGAAAAGGTAAAGAATAAATTTCACTCAGCTGGCCACTAGGTATTTCAGAAGTCAAAAGGCCCGTAAGGTGTTTCACTCTCAAAGCGTCTCGTGATGCATGAAGTGAAGATTGTTTTGGGCTATATCGAGGGTATATGACGCCAATGCTCACTATGTCCGTCAAGAGGTTGTTCTTGTAAAAAAAAAACCTTAACCCAGAGGAGGTCCATTACTTTACAGAAATGGAGAGTAGGGATACAAGCCTTCTAATTTATGCTGGAGGTAGATGCATCACTACTGCGATATGCATTATGCTTTTTAATCAGTAAGATTTCCTCATGTGTGGTTTTTCGGAAAAAGTAATGTGTGAAATCTTTTAAATAAATAACAGGCGCGACAATCCAACATTGGACTAAGGCCGCAGGATGTGTTAGTGACATTCTATTTCCAAGATTTTATCTGCTTTTTGTTGAGCATGACGCTCAGCAGTGTTATTTACTCCCATAAATGGGTACTCGTTTAACATCTGAGAGAGATCATAGTCCGTCACAAGCTCGTGAGTTCGAAAAACACCATGATCCACGGTGAGATTCGAACTCATGACCCTGTGCACCGAAGCTGCGCGCACTAACCGCTAGACCAACCAGACCGAAATCTTTCGCGTATACATATTATTGGGCGAACGAACCCCTCTACAATCCCGTTGTAACAGCGCATACCGTATAATAAATGTTTTTGTCCTGTCCCATTGAACACTTTACTCTGTCACAAAAAAAAATGTTTTTTTTTTGTTTCATATTTTACTCCTTTAGCCTTTTATGTTTTATTCCGAACACGATAAATATAATATACTCTCGAGAGACTTCGCCTTTTCCGAAATTCTAATTTTATTCGTATTCTTTAAGCACACATGCGAAAGTGATATAGAATGGTGAAAAAACGTGCTAAAATGCGTATCGCCAAGGCACAATCATGACGCAGAGCACAATGTAAATCAAATCGGTATAAAACATGCCAGACATGAAAGAAAGAGTCCTGAAGTGGAGGGGAAAATCGATAAAATGAAAAGCAAACGTTCGCCTCCTTGCAGTGGATAGCCACTATATTTTGACCACAAGTTTTAAGTCCTTTTTCTACGCTAACGTTACTGCAATTTTGGCGTTTGATTATTCCTATAGTCTATGTTGTGCGAAAAAACGATTTTCTATTTTTCGACTTCTTCTCTCCTAGCAAAAGAATATTGATTTTCTTCTGGGAGCAAAAATCGAAAATTGATGCTAAGTTGTAAATAACATGACTCCTTGCGACCACCAAACGATAGAATTGTGGCCTCATTCACAAGTCCCTTGTGAACATTATAACATAAAACAGAGTATTCCCGCAACATCCTGTTTCCTTGATTTTTTTTTTGTGCAGAAGTCGCGAATTTCTCCTGGTGGTTTGCGGTATGAGGAAAATGTCGTATATTGAATTTCACCATCATGTATAGCACTTTCACGATCCTTCAAGATGTAGTAGTCGCACACGACCACCCTTCTCTCTCTCTCTCTCTCTCTTATTCATTTTTTAAACGAATTGAATTCCGAATAACGAACATGATAAAAGACGGTCAAAAAAAGGGAAGCACAACTTTTCAGCAGAAAGAAAAAATGCTAAAATTGGGCAATTTACGTACATGATGTAAAGCACAACGACTGCGGCTGCAGACTACAATGGCATGAGAGAAGCGAGACACTCGTCTACGAAACAAAATGGGCTGACAAAGGATTTTTTGTGTTCGCCCCAAGGACTCGAATACACATTTCAAAGATTTTCGTCTCAAGTTTCACGCTATACTCACGCGGCCTGAAACTTAGGCACTCGAAAAAAGGTAAACATGTGGGTCAGGCAAGAGGGATTTTTCGATTAAGGCCTTCTCGATGGAGGCGTGTATATAAAAAAAAACACAAGCCCGAATAATAACCCCGAGAAAACCGGGACAAATATAAGTCTACTACCGTAAGCATTCCCAGACTGAATTCATCTGATTCATTTGAGTTCTGACCAGGTTCGACAGCACATTTATCGTCAGATTGTCCTCATTCTTTCGCCGGGGACACGTTTATTTGCACCCAATTGACCACTCGATCGAAATCCCAACCAATGATTCACAATCGAGAGAAAGAGAAATAAAAAGCAAAACAAATCCAGGGAATGTGAGGATTATCATACGAGTGCACTATGTTATACTTTTGACAATATTTCGGAATTTATACAATTTTTTATGTCCTGGCAGCGAGTTTGCTTTTTTTTTGGCTGGAGGGTAAGCGAATGGCTTGGCGTACAGTTATACTAACTGTGCATACTGGGCAGGAACTGGAGAACAGTGCTGACTTATCGTTGGTAGTCGGCAACATATACATTACATATAGGGGGATGATAACGAAAATTTGTTACAATGAAGCAGAAAAATCAATAAAAATGTCCCATTAATCTCAATAAGGACATAATATGGAGCAAAGCGTGTGTTGCTACTGCTGCGCTGGTGGGCAAATAAAAACGAGCATTTTATTCGAGAACGATGGCGTAGAGTATAAAGAACGCTAAAACCACCACGACGTTTAAAGTATTGTGACACGGTTGCGATCATAAAGGAACGTGGATGCAGCTGATGGAGGTAATATAAGTCCCATGTTGGTCACTATGGAAAAAAATAACAGTATGTCGGCGAAGCAGCGAAATAAATGGATGGGAGGGATTATGTTTATTAGAAAAAACTAACAGCTGGTTGGTAAATGAAAACAAAAATAAATGTGAAGTGTATGCGGTGGCAAAAATTGAGGTCAAGTATTTTATTGCTGCCTTAGAATAAAGATATGCTTGGAAAAATATGTCCTATTGGAAAAAAAATTAATTAGGTCCAACCATCTAAACAAGATAATTCTTCGAGTAACGATTGTGAAAACATAGGCGAATTCACAATGGTCACAAATTGTGAAATTATATGGGCATTCACAATGGACGCAATTGTTAATTGTAACAATATAATTAGTCCGGCCGAAATGAGCCAACCGAAAAAAAGAGATGAAAACGCTTATAGTCTATTTATAATTTTCAGACTCCTCATAAATTACAGATTCTCCTACTGCAAAAATAAAATCAATCACATCATCTCTACAAAGAGTTTTTTTTACCGAAAATAAACAAGGGATTCTTCTCCTGTAGCCCTAGAAAGAAAAAAGTAAACAAGCCAACTGAGTATAGTAGTCCTTCCTTATCGTTACAATAAAACTTCCGCACATCAAATTTCATATAACATCATTATTACATAAAATAAACACAAACAACATCGCCGGCATCGATTGATTTTCAATTGTAAGCATCGCCCAAAGCCTAAACTAACATTAGCCCCGGGGTGTTATTATGATGTCGTCGTTCTTCCTTTTATTATGTCCTTTCAGTTCGTCACATTTATTCGACAAACTTCCGCGTATTGCATATACAGTTAGGCATCATAGGCTGTCATTTTGATTTAGAGAGGGGGATACATACATACATATCTAGAATTACTCCGAGTACGAATATGTTGTAAAATGTTTTGTAACTCTATTCGCGCATATCAAAAGAACGACATTACATCGAAAATAATGTAAAGTAAATACCAAAAGGACATTTTATTTGATGGGGGGGTTAAGTTAAAATGACATTTGCTGGGGTTATTAAATTGTTTGTTTCCAGCAGAGCTTCATATAAAGTATACTCTGTAAAGATATGGCGGATAGTAAACAACATTCTTTCTATGACTGATTTGGGGAAATTGTTTAATGTTTATGCATTTTCAAGGAAGCTGTTTGCTGGTTTAATTAATAGGATCTCAGATAATGGAAACATAAAGTAAATGAAAGGTTTTATTAGGAAGTTGGGAAGTTTATTTACATACTTATGCCTGTATGCCTAACTTGAGACACTAATGACGACGCCTTATACATAAAATTTAAGGTTATGTAATTGCTTTATTTGGAAATACAGCCACAGCAAACACCCGTATTAGCATATTGCACCAAACTAAGGAGTTTTCTATCCGATATACAAACACGGTCCATGCTCAGCATGCCATTCTAAGCCGCTTCGAGAAATTTAGTCCACTTAGCGTTATGTCTGTTCACAGCATTTTTCACTCGGGGATATGGTCACCTTAGTATATGCCAGCAGAGCCAAGGCGGCCATTTACCCGATGTGTTATTCCATACATAACCTCATGATGCCTACTTTATGTTTCAACAAAAGTTTCATACATGTTCAACAAACATCCTGCAAGGGAGTCAGTGTCCTTGTGGCACAGGCCTTTGGGGGTTGCAACACCACGTACCTGAGCAGCGCAGAGAGGCCCGGTGTGGTTGATACGCCATGGCGTGGATCTGTACAAAGACCTTCGGGCGATGACGTTCCCGAGCTCCCTAGTCATGTATGGGTGACACAGCATATCTGACTTTTTCCCTATTCCTCCGAAAAGTCAGCCATACCAGCTTACACGGCGCAGTGCTTCCTCGTAGGGGAGAAACACATTATAAGCGTACGTGTCCAGTCTCGGAGCTGACGGCTTCGTATAACCCAAGCCACGAAGGGGCTAGTTAGGGAGAATGGCCTATGCGCCTATACCTAGCTGGTTTATGGATTGATGACCACACGGCCTGAGTCAAATTGCTGCTTAGTAAACGGACGGGGGCCAGACCTATGTGAACGGTAGCGCTACGAGTCTGCTTTAAACCGACAAGTAGTAAACAGGCATAACGATCCTGCGGCTGGCAAGCCGAATTCGTTAGGTCTACCGAAAGGGGGCCAAAGGAGGATCACACCTGCCGTTGAGAAATCTTTAGCGAATAGTGTACCTCGGGGATGGGCGTGCCCAGGGGACCATGGTCCTTACCCATCTAGGCGTTGGACTCGAGGGGGTTTGTGGTGGTAGACAAGCCGACCAGCTAGAGTCGCATCCCAAGGTGGGGTTCCAAAGGGAGGCATCCCGGCGGAGAACACCCTTCCGGCTATCAGTCGAATAAATCTTGTCGTCCCGCAAGGGAGGGAGGTTATGGCCATCAGGCTCAGGAACTCTCAATGACAAATGCGAGGTAGATGCAGGATGTTCAACAAACAACAGTGTTTTATTTAAAAATCAAATCCGGCGCTCTACTTGGAACATCCATTATATCCAGGAACGGATGAAATCGGAACACTCCCAACTAGCATTTTTAGTAGCGATAACGTAGACACCACTCCAATATTGCCTTTGAGAGTATCAAATACTTTCAATCGTTCCGTGATATGGACCTTTTTGTCACCGAAAAGTCACTAATGTGGGGAATGAAAAGTTTGGTGACCAGGACCCCTTTGCCACCAGTAAGTTGCAAGGTGATTGGAACTCACCAACCAAGTGCCATTGTTTGTCCAACCACGCGATTGGGACTTTATTGGTCCCGTCTTCGCACACAAACATAGCTGTGAAGATGTGTAGGTAAAAATCGACCATATTTTAGTAAACATAATTGAATGCATTTACATGTACATATACTTGTACACATTTGCTAAATTTGTGTTTTTTTTAGCTTATTCAATCAACCGAACAATATAATCTGAAAGAAATTAATTGAGTGATTACATGTGTTATCATTTGCCAGCTCGTTTGATCAAGAAAACTTCGTGCCACGCCAATTTCACTGTAGAAGTGGATATTCTACCTAGAAAAAAAGGGATGCCTTCTAATTTTTTCTAATGATTTCATGAATAAATTGTCAAAACATAACCCAACTAAAGTCAGTTTTTTCTTTCACTTTTTAATTGTATCGCTCTATATATTCAGCAAACCAAATAGTTACTCAAAACAAAGAAGTTCTAATTGTTTCATCTGGAAAATAGCTACTGTTTTGTGATGGGTAGATAATGATTTTGTGAAACCTTTGCAAAATATGGCGACAAGTATTTGACAGCTCCAAATGGTACTTTAAGGTCCCCAATCGGACTTTGTAGTAACACTAACCACTATTTAGGTCCTAATTTTACTATAAAGTAGCAAGTCCTTCGAAGTTACAAAGAAATTATACTGCTACGGTTTCGCCCCTCAAAAATATTACTTTAGAGTTGCTCGCTATGTAGTAGCATAGTGGGGTACCAAAACCGTACCATTCCCCTGTACTTGCCGAATATGTAGTAGCAACATTTCGTTCACTACAAAGTTCCAACTACTACCATCCTAGAACGTCTCAAAAACTACTTTACAGGATTTGTTACGATGAAGTTAATATTTGGGTGTCAAAAACGTAACTGAAACTTAATAAAGTGGCAGAACCAAAAGCATTAGTTCTTGCTACTAAAAATGTTGCTTGGGCTACGTCATAAGGCTGGCATACAAACCAAAACTGGGTTCTTTTCTAAAAAAAAATTGTTTCTCTTAACCAAACCTCACCCAAGTGAGCCTCAAAACATATCTAGGAACAGATGAAATCGGAGCACTACATCATAGGGCTATCATACAAGCCAACCGCCAAATATTAAATTCTTGTAAGTAAAACTTTTTTTATAGTATAGTACAGATAGCTCAAAACCCAAACATAAAAAAAAAATGTTGATGCCAAATTGTGGAATAAAAATAAATAAATAAATAACAGGCGCGACAATCCAACATTGGACTAAGGCCGCAGGATGTGTTAATGACATCCTATTTCCAAGATTTTATCTGCTTTTTCTTGAGGTAATGAGATCAGCATCACGCTTAGCAGTGTTATTTATCCCGATAAATGGGTACTCGTTTAACATTTGAGTGATATCATAGTCCGTCACAAGCTCGTGAGTTCGGAAAACACAATGGTTCACGATGAGATTTGAACTCATGACCATGTGCACCGAAGGCGCGCGCACTAACCCTAGACCAGCCAGACTAATTGTGGAATACACTGCTCAATATATGCAGAAGAAAGTTACACTAATTTGCGCCATGGGTTAAGGGGGAGGGGGTGGCAAAAGGGTGAGAATTCATTTTTTTTTAATATCTGGAAAACTATGAATCTGACGCTTAAAATGAACATACATTCAGAAGACTTCAATTAACTGTTATAATAACGTTCTAAGAGATAAATTTATTTTTCATTTTAGATAGAATTTAGAGGTGAACAAATGTGAAATTTGTTAGAATTTTGATTTACTTTGTATGGGGGGTACCCTTAGTTTTAATCGGATGATAGTAATTTTTGGTGGGGAGCATAATGAGCCTTGGACTAGACACCCCACCAAATTGGATCTGCCTGGCTTAATTTGAAAAGAAGCTACTGGCATGCCTTTTTGAAAAATTTTAGGAGGAGTGAGGGGGCTTCAATGGTTGGAGCACTTTAATTTTTGGTTCAAATCAAATAAATTTTGTTAGCAATATATGGACAAGATCTTATGATGCTATGTCTATTTTATCAAGAGCAACAGTGCAAAATGTAAAACTCAAAAAATGCAAATTCACTATAATACTTTTGGGTCTAGGCTAGGCTATAATTTTCTGAAAAAATGTCTAGAATGTTATATATCATTAGAAAGGTAATTTTGTACAATGGCGCCGGAACAAGAAGGGGCAGCGGGGCAACTGCCCCTCCAATATTTTGGCTAAGGGGGCAATTAGTACTACATATGTTGCACCATATTAAAAATTACGAATAAATTATTTTATATTTTTACTAGCTGAGAGAGCTCGCTTCGCTCGCATTATTGCCTTCACTCACAACTTGACACTAATTTGAATGCCAATCAACCTGCTAACTATAATTTATTGGGATCGACCTCTCGATGATGAAACCAAAGTGTATAATGGAAACAACGCGATAGATTTCCGTCGGTGGGTTAAGCGGTCAAGGCAATACAACAACAACATATGTACTCAACCCCTGACTGATTGATGAGACTGCACTTGCCCTTCAACTATATTAGCGAGTTATCTCTAAAATCATTTATTTAATAAATTTCTATTAAATATGTCAGCACAATCATTTACTCAGTTTTTCGTGCACTAAAATGTGCTCACGCCACCTACACTGTTCATACTATCCCAGAAACCATCATACATCCAGGTTGACGGTTGTCTCTGACCACTCTGTGCACTGCTGGGGGAAGAAATTCCAATTACCCTTTAGGCAATTTTGACGTGAGTTCGGCAACACCTCAACCGTGTCGCTCCGCCAAAGGATTGCGGATATATCAACGGATTTCCGAAGTAGTACAAAGCTGATTATGAAATTGCTGTGACCAACATCCAGGATATATTTACGCAAAAACGTAGTCATATTTATCTGAGTTACACTGTATTTGATCCAATGACAACTAAATATTCCATACATACAAAATGGAATTTAGATTTATCGCCACTTCCTTTGAGACTTTCAAAATTTTCTCGGTCTATAAATCAGCGTTAGACAAATTAACAAACAAACAAAAATCCATTATCCTATCTTCTGTATAAGACGAAGCAGTTTATCGTCAGTATAATCCTTATACTGGAAGAGACGTCATCAAGTGTTCCGTGGTAGCCTACACTACTACAATTTTGGACAGAGTTGCTCAATAGTGTTAAGCAGTGTTGTTTATGTATTTAACAGTTGATGTAACCACCTATAATACAGTTAAAACGTCTCTGGAAACTCCTGACCATAAATTGTTTTCGTTTTATTTGTAGAAGAGATAGCATCATCATTGGGCATGAAATATAGTTTACGACCGACTCCCATACCTAGCGATAATACACAAAAAATTTCATAAAAATCGTTCCAGCCGTTTCGAAGGAGTTTGGAAAAAAACTTTTTGAGGAGAATTTTATATATTAAAAGATGAAAGATTGTAAACTTCCTGTGGCCAACATTCATTTTGATGGTTATTTCTGACTATCCTGTACACTGATCGGGAAAGATGGCCAAATAACCCTTTAGGCAATTTTGTTGCGAGTCCGGCGACACCTAAATCGTGTTGCTCCGCCTAAGGATTGCAGAGATATCGGCGGATTCCCGAAGTAGTACGAAGTCTATTGTGAAATTGCTGTGACCAACATCAAGGATGTGTGTACGTAAAAACATAGTCACATTGACTACAATTAACACTGTATTTGATCCAATGACAACTAAATATTCCCATTAAGTTTAAATGTTGTCGATGAAAACTTGATTGCAACAGGTGACTCTCATACAAAATGAAATTTCGATATTTACCACCACTTCCTTAGAGATTTTCAAAAATTTTTTGGTTCATAAACCTTCTCCAACGTAAGACGGATAAAACAAAAAAAGAATCATCCAAATCGGTCCAGCAGGTCTCAATTGATGAATTACTATACATTTTTTTCGCTCCATTTTTATATATATAGATACATATGCAACACACATATTCAATTATTATTATTCTAGTGGATATATTTTTTCCATGATGGAATACCTGGTTCGCAGAAAGTTGCATACTTGACGTGCATCTATTGCAGACATGTCAAACTCGCGGTCCACCTCGCAGCTCGCAGGTTTGTGCGGCCCGCGTCTTGGTATCAACACAAATGCCAAAAAAACAATTAGGTCTTAAGCTCACTATAAGAAATTCACTGCAACCCGCCAAGAAGTCGTTCGCTTATGCGAGCTTAAATTATGTATTTAAGAAATCTTTCTCTACGTTCTGTAAACAAGTTTCTTCAAGATATTTGACGTACATTTGTTGAAGACGGCTTTTTTTTAGTAGAGAAATATTGGGCCCATTCGTAAAATCGATTTGCCCCGAAATCCGGAGAAAAAGTCGTTGGCTTTGTCGAACTATGTAATTATCTGCCACCGCCACGGTTGCATTATAATTTGAGCCCTCATGTTTCAGGTTATGGGACAAAAACATCTTGGATTGAGATTTATTTTAAAAGAAGACCGAGGTTTTAATACCCCGAAATCTTGCATATGAAGGGAAATCACCTGTATGTGAAATTTCGTAAACAAACAAAAATTTCAGCCCCAAGGTTGATTTGGATAACCTGGATGTTTCTAGACGACCGGCGCGCGGTGTGTTCTGATCAACTGTTAAAAATTTGGTGGAAATTAATTCACAAATGAAAGAATTTTTCTGTTATTAAATTCCGAAAAAAATGTCTATAGGCGTTTTTCATCTTGCGGACAATAATATTTGGCCCGTGACAGGTTTTGAGTTTGACACCCCTGATCTAGTGTATGTATACTACGAGTAGGTACATTATCATTCCATTTTCATCTCTTCTTCGTCAACAAGAGTACCTTAAATTAATGAAAAGGTAAACAAGAGCGAGACCATTGACCGTAGTTTAACAAAAACGAGGAAGTTTTCATTCTCTTTGTCAGAAAACCGTCCCGACGGTATAGAATCTCACAGTAAGATTGAGTTGCCATGCTGAAGATTTCGATATTGTTGATCTTCGCTCACAGTTTACTCTTTTGAAATATGTATATGCCGGGAGCTTCACCTACATGTTGCGCCAAAATATGCTGATAACTTTCGAAGTATATCGAGCACAGAGACTATTCTAGTCGGTCTCTGATCGCTTTTGCTATTTAACATGTTTCATAATGGTATCGTTTCACAGGATATTAAAGTGGTAGAGGTCTGGTGACAGCCTAATTTAATACGAATTTAAGCAAAAAATCTTAACCCCCCCCCCCCCATTAAAAATTTAGTTCCGGCACCACTGTTTGTGCAGTTTATTTGGTCCTCAGGGCTTTTTAAGGTCAACCTCAGTTTTCCTGATATTTGCAAGAAACTGATTTTTTACCCCTTTGCCACCCCCTCCTCCTTTTAACCTATGGCGCAAATTTGTGTAACTTTTTACTGCGTATATTGGGCAGTGTATTCAACAATTTGGCATCAATCATTTCTTTTTATACCTTCGCTCATAGAGTGAAAGGGTAAATTAACTTTTTTAAGAAGTTTGTAACGCATTGAAGGAAGCATCACCGACCATATAAAAAGTATACATATATGATCAGCATGACTTGGGGGAGTCGATTGGGCGATGTCCGTCTGTCAGTCTGTCTGTCTGTTGCGACGCGTTTTCCCCGGCCAATTTAAAAGCTATGAAGCTAAAATTTTGTACAAATGCTTCCTTTTGCTGCAGGCAGTTTGTATGTTTGAATCGTTAAAATCGGACAATGGGGTCATGGGGCTGCCATACAAACCCAACTCCCCAAATTAGGGTTTTCTAAAAAAAACTTTTTTTTATTTGCGTACCAATTTCAACCAAATTTCACACAAATGTGTTTCTATTGATGACACAAAACATATGGATCAAATCGGACCATGGGGTCATGGGGCTGCCATACAAACCGGACCCCCCAAATTAGGTTCTTCTAAGAAAAACTTGTTTACATCAATTTCACAAAACCTTGAATTAATGTGTCTTTACCAAAGCAATTAGAAAGTACTATGGGGCCAGGTTCACGCATCTCTCAATAAAATTTTCTGAGTAAATATTTTAATTTGCCAACTTATTCCAAAACAAACCCCACACAAATATTGTTTTGCCGTCGCAACGGAACTTTTGTGAAGACAGAAAGAAAAGAATGGGGGAGGGATTAAATACAAGTCGTAGGTACGCCCGAAAAAAAACTTTTAGCCCGAGGGGAGCGAAGGGTATCCAAATTTCGGCCGCGCCCGCAATTAGCCTCGGTATATTTTTTTATATTTGGGTTTGGGGCTATTTTCAACCTATTGTTCTATACTATCAAGCCAATCTTAACCAAACTTCACCCAAGTGTGTTCCTAGTAAAGCCTCAAAACATATCCAGGGACAGATGGAATCGGAACACGTCGTAGGGCTGCGGTAGAAATTATTTACACAAAAGAAGCTTAGGTTTAAATCAAATGTGATGGGTATTCAAATTTTGGCTTCGCCCGAAATTAACCACGGTCTCGCGTGTTTACCAATAGGTATTTTTTGATTCTGAATTTAACTTCATAGTAATCGTAACCGCCAGAAATTTATTTAATTTACAGTTCGCAGCTACTGAAACAAAACTTCAATAAAGGGTTGCTATGAATTCAGTAGTAATTCGATCACATGTTATCTCCAATTTAAAATTTTATAAGGTTTTTCTAGCCAAAAGAATTTTTTTTTACTTGTACTAATTTCAAGCAAATAAAATTCAATTACTGAAATATTTTTGCAATTAAAACGAATTTTATGGCGTGATCTTTGATATTGCTTCACGCAAATTAAATCCTTGTTAACTTAAAATATCTAAAATAGTTTTATGTAGTTTTTTCCGTTCTCATACCATATTTCTGTATCCTTTGTCGTTTTTGAAATAATCGCAAAAAAAAACGAAAAAAAATTCCCCTTTTCCCTTTTTTTAAGGTTTCCGACCCCCAATCGGTTGGGACTTTTTTTCCCATAATCTGGGGACCATCCCCAACCATAATCCAAAAAAAAAATCCGATGTATGATCCGATGTAGGATTTTTGCCGACCAAATGTGCTATTTTTCTTCTCTCTCTCTCTGATTCCTTTTAACCCCTAGTGGGGCATAGAACAATGACTACGCCTCTTTTCCACCTCTGCCTATTAGCAGGCATCGCCTTTAGCTGGTCCCACGATTTGCCTATAGATTTTCCCTCCGCCTCAACAGATCTTCTTCACGTATTTTTGGGTCTTCCCACAAGACGCCTTGCATTGGTTCCCTGAGGATTCCAATCTAGAGCCTGTCTTGCAATGTTTTTTGGCTCTTTTCTATCCACTGCCACTTCCGCCTTTTGATGTCGATGCCTATCCTATTTTGGCCAGTAATTTGGATGAGGTCATCGTTAATTTTACCTCAGTCCCGCGAATTTGTAGGATGCGTCGAAGGCACTGATTGACGAAAGTTTGTAGTTTAGTTGTAATATTACTGGTCACCTCCGGGCTCTAGTAATAAGGAACAGCATTAGTGATAAAATACAGCCTTGTATAACTCCATTATTCACCTCAAAAGGACTAGACAATTCGCCTTTGTGCAAGACGGGCATTGGGCTCCGTTTTAGGACTCCTTTATGATGGCAATAAGTTTCTCTGGTATGCCTCTCCTACGTAAGGCTGTCCAGATATAAGCCCGGTCAACGCTGTCAAACCCCTTCTCGAAGTCAATGAACAATAAATGTAACGGGGATCTCCATTCAGCGGATTGTTCAATTATAATTCGGAGGGTGTTGATATGATCGCTACATGAAAAACCCTCACGAAATCCAGCTTGTTCATTGTTCAAAGTGCGGTCGATCGTTTTCTTGATCCGGTCCAAGAGGAGGAGGAGACAGATTCCACGCCAATTATTGCAATCCTTGAGACTTCCTTTTTTGGGGATTTTAATAATGACGCCCTTCTTCCATTCTTGAGGGAGAGTCTCGGTTGTCCAACACTCTTGGATGAGGGGATGAAGAATATCCGCAGTAGCCTTGATGTCTGCTTTCAAAAATTCAATCGGGATACCGTCGGCCCCCGGGGCCTTACTAGCTTCCAAATATTGAAGGTCCTTAGTTATTTCCAGCTTGGATGGTACGCCGGTGCTAATTCTGGCCATTTGCGGAAGACTTGCTGCTTCCGGTGGAGATGGGCTTCAAGGATTAAAGTTGTTATTAAGAACTTCCATGAAATGGTCTCTCCATCGGCGCAGTTGTTGTTCGTCTGTGACTAGCAGGGACCCGTCTTTATCCTTTACAGGATGCTCATGGGTAAAAGATTTGCCAGTCAGTGGCTTTATGAGCTTGTATAGGATTCCACTGTCACCACGGTAAGCCGCATCTTCTGCCTCCAAAGCTAACGCGTTGATTTTGTTGCGTTTAGCACGTCTAACGCTCCTCTGCACTCGTTTTTGAAGAGAACTGTACTCGGTTCTCAGTTGTTGCTTAACTGAATTGTCAGTAGCCGAGTTTATTTGCTCTTTAATTCTCTTCCGTTCAGTTATCAGAGACCATGTATCATCACTGATAAATGGTCTCCTACCTCGCTGTAGTCTGCCCACAAATGTTTCACACGATAGAAAAGCTTCCTTCACAATGTTCCATCTATCAACAATAGAAGAAGCATCTGGTGTT
Source organism: Microchrysa polita (assembly GCA_949715475.1). NCBI lineage: Eukaryota > Metazoa > Arthropoda > Insecta > Diptera > Stratiomyidae > Microchrysa > Microchrysa polita. The sequence goes on from OX454417.1 coordinate 28,525,779, forward strand.
TGTGCATTAGCTACTTTGCGCAATGCGCTAGAAACTGCACGTATTGTTGATGGTTCTTTAAGCTTCTGCACATTGAATCGTGGCAATACCCGCTCGTTTTGTGAGCGACGAATAGCAGCGGTCCGCAAGCGAATTTCCGCGATAACAAGTTGGTGATCGCTACCTACATCAGCACCACGCCTTGCCCTGACGTCCATGAGACAATTCCTCCATGTTTTGGTAATGGCTATATGGTCAATCTGGTTTTCCGTTCGGCCATCTAGAGATATCCAGGTTGCTAGATGGCAAGGTTTGTGTTTGAATGACAAGTTGACGGGAGTTATAGAACTCCATGAACAATTCACCATTTTCGTTTCTGATACCCAAACAAACCGTGATTGCCCATTAGATGTTCCAATCCAACGTTGTCAGACCCAATTTTAGCATTGAGATCTTCCATAATAATTTTTATGTCACCTCTAGGAGTCTTATCAAAGGTGTCGCTAAGCAGGTGGTAAAAGGCGTCCTTTGCATGCTGGTCGGCTGACTCAGTTGGTGCGTAGCACTGAATTATAGTGATGTTTCTTACTCTGGACTGGAATCTGGCAGTTATTATTCGGTCGGAAATAGGTCTCCAAGAGATTGGCGAGCTTCCTTGTTCAGGAGGATACCGACTCCAGCCATTCTGGGTGAGTTTTCAAGTTCACTACCAGAGTAAAGCAACACAGTTTGGGAACTTCTTCTTCTTCTTTTAGCGGTACCGGAAGGTGTGAACCGTTGTGTATCTATATGGATTCGACTTATAGTTCGTCATCGTTTTCGTCCGTAATCTCTATGGACAAAAAATGTGGCAGCTGCAACGGGGTTTTCCCATAGTGAGTTTGGGAACTAGGTGATAAGGTCGTTCCCGATCCGGTCCATCTTGTTTCGCTCAGTCCTAATATCGAAATTCTATATGCGGTCATTTCCCGTTCGACTTCCGTGAGTGTTGTACTACTGCACTCACCCCACATCGTTCGAACGTTCCAAAAACCAATCGTAGTCCATTGTTTGCAGCCAAAGGTCGTTGCCGGTAAATCAGTCCGTGGTATCCGAGGCTCGTTGAATGTTTCGAGTGTAGTTTAGTTTCAGGTATGCAAGTTACAAGCCTACACACCCTATCCCTCAAGTCGCCTTCTACGACAAGCCGGGAACGCTGTGGCATAATTCTAGCCCCAACACCACAGGGGTCAATTCATATTAAGCTTCGTACATATCCACACAATTTAGCGCGAACAACGTGTTACCAATTTCCACGACACTGTTCGTAATTAATAATTAAATTGTATGAATATTATGAAATATTATGTGACACCCTGTGTTGTATTTGCCACTGCATTTAAATTCATATTGCCACCCGGTCCGCATATTTGTTTTACGCATTTTCAACGATAATGGTGGATGACGAGCGCCACCACAGTAGAGGAGAGAACTACTCGATCGTGGTCGCGTTCGCAACAACACGTGGAACGAAGCTAAAAAGGGAACCGGCGAACGGGGAATGGGTTTCTTTTTCTCTTTGTCAGGATTGAGGAAGGTTGGGACTGAGCGACGACAAGTTGCAAAGGATCGTCCTGCGGCTGGTAAAAATTCAAGTCGTCCTGCGTTTTCAGGCGAGAATTGTGCGAATCGTGCCGGGGACATTGGAAGCCGCCCTGCGTTCCGCGAGTATTGGAAGTCGCCTGGATTTTACGAGCCCGAATTCCTTGAGTCTTGGATGTCGCCTGGGATTTACGAGCCTGAATCCCTCGAATATTCGCCTTGCGCTTGCGAGCCCCAATTCCACTTGTTTTTAAAAATTCGAAGTCATCCTCCACTCTACGAGCCACGTCCTGCCGAATCATCGAAAATCGTCCTCCACTCTACGAGCCACGTCTTGCCGAAACATCGAAAGTCGAACTCCACGATTGGGGCCCCCAACGTCCGACCGGGTGTGGCAAAAAGGTACCTACATATGTAATTTTAAATCAAAAATATAAGACCTGTATATTCTTTTTAATTGACCATCTTTTATTTGTGAAGGAAGTGGAGTGTTGAGGTGTTCGCGACATTTAATTTCACAGCTAATAATCGTGGTGTGATCATCCAGCAATCTATTCGTTGTGTCGCGAGGAGTATATCCGTGGCGGCATTTTCGCGTTTTTGGCCGCGGTGTACAATAATTAGAAACGTGTGGCGCCCACGCCCGTCTCCGTTGAGCCCACCTTCGGATATTCTCCCCGCGCTGCAACGTAGCCGAGTTCGATCCGATATACGAGTAACCCGTAACAAACGTCGCGCGCAATTGTGGTGATTTGTACGAAACCCAGGAGAGTTTTATTCTCCCCTGCCCCATTAGTCGCCTTCTACGACACGTCGGAGGAAGCGGTGGCATTATTCTTGACCCATGCCACAGGGCACAATGCTATTTTTCTTAGACTATGTAATCCAATGCGAAAAATTGGCCCTGGCATGCATAATAAAACTATATTTCTCAGACAAGTGTATTAAGTTTTCAATGGTTTTTAGTGTTTCCTGTATACCAACTGAAGTGGAACTAGATGAAATGAGGTATGCTTGAATCTTGTTTTTTCTTTTTGCTCTGGTGCTTCTTTGCACTGGTTTGAATTTTGGGCAATGGCTATCGACCGTTTCGATTAACCGAAGTTCGGCTAAACGAGCTCCTCTGTACTTTTTATTCAAGGGTGGTTTCGGAATTATAAGATAAATGGATTTATTGAAGCAATCAATCACAACTACTACAAAATCGAGCAGCCGCAGTAATAAAAAGTTTAACGCCTGCCGTCCATTACCTGCTTCGAGCGGCGCGGCGCTCCCGCGTTTAAAGCTTTTCCGAATTTTAATGGCGTAACCAAGCAAAATATGGCGTAACTATGCAAAATAAACAAAAATTCCATTCAATACAATGGAAAAGCTTTCTGAATATTGTGTGTGCTTATACCTTTTACTAGTAAAAGCTTTTTTTCGCACATTTTGTGAAAGCTTTGCCGCTGGAGCGCCGCGCCGCTCAAGTTTACGCTTGCAGTGGACGGGAGCCCTTAAAGTTCAAGTCAAAATGCAAATAAGCAAAGTTACAGTGTTGCGGTGTCAACCAATGGGGCGGGGGTGTGTTTGTGTGCCTTCTTACCCCTCTTTCTCATTGCTTAGATGCTATATCTTCTTACGAAGCTACCTTTAAAGTTTCCTCTAATTCTTCTGAGTATATTGAAAATTATTATTCTGGTTAAAAAATCATTTAACCATACATTTTTCGATTTAATTATATAACTTAATTAGAATTACTTATTGCAATAAACATTCATTTTTGCAATGTCTTGCAATTAATGGATAGACTATTACGAATAACTACTTTCTTTTCAGTGGAATATCGTATATTTCATTTTTCCAAGTAGCAATTTCAAATAACCATATTATCCTTGACATCCTTAGAATAAAATAAATGCGTCCAATTTAAAAGAAATATGTCTGTAAATACATTACGTAGATGCACCCGCAACTCCTATAGTCGTACTCATTTCATTCCCTGGGTGCAAAATGAAGCCAAGGTTTCACACGTGTTTATTATGTCGAGGATATGGCAATATCCTTCGTCATTCCGACGTATGGACGTACGAATGACACTGTATTATGTTTGCTGGGATATTCTGTTTTTTATTTTTTCCTGAACCACACCACTTTAATGTCGAGTGGGTGTTTTAGACACATACCCAAGAGAGTCGAAATGGTGGCAATGACGCGGTTTTCTTAGAATGAATAAATACATCCATATTTCATGTTTGTTTACAGGCCGTTATTTAGGGCCGCATACTTTGGTACCTTATTCACAGAAATGCTAAAGAAAAATTGATGAAATGTAAATGCTTTTTAGAGCTCTTAAATCCTGTCAAAATACGTATTTGGGAAAATACATTAAATTGAATTTGTTGAGTAAATGTGTTCACAGAAGTGTTTTTCAAATGTACCTATACATATACGCTAAACTGATTACTAGGACTCATTCTTTCGTAATATTTTATGAATGTCACATAAAATTTCACTCTGTAGATTAGAAAATAAACTTGATGGACTGGAATTGTATAGCATTTGCCACGTATATGTAATGCCATCCATTTGCCTTCTATTCAACCCCTTCGCACGCTTATAATTCTTCGATAAGCTCCCTAATACGGCTTAATCTCCTACTTAAAATCGCTTAAAATAACCACAAAAAAACCTATAAAAGCTCTCATACGCAATACTCCATTATAAAATATTCATTACCGCGTATAGACATGAGCTGATACAAGCCGCTATATTGTATATCTACTAGATGATGTTCGGCGCAACATTACAGTACATTGTCCGTATATCGACACATCAGCACGACAACAACAGTAAGGCTTTTCTCTGTATGGTGCTGTCAGTTTGCCGGAAGGATCAACCTCATCAGATGCACATTAACCGCTACGACGACAACGATACAAACAATAAAAACGAAGTATCGGAAAAAATACACTTTATCGCTAATGGATTCGGTCATACCGTGTATGAATATACGATATCCTTTCGGTTTCCATACGTACGTTGGTTTTCCCAACGTTCCAACCAGCTATGCACATGAGTATCCCTTCCATGAGTTTATTCTTTGGATATTTTTTGCTTTCTTCCTCCTGTTTGCTTGTCATTTCTGACTAAAAGGATATGATGGAGAATATTCTGTGTAGAACGCCTCGGGTACGGATTACATACCGAGTATATCGAGATCCGAGCAGTAGAGAAATGAAAATCTCCGAAACCATTTCAAGAGGATAACGTTTGGTCATATTTCCATATTTTCGTATTACTTGAATGAAATAGGAACAATAGCTGAAGCTACAACGGTCATTCAATATTGAGGGGGATTGTATTGATGAGGATGAAACCATTGAAATTTGGAAGATAAAGTCAATGAATGCATGATTTATTTTGCAATAGACGGATTGTTCTATCGAGGATGAAGTCGGGAAAAAGGAAGACCTTTTTTTCGGCGGGAGGATTATGAATGTAAGTACATATAAGTAATGCGTACCAAATTGTAATGAAAGGATTTGGCCATCCGAAAATGACTCTGGATCCTAGTCAATGCCTCAACAACCGCGCAAGTTATGCAAGAAGATAGAGCTCCTCAACGAGCGAGCAGCTGCATGCGCTTGCTGTAGCCCAGTCCCGAGAGTGACGGGTGGGGTTTGTCCCACTCAGGGACGTAGCTAAGGGGGGGGGGCTGTATGGGGTTTTTCTCACCCCCCTAACATTTTAAGTTTTCAGTTTTCCAGTCGGCAAATTTGACCTCAGTGGAAATATGTATAGGATTGCGAGTTTCGGCATTAATAAATTTACAAAAGAATACCTGTCGATGTTTAAGGATATAAACATTTGAAAGTTGCAATATTAAAATTACGTAATTGAATGTACATACTTATTAACAGATCTATTCGGCAAAAAAACATAAGACTAATGTTTCAATTGAAAAATTTAACTCAAAAATTTGAAGCTCAGGACCTTAACATTATTGACGCCGTGATTCACAGTAAAATAAAGTATTTTAAAGACATTAACAACGACAGCGAAATCAATGCGTTAGTGCAAAGCTCCACAATTTTCGCAGGAAAATTAGATAACGACCCTGAATCGGACTACATAAAACATCACCAAACTCGTTGTGTTCCGAAAAAATTTTACGAATCATCTCAAACTACAGCCGAAATAGACTTTGCAATATTTGACCGAAAAGAGTTCAAAATCCTTCTTGACATTTTTATCTCAAAGTCCACACAAGAATTGGAAAAAAATGACAAATTGCTCCAACCATTTCCAGACATATTTCGGCCGATAGGAATGCCTTCATACTGAAACTCAAATTCTTCTTGAAAATTGTTTCGAGTGTCAAAATTTTGGGTAGATAGCAAGAGAGGCTTTCAAACTAAGGACCGAAAGCTTACAAGACTATTCAGCTTATTTTGACATGTCCACTGACATCAGCTTTGAGCGAGCGATCATTTAGTAAATTAAGATTAATAATCCATCATTTACGAACGTTAGTGGATGAACGTTTATGATGTTTACATAAACGCTCAAAAATTTATTATAAATATATTATCGCAAATAAAAAACTGGAATTTAAATAAACTAATTTTTGATATTAGAAATTTCGGTGAAGTTAGCATAAAAACCTAGTTTTGTACATTTTGTTGTTGTTATTTTAATTTTCTATAACTTTAGAAATTATGTAGATTCACAGTTAAACGACTGTTCAAAAATTGCGTTGCAAAAGAAAACCTCGCGTGCTTATTATTCAGTATAAAGTGTGTCTGCCAACTGCATCATACTCCGAATTCAGACAACACACATATGTAGATACTAGTTCTAGTCGAAAAGACTCCTCAAGAAGTTACGGTAACGGTAAAAGGAGAAAGTCTGAAGCATATGCCGCTAATATCGTTACGCTTTTATCTTTATGTAAAATTCATTTCAATTTTTAGGCCCACCGAACCACGAGAAAAACTCTCCCTAAACCAGTGATTCCCAAACTGTAGGGCGCGCCCCCCTAGGGAGGCGTGACGGCTTGGGAAGGGGGGCGTGAGTACAACTTATATATTGCTGTGACAATATTTTTTTTTTTCATACTAGCTAAGAACCTCTGGCCAAAAGATCGCTGAAAATATTTTAGGTCGAAATCGCTGTACATTGACGTCTAAGCTCGTGATGAAAAAAAATTCTTTTGATTTATTAGAACACCTTCGGACTCTTATAGCTCCAGTAATAGCACTGCTTTACTTATCTCATCATTAAGCCAAAAATAGTTTTCTTGTTGTGTTATGATGACTTGATTTTAAGTAAACATTTTCCACTTGCTTTTGGCTGTACAAATCCCCACCATAAATAAAACTGCTTGCTACTGCCAAACTCACGTTGAGTGCTTTCAAAAATGTCCAAAATGTTCCAAAACTAAGAAACAATTGTGCCTTTTCTATGCAAGAGTGGGTAACGTGTTTGCATACGAGCATTTGCATTGTTAACAGGCAATTCTCTGCATTCACTATGACAATTCGGTGGCTCAGTGGCAGAGATGCCTATCTCTGAGTTTCCGGTGCGTGGGTTCGAATATCACTGTGACCCATGGATGTTTGTGTTGTCCATAGAAATGCTCCTACGGCAGCCGGTTCTTCGATGTAAATCGTCCCGGAGCTACCCGTTGTTAAAAAAAACGGCCAAGAGCTGCCGAAACCCCCTTCGATTCAAGACAAGAGAGAAAAAGAAAATCTCTTGAATCGCTACAACAACAACAACAACCAAGTCCAATATAAAAAAAAGTCTAGACTTCTGTCCAAAATTAGTGTGTGATTGCTTAAATGTTTGCAAATCATGTCTCGGTATTTTACAGCTTTGAGAAATTATAAGGAAGTTTTAAATAAAATCAAGCAATTAACCGAAGAACGCAAAAATATAATTAAAGTCCCCACGAAGTGAACAATTACGAAAATAAAATTTTTATTATGCCTATTTTCGGTTTTTGGCCAAAATTTTCTCCGGTGGCGCAAGCCTCAGCAGACTTCGCAAAGGGGGGCGCGGACTGAAAGAGATTGGGAACCATTGCCCTAAACAAATCGCATTGCAGAAAACAAAGTTGATCCATCGAACCTACAACTAAAGTGCTTTCTCGGTCTTCGGCAAGCCATCGTGCTCGTGATTCAGCGAACTCTCTGCATTTAACAATTGCTCTATTATTATTCACGGAAAACGTCTGAAAAAAATCTGAGATGAAAAATTATCTCCAAGTTGAAATTTTTGGGCAAAAATACATTTTTTTGTGGAAAAAGTCCAAATTAAAACATTTTGCATAAATGAGCAATTTTCGCCGAAACTCACAACTATTTCGTAAAAACGAGATTTCCGTACCTTTAATTATAATTGGTGAATTTTCAAATGTAGTCGGCAAATTTTACTTTTCACCCCCCAACAAATGTTTGTTCGGTACGTCCCTGGTCCCACCCTTTGCCCCCGTCTTTTTACAACTCAAAGGGATATCGCATGCCTAAGGTTCACAATTACGCAGAATAGGTTCGAAATTGGAAAAGTTACGCGGAACGCGAGCATAGCTGACATTTTACTTTTTGCTCTGCGGATCCATGGATGGAGTCGCGTCGGGTCCTACTAAACCCACGAGTATTTAAAAAAAACGAACACCCCAGCGATATTGTAGTTAAACCCTTAAAAAATCAAAATTCACCTCTGGAATGGGAGGGAGCGTGGTAGGTTGTGTCACTACTCCATATAAACCATCATTGTGGTTTTGACCATGTCACGGATCTAGCAAATTTAATTAGGCATATGAATCTAGTGTTTTAGCAATTATCCTTGTAGCGTATACAGGGTGACCCGCATTGGATGGCCAATACTTTAAGGAATGACAGCACAGCTTGTTTACAAAAACATCACCAAGAGAATTGGATTTGTTTCACTCCTTATTCCTTCACCGGACGATTAAGCTACAAGACTCGGACTTCTTGTCACACTACGGACTGGTCGTCGTTCGAAACAAAACAGTCTGAGACCCTGCTTCGAACACTACCGTTTCCTGTGCGATAAGCAATCATCGCAATGATGCCGTCAGTATATGATCGGCGGACACACCTTACACAAAACTCTTAAAAGAGTTCCCGGACCTGTGCAACCCCGTCTTGCTGAAACACGAACCCCCAGATCAGGTGAAACACCACCACCAGTATCCGACCGGCCGCGACGACTCACACCTGAAACACTTCAGATCGCAAAGGCTGAGATCGACTATCTCATGAAAAAAGAGCTATGCTTTATCAAGCCCGTTGCATCTGGCGCCAAAGAAAGACGGCTCGTGGCGTCCCTGCGGCGACCATCGCTGTCTCAATGCGGCTACACGGCCGGATAAGTACCCTATGCACCGCCATCACGACAAATCTAGCGAAAAAGACGATGTTCACGAAGGCCAACCTCCTAAGGGCCTTTCGTTAGATACGGAAGAGGACATACCCAAAATAGCGGCCATAACGTCTTTCGAGTGGTTCCATTTTACGACAATAACCTTCGGCTTTAAAAAAAACGCGCAAAGCTTTCAAAGGTCCTTAATGAGCTAGACTACTGTACCTGCTACGTCGCTGATATAATAATCGGGCTGGGCTCCGACGAACAACACCTCGGATACCTCCGCGAAGTCTTTCAATGACTCAGCAAGTACGACGCGCGTAATAATTAACGTAGCAAAATGCGTCTTTGGAGTTCCAAAAGTGGAGAGCGTCAGTCACATCGTCAACAGAGACGCCATTTCACCCCCAGCTACTCGAGTCGAAAGCGATCCGCAATTTTTCACTGCCGAAAACGATCCGCCAATTACGTCGCTTCTTTGGGATACTCAATTTCTACAGACGCTTCATCCGTAACACCGGGACCATCCAGGCCCCACAAAATAATGCGCCTGATGTAGCCATAGGCGCTTTGTTGCAACAAAAGCAGTCCACGGGAAACACTTTTAACGAAAGCTCAACACGGCAGAACCAAAACACACGGATGCTCCATGCAATTACCTGCGGCATCCGGCACTTTTAACAAAGACAGAAAAGAATCGTTTCGTAGAAGAACATAATTTTTAGAATTTGGTGTTTATGACAGCACTATAATGTAGTGTTTCGATTCCATTCGTTCCTGGATATGTTTTGAGGATATAATAAGAACACATTTGGGTGAAGATTGGTTGCGATTGGTTCAAAAAGGAAAATGTTTTTCCTAGAAAAGCCAAATTTTCAGGGATCGGTTGACATAGCAACCCTATGATGTAGTGTTCCCATTTCATCCGTTCCTGAATATGTTTGGAGGCTTAACTAGGAAGACAGTTAAGTGAAGATTCGTTATGATAGGTTTATAAAGAAAATTTTTTTTCTTAGACGAACCTAATTTGGGATTTTGGGTTGGTTTGTATGGCCAGCCCATAGTCCGATTCCATTCAATCCGACATATATGTATATAGCTTTAAAGCTGAGACTAATTTGCATAGAAACAGACGGACATCGCCCAATCGATTTCTCTCGTCACACTGATTAATAATAATATATATACTTTATATCAGTGGTTCCAAACTAGCAAATCACTGTGGACCACTTCGTTTGAACCCGAATCACTACGGAACACCATCTATTTTAATGAAGGAAATTTAGAGTTTTTTATTTTACAAGGTTTTAGACTTTTTGATTTACTATTTCTTCAACGACAATAAAGTGGACAACTTGTGGACAAAAATGGTTGCAAGCATCAGAAGGAAGCACCACTATCCACATCTGTGACCGCCTCGTATTGAAATAATTTACATAAAAGCTGCAATGTATAGAGTAGTCACTCACTAGTACCGACTTTTGTCCATTTTCGATGGCCACTTATATACATTCCGGGGTTAAAGGTGTAATTTTTTGTACAATTTGTGGTGTTTTGGGTTATATCTTGAAAACGGTGAGTCGCAGAGAAAAAAGTTGTAAGTAGGCACTAAAGCCTTCTAAATATCCTATTTATTTCGTTTGGCGGAATAAAAGCGCATTTAATTTCCTATAGCCTTGTTCCACATACATATGTCGGATTACTAACGCGGTTCCCTGGATATAGCCTATTCAAAACCGAAAATTTCAAAAAAAAATTGTTTCCTCATTTGTTTGGTTCCGGTGTCTCCCGCGATCGTTTTTCAGACAATAACATTTCAAGACAAATTTGTGCAGTATGTAATTTGCTTTCATTTGATATACTTTCTGTTGACTGGTCTTGAATCAGTCAAAAGTTTAAAGAGCTTAAACCAGTTTAGTTTTTCCCACTTATAAAGGGTTTTTCAATAAGGACTTGACAACTTTTTTTTTTAAATAAAACGCAAACCATTTGAGATATTTCCAAAACTTTATGACCGACTTGAAATACAATAAAAACATTTATGAATGGAACTCGACTTCGTTCATATAGCCACCGCGGGCACGTCGGCAGCGGTCGATTCGTTGGACGCGATTTTCGATGACTCGGTCACACACTTCGGCCGTAACGGCCGTTATTTCACGTTCAATGTTGGCTCTGAGTTCTTCCAACGTCGCGTCGTCGGCTTTTTGGCATAGACCAATGATTTGACGTAGCCCCAAAGAAAAAAGTCTAGAAGCGTTAAATCGCACGAACGAGGCGGTCAATTGTGGTGCGGTCCATTTTTTAAGATAACACGCTCAACAAACTTACTCTTCAATAAATCGATTGTAACGTGTGCTGTGTGGCTTGTGGCACCGTCCTGTTGAAACCACATGTCGTTCAAGTCCATGTTTTCCAATTCGGGCCAAAAAATAATCGGTGATCATGGCGCAATAACGATCGCCATTCACAGTAACGTGACGATCGTTATTGTCGACAAACAAATATGGCCCAATGACGCCGCCGGCATGCAAACCGCACCAAACAGTTATTTTTTGTGGATGAAGTGGTCATTCATGAAGCACATGTGGATTTTCACTACACCAATAACGCATATTTTGCTTATCGACCAACCCATTGAGCCAAAAATGAGCTTGGAGTTAACGCTCTTAAATTCGGTAGTACATTTTTAAAATTTGCATACGTTGTTCGTTCGTGTACTTCACCTTGATGAAAATGTTTAGTTTAATGAACAAAAGGAAAGTAACAGTTAGATGATCAGTGAAATAGTGCGTTCACAAATTAAATTCAAAGTTGTCAAGTACCTATTGGAAAACCCCTTATAAGTATAAAGACCAACATTGTGGAAAATTGGAAGGGGGTGAAGTTTTTTTTTTTATTTCATGGATTTATAAGGGGTGGTTATGGGGAAAACATACTAAAATCACGCGATCATAGGGAGTGAGCAAACGTTGGGAGAGTGGGTTAAAACATCCCGGAAAACATCCGAAACCGCGAGCTCTACAAAAAAATGCCTGAGCAAGAATGAAAGCTAGTAGTCTGGCTGGTCTAGCGGTTAGTGCGTGCACCTTCGGTGCACAGGGTCATGAGTTCAAATATCACCGTGGATCATGGTGTTTTTCGAACTCACGAGCTTGTGACGGACTATGATCTCACTCAGATGTTAAACGAGTACCCATTTATGGGGATAAATAACACTGCTGAGCGTGATGCTGATCTCATTACCTCAACAAAAAGCAGATAAGATCTTGGAAATAGGATGTCACTAACACATCCTGCGGCCTTAGTCCAATGTTGGATTGTCGCGCCTGTCATTTTTAAGAATGAAAGCTTACAAAATTGCACAATTGCAATTAATACCCCCTCCCCGCGTTAGTTCACCTCTCAGCTCCTAACAAAACACCGAAGAAAGAAATCGTCACCCGCTTCGATGTTCTTTACACCCCACCCCCTTTTTAGGCATTGATTGATTGGCCTAGTTAGAGAGTACACAATTCGTAAGTTATTTCTAATGGAATACAAAAATATTAGATTGTAAAAGTAGGACCTTTGACCGGCACCTGCCATTAACGCAGTTGACTTATGATCTTGATTTGTATAAAAATATAAAAACTAGACCAATAAATATCCAATTTTCTTCCCCCAAGAATACGAAAAATCAGTTTTAGGCCCATCCATACTAAATTTCAGCCATCACGTTTTTTTAATTAAAATATCCACGCTGATGGTACTACTTACCTTGTAAATTGTTTTTCAAGAGTATCCAAATTCTATCAGAATCTCTCTTTGGATTTTTTTTTACATTAAATTAAAACTGCTTAGTTGCCATTTCAATATCAGTTCAGGCATTGTTAACAGTTAATTTGGCTTGGTTTGTTGAAACTCTAAATTAAAAATTAATGCCGTAGAATCGAATACATGTTACGAAATCTGTCTCTGTACTTACTCCTACTCTCTAAAGTTGTTTTGGGTATTCAAAATATTTACCTGAAATAAAAAGCATACAAACAGTTATTATTTAATTACACAAAAAAAAAGTATAATATAAAAATAACTCCAAAAGTTCATCCACACCTTATCTGGAAATTTACCCAGTTACCTGTTTTTTTGTTCTTAGTATGTTAAGAGAGTTCTTACTCACTCTTGTTGATCATACTGACAGTATTTATATGACGACTCTGCTTCATGCTCATTTTTTGATAATGCTATCAATTAATTATTAATATAAGGACCCTCGCCTATACCCTTGTTTGGCCAATACAAGTAACAATTTGCTTTTATTTCCTTTTTTGAGCTTCAGTTTACTAAACTGTCAATTTTTGTAAATTTATGAAACATACTTGACTTATAATTCGACGATATTTGACTCTATGATTTGACAATGAAAATATTTTCAATAAACCTAAAACGGAAACCGCTCAACCAAACACATAAGTTCACTTAAAACATGAAAAATTTTCCATGGGTAATACCTTCTCATAACAACTTTCAATATTGCAAGTATGATAGACGTTTTTGTCTTGTTATTTGCGACTTACTGCCATCTACATTCGGCCCCATCCCTTGCTAAGTCCCAAACTCCAAAAGCATAAAGCTTGGACGAAAATGTAAGTAATCGCCTTCGAAACATAAACGTAAAACTTTAACTATTTCGTAGAAATGTTCGATAAGTTTTATATAACTTGTCCTAAGTCCTTTCAATTACATGCGAGAAAAATGTCCTCTCATTGAAAACTGAAAAAGGTCCGGCCCGAGATACTACCACCATAGGAGGAACCAAAAGGTTTTCGAATCTATTTTTGCCTTTTCAATGGACACACCGAATTCATTCAAGCATCCAAGTGGCAATTTTCTAAGCACTTCTACTTATTTCCTATATTGCTATTCTGTAAAGGAGAGAAACTTTTGTACGAATGTACGTGTGCTTTGTGTGTTTTATATTTATTTTCTTTCTTTTCGTTTTCCTATTTCCATTGAATTATTTAAGAAGGGGGGTAAGAATACTCGTATTGTAGGGATAGAAAAATTCAACATCATCGACAAGTTTTAGCTAGGTATGAATATGTCAAATGTAGAAGATATAGAAAAGGGACGGGGGCGCCAAAGACGGATTCCGAAAAGATGACAAGGAAACATGGTTCAACATGGAAATGAAATTGTAAATTGTGTTAAATTTTGAATCTGTTTCTGTCATGCACCAGTTGTCATATTGGATTGGATTACAATTGATGTAAAGTTGTCAAACGAGTGACGCGTGGTATGATGCTGGAAGAGAATAGAGATGATGGGAAATTTCGACTTATTTCTCGAGAAATAACATTGTCACAGATGTTGATCGAATTTTGTATTTGTTCAAAATTGATTTTGTAAAAGTCTGAGGTTCCCAGGTATTATAATGCAGGACTCTTAGTTTCCATGTCATCATACGAGCACTAGGGATAGGAGCGAAATCAAGAAAACCATAAAAACCGCAGACGTTGTAAACATAAAAGATTTCTCGAAACTTCAGCAGCAGAAGTGTTTCTTGGAGCTGAATTAAAGGGTTAGGTATTCTCCGTTCGATAAGTTTGTCGTTCCAGTTCAGTCCTCTCTGGAAAGACTTGAAGCAGCTTAAGTCGGCACAAAATAAGCATTAAGGGGCTTTACCTCTCTATTTGTTTCAAGAGGCTCACATAAGCTAGATAATCCTGGCTGAGATTTAAAACTTATATGCCAGTTATTTAGTGAATTCTGAATTATGTTGTCAATATACGGACAGTTGTACGTTATGGAATCTACCCGCCGTTCTACAAAAGTCTAACGGACTACAACCGTTTAGGGCCTCGGAGTTGCTGACTCCGCATAACCCAAGCCTCGAAGTTGCTAATTAGGAAGAATGGGCAATGCGCATATACCTAGCCAGTTTGTGGTTTGATGGTCACACGTTGATTCGCTTAGCTGACTAGTAAATGGCAGGAACCATTCGGATGTCAAAGGCTGCACCGACCGGCGCGACGGGTAGTCACAGGTCAAAAGAGCCTGCGATATGATCCTCGTAATTTTACGCTAGGCTTAAACTTTTTGGGATCCAAAGGAGAACCATAATTGCTATTAAGAAGTCATTAAGGAAGGGCGTGAGCATGGTACTCACCCATGAAGGCGTTGGACCCGAGGTGGGTTGCAGGTTGTGATATAAGCCAACCACCTAAAGTTTTAATCCCAGGAATGGATTTTTGAAGTGAGAAGTGCATTATCTGGACGAAGAAATCCCCGGAATCCCAAACAGCTCAAATGGAGGTAAAAGCGATCATGCTAAGTTCCTACTCCTTAGACGCTAGTCCCGGTAAATGACGGGCAGGTTTGGTCTCTTGAGCCAGGGTCAACAATTTATAATGTATCGTTGTCATCGGTTCTCAAAACCAAGGCATAAATGTAACAAAAGTCTCAAATGTAGCCCAAAGGTAAACAAAGTCATTGCCTCCAGTTGTGAACAGCATGAAGCCACCAATCTATAACCTCAGGCTTCGAAAGGGTATCTTGTCAAATCCAGGCAGAATGGATGGTTCACTTCGCAGTCTGGGATAACACGTCGCATCATCCTCGAGAAAACCCAAGCATTGGGATGGCCATGCATATACTCATACAAAGTGATGAGCTAATTGGCTTTATATGAGAGTGACATCATCCTTATCGAAGATAAATTTCTAAAATTCAGAAGTATCTTCAATATCTCGACTTCATTCTATACCAACGGTTCTTCATTGAAAACTGTACAATAACGATTGAGCCCAAAGTTATAATGTGTACTGCGAAAAAGTCATAGTGATGACGCTTGTCAGAATTGTTATCATGTCCTTTACTGAAATATGAATTTAAGCGATTATTTCTGTACTTACTATTTTTACCGTTACACGGTACCGTTACCATTACACTGTATCTGTAATCAAAACAAATTGGCGATGTTTCAGTTAGTCTAAACTATCGTTTTCCAACCGGTGAGACCCCCTGAGGAGTCGCCGGCCGTGAGTTTTCGAGGGGGTCAGAAAAAAACTCTGCAACTAAAGAATTTACACAGAATATGTCTGATTGTTCCTATAACGAATTTCTAGATCAATATGTTGAAAATGTTTAAATGGATTTACGAGACGACCAATGATTTCTATTTGCTGAGATTGAATAGATCGCAATAGTCCTCGACCAATGTCAACAGTGAGTTCTGGTGATACCGAAATTTACTTGAAATTTCATTCTTTCTTTTCGTAGCTCGTACCTATATTGGCGTAAATAATGAATCATTGAGGTTACATCTCGTATCACACCTAACGGACCAGGGTGCATCTTAGGAATATGTATGTAAAGTTTGCTAGTCGGTTACTTTCCCCGCAGAGGGGTCTAGGTCCTTGTGACATCAGTAAAAAAGGCTGTGTATTGGGACAGAGATCTTTGGTGAGTTGCGATACCACGTACCTAGCAGCACAGGGAGGTCCCTGGTATGGTTGATACGCCATGGCGTGGATCTGTACAAAGACCATTCGGGCGATAACGTTCCCGAGCTCCCTAGTTATGTACGGGTAGCTCTTGGCGTGACCGACCTGTACGTGAGGCTTAACCTATAGGGGGCCGAAGGAGGATCACACCTGCTATAGAGAAGTCTTTAGCGAATAGTGTACATCGGGGATGGGTGTGCCCAGGGGACCATGGTCCTTGGCCATCAAAGTGTTGGCGTCGAGGTGGCTGTAGGTTGTTACCCGAGTCATCGAGCTGGTGATGCAACCCCGGGGTTGGGTTCCTGAAGGTGAGTGCATTCACCGGATGGAGAAATCCCCGTCTGACAATAAGATCTTGTCAGTAAACGCCGAAGGTCCAAACCGCCGGAAGGACCGGGAGATAAAGGCCGAAAGGCTAGGTGCTCCCCTGACGGTTTACCTCGTAGATGGTAAACTTGGTCGGTTACTTTTATCTTGGAAGTAGCTCAAATCACAAAGTTCAAGAAAACTCTCAACTCTCTGCAGAATAAAGCGATAGACAAACCGACCTCTGAGACACATTGCCGAAATGTAGTACCTAATTTTCCTCTCTAATTTTTAAATGAAAATACATAGCTACTACTTATCGTGGGAAACCACGTATGAAAATGGTTCCATAAATTTTCTCTGACATTTTCTGTATTTTAAAGACCTGGAGAGAGAATGAGTTCTCTTTCGTGCTAGGTCTATCCAGCCCTTTAGTAAGATAAATATCTGGCAAAAGTAAACAGTAAGTTAGTGGTTCCTAAGACATAATAGTTTAACATTAATATTTTGTTGGACCACTTCTAGCGTCGATTACTGCCCCCCACCTCCGATTCATCGACTCCAATAAGTTTTTCCAGGTTTTTTTCTGAGAATCGCTTGCAAAGTGACTATTATTAACTCATTGCCGGACACAACGCCAAAATTTGACACGATTTGTATGTAAAATGCTCAAAATTGGACGTCTATAGACGTTCTGTCCGGGAAAGGGTTAACCTTTTCAAGGTCGGAATGGAGACCGGGCGCTTCTTGGTCACTTCAAGTTTTATTTTGGACCCGTATTTTCGATGAGATGCAAGTCGGGGCTACACGGGGGCCAATCTAAAACGTCAACATTCCTTTCTTCGAAGTACCTCTTGACCCTTAAATATGAAAAAAAAATAAATAAAAAATTAAAATAAAAAATAGCCTTTACAAGCAAGGCTCCAGCTCGCCTTATAGGACGTTTAGGTAGACCGAAGCTGTTATTTTTTAATTAAAAAAGCATATTTGGTCCCTCTTGTCTCCCGAAAAACAGCCCCACATTATAACTCCTTCTAGCTTAACAGTTAGCGCCTTTATGTATTCATCACTAAGCACTAAGCCTTTTCCGAGGATCCCGCTGAACTAGAATTCTCAGTCCATTGAATGTGCTTCTTAGCCCACCGTAAACGTTTTCGCTTGACTTTTAATTGAAATTCTGCGGTTTCTGCACAGTTTTAAGCGCAAGTAATCTAGCTTTTACGAGCCTATTACTTACCATCCTCGCCGAAATTCGACTCCTAGTTGCTCAAACTAGATTATTCCTAATGTCCGACGATGTGTTAAATCGATTTCAACAGCTTAGTAAAATGATGAAGCGATTTTCCAAAGGCGCAGTTTTCTTAGGTCGTCCGGAGCCTTTTTTTCGGTTTAGAGGTGCTCCTTCCCCCCAATTTTTTTAAATGCCATGCCACAAGGCGTTGAGGAATATCCATCTTTGGACCTATTTAACGAGTGATTAGATTTTCTTTCACCAAAACCAAAATATTACTCCATAGTTCTGGACTAAAGTGTTTCATTTTTCCATTAAATTCAGCCTCTTTGCGAAAACCCCCTAATTTCAACCTCATTCATAAAATTCAAACTATTAATAGACCGTTTATACACTGCGCGACAAATGTTTAGGTTCATGGATATTTTCCTTTAAAATTATATAATTTCTATGTACTCTGATCAGAAATAATTTTTAAATAATGCTCTCTCAATTAACGGTTATTTTAATAAATATTGCAACTCTATGAAGCAACTCGCATAACTAACGGAATTTTTTAAAATGAAAATCGCAATTTCCACTGCGACAATTGTATAGGTTCACTTACTTTAAAGAGTTATCTCGTCCTGGTAAGAAGTGTTTCTGTAAACATTTTTTTCGCGTTATACTCTGTGAGTCGTATAGTGGATAATGTCAAAACGAAAGCAACTTTCTGCCGAGGAAAAGGCGACAATTTCCATACTAAAGCAAGAAGGATATTCAAACGGACAAATGGCAATATGGATTCAGCGGAGCTCGAACGTTGCAAGTAATTTTATACGAGATAGTGAAAATTATGGCCGACGATACGCAGGAGGCAGAAAAAAAGCGATTTCCGGTGCATTACGGCGACGTCTCTTAAGATAAGCCTCGAATTCGTCCCTTACTGAGCGTAAGCATGGGGAGAATTTGGGGTTATCAACAATTGTGAGGACCATCCAACGAGTTCTTAGATCTTCTTCTTGTTTGAAACGTTTATGGTTAAAGAAAAAACCAGCCTTAACCCCGCAGCATCGCCTACAGCGTCTGGAATTCGCCTCAAGATTCATGAACTGGACATCGCAATGGAGAGGTATTATTTACGGATGAAAAACGGTTTTGTGTTGACGGTCCAGATGGGTTCTCTTACTATTATCATGATATTAGGAAGGAACCTATGTACCTGTCACGCCATCACTCCCGAATAGGTTCCGTTATGGTATGGGGAGCCATATCATATCATGGAACTGTCGTCTTGGTCATCCTACGAGGTCGCCAAACGAGTTCATCTTATAAACCGCTCTTAGAAGAGGATATCCCTAAGATAAATGTCAAGGACGAAGGCGACCCTTGGATATTGCAACATGATCTTGCCCCAATTCATACAGCGAGGGTAGTTAAATCGTTTATTTTGGAGGAAAATGTGACTTTGTTAGACCCAACTCCCCTGACATTAACACATTAGAAAACATTTGGGGGTGGCTTGTTCAGGAGGTTTACAGTAGTGGTAAACAGTAAAACCCTAAAGAAGAGTTAATTCATGGAATTAAGACAGCTCGGTCTAAAATACCGCTATCCGTGCTGCATTCTTTACACAATTCTCTACCTTGAAAGCTTTATAAAATTATAAATAAAAATGGCGGAAATACACACTATTAAATAACAAAAAATTCTCTTGTTTTTTTTTTTGTATTTTTCCTGCTTGACACTTTTCTGAAATATTTTTCAGCGAAAACATTAAGTATAACGGTAAAATCGTCCCTGAACCTAAGCAATTGTCGCAGTGGAAAAAGACTCTTTGAATGAAATCAATTACTGTAATTTAAGGAGAATGTCCTGTAGGGCCTCAGTCCATCCATTTTATTTGTGATATTTAATAGTTTCGAAAATAACATTTCTTGAACCGGTAAACTTTTTTTTTACCGTTTCCTGGAAGGAAATATGTGTGAACCTAAGCATTTGTCGCGCAGTGTATATCCTTTGTTTTTATCTGGCCCACTGAAAAGTGGTAATTCCAATAACATTTAATAATATTGGGAAAAATGGCCATTAATAGGCTTGAGCAACTTTTTTCTTCCAGCACTGTAAAGGGTGGCCGAATTGATCTGCAACCAAATGTAGGTAACTGTAAATCTGTGACCGCTAATGATAGCGCCCTCATATTTTGTTCCACGACAGTTCACCTTGTTGTGTTTAAGCATCCGCAAGCGTTTGCGCCTGAGTGTTGTGAAAAACACTTTATCCGTGATGAAAGTAAAACGTAACAGTGTGATTGGGCTCTATTTGGCTGGAAAGCCGCAAGTGGAAATTGTTCGTGCTCTTCAACATCTAAATATCAACAAATCTTTCGTGTCTCGAACCATAGCTCGTTACAATGAAACTGGTAGTGTTGCTAAACGATATGGTGGTGGCCGGAAAAAAACTGTATCAACGCCGGAAATGGTACGGAACATCAAGGCTCGAATTCGCCGAAATTCTCGACGGAGTGGCAGAAAAATGGCTGCTGAGCTGCACATTTCGAAATCAACAATTCAACGAATATTGAAAAATGAGCTCAAAGTTAAGCCTTACAAAATACAAAAAGGACAACATCTAACCGAAGCCCAAAAAAAAGTTAGATTCGATAGGGCGAAAGAGCTATTGCGATTGCACGAACGTGGCCAATTACCAAATATCATTTTCTTCGATGAGCAAATTTCCCTATTGAGCAATTTATAAATAAACAAAACGATCGTGTCTACCTAACAGAAAGGTCGTCCGAGAATTTAGATATCCGGATGGCCACCAAAACTCAATTCCCACCGTTTTTGATGGTTTGGATGGACAGCCGTGACGGCGAATGGTCGATCTCCGCTAATGTTTTTTGATCGTAGCATCAAGATGAATGCGAATGTTTACCGAGAAATTGTTTTGGAACGTGCTTTGAAGCCGTGGGCACGCAGACATTTTACTGAAAGAGAATGGACATTTCACCAAGACTCTGCACCGTCACACAAAGCACGCGCAAACCAAGACTGGTTAAGAAACAATGTTCCAAAATTCATTTCGACCGAACAGTGGACTCCTCATTCACCGGATGCGAATCCGCTGGGGGATTTTGCAGGCCCATGTCAACACTAAAAGATACCAGAGTATTGATGCGCTTAACCATGACTTACACGCAAATACTTATTTCCAAAACTCCTATACTGCAAATAAGATTTCAATTATATTCAAAGCGAGAGGAGAACTACTGCCACTAAATTACATCCCCCATCGGGTAAATTTGCCTATAATCTGCAGCTTATGTAATCTAGGTGTCAGAAAAGACACTCGGCATTTCATTGGAGTATGTCCGGTTCTGAAGGAAATACGGAAAACCTGCTTCGGTAAAGTCAGTTTGGATGATTTAGAGGTCAACGCTCTACTGAATGGATTGAATTGGGATCAACTATACGAGTTTTGCATTATCGCTCTGAAGTACCGTCATCGCATAATCAACGAAAACTTTTAAAAACAAACTAATACATTACAATTTGTGAGGGGTTCTACGGATCGACGAAAATGCAGAATATGGAGTTGTGTGAACTTCGTCATCCAAACACCTCACAAATTTTAATAGCACCGGGAAAAATCATACTAGATACATATCTATAATAATTATCCTACATATATAAAAAACGAATCATAATACAATACGCGTAACTAATAATAAGTTTTAAATAATAGTTAATATGAAATAGCAAATTTAATTTAATTGGATTAAACAAGTGTAATGTAAACCTAAATGTAAAACAGAAGAAAGTCAACCTATCTGGGAGACGGCTATATGCCACGCCATATCATGTTTTAAGAATAACAAATAACAATATTGTAAAACTGAAGCATCAATAAAACATTTTATCTATCTATCTATCTATCTTGATGCGCTCAAGGCAGCTCTTCGCCGTGATTGGGCAAAAATGCCAGAGGCTCACATTCGTGCAGCGTGCGATTCGTTTGTCAACCGACTCAAAGCCATAGTTCGCGCTAATGGTGGTCACATCGAAAATTTGAATTAAATTTTAAAAATATGATTATATTTCAACATTTGTTGCTTATGTTCAATAAAATTATGTATTATAAAAATAAAAAAATCAGTTAGCCAAAAGTTGCAGTTCAATTGGGCCACCCTGTATATATAAATGATCAGGGTCGATCCCTTATATATATGTAAATGATCAGGGTCGATCCCTGATTCGATTGAGCCATGTCTATCTGTCTGTGTGTCTGTCTGTTCGCACGATAACTCCCGAAATAATGAAGCTAGCAGTTTGAAATGTTGGTCAGATGTTTCTTTTGATCAAATCTTGGACGGTATTGAAAATGGGCCAAATCGGACCAAGGGTTCCCCTAACCCCCTCTTCCCTTACAAAAAAAATTAAATTGTAAATTTTAAGTTTTGCGTGCCTTCTAGGCCTGTACATGGGTATAGGGTATACACTTATCGTGCTATTCGCACGATTAGAACTCGGTCTCGTTTTTGTTGTTTTTGAATCAGTGCCTAAAACTCATTTTGCTAAACAAAATTTTGATCAGAAAGATCCCAAAAAGGACAAAAAAGGACACTATCTCTTTCCGGAGGTCGGTATGACGGGTAGCATATCAAAGGGGAAGTCGAGGGCATTACATATCCGGTGTTTGTTTCCTGTTTCAAGGACCCTCAATGGAATAAATCGCGTTTGAATGGAAAATTTTCGTGATTTTCGTAACTTATCATCTGTATTTTCCCAAAGCCATAACTACGCGAATAATTCAAGTTGTCACAACCTTTTTCATTTTTTAGAATCTATAATAGCTGAATAATAGCTTCTACCATTGAATTTGTTAAGAAAAAATTGTTTGGATATCTCTGACAAAGGACATAAAAGGACACTAATTAATCCTTGATCGAACGTGGGCATGCGGGGTGTCATATCAAAGGGGACGTCGAGTACATTCCATAAACGGTATTTGTTACTTGTTTCAAGGACCCTTAAAAAAATCGCGCTCAAATAAAAAAAAATCGTGTTTCTCGTAACTCATCATCTGAATCTTTCCAAATATTTCAAGTTGCCAACCAATTTAAAATCTATAATAACTGAAGATAATATCATTCATTTTGCTAAGAAAATATTTGATCGAAAAGCTCTGAAAAAGGACATAAAAAGACACTAATTAATCCTGTCTTTTTATGTCCTTTTTCAGAGCTTTCAAAAAAAAATTCTTAGTAAGTTTAACGGTAAAAATTTCAGCTATTATAGATTCTAAAAAATGAAAAAGGTAATGACAACTTGAATTATTTGGATAGTTATGGCTTTGGAAAGATACAGATGATAAGTTACGGGAAAGACGCAAATTTTCCATTTAATTTATTCTGTTGAGGATCCTTGAAACCGGGTATGTAATCTACTCGGCGTCCTCTTTGATATGATACCCCGCATGCCAGCCTTTGATCAAGGATTAATTAGTGTCCTTTTTGGGACCTTTGCGATCAAAATTTTTCTTAGCAAAATGCATTTAGACTCCTACTGAATCGAAAACAACCAAAATTAGCCTTACTCTATTTTTTTTCTATTTGGAGGCCTGAATTGAGATATTTTGACTGGATTATAAGCCACTAATAAAGGTTATATGAGCACGAAACGAGTAGGGGTAGCGTGGACTTAAGTAACAATACTCAGCTTCCGGGCAACACATTTCATTTGATTTTTTCATTAAAAGGTGTAAGCTCTCAAGCTAAATACTGTCATGGTAACAACTCAATTTTGAAAAATTTGGACTAACGTGTTTGTTTTTGAATGGACGATTCAATTAGAATCATTTGTTCATTTTGAAAGAAGTGTCTTTCAGACGTTCGATTGAGCAGATGATGATGTGCTTTGTATTTGCAAATCGGTTCAAGCTCTGTGAAAGCTTCTGAACCCATTGTGACAACATCCGTCGACTGGAAAAATTTAGTAATACTCTGACCCTTTTAATTGAATTAATTCTTTAAGTTTTTTTTTCAATTGAAATTGCCGACCACCGCAATAAGTGGTTTTCGGTACAGAACTGATGGTTTTCCGCAATTTGGTAAACCGTGACAATTAACCAGTTTTATCAAGTGGTTAAGAAACAACATACCATACCGATAGAGCGAGAGACCCTTATACAAATATAAAAGCCGCCAGGGATCAAGAAAACGCCTAACAAATATGTTTTTTAAAAGGGTCCGACATAATTCCAGCTTCCTTAAAGCTACCCCCTACAAGCCCCCGAGAAATTTTAAGGAATTAATGAGGAGCAGTGAGTATGTAATCAAATACGGAAAAGGGCTAGGTAGATCGGAAACCCCTAATAATGCCCAGGAGCAAATCTAAAAAAAAAAGTTTGAATCGATGAATACAGGAATAGAAAGTGGGCAGATTTTCTTGAGTAAGGGTTGCTCGCATTTAATTTTTATTTTGGACGATCGGGTTATGACAACACACCTTTAGAAATTACAGTTACTAAGTGTTAAGGCTTACTGTTTCATACTGCTGGATGAGAGGTTTTTCTACCAGCTATTCAAAGGATACTCGTTCAACATTTGAGTGAGATGATTCTCCGTCATATAGGTTGTGATATCCGAAATGACATCATAACGATGAGACTCGAGCCCACGATCCTGTGCTTCGAAGGTGAGCGCACTAACAGCTACACCAAACTGACAACCACAGAGATGGAAAATTCAGGTTAATCTGAAGAAAACTCAGGCGATCTTCATAATAAAACGAGCAAAAGAAGACCTACTCAATCCAAATGTGTACTTTGCTTATTTTAAATGTCATTTACCTGTCAAGTGTGCTTTTTCGAAGTTATGGCATATCGGAGTGTGAAGCAAAAGTAAAAAGACTCATGGTCCATTGCCTGACAGTTCCACGGTTTATTTGAAAAATTGTGTCAGTGGTTGCTTTTACGGGCTTCTCCTTCAGCTGTTTACTCAGTGGATCAAACTGTCATAACCCAGAGAAAACATGAAATTTCGATTTTCGTGTATTTGAAACCTGATGGCAAAGTTTTTCCGTACTTTTGACCACATTTTTCATGCCTATATCGGCAGAACCTTTTTGACTGGTGCCTCCCAGTTTGCAATGGAGAAAGTTTTGCACATTGCGGCACAAGTAAAATTTCGAACTAATGCTGAGTCTGTCGATTAGGTACTAATTTTTTAATTACACGCGCGATTTACATGAGTGGACTAAATGGAAAAGTACTGTGCTAGTCGCTGTAACACGGCTGTTTCTAGTCTGTTAAGTGAAACTCCGTAGGTGAAGACGCCAACCAGCTGCTGGGCTTCCGAAACTGGAGGAAAAGGTCACGTAACCGCGACAATTGGAGGTCAACGATTCAGGCAGCCAAGGCCCGACGTCGTCGAGCTATCGTGCCACATTGATGA
This sequence comes from Microchrysa polita, assembly GCA_949715475.1. Taxonomy (NCBI): domain Eukaryota; kingdom Metazoa; phylum Arthropoda; class Insecta; order Diptera; family Stratiomyidae; genus Microchrysa; species Microchrysa polita. The sequence goes on from OX454417.1 coordinate 28,551,172, forward strand.
TGAAGTGAAACTCAACTCTATTGTAACCATTTACACGAGTAGATTGCATAAAGTCTTCTCATGACACAGGAATTATTCCACTCTCACTCTATCATTTACTCGACTCATGGGAATTGCGCTTAACTTTGGTTTTGTCTATAGCAGGAAAGAAACTTTAGCTGATACTGCTATAATAACCTCTTTACAGGCTACATTATCAAAACACCGTTATTTCAGTACAGAACTACTAACTCTGCGGAATTGTTAAAGAGCATTCCGACTATCAATCAAATTTCGGAGGGGTTTGGTTTGAATCCCCGCAACCGCCACTGAACACAGAAATAACGGGTGGGGTTCATGTCCGTTCGTTTTTTTTCAGGTAGTTTTGAATTTGAACGATCGGGTTGATTATATGACGACAATTACACCTCTCTCTCTCTCTCTCGAGATTACCGTAACTCCTAGTGGAGCATGGTGTGTTGATGACTACCGTGTGTAGTCCATACCACTTCCTAGTCGCATTGTTAGTTTATTATTCTACGATAAGAATAATTCTTATAATTTTCTTCTGAATAATAAACTTGCGACGAGTCGTGCCGAGTTTAGAAACTCGTTTCTCTATGAGTGTCTATTTCACAGAGTGGCGACCGAGCGATCACGGCCACAGAGCACGATCGGGTTGATTATATGACGACAATTACACCTCTAGCAGCCTAGAAATAATAGCTCACACAGACTGCTTTACGCTAGGTTTTTCTATCACCTCTTCTATCCGAAGGGCTAGTACGCCTGCTGGATGAAAAATATGTAACTCCTTTCCCACCAGATGAATATCTCATTTTCGGGACCTATCCCAATTTTCCCTGCGAGTCAGTTCACCATAGATTTTTTTCGGTACTCATGAAAACTTTAAGCACACTCCTGGAACCTGGAACATTCTCACGGATTGACGATTCAGGTTAATCTGGAGAAAACTTAGGCGATCTTCACAACAAAATGAGCACGAAAAGACGATAAATGTTAAATGTCAACAATTTGTACATAACTCAGCAAGTAAAGGGCATTAGATTTAAGGGAGTTTTACTCTTATTAAATAATTATCAGCCATATAAACGTTGACTGTGTTTATCTCTGCCTTTATGTCTAAAAACTTCGTCAACGAACTCGTCATTTCATTCTTTTACTCTGCTTATTCTATATGTCAATCGCATCCTTCCGTCGACTAACAAGCCATTTAATTATTTACAAGTCCATTAAGCAAGCATCAAACGTTAATCGGCTGGGACTAATTGAAAATGTCCCAAGAGTTTTCCGCTCGCCTTCGACATCCATTATAATGACCTTAACACACTTATACACAAATAGCCACTTGTCGCAAAAATGCCAGATAAAACACATTCGCATATACGAACAAGATAAGCAAGCCATCCAGTAAGGATACATATAACAACATTGACGTAGAACAAAAAACCTTGCCAACAAAAACAAGAAGAAGTAGATGAACTAAACTAATTCCAGGAGTATTCCGAAAAAAAATAAAACTCTCTTTTTTCGTCATTCATAGACAGGACAAGTGCAACGTGCTTGCGCGGGTCGGTCGTTTCAACGCTGAAAATGGGATCAGGTCACCACGAAATATCCTCTCCGTGAGTCCTCTCTCTCGTATAGTCTTCGCCTTCGTGGCTCACATAATTCCCACGAGGATCTACGAGTTAATACTTGCAGCAAATATTTTTCCACTTTGTTCATGTGTTTACGGAGAATTTCTCCCCAAGGGCAAACTCACGTCATTTTGCATGCTAGCACCATCATCATCAGCACATCAGAAGCCCGGGCTTAAATAGACACACCAGTAGCTGCTGAGTCAGCTTATAGGAGCTTCAAACTATGATATGTTGTCTTTACGAAGTAAGGATGACCTGGCTAGGATGCCTGATGGATCTACCTAGCTAAACGAACAAGCAATATTTGTTCATATACTTCAAGGTAATTTTTATAGTGTGCATATATAGTTTGGGTTTACCTTTCTCCGCCACGTCGAGGAGCTTTTAATTCGAAAGAAAAATGAAAAGTCTCATCGGCTGCCCCCAAATGGGTCATGCTCCTTGCCAAGGACACTTGAGATGGGAGGTGATGCGGTCATGGTATAAAGACCGGTGGATTAAACGATATAGCATACTTTTTATATGTATAGGGGTGATGTGTGCTCAGCAAACAGAAGACAGTGTACAATTCTATTGACCGACATGTTATTCAGGTAATTTTTAACAAATTAATAAATTTCATTTGGTTGCAATAATATACAAAATATGCAAACAGGAGAGATGCATGAATAGCTCTTTCTGGTTGGGGTTCATGACATAAATCATTCGGTACACCACTTCGTTCTTTCAGTAACAATATTTTTCCCTACTTTTATAATAATGGAAAAGGGGCTTCGCTTGAAACAATTCGCACCACTTCATTGTCTTTTTTTAGCAGGATGCAAAACAACATGAAACTCTAGTGACACCGTTCGTTGAATTTTTGAACCCTTAACGACCGACATCCGATATAACTACGCACTATAGGTACAACTGCTGCTTTTCAGCGTATACGAATGGATTTTAGTTGGACATACAGAATGACCGCTTCACCGAATGTACGCGATAGCAAATACATAATACCGGTGGAATTGCTACTCGTGTGGAATTACCCCGACAATTATTTTCAATTGGAATTTTTTTCATGGGTTCAGCATTTTGTTGTGAAATGAAACGAGAACCTTCCAGACTGTTGACTTTTGAAAGTTTTCAAGGATTTTTATTTTGTTTTTATGATACGTATAGCATTGGCATTTGGCAAAGCGCACTTATTGATTGGAAACAAATGGAAACTTTGGTGAAGTTGCTTTTAACCCGAATTCCTGGGAGTACAACTACGAGTAGCTCAGGAGTCAATTACTAAGGGGAGGTTGGTATGTATTTTAAACGACGATGAGTATTGATTGATTGTGCAGGGGGTTATGAAACATAAGAGACTGAAAATCGGAACTAACAAAATTTGGGCTGGGGCTTGGAGATGAATTTTTCGGCATTTCTTCTTTGTTTCTAAAAAGAACAAAGGAAGCTCACGCGACCTCTCATCTCCCTCTCAATCCAACCCTAAACGAATGTAAAAGGTTGAAAATTAACGTGGCAATGAAAGCAAAGGCCATCGATATACAGGGTGTCCGGAAACTGTCGCATAAACGCACCGGATTATGATTCCTCAGTTGATTTCCAGCACAAAAGTTGTACCATACCGCCTCAGCTTAACCCATTAGCTGCCACAGGCATTTAAAGATTTTTGAAAAACTCATTTTCTTGCACGACTTAAAGCCTAATATCTCCACAGCTAGACCAAGTAGAATAGTGAAATAAAATGATTATTACAGCCAACAAATTTACCTGTAAAATGAAACTAACCACACTAAAATTGGATAAGAGGTTTGTTTTTTACAGAGTTTCAAAGTCAAATTTGCGTGATTTTACCTAAAAACAATCTTTTTTTCCATCCCAATTTTCTCCAACTTCTGCCAAGGTGAGGTGCTTGTACGATTCTTTTAAAAATTGGCGCACAGTCTTACGATCATATCTTTTTTACATCATTTTATTCTAGCTCCATTATTTCTAACAGTTTTAGTACCTTAAGTGCAGAAAACTAGGGTTAATTTTGGCTCGATTTCGACATATTTTGAATAGATTTTACCAATTGCAGATCTTTAGGGGCAGTGTGAATTGAATTGTATTGAATTCGAGCTAAAATTAACCCTAGTTTTCTACACTTAACGTATAAAAACTGTTAGAAGTAATGGAGGTAGATCAAAATGATGTAAGAAAGATATGATCGTAAGAATATGCGCCAATTTTTAAAGGAATCGTACAAGCACCTCCCCTTGGCATAAGTTGGAGAAAATTGAGACGGAAAAAAATTGTTTTTGGGTCAAATCACGCAAATTTGACTTTGAAGCTCTGTAAAAATCAGACCTCTTATCCGATTTTAGTGTGGTTAGTTTTATTTTAATAGGTAAATTTGTTGGCTGTAATAATCATTTTATTTCACTATTCTAGCTGGTCTAGCTTTGGAGATATTAGGCTTGAAGTCGTTCAAGAAAATGATTTTTTCCAAAATCTTCAAATGCCTGCGGCAGCTAAAGGGTTAAGCTGAGGGGGTATGTTCCGTACAACTTTTTTGCTGGAAATCAACTGAGGAATCATAATCCGGTGCGTTTATGCGGCAGTTTCCGGACACCCTGTATAGTGGATGCTATTAAAGTCGCGCAAAGACAAAGACAAATTACTAATGTTTCCAAACACTTAGAACTTTCACCAAAAATAAATCAGATATAATTAAGCAAGGACCAACTACAACTTCATCTCACGACCTGCGCAGAGGCGTAGCCAAAGGCTGAACATTTACTTCAAAATTTGTATCGGCACCACAGTGCATACATTCGCCCGAATAGCATACCAGTCGATTTGACTGTTGAATCAGTTGTTTTCAAACAGTGGCGTATTTACTTGGGGGCACCGAAGTCCTCCCCCTCCCCTGTGAGGACTTGAAACTTCTCCTCTTATAAAGTTTTATACAAAGTTTAAACCACCGCATAAATGCATCGGAAATTGTCTGTGGCGCAGCAACGGGTGGGGCTAAGGAGGCTAAGTCCCTCCAAGATACAGATATTATGAAAGGAAAAAAATCGCAATTCCTTGCAGATTTTATAAAAATTTGAATCGTGTTATTGTTATTGGAGCATTTGCCAGTGTCTACGGTCTGTACAAAAAAAAAACGCGCAGGTTTGAGAAGATTAAAAAAAATGGTTGACTTCCATATTAATTACTAAATTAAATTTTTAAATCTAATGGGGAATTCAAATTATGGCCAGGATTTACTAAATCCTGGATTTGATTAGTATATCGATAGTTAAGAGCATAAATGTGTTAAGTGCAAAAAAGCAAATCTTACAGGAGAGCAAAAATAAGAAAATGCAATTTATAAGTTGGGAATTCTCTGATTGAAACATTTTTTTTTTGAACTTAAGAAAGACACTATAATCATCCTCTGAATTATTATTAATATTTTCACTATTTTTAAGACAGATGTGTCAACTCTGTTCCTTCCGTTCACGTCTATGAGTGACATATGTTTCATAATGTATGTACTGTAATGTCTCTAGACTATACGTCAACCCAAAATGTATTTCCGTACTTGGCAACAGATGGCACTAGTGTCGCTAGCGAGAATAGGGTTGACCTATAAGACAACAACGACTTTCTGGAAGTTTCCGGAAAGTGCGTCACCAAAGTTTCTGGAACAGTGGAATTGAGTATATAAGGGCGTCGACTAGGGTCGACGAGTCAATATAGTTTTACTCGTGGATTATGTCGGATCAATAACTAGTCCGTAATTAGAGAAATTGTAAATCGTGTATATATCCGTGTGTGTTGTAATAAATAGTATTACAGTAAAGCGAGTGTTCATTATTGTGTACGCGAAGATCTATCGAACCCACTGGAACGTCTAGAAAAGACGATAAACATAACAATTGGTGTCAGAAGTGGGATTTTCAATTACCCGGTAATGTAACTCGTGCGCGGAATATACAACGTGAAACATTCTATTCGGACAGATTCAGTGCGTGAAACTGTATGTCGAGTGCATTCGGGAATATTCGAGAATTTTCGGGAAATTTGCGTTGGATAGTTCTGGAAAGTGAACTTACGCGGTCGTTTTGAACTAGTGTGGGAAAGTTCTAGAAAGTGAACGCAATCGTGTCGAACTAGTGTGAGAAGATCCGTGAAATGTGAAATTGCGTGTGTCAAGTGAACATTCGAGAAGGCGACGATAATTTTCTGGAAAATTTGCGACAGAAAATTCTTGAAAGTGAACGCAATCGTGTCGGACTAGTGTGACGAGATCCGGTAAATGTAAAGTTGCGTGTGTTAGTGAACATTCGAGAACTTGACGAGAATTCTCGTGACGGAAAGTTCTGGAAAGTGAACTTACGAACTTCGGGTCGGACTATTGTAGACAGAAAAACTTCTCGAAAGTGAATTAGTGCCGTAACGTGTAGAATTCGAAAACATTCTAGAAAGTTCGATTCGTGTAAAATTGAACTGTGGACAGATTATAGCCGAGAAACAAAATGCCGCGTAATATCTCGCAATTAACAACGGCCGAATTGAAGGGTGAGCTGGCGAAACGGAATTTGTCGACTTCGGGAAACAAAAGCGCGTTGCTTGCTCGGCTGATGGACGCACTGAGGGATGAAGGACAAGATCCCGATACATTAGAGCTTCTGGAGGAGCAAGACATCTGCGAGCCAAGTGCAGAACCTGTCATGGACCCTATGATGCAATTTCTAATATCAATGAAGGCGGATTTAAAGTCTGAATTGAAGGAACAAAATGTGCGGTCTGTGAAGTCAGAGGACTCATCGCAACTGAACGGTCAGCCAAGTCCGAGGAGGCAATGAACAAGATGGAGAAATCGATAAAGTCTGGACTGAAAGAACAAATTGCGGGTTCGGAAAGGTCGATAGCGAACCAGCAGGAAGAAGCATTCAGCCATTTAAAGAACAGCCTCGAAAAACAATTTGAAAAACAGCAAACGGAAGTTCTCAAAATAATCGATGAGAAGTCTCGAGAAAGTTCCGAGAAAATTAAGACGGTAGCCGAAGAGAACCATTAGTTCAAGTTCAAGAGCGACCTGACCGAAGAAGTCCAGATGTTAAAGAACGATCTGGAACGTTTGAAAACAGCGAATATCAACCAACACCCGCAGAATGCAGTAGTAGTTGAAAAATATCAGGAGTCGATTAGTCACCGAGAAGCATCGATAACAAGTGGAATAATAAAAACTGACTCGACGATTAAAAGTCTGAAAGCACCGACTTTCGATGGACAAATGTCTTGGAACATCTACAAAACACAATTTGAGGCTGCTGCGGCGGTAAATGGTTAGTCGGACAGCGAGCGCGCCACGGTTCTGATTCTGGCGTTGAGAGGACCTGCTGCTGAGATCCTGCAATCGATTCCTGCCCCACTGCAGACATCTTATATGGAGCTTGTGAAGGCGATGGATGTGCGATACGGTGACGAGCACATGAAGAAAATTTATCGATCACAGCTTCGTAACCGGACACAGAAGCCAGGAGAAACTCTTCAGCAATTCGCGCAAGATATTGAACGGCTGGCTCTTTTGTCATACCCGACCTAGGAGCCAGAACATCGGAACGAAACAGCAGTCGATGTGTTCGCTACAGCTCTCCTGGATCGTGAACTTCAACAGGCGTTACGGCTAGCTGATAAGCGGACGATAAAGGACGCACTAGCATACAGTCTGACATTCGAAGCTGCGAAGCAAGCCGCCCGTAACTGTGTGCGAGTTCGAGAGGTAGTGGAGGATTGTGTCTGCCAGCGAATGGATACTTCAAGGCTAGATAACAACAGTTTAATTCGATGTTGGAACTGCGGTGAAAAGGGTCATGTTCGAAGGAACTGCCAACAACCAAGGAAGACCGAAGCATTCCGCAAGAAGTGGACCCAGCAGGCGAGAAAAACAAATTGGCAAAGAGTGAACCGTGTTCGAGAAGTAACGGATAATTACGTTTGTCGGAGAATCGATGTATCGAGACGATTTGTTAACCAAGTTCCGATTCGATGCTGGAAATTGGTGATAGATTGTCTAACTCCATTATTCCCCTCACAAGGACTAAGCTAAGCTGCAGATCATTACATTGCGTTCCGGTATAGGACAATCATACGAGTACATCCATCTTCACGATAGAAATGGTATGCCACTTTTACGCAGAGCTGTCCAGATCAAATCACGGTAAACTCTGTCAACCGCCTTCTCGAAGTCAATGAACATAAGTTGTGACGGGGCTCTCTATTCAGCTGAGTGTTCAATAATTATATGTAATTCGGAGTCTTGATGGGATCAGCAGCACCTTGTTCATTATTCAGAGTAACGTTTTCTTTATCCGGTCCAAGATTATTAATCTGGCAACCGACAATGGCCATACATACTTTTGGGTTTGCGAACCATTGTGAAGGAATGTATTGGTTTCATTTCATCGCTTTTGTAGTGCAAAAGCATATACATGTAGGTATATAACTCCAATAAAAGTCATTAATTCTCCTCTAGTAATATATCATTTAGAAAAACTCTCTATGTTTTCATAAAGGATCTTCCACAGCCATCACACATTTATGTACATAAAACCATAACCGACAAATAAATATGAATAATTAACACAAAAACTTTACCATTTGTTCATCAATAAAATCCCAATGTTGTCCTTTCACCAAACTAATGTTTCATCATCATTAGCCTTATGATGATGTATCTAAATCGATATCTGAAGATCAATCATGTTATTAATAATAATTCCCACCTCTTACCGAATTGCGGTGGACGAAAATAATAATGACGAAGCATAAGGCCACGTCCCATAAACCAAGAAAACAAGGACGACACAATGGCACTAGAGAGATATACACGATATACAAAATAAAACAATTCCCGGAAATTCGTATCCACCCACGATTTGTTCCTGATATTATGTATTATCATCTTTTCGACATGATGGAATTCATTGACTACATACAGCCGTACCGTTTCACTTTGACTAAGACAATGTTCGTGCGTCGTAATTTCCGGCACGTCTTCTATACGAACGCGACGTGACCTATACCCTCATTCCATATTCGTACACACAGAGACATACTTCCCACTTCCAATTTGCCGTAGGATCCTCGGCAGGGTCTGGGTAGGTGGAAAAATTTGTAAAGGTTTCGGGAAGTAGCAAGTATGCAGACTTTCGAGGATTCTTTAGTGAATTCTCGTTCTTTTTTCTCCTTTCTAATTTCTTTTCAGTGATTTATTACAATAATTGGCATGAAAATATGGAAATTTTATGTCAGAGGGTGGAGGGCAAAAAGGTATATGAATATATGGAGAACCGCAACGTGCGGGGACGAAAACGAGGATAGAAGAGAAAAAATGAAATGATTTTTCCTATTGTAAGATTTCCACAGATGAGGAGAATGTTATAATGATGATAAAGTTGTTCTGAAATAGAAGACGAGAAATGTGAAATATTCGCGTTTGGTTTCTTTCGTTCTTTTTGTGCCCGAAGAAGGAACGCAATTATTACAGACATTTCTTTGAAAATTGGCGACCTTTTCGTATTATTTTTTTTTCGGTGAGGTCGAAATTCAGGTTTTAAGCATATAATTTGAGCAATTTAATTTTATTGTGCGCACCATTATTATTTATTCAGTGTAAAAATGAAATTGTAAAACGTATCCCTTTTCGGGGAAGCGAACCCTAAGTAAATCATTCACGTGAAGTTCCAGGCAAGACGTTGAAAAAGATGTGTGTGTGTGTGTCAGAGGAGTAGTTAGGATTTCGCTTCGGGAGGGATCTAACCTCAAAAATATTACGGTGTTATCCATTTTTTTGGTTTAAATTTAAATTTCCTAAATTTTTAGGATTCTTCCGCTGAAGACATAGACCTAGATAAGTTTGAAGAAGGCCTAATTACATTGTCCAAGGAGTTACTGCTGCTAAGACCAACTTAAAGATGAAGGACATGCTACCTATCGATCGTTTTTTCCCTGCTCGCTAGCTTTACCACGGAAACCTTCCTTCGGATGTATCTCTTTAAAAATGCCGCGTGTCTCCTTTTTAATAATGTTGTCAAAACGTCACTGTCCAGAACGCAGATGCAAATATTGTTGTTTGATACATTATAGAAACGAATTGTTAACAGAGTGCAATTTCTTCCTTAGCGGTTAGGATCTTTTATGAATTGCGAACGGCGATTTTCAATTGCTACACTACATACTTCCAATTACGCATTAGGTTAAAAGCTTAATGTGATTTCAGGCAATTTAAGCAATTTGGTTTCAGCCAAGGTGGCGTTTTCGCAACATGTCCTCTAGCATTTTCAAGGTCAAACTAAAAAGGAGACCGATGCTAATTTCGGTCGCGGCCGAAATAAGTTATAATAAGCGGGCGTACCTATGATTTGTGGTTAACCCCCCTCCCCCCATTCTTTTTATTCTTTCATTCATTGAGCAAAAAGCACACATCTCCGCGTGGATGCCGCTTTAGAGGTTTTTCGCAAAATTTCAACACTCGTTTTTAAATGACTAATCAACGAGCTCAAAGCTCTGGCTAAAGAATAGTTTATCGTGTTTTTGTGGTAATGTTCAGGGTCTGTGCAATGGAATGTTTAAAGCTCTAAGCTCTCACGAAAACGTTTGCATGCGAGCATGAGTAGGAAATTCAGAAAATACATATTTAAAATAAATAATATGAAAACTTTGTTTCGAGTGAATAGCCATTTTCGACACAAATCATTGAGAATGGTGTATTGATATTGGGATTTCTGTAATTACCATTTGGGATATTTTTTACTAAAGACAAATATGTGAATTGTAATAAGTGCAATATTTAAATCGTTAAAGTTTCAGAGATTACTGAAATAATTTTGGAAGAGATCCGGACCCCAAAGACCCCTCCCCTGGCTTCGTCCCTGGTGTGTCTGTGTGGTTTTCATTGTACGTTAATCGTTAAACCACAAATAATAGAAATAAAATTCACCGAAGTTCATCTTTTAACAAATTATGAAGACTTTTGCTGGTGAAGTCTATCAGGTCAGTCATGGAAGAACAATCGATATTAACACTCTTTTTACTTATTACAGAATGGTCCGTATTACTGAATTATAGACTCGTGGTTTAGTCAAACTATATCGCCTAACAAACACGTCCTTAACTTATTCATTTACCTCACTTACACAACTCTTCAAATAACTGGTCCTAGCGTAAACTTAGCAATTCGCGCATAATATTTCCGCTTCCTAAGCGTTCCGCCAGTGGCTGATTTAGCAATAGGCGCTACAGTCTAGGGCGTGGCGGCAGATTCTAGGAGACGCCAAATTTATGACAATTTTTTTTAATTAAAAGAAAAAAATAGAAAAATACATAATTGCATTGCAACATATGCACTGATCGCTTGTTAGCCATAAGTATCAAAAGTAATAAATTTGCAAAATGCCAAAACTTTTGCTTACTGTCAGAGTGAATGGCTCTGTGGTTGATTGAGTGAAGAACGATCAGCAACCACGATGCGGAAAGTTCGAAGCTCATACGTACGTATTAATGTGCGACAAGTGGATTGAAAATTATTCGCGGTAAATAAAGGAAATCCGTTCAGAGTAACCTAAACTAGGGGGTTTCGCCCCCTGCTCGCTACGCTCGCCAACCCCCGGGACCGAGACTAATTTCGGGCGCGTCCGAAATTTGGATACCCTTGGCTCTCCTTGGGCTAAAAGTTTTTTTTCGGGCGTACCCCCTCCTCATTCTTTTTCTTCCGTCTTGACAAAAGTTTTGGGATTGGTTGAAATAAGTGGGCAAATAAAAATATTTACTCGGAAAATTTTATTGGGGTTGCGGGAGCATGACCCCACAGTACGATTACATTCGTTTTAAACTTTTTTGTTGCTTTGGTAAAGACACATTAATTCAAGGTTTTGTGAAATTGGTGCAAAAACTAGAAGAACCAAAAAGGGGGGTTGGGTTTGAATGGCCACCCCATGACCCCATGGTCAGATTTGCTCAATTCTTAGATATGTTTTGTGTCATCAAGAAAAACACGTTTGTATGTAATTTGGTTGAAATTGGTGCACAAATAAAATAGTTTTTCTTAGAAGAACCTAATTTGGGGGGTTAGGTTTGTTTGGCAGCACCATGACCCCATTATCCGATTTGATCCATTCTTAGATATGTTGTGTGTCATCAAGAGAAACACATTTGTGTGAAATTTGGTTCAAATTGGTGCACAAATAAAAAAGTTTATCTCAGAAGAACCTAATTTGGGGGGTTAGGTTTGTATGGCAGCCCCATGACCCCGTTATCCAATTTCATCAATTCTCAGATACACTGCCTGTCATAACAATAGCCGCACCATAAGACGGACTGCTCCTTGGAAATTTGAAGAGAGCACAGTTATTCCACATACTATAAACAAAAGGGATACTTGAAACACAAATAATTTTACATAAAGTTTCCTTCCATTTCAAACCGTTATCTCTGTATAAAGGAAAAACTAAATTTCCGGTATGTCATAACTATAGCCGCACTTGGAATTATTATAGCAAAAACTGATTAAAAAGCAGAGATTGAGGAAATTAATAACGGGAGAGATCCTTTTCGAATAAAATAGACTCTGAGAGACTGTTTTGTTTATGTTTCACGAAATCATTTTAACAGTTTTTCGAGTTTTAAGCTTATTAGCTTGTTAGCATCGTCAACCGCTGCTTTTACATAGAAAACTTTCTGAACTCGTGTTTTTTTTTACCAAATTTTACGGTATAATGTTTCTCGAAGGTTTCCTGTCTAATTTGGATCAATGGGAGGTTCCTTCCCATCATTTGAAACATTGCAACTAACTTTAAGTACTACGACTGGTGAGAGATGATGCAATCTCTTGCTTTAAAATCCGTTATGTGTCCTATCCGCCTTATAAAATGAAAGCCGTTTATCGTCAGGACAATCCTATGAAGTTTTTCCTATGCTGGAAGTAAATAAATCAAGTATTCTATACGTAGATTATCCTGTCCAATACTTTTAATGCGCACTTGCCAGATTTTCATAGATCTCAATACAAATTTTGGACAGGGTTTCTTAATAGTGTTAAGCAGGGCTGATTTTGTGTCTAAAAGTTGATGTAACAACCTCTAATACAATAAAAACTTTTCTGGAATATCCTAACGATAAACTGTTTTCGTTTTAATACAGAAGACATGGCACATAACGGATTTTCTAGTAAGAGATTGCATCATCTCTCGCCAATCATTGCACTTCAAGAAGGTTCCAATGTAACAGATGTTACGGAGGTTGCTCCTCTTTCTTAAATATTAGACAGGAAATCTTTAGGAAACATTATTACGTGAAATTCATAAAATAAATACAATTTCAAAGAGTTTTCTATGTAAAAGAAACGGTTATCGATACTGAGAAGTCAATAAGCAAAAATCTTGAAAAACCGTTATAGTGATTTATTGAGAAATAAACAAAATAATTCCTCAGAGTCAATATTCTTTAAAAAGATTTTTCCCGTTATTAATTTCCTCAATTTCGACTTTTTAAACAGTTTTTACCATACTGATTCCAAGTGCGGCTATAGTTATGATGGACCGGAAATTTAGATTTTCCTTTATAGAACAATAACGGTTTAAAATATAAGGATTTTTTTTGTAGAATTATTTGTCTTTTTAATATCCCCTAAGTACATAATATGTGGAATAGGTGTGCTCTCTTTCAATTTCCAAGGATCAGTCTGTTTTATGGTGCGGCTATAGTTATGACAGGGAGTGTATGTTTTGTGTCATCAAGAAAAACACGTTTGTGTGTAATTTAGTTGAAATTGGTGCACAAATAAAAAAGTTTTTCTTAGAAGAATCTAATTTGGAGGGTGAGCTTTGTATGGCAGCCCCATGACCCCATTATCCGATTTGATCCATTCTTAGGCATGTTTTGTGTCATCAAGAGAAACACATTTGTGTGAAATTTGGTTGAAATTGGTGCACAAATAAAAAAGTTTTGCTAGAAGAACCAAATTTCGGGAGTTGGGTTTGTATGGCAGCCCCATGACCCCATTATCCGATTTTCTCGCTTCAAACATAAAAACTGCCTGCAGCAAAAACAAAGCTTCATTGCTTTTAAATTGGCCGAGTAAAACGCGTCGCAACAGACAGACAGACGGACATCGCCCAATCGACTCCCCAAGTCATGCTGATCATACACTCTAAAAAGTGAATTTAAATTTCCGCTGAAAATGCGGTAATTTTACACTTTTTCCCGCTTATAATCACATACAGAGTGCATTTTTCAACAATTTCTGTGTAAAATAAAAAAATTACACCAAAATCGGTGTGAAATGTATTTTTACGCTACACTTCTGTATAATTCAGATTTTCTGGTGCATTTTTACAACGTTTATGTGTATAATTCGGATTTGTGGTGTATTTTTACAACGTGCAGTTGAAGTTTTACTCATTTTTTGTAGCGTGCTCTCCAGTTGTCATACTTCAATCGACTGGACTTAGCACAGTGTACCACATTTTTCCAAAAATTATCTGCATGTAGAACTCATGTGTACACGTACACGCTCTGTGGCTCACTTGCTTGAGTCGCACTCTACGATGCTAGTAATCTAGAGGTCCCGAGATCGAATCTCGGCGTGGTCCAAAATTTCCGTACATGTGCGGATAGGAAATATTTAGTGCTTGCAACATTGCACTCCGAAATGATATGCAATGTAACGTTGACTCGAAATTGCCTATAAACGGCTGAGTTAAGGTACTGAGAAGAAGAACAAGTGTACAGATCGCAAAAAAAAGAACAATTTGCAACCTCCCATGTATACGAAAAACTGATCAGCAAAACTCGACCGATACTTGTTTATATTTTATATATCCTTAAATAGTTTTATTGATAACTATATTATTTGTAAAGGTTCGCCACTTAAATCGGGCGCGGCCGAAATTTGGATACCCTTCGCTCCCCCCGGGCTAAAAGTTTTTTCGGGCGTTCCTATGACATCTATTCAATTCTCCCCGCGTCCATGCTTTTCCTTAAATTTTCACATAAGTGCCGTGCCGAAGATTTATTGGGGGAAGCGGTGGACGTGGGTTTCTTAGAATGACCAAAGACGAAGTGTGTGGGTTGGTGGGGGGTTGTGCGGCAGCCCTATGAACGCATGGCCTTTCCTTCAATTTTAACGTATGTTTGTGGCATCAATTAAAACATATTTTTTATGAGATTTGGTTGAAATTGGTGGACAAATAAAAAAGGTTTTCTTCAAAGAACCTAATTTGGGGGTGGGGTTTATATGCCAGCCCCATGACCCCAATGGTCCGATTTCATTCATTTTTGCATATGTTTCATAACACATTTGTGTGAAGTTTAGTTGAAATTGGTGTATAAATAAAAAAAAAATTCTTAGAAGAACTTAATTTGGGGAGCTAGGTTTGTATGACGGCCCCATGACCCCATGGTCCGATTTGGCCCATTTTTACATATATTTTGTGGTATCACTAGAAACACACTTGCACGAAATTTGATTGCAATCGATGAGAAAATAAAAAAGTTTTTCTTAGAAGAGCCTAATTTGGGGGACTAGGTTTGTATGGCAGCCCCACGACTCCATTGTCCGATTTGGTCGATTTTTACATATGTTGTGTGTCAGCAATGAAAACACATTTGTGCGAAATTTGATTGAAATTAGTGCATAAATAAAAAAGTTTTTCTAAGAAGAACCTAATTTTGGGGAGTAGGTTTGTATGGCAGCCCCACGACCCCTTTGTCGGATTTTACCGATTCAAACATACAAACTGCCTGCAATAAAAGGAAGCATGTCTGCAAAATTCCAGCTCCATAGCTTTTGAACTGGCCGAGCAAAACGCGTCGCAACAGACAGACAGACAGACAGACGGACAGAAGGACAGACGGACATCGTCCAATCAACTCAGCTCGTCATGCTGATCATATATATACATACTGGAATAAGTAGAAATGGAATGGCCACAGCTGTTAAAATGTGTCTCCAATTATACACAACGCTACATATATGAAACTAAAACATAAGCGCCGGTGGGGATAATATTTGAGGGGGCATAGATTTTGCATATTATTTTATTAAAACAGAAACGTATATAGTACGTAACTCTAGGACCTTCCTACTCACTGGCTGTATTGTTGGATCATTGGATAATTCGAATTTCGGTAATAAGCAAAGTTTTTTCGGGATTGAATGCATAATTTCCAAACTATTAACACCTGGACGATCAATATACACACTTTTTTATCAAATTGAATAAAAAACTACCAACAAAAAGATGAAAAGAGAAAGCGACTTTAATTCATAAATTTCTAGATAAACCCCACGATTGCTCTTCTTATGATACGCCTATGAGTATGTACCAAATAAACAAATCGCACGCATGCGCACATGCAATGGCATGTTACCGAAGACAGATTGACAGATCTAGTACAATCAACAGTAGAAAACATTCGCGCTTCAATTTTGCTATTTTAAAAATACAACAAAGTAGTCAAAAAGTGTAAATTCATAAGATAACAGCCGCTAATAGTGTTAGCTCTAGTGAAAACCCAAAACATTGGTAGAAACAGCCACGAATTACGAGGAACACGAACTTTAAACTCAAACAAAGAAGGTTAATGTCAAAACGGCTATTAACGGAAACGTCACCGGACACTTTTTCGGAAAGTAAAAAGAGCTCGACGAAAATGTCACCAGCGGATCAAACGTACTTACTGCAGATGATCGCCCAAAAACTAGATGAAAAACTAGATGAGAAGCTCAAGGATGTTGTCAAGATTAAAGATATGAACGAACTTTTTGTGAAAATCGCCAATCTTGAGAAACGCAATGAACAACTAGCAACCAATCTTCAGCGAATTAATGAAATCTGTCAAAAACAGGCTATGCAAATTCAAAAATTACAACAGCTGTCCACTTCAAAAAATTTTATTATCAAACTGCCTAAAAGTGCAGATGGTCTAGGTGACATACACTGCGTTTCACTTGAATAGCACACTCTATACATTAAATTTATTTTTTCAATATCTTAAAAAAAAATGAAGACAACAGATATTTTGTATTTTTTGTTTGTCATTTGATTAATTAGCTATAATTTGAAATAAAAAGAATTCGAATTTTTCCACCATGTAATCTTAGAAAGAAAAGAAATGTAAAACACCAATGAAAAAACACATGAATTCTGTTTCACTTGAATAGCACACTTTTTTTTAAACTTATTTTAATTAACTTTTTATGCAGTGAGGATAACTTATTATTGTTCAGAATGCAAGTTGAGATCAATTTGAATTAAAATCAGCAATTTTAGTAATGGGTTGAGCCTCCCCCGTTTGAAATAACCTCCTAGATCCTAATAGGCAAAGAATCGTACAAACTTTTGATGTAAGCAAGGGAAATGGTAGCCCATGATGGCAGAATGGCTTCAATTATTTCAGTCTTTGTTGAAAACTGTTTACCAGACTCATAAACTTTTCTGACCAGCCTTCCCCAAACATTTTCTATTATGTTTAGATCCGGCGAGTATGGTGGCCAGTTCAAAAGAGTACCATTTTTGGACTCGAAAAACGACTTTACGGCACGGGCAGTGTGTATTGGTTCATTGTCTGGTTGGAAAGTCCGCGGCAATGGTCCAAAGAGACTTTCGAATGTCGGAAAAGCCTTTTCTAAAACACCTTGATACGACTTAGCATTCATAGTGGTGTCTAAGAATAGGAGTCCACAAGTGCCGTAGTAGGATTTGGCTCCCCAAACCATAACGCCGCCAACTCGACTGTGCAAACGATCCAACTGGTGAGGCTGCGTCCTTAAATCATAAAAATTACAGTTATATCCGTCGGGCCCTTCCAAATTAAATTTCTTCTCATCACAAAAAACAACGCGATACCACTCTTTGGTCCATGACATGTTGGTACGACAAAAAGTCAACCGAGCTTGTTTATGAGCGGGGTTAAGTGGTGTTTTTTTTAATTTTAGACTCTTTAGGTGTTCAGCTTTTGAATTAACACGCCATACAGTTGTTTTACTCGCACTGAGACCAACTTTTAACCAAATTTTGTCCACAGAATCATATGTGAAATCGATGCTTCACGCAAAATAGATCGCTTATCTGCATAAGAGCGTAAACAGCTCACTCGACCTTTCATATTTTCCATAATTTTCACAATTTTTAATTAAATTGTAAATCACGTTTCTGCTTTTTCCAATAATGTTTCGATATTTTAGTCACTGAAAGGTCACAATCCCTGTAGGTTTTTATTTTAACTTATTCTTCGCTTGTTAAGGCTTTACCACGACCAAAAATTTTTTTAAATCAACGAATTGTATTTAAAATACTCAAAACGACTATAGATTGTGATATTGTGACCACGTGCACACCGTATGTGAAGCTTAAACCCGACTGTGCTATTCTAGTGAAACAAAAAATCTGATCGCTTTTGAAGCAAATTGGTAAAAAAAGGTAACGGTAAATTTGGAGAGTATAATTTTTTTTCGGGGAACCCACACCAACAAGACAACAAAAAAGTACTAGCAAAGTCATAAGAATATTGATATATAAGCAAATTACAATGAAAAAACGGAATGTGCTATTCAAGTGAAACGCAGTGTACATAATATCAAGCAGCTTTGCACAACGACTCTGACATGCTGCTCCACGGTGAACGACGAACAAATTCAGCGACTGGCTGGTTCAATGGGAACAGGCAATATCTATCGCGTAACACTGCATAGCACGCAGCAAGTGATCACGGCCCTTCGCAATGCAAAGCATCTGCCTAATACCGGCATCGCCATCCAAAAAGACTTGCCTTTTGAGGCCAGGCAAAAGCGAAATTGTCTGCTGAAAGTTAGGAAACAAATTTCAGTAGAATATAAAAATGCCAAAGTGTTCATGAAAGATGATACAATGGTTGTTGATAACAAAATATTTACCTGGGACCTCAACTCGAACAAACTTATGTGCGGAGACAATGATGGACAAACTAAACTTAATGAATTGCTCGCAAAATGTCAAAAACCGACAACCAGCAACATAAACAACAGTGAAGTGAGTTCTGTATGGCAGAAGTGCTTTATTAACCCGGATATATGTCACACGGCTAAGTATAACATATTCAAAGCGGTGTCAAAGTCCATTTTGTTGTATGCAGCCCAAGTGTGGGGAGGACAACAATACGATGAAGTCGAGAAGCTACAGCGATTCTATTTGAAAAGGGTTTTCCATCTCCCCATGACGACACCGAATTACATGCTTATACGAGAAACGGGGCTGGATCCACTTTTCATAGACACACTAAAAACGCATGTGAACTATTTGCTGAAAGTTTCGAATATGGAAGACGAACGACTACCAAAAAAGGTACTGATGCAAATAGTATCCACAAAGAAGACACTTATTAGCGACTTACAAGAGCTAGCCTACGAACATGGGACGCAACTCAACTGGAATGGGACATGCGAATCGGCGAATGCACTTCATATGTTAACAACCGAAGTAAGGAATTCTATTTTAAGATCCAATGCGGAACATGCGATATCGTCACAACATAGAGTAATCTATCCACAACTAAATCATGACTTGAAAGCCAACACTTATTTCATGAATGAAAACTCAGCAAAGAAAATATCCCTAATCTTTCGAGCACGTGGAGAGCTGCTGCCTTTAAATTACATACCACATCGAGAGGACCTACCTTTTGTGTAACCTATGTAACTTGATGGTCAGGGAGGATATCTTCCACTTCGTGGGATCGTGCCCAGTTTTTAAGGAGATTAGGCGAGAATGCTTTAGTAAAAACACATTAACGGAGGCGGAGGTGAAGGACATCTTGAATGGATCAAACTGGAATCGGCTATACGATTTTTGCAACACAGCGCTGTCATATCGATTGAAAATTATCAACGAAGCATTTTAAATATACCACTAAAAACAAAATGATGGTGAATGCTGGGTAGATAAACATGCAGAATACGGAGTTGTGTGAACTTTATCACCCAGCATTCAGCTCATCTTAATGAATTCACTTAATAATGAATGCAACAGTTCCTAATCTTAAAAATAGTAATAAATAATAATAAACTAATAAATTAGTGAAGCAAAGCATGAATTTATCAATATAATAATACAACTAAATGTAACATAACGAGTCTTAAATGTTAATCTGTTCGGGCAGACGGCTTATTGCCATGCCATACCTTATATGCAACTATTTATGTACATTTACAATGAATTTATCAATAAAACCTTATCTATCTATCTATCTATCTGTTACCGACGTCAAACTTCGTGCAATCTTCGTGGGTTTTCGAAGCGGGGCTAATTTACAGTTGATATACATACGCTACAAAATTGGACCCACATATGAACAAGCGTTTGTATGAAGTAAGCCGTTCCATTATCTACTTATTCCGAGATATACATATACATATTTTGTATGGTCGGAGTTGCTTCCTTCAATGCGTTACAAACTTCATGACAAAGTTAATATACCCTTTTCGCTTAGTAAGCGAAGGGTATAACAAAGGAGAATCATGAATGTGGCCTGCTACCCTAGCAATCCTCGGTAGGACTTCGTATCGTGATCCTTTTCGAAGAGACCGAAGCCTCCCCTCTTGCCAAAATAGCCAAAAAATTTAATTAAATGAGAAAAAAGTGATAACCGATAGGGGTTTGGGAACAGAAGCCGTAGCGCACATGCGGTTACATTTTTTTTTTATTTACTAGGTAGGGGAATCTTCGAAAGGACTAGGCATTCCGCATACTAAATTCCTAGTATGCAGCTATTTCGGATTTTACTCTTGAGGTTCGTTCGTTTCGAGTAAATGGTATTACCACGTGAATGTAGAAAATTTCCCCTAGTGTGCTAGCTTAAATCGACCGTCAAATGAAAAATATTTTAATGTTTCGGAGTCAATTATCAGTGGTTAAAACTAAAGGACGCGCACATCAATTTAAATCAAGAGTCACGAAATTTTATAGTTGCGTAAAATAAAATTGTGAAAAAAAGTGAAAAGTGTAACAATAAAAAGTGCGAGTTTCGAATGGGATTTGAACTCACGGTCTGATTCGAAAATGCCGGAAAACCTTCGTCCAACGACGGCAAATAAAGTAAAGAACACACCCAAACCAACGGTAAATTTATGATGAAAATCTCATTAGAAGAACCGCTATTCATTTCTCCCGTGTTGTAACATCTTTAACTCCAATTTATTATCTTTAAAATTTTATGAATAAAATGTTACTCTTTATAAACAAAACTATTGTTTTAATCCATTTTTCTTAAAAGTTTTGCTGTTTCTGATAAATTCTCCAATAAATTACATAAATGTTTATTTAATTCCGACGAGCCAGTTGCTACAAATACGAAGTGATTCTATTCCTCCCCAGAAAAGTGGCAATAACATTAAATGTGCGTTGCTTTATGTGCTCTATTTTAAGAAGCTCATTTAGTTTTTGAACTAAAAGACTTTTTATCATCTGAAAACGTTTCTTTGCCACCAAGAAACACATAACGGTAGCCTAGCTCACGAATAAATTGTCGATGCAATCGTTCATATTCTCAAACGTTTTTGAATTACATGATAGGGGACTCTCGTTTTCGTATGGTCAAATTCGAAAGTATATTCGTTTTCGAATTACATGATACAACTTTGGTCAATTCGAAAGCAATCGCTTTCGAATCGAATTACATGTTAGGGTTCCAGAACTGCTAACCATTATGAAGACATTCACCATGGTACAGCAAAGGGAGGGGAGGGCACGGAGGGATTCATCCGCAAATTACTGCTGATTTATGCTCACACTTTTCAGACCTTTTATATTCGGGACTATACGATTCTGCAATCCCTCGTTTCACCCAGTATCTCGAATCTGAAATTAGTGACACCCTAAGATTTTACTTTCGCGATGATCCCGAGAGTACATATATAAACGAGCTACAGAATAAAGAGCAGAAATCGTAACCGAATTGAGTGTAATCAGGAGTAAAGAGTTTATGGTTAAAAAGAGATCAAAATCATTGGCCGTGTTTTTTCAACATAGGAGGCAGGTTTGCTGACCCAGACGCGCAAAAAAAACTATTGAGGGTAGCATCCAGGTTAAATTTCAAATTGTCAAGTAGGCATTGAAATTTATTTCAAAATATTGCTCATTTATATATATTAAGGCCCCGTTTTCACTTTACAAAAGCAAAAGTTTAAATGCAATTTTTTTCACTGAGAACATATTATTATGCGTGAACCATTTTGTTTTTTTTTCAGAATAAGAATTTGGCAAAAGATACTTTTAACATGAATTTACAAACAAAAACTATTTTTTGCACTCACTTCTATGCAGTATGTAAACTATACCTTAAAAGCTTTTCATTTTAAAATTTAATTGTGGCAGCTACTCTTTGGAAAACGTACTAGAAGTGATTGGGATTGCATAAATTTAGGCGAATTTTGAGAAGCTCATTGAAACATGCTATTCGGGTTTGAAGTGCTAACCTGAATAAGGCTACAGGCAGGACCGGCTCTACTATATGTGCAGACTGTGCACTTGAACAGGGCGCCAACCGAAAGGGGCGCCAAATTCGCAAATTCATTATGCCTTTAAGATCAAGACTTCCTTTAATGACAACTGCATGATGTTCACATCAATTCTCTTCTCTGTTGTATAGCATTTATTTATACATATTTATATTGATTGATACACGTCGTCCACGTAGTTCGAACGAACTAGAACTCATTCAATTATTATCTAAGGGTGTGTTTTCCCAAAGATCCGCTGCTATCGCGACTCAAGAAATTACATAGAAACTGCACTAACAACCAAACTCAATTCGCATGCTAATCCTATTCCATTCCATTTGACCGACCCATCGACGCAGTCGCGACTCGTGAAACCTTGATAGACACATCTTCAAACTTTTCCTCATTGTATCTACGCGAGAGGAAGAGAAAGAGACGTGTTTCCATCCGTCCGCGTTCAAAAATGCTTCGCATATCTCGTACTTGTGCATCACTGCAAACATGCTCCAATTAATCCATACACTTCATATGCGGGATGGGCGCCCTGTGGGCGCTGGTTTCATAGATTCTATGCTTGGCAGAAGTGAAAAGTTGTGCACTGCAGCAATTGTGCACATAAGAAATTGTTGTAGCGTACACCCCTATATTCTGCAAAAGAGGGGAATAGCTGCTTTGCAGGCTGGTTGTAGGTGAGTGAGATGTGCGTATTCACTTTATGGCTCATTCTCGTAGTCTCAGCTCGTACAATTGTATGAGAGTGGACGATAGAGGAGTTTGGTAGGATGCATATTGTATAGTTTGTAGGAAGAGATTTTACCACGTAAAATTTTCTATGCAATCCACATTAAGTGCAGGATAGACCTCGAGAGTGAAATGTTTGTCCGCTTCGATTTTCTCAGTGAAAATGTATGCTTACGGGCGTGGAAATGTGGCAAATGCAGTGGAATCCCATACGCTATACGCTTCAATCCGAAAATGTTTTCATAATTTTTCTCGGCCATTTTATGTATTTCTTTCTATTTCCCGGTCATTTCATCGTGAAAAATATCTAACGACCGGGGAATCGAAAAATACTTGAAATGGCCGAGAAAAATTATGGGATGGGATGGATGTAGCTTATGGAATTCCCCAGCATTTCTCACATATTCCAGTAAGTAAGCATACATTTTCATTGAGAAAATCGCAGCGGACAAATATTTCACTCTCGGGGCCTATTCTGCGCTTTAGATTGATGAAATACATTTCCCCTCCGGTGCGGACTACGGTCAGTTTCATTTTCGGTGCCAACGTTTTTTATGACCCAAAAACATTCTTTTTTTCATCTATATTTTTGCCAAATTCTGCCAAGGTGAGGTGCTCGTCCGATTCTTTTAAATCATTTTATTCTAGCTTCATTATTTCGAACAGCTTTAATGCCTTAAAGCAGACGTGTCAAACTCGCGGCCCGCGGGCCACATGCGGCCCGCCCAGCAGTTCTGTGCGGCCCGCGGCCATGTGGAAGCAGCACAATGTGTATCAATACAAAAATGATGAAATTGGTAAGGTGAACAAATTCAGCCGTTGAACTCAAGTCTACAAAAATTACTAAAACTCGTCAGTAGCTTAAGCAAGATTATTTTAGGATTTTTTTCTCCAAATACTACCAACAATTTGAGGTCGGTTATTTGATTTTATAAGACAGTTCATCTTTTTCGTACAGGACAATACTAAGTCTCTTCATGAAACTGTTCTGTTAATAAAAAATTGGTTGGCTTTACCGAACATGAATTGAGATTTATTTGGAAAAATGGCAAAGCTCTAAAAACTACAGATATCTTGGAATTGTTAACTAAATCACCTGGATGTGAAATTACAACATAATAGTCACAGCCCAAGTGCCTGATTTTTAGACCTATACTTATCAAGCTGTATTGGTGCATGAGTTTGTACCATATCACAAACAAATTATTGTCTCTTTTAGCCACCATTCTGCTTAAATTAATTTAATCTGACTATTTTGTTATTTTGGGTAACCTGGATGACTGGTGCTAATATTTTTTAATCATCTGTCCCAAATTTGACGAAAATCATGTTATTCACAAAAAGTGGTTACTTGAAGCTCAATCATATTTTCACGTTTTCGCTTTCTTGTTTTAATTGTTTAATGTTCTTGAAGTACATTTTCCGAAGTAGGAAGTTCTCACGGATAATCCCGAAGCCGCTAACAGTGATTCCCTAACGGGGGCGCGACCCCCTAGGGAGGCGTGGTGGCTAGGGAAGGGGGGGCGCGGGCACAACACTAATATTAATATCATACCATTAATAAATTAGGGCTTGCTTGCCATAATTAATTATGGTTTTCTTCCGAACTTCTTTTACAATATGTAAGTACACCAGGAGGTAATCGGTTGTTGCAGAGCTTTGCAAAATTTGTATTTTCGTCGATTAATTCGCTGCTACAAAGTCCATTTGATGAACACCGCTGAGAATATTTTAGGTCGAGAGCAAAATTGATATTGATATTACTGGAGCGACCAAAATCCGTAAATTTTATTTAAAAAAAAATATTTATAGTCTTTAAATGTTTTTTAAAATAAAGTTTTGGAAATTCAGGATGCGGAAATCATGAAATTTAAATAATACTTCCTAAAATTCAGTAGTTCAAAAATAAGGGCTCCACTAACAAACAAATGTTCAAACAAATTAAATTGCGGCAATGGATTCCTGGATTAATCTTATGTCCAAAATTAAAGCATTCCTTGCCCATGGCATGGGGGGGGGGCAAGATTAGCCGATCTCGCAAGGGGGACACAAACTGGATCACCACTGCGCTAAAGTGAGCCAGACTTTCTGTCACATTTTAAAAGTAATATTCTGTAATCAACTTTCGTAATACGATTATATACAAGTTTTTAACATTTTCCTCCTGCGGCCCACCTAAACCTGAGGAGAGTCTTATTTGGCCCGGGGCAGGTTTTGAGTTTGACACCCCTGCCTTAAAGGGTAAATTGTGGATCGGTTTTGATATATGTAATTTGAATAAATTTTACCAAATTGCAGATCTTTAGGGGCAGTTTGAATTGAATTAAAATGGAGCTAAAATTAACCCTAGTTTTCCGCTTTTAAGGCATTGAAACTGTTAGAAATAACGAAGCTAGAATAAAATGACGTAAAAGAATCGTACCTTGGCCGAAGTTGGAGAAAATCGAGATGGAAAATTAGATTGTTTTGGTCAAATCACAAAAATATAACTTTAAAGCTCTGTAAAAGCCAAACCTCTTATCCGATTTTAGTGCGGTTAGTTTTATTTTTTAGGTAAGTTTGTTGGCTGTAATAATCATCTTAATTTGCTATTCTAGCTAGTCCAGCTTTTGATATATGTATTGAGGTTTTAGTCGTACAAAAAAATGATTTTGTTTAAAAAATCTTCAAATGCCTGTGGCAGCTATGTTTCATGCAACTTTTTTGCTGGAAATCACATCGAGAATGAGAATCCGAAGCGATTATGCGGCAGTTTCCGGACACTCTGTATAGAAGGGCGACTTTTAAGTATATGAACAGGGCGCCATAATACATAAGATCGGCGCTGGCTACAGGTTAGCATTTCTATGAAAATTACCCCGTATAGTGTAGGTTAGCTGTTGAAAAAACACGGCCATTTTATATTTAGTGTAGTCATTAGGTGATAAAATCTTGGTAAATGTATGGAAAATCTTGAAGATTATCTCCTAGATTTTGTAAAATCTCAAGATTATGCAAAATCTTCTATAGTCTGTAAAGAGCTTTACTCTACTTGTGTCAACTCGCTTTGTTTCACCAGTGTTGTTATTGTATTTTTCTCTCCCATGAATTTGCGCTTTCGGCACACTTTTTAAGTGAAATTTCCTCTCCTTCTATTAATACCTGCTCTAAGCTCCGCTGCAACTTCCACAGACCTCCCAAACTAGTATGTAAATAACGTATGCTCGAAGAACGAGAATACTATTCCTAGTTTCTGGGTCTGGGAGAGGCTTTAGCCCCCTTAGCTCCTCCCGTGGTTGCGCCACTGTGCAATACCATCCCAATTTTTAGGAAAAGAAAAAATCTGAATGATATCCCTAATTGCATACGAAAGAAGCAATTTATAGGTCAGGTTTGCCAATAAAACATCGAAGTTATTAGCATATAAACACGCCACTTAAATAGTTTTGAAAGCACTCCACTGACACTATAGTACATATATCTCCGCAACATGTTTCTAGCACCAATCAATTCCGATTTCAATTCCACTTTCCTAAGGGCTCCATTACACAGTCATATTTCTATTATAATATCTATTATGAAATAGAAATATTATCATATATATGACCGTGTAATGGCATTTCATAATAGATATTATCATATGTACTATAAATAGAACATATCATCATATCTACATAAATGTCAAAATAAAAATTCGTAACAATTCCGTGTTCTTCGCGTCTGGCGACCCAGGGACGTACCCAAAGAGGCTTTTTCTACCTGTTCTTCTTTCTTAGAATCAAATAGAGAGTAATAAGCGACCCGAAAAACGCACAATTCACCATTATTTGATGCATTTCCGCGACTAAAGGAATAGGCCAATCAATGAAGACATTATGGGTGAGGTTATAAAACACAACGTTCGCGTAACGTTTCCTGTTTTCCGAAACGTTTCCTATTGTGTTCTGTAAACGCAAAGATCCGGAACAGACTTGGTGTTACCATCGCCATCTCTCGGAAAGTGACAAATGTGACAATTGACACATCACAGCTGATACGTTTTGCTCGAAAATTAAAATTTCCAGTTTTAAACGAGATGCAGATACATTTTATTTTGATTATAAATAGTTTAATAAATAAATGAGGGCGGAAATGCACGGTTCGACGGCAGATTGTAAATTTCTGCCAATCAATCAAGCTATGCCTCGCAAGGGGGCGCTTAGAGGATCTGTTTGTAGGGAGAAGTTTCTGATCCGTAACGGCCGGTTGATTTGAAACGTTGCGCGAAACGTTGCGCAACGTTGTGTTTTATAACCTCACCCATTATAGAGAACATAGAAGGGGGTGACGATCTTTTTCTTCGGTATTTTGTTAGGAGTAGTTAGGAGGTACTAATTTTACTCGGAGCTGAGTGGTGCGCTAACGCGGGGAGGGGGGCAGTTAAAGGTGCATTTTTTTGTGTTTTGGTCTATATCTGGAAAACGGTGAGTCGCAGAGAAAAAAGTTGTGAGTAAGCATTAAAGCTTTGTAAATGTCCTATTTATTTGTCCGTACTTGCTAACGGTTCTTCCAATATTGTTTATTAAAAGTCGAAAATTTTAAATTTTTTCAATTTTCTCTATTTACAAGGATAAAGACAAACGCTGTGATAAAGAGGGAGGGGAAAGGGGGGGGGGGTGTGACTGTTTTTATTTCATGGATCCATAATGGATGGTTCGGAGTAAAACATACATAAACATACATAAACAATATCTGAAGAACCGTTAGGAGTTTTGTATATGTATGGGCAAATAAATAAGACATTTAGAAAGCTTTAATGTTTACTCACAACTTTTTCTCTACGCCTCACCGTTTTCGAGATATAGCCCAAAACACAAAAAAAAATGCACTAAATTCCACATTTAAACCCCCCTCCCCGCGTTAGCGCACCCCTCAGCTCCGAGTAAAATTAGTAGCCTTACCTCCTGACAGCTCCTAACAAAACACTGAAGAAAAAAATCGTCCTCCTTCGATGTTCTCTACACCCACTTTTTATGCGTTCATTGCTTGGCCTAGAAAACAAATTTTGTATTTGACACTTGAATAAACAATAGATATTATGATATAAATATGATGTAGTGTAATATGTAAAAATTTGATTTTCCATGATAGATATGATCATATCTATTATAATAGATATTATAATATAAATATGACTGTGTAATGGAGCCCTAACGCTTGAATACACAATTATCCTTAGCTCTTTTCGAGTGAATTCACTAAACCCCATAAAAAATTAAGCACCCTCAAGAACCATTTACCATTCATAACTTCGTCGCCAATTGTACGAAACTTATAATAAATTCTCAGCTAATAAACAAAGGATACACTTTACTGTCGAGCAAATCATTTAAAAACATGCGAAAATTACCATATTGAATCTGTCACTTGCATAAATTCATTATGTTGAAATGCTTTTTGAGTCGGCAACAAGCTCCAGGCTGCCGCCGCGCCGCCTGTCTGCCTTCACAATTCACCATTCCATTAACAGAGTTGAAAAACAAACTGACTGCCTGGCTGACTACTTTGATATTTATTTCAGTCAGGCGAAAAGTCGGGTGTTGGGATTTTTCTATACTACTTAAGGCACACGCAGGATATGGCGTATATGGAAAACCATTCGCTTAGCGCGCACTGAAAAATGTTTTTCGTCCTTTGGCTTTTGTTGATGCGGCGCGTATTAAGCAAATTAAAAAGTGTGTCTTGAATGCTAATAGTGAATTTTTAAGCAAATGCCAAAACTGCCTATAGACGTGTGTCCTTTTGGAGATCAGGTTAAATTTTAGAATCTTCTCTAATCCAAGCTTTTTTCCTTCCTGACTTTGTGTAGTGTGAAGTATGTAGTGTGATAGCAGAGCTAGAGCACCAACATTTGCTGCATTTAGTTTTGTGGCTACTTCCATTGATGAAATCCTGATAGAGTTCAAGGAAAATGTCATGACAACTTTCTCTTACACACACTCACTGATGATCTCTCTCTCGTCTATATGGTCACAACTCAGAGGATACTTTATTCGGTGCACGTTAATCGCATATTATCATGAACGACCTTTAATAACGCCATAATATCATTAAGGATAATAGTTGGTAGTTTGTTCTAGTGTGGGAGGATTCATTTTAATTAGATTTCCTCCTCGACATCTCGTCTCGTGGGCCGCTTTTATGCAATTGTGTGTGTGTCGCCTTCACCGTTCCATTCTCTGTGGTCGGAGAAGCTGATTTACGGACCCCCAGGGCTATACGCAGTGGAGAAACTCGTATCCGACCACATTATTACATCCTAAGTGCCCTGTGACGAGAAAGTTAAATTAATTGTGGCTTTTTTCGTATAGCTTAACTGCCGAGCGTATACCACACTTCCGTTCGGAGGGGATAACGGGCAACGAGACTACTCTGGTGCACACGTAATGAATTTTATCTTTTGCATGTTTAATCCATTGTGATTCGAGGTGGAAATAAAAGTTGCGTTGCGGTTGCGGAAGTTTATATGGAAGTAGAACCGTTTTTCATGGTATACGAGCTCTTTGATTAATTCAGACATTCAAGATCGGCTTTGAAAGGTGGGCGGGCTTTGGAGAGAGTTTCCTATTGATGTTGAACATGAGATTCGCGTGAAGTGTTTCGGCTTAAAGAGTTCCGTTACATCAACGTGAGGCCTTCCACTCCAGCACTTAAAAAATGGTTAGGCGATTTGTCTACATTTAGAAATATTGGCTGATGCATTTAGAATTTCGACCTTTAGACCTAATTGCATAGCTCATTATAACTCCATAATTATGGCTGTTATGCGACTTCATTCTCCAGTCATGGTGGCCCATATACTAGGAACATTCCTTCATCCTCACTTTATCGGTACCTCTTGGATTCAGTTATCTATCCCATTTAATTATTCAATAGTCAAAGAAGAATACGATGTTTGGTCGGCAGAAATCCTACATCGCTGGATTTTTGCAGGATGCTTGGGGATGGTCCTCAGATTATGGGAAAAAAGTCCCCACCGATTGGAGGTCCGCAACCTTAAAAAATGGGGGACGCAAGTTCAGCCATGTAATTTTGTGTGAGTATTCGCATTAAGTCTGACTTGTGACCATATTATTATGTATTATCATCATACAATTTGAGTGTGTGTGTGTGTGTAAGAGATCGTTGTCATTACATTTTCCTTTAACTCTATCAAGGTTTCATCAATGGGAGTAGCCACAATACTAAATGCAGTTTAGTTACTCCGATCAAAGACCCCCATTATCCTATCTTTGAATTTGGCAAAACGGCAAGTCCATAACTCCCCCCAAAATTGGAGTAGAGAGCTAAATTTGGGTTGAGTGCCATTGGTGAGCATCATCACCACACCCAACAAAAATCAGCTCAATTGGATAAAAACTAAGGGTACCTCCCATACAAAGTGACCCAAAACAACTTTGTTCTACAGTTTATAAAATGAGTAGGGCGTTAAACAATAAACTCCTGGTGGATCACTTTGTCTGGGAGGTACCCTTAGTTTTTATCCAATTGAGCTGATTTTTGGTGGGTTGTATACTGGTACCCCGCATTGGCAATAAACCAAAATTTAGCTTCCTGCTCCAATGGAGGGGCGTGAGGGTATGGACATGCTGTTTTGCCAATTTCAAATGGGAGGATAATGGGGTGCCTTGATCGGAGCTACTCAATGTTTCACCCAAAATTATCTACAACTTATTGTGGATACTTACACAAAATTTCACGGCTGAACTTGCATTTTTTCAAGAGTTATAAAATAAATAAATACGACAATCCAACATTGGACTAAGGCTGCAGGATGTGTGAGTGACATCCTATTTCCAAGATCTTATCTGCTTTTGTTGAGGTAATGAGATCAGCATCACGCTCAGCAGTGTTATTTATTCCCATAAATGGGTACTCGTTTAACATCTGATCTGAGTGAGATCATATTCCGCCACAAGCTCACGAGATCGAAAAACACCATGGCTCACGGTGAGATTCGAACTCATGACCCTGTGCACCGAAGGTGCGCGCACTAACCGCTACACGGAAAAAAAGGAAATGTACATGTGGCCAATCTATAACTATTTTGAGGGTGAAATTTCAGCTAACCATAATTTTATGTTCTCAAAACCATCAACAAATGTTAAAACGAAAATGTGAATAAAACAACGTAAATGTTTCAAATACTATTGTTTTGTATATACCAAATTACTAAATTATAATAGTAACAAATTGATTAGTTGTTGGTACCAGTTAAAAAGTAAATAATTATTGAAATGTCTTTACTACATTGCGAAATGTGCACTGAACCATTGATTCCATTCCATATTAACCTAACTATTTTACCCCATGATTCTCAGCCTATCATGTCATAGTCAGTACAAATATGAAACCTGATTTATCACTTGATTGCAAAAAAAAAAATATAAAAAAAAAATTTCGCGAGTGCACAGAGCGCGAACGCTGGGTGGGTGAGCGTGGCGAGCAGGGGCGAAGCCCCTAGTAACTTATTAATCATATACATATGTAAATCATTGACCTCTTCTATATATCATTAAACTCTTTACGCTCTAAATTGCATAATAAATTACCGCCTACCTACAGTGGGATTCGATCCCGAGACCCTATGATTTGGAGACCAACGCCCTACCTACTCGACCAACCAGACTCTATGAGTGATGAAGTTTGTAATTTATACCATTCATTGTGAGACATCGCATAAAAGAAATAGCAAAAATAGCGAATAGCGTCGAGGCAACAAATTTTCGGGTAGAGGAGACTAATGGCTGGGTAGCAAAGTTAACAAAATGTTTATTCTACATTTCTGTAGGTAGTATTCACTGTAGAAATACTTAATAACTAGCAAAATATATTTAGTACACTAAAAAAGTATTTATTACATTTTTGCATGTAAACTACGATTTTGGTGTTAACTAGGACAATTTATATGTTTGTGATACATTGGAAAATTAAGGTGTTATTACATTTCTTAATGTTGGAGAGATCATTTCATTTCAAAACAAATATGTAATAGAAACATATTTAAATATACACACTACAAATGTTTTGTTCGTAAAACATATTTTTAATAACATCTGCAAAATGTTGAATATACATTTCCTTTTTTTCCGTGTAGGCCAGCCGGACTTCAAGAGCTATAGAGCTTTTAAAAAAAGTTTAAAATGAAAATATTCTAATTTATTTTTTATAGTATAGTGATTTTAGCTGAAAAAATGATGAAACCCAAACATCCAAAAAAAGAGCTGACTTTTGATGCCAAATTGTTCTATGGCCTGACCGCATTACGCAGTAAAAAGTTAGACTTTTTTGCGCGTCACATTTGGGGGGGAGGGGGTGGCAAAGGGGTGAAATTATGATTTTTCGCCAATATCTTGTTAACTGTAATATTTACAGCAAAATGTTCCAAGGATGATTTAAACTACACAAAATTTGCTTTCTAATGATATATTATATCATATACCTTCTCTTGGCAAATTATATACTAGACCTTAAAACATTTGGTGTAATTTAGATTTTTGATAGTTACATTTGGCGCTCTAGCTCCTGAAGTGATTTAATTGGAGCCATGGTAATTGGGATAACTATTCCTAACAATATATAGCTGTCCCACACTGAGACTCAGGCTGCTCCGACAAAGCATTCCCCTATACCCCCTATTAACATTTCAAAAAAAGACATGCCTGTAACTTTTCGCCGAATCACAGCAGGCGGGAAAAATTTTGGTAATCGTTAAGGCTAAGTCCCATTAGACCCTCCACCAAATATTACTTCGATCTGATTAAAACAAAGGGTACCTTCCATACAAAATGAACGGAAAATTGCCTACGAGCTAAACTTTAATTTTGGTTGACTTGTTCCCTTATTTCTTAATAAACTAGTGGCATTGAATTTGAATAATTTGTATGGGAGGTACCCTTTGTTTTAATCCGATCGAAGTAATATTTGGTGGAGGGTCTAATGGGAGTTAGCCTTGACGTTTACCAAAATTTTTCCTGCCTGCTGTGATTCGGCGAAAAGTTACAGGCATGTCTTTTTTTTAAATGTTAATAGGGGGTATAGGGGAATGCTTTGTCGGAGCAGCCTGAGTCTCCGTGTGGGGCAGCTATATATTGTTAGGAATAGTTATCCCAATTACCATGGCTCCAATTAAATTACTTCAGGAGCTAGAGCGCCAAATGTAACTATCAAAAAATCTAAATTACA
The DNA here is from genome assembly GCA_949715475.1 of Microchrysa polita. Lineage (NCBI taxonomy): Eukaryota > Metazoa > Arthropoda > Insecta > Diptera > Stratiomyidae > Microchrysa > Microchrysa polita. The sequence continues at coordinate 28,584,262 of OX454417.1, forward strand.
CCAAATGTTTTAAGGTCTAGTATATAATCTGCCAAGAGAAGCTATATGATATAATATATCATTAGAAAGCAAATTTTGTGTAGTTTAAATCATCCTTGGAACATTTTGCTGTAAATATTACAGTTAACAAGATATTGGCGAAAAATCATAATTTCACCCCTTTGCCACCCCCTCCCCCCCAAATGTGACGCGCAAAAAAGTCTAACTTTTTACTGCGTAATGCGGTCAGGCCATAGAACAATTTGGCATCAAAAGTCAGCTCTTTTTTTGGATGTTTGGGTCTAGAGCTAAAGTCACTATACTATTAGTCTAGCGACGAATTTTTCAATAAAATTCGAATGTGTTATATATCATTGCAAAAGAAATTTTATGTGGTTTTTTCGTCCTCAGACCAGATTTCTGTATTTTTTGCCGTCTTTTTAATAATAGCAATAAACGAAAAAAAAAGACCCAACCCCACCCTTTTTTTAAGGTTGCGGACCTCCAATCGGGGACTTTCTTTCTCATAATCTGGAGACCAGCATCAACCATCCTGCAAAAATCAAGCGATGTAGGATATTTTTCTTTCGATGGCCATATTTTAAAGTACTTTTCTTCGGCTACAATACCCTTCGAATAAATTAATTATCAGCTATTCCGTTAAATGATTGGAATCTCCTAGGTCAATCTGCCTTCAAACATAAGGTCCAGTAACTATAAAACTCTCCGGAGACAAGGCGACTATAAGTCGTAGGTTGGAGCTGGTGACTGAGGAATGTGGACACCTTGGGGGGGGGGGAGGTGTTCACAAATTTTTACAACTAGTGAACAACAATCTACGGAATAAGGATCCGTTAGACTAGGACAGTCAATCAATTAACTGACAATCTGTCCACTTGTATAGACTGTGACTGATGACTGAAAAACGTGGATCGACCCTCAAGGATATTTCACACAGCGTTTCGGAATTTCAAAAGAAAGCCGTACGGCGCTTACAGTGCGGTGTACAAAGGAGGACGCGGGAATCTTTAAGAAAACTCAAGTCTGGTCATCAGCAAGCCGCGAGAATTTCCAGAGATGGCGAGCGTAGTACCGTTTGGGGTAGAGGAGCCTATTTTATAGAACAGTTCGCAGATATTTGAGAGGGAATACATGACTGAGATCTACCGAGCGATTAGTTATAATCAAATTGAATTTTTTTGTCGCCTTTTGCTAGCTGCAAATACATATTCCAGTCATACGTAATTAATAAATAACTGACGCGACAGTCCAACAATGGACTAAGGCCGCAGATGCGTTAGTCACATCCAATTTCCAAGATGTTAACTGCTTTTTTTTGTTGAGGTGTTGAGATCAACATCACAACAGTATCCCATAAATGGGTAGAGATCATAGTCCGTCACATGGGTCGTTAGTTCGGAAAATACCCAAACTCAATTGGTTTACGGTGAGACTCGAATACACGACCATGTGCACTGAAGGTGTGCGCGCTAACCACAACACCAACCAGACTACTAGTCGTAGCTACCTGTTTTTCTAATTATTTAATGTAATTTTTCTTATTTTGCGGCATTGAACGCAATCACCATCAATCAAACATAAATTTCTTGAGTAACTCTTTGGTAAGATTTTGAAATTCGTCAAAATGATTTCAATTTGGCATTGCAATTCCACCGCCCGGCGCTGACGAGATCCCAGCAGAACTGCTGAAGCATGGTGGAACGTGCCTGACCAACGCTGTACATGTGCTACTGCTGAAAATATGGAACGACGAGGTAATCCCCGAAGATTGGCGCAAAAGCATAATCTGCCCAATCCACAAAAAGGGTGACAAGCTGAAGTGTGAGAATTACAGGGGCATATCATTAGTTTGTACGGCCTATAAGATTTTATCAAAAATTCTTGAAGAGAATCAATCCGTACGCAGAACAAATCATTGGCGAGTATCAAGGCGGCTTCAGACCTGGTCGTTCAACGACCGATCAGCTTTACACAGTGAAGCTACTACTCCAAAAGTGCTGGGAATACAACATCGACGTATACCAAATCTTTGTCGACTTCAAGCAGGCATACGACAGTATCGATCGAAGTGTACTGTACAACATTATGCTGAATTTTGGTATACCGGCAAAGTTAGTGCGACTCACAAGGATGACGATGACTAATACCGTCTCGCAGGTCAAAGTGCAGAACCGACTCACTGACCTATTTGAAACTCGTACTGGACTCAAGCAGGTCGACGGGCTGGCGCCGACGCTCTTCAACCTGGCTTTGGAGTATGTAATTCGAGCCATGAATATGGACAGCAGCGGAACGCTACTCATCAAGTCGACTCAATTAGTAGCGTACGCCGACGATATCAACATCATGTCTCGAAGGTTGGGTGATGCAGAAAGCCTCCTGCATAACCTCAATAACGCCGCAAAGGAAGTTGGACTACATATCAACGAAAGCAAAACAAAGGCCATGATGCAATCGAAAACAAGGACGCCAGCAAATTCAAGCATCACAGTGGGGGACCTTAATATCGAGTATGTAGACAACTTCAACTATCTGGGTTGTAACTTATCAAAGGACGCCAACGAAACCGACGAAATTAAGCGACGGATACAACTAGCCAATAAGACATATTTCTCGGTCCTCCCTATAATTAATTCGAAACTTGCGCACAGGAACACGAAGCTCCGCGTGTACAAAACGATCATCCGACCCGTGCTATGTTATGGCTGCGAAACATGGACCCTTACCCAAGCCTCCGAAATTTTGCTAGACCGATTCGAACGAAAGGTCCTTCGGCGAATTTTCGGGGCCGTTCGCGAGCGAGACCAATGGCGTATCCGATACAACCATGAGTTGTATCAATTGTACGATGAGCTGGAAGTATCGAAAATCGTGAAGCTTCAACGTCTGCAATGGGCGGGGCATGTACAACGGATGGACGATAATCGCATGCCAAAGAAAGTTATGAACGCACAACGAATTGACGGAGCGAGGTTGCGTGGACGACCGAGAGCTCGCTGGGAGAACTCCGTAGGTGAAGACGCCCACCAGCTGCTGGGCTTCCGAAACTGGAGGACAAGGTCACGTAACCGCGACAATTGGCGGTCAACGATTCAGGCGGCCAAGGCCCGACGTCGGGCTATCGTGCCACATTGATGATGATTGCAATTCCACAATTTAAAATTGAAATTCATCAATTCGAAATTGAAACTCGTCCATTTGATATTGAAATTCGGTAATTTTCCATGGGATTTGGTCAATATGATTTTGAACTTACTCATTTTGAGATGAATTTTCGTCAATTTGAAATGGGTTCGGAAATTCGTGAATTTGTAATAGGAATGCGCCAATTTTAATGGAAATTACTAAATTCGACTTTAAAATTCGCCGATTTTTCAGAGAAATATATTCATCAAAGTGATTTTCATATTCATCAGTTTGAAATGCAAATTCATCAATTCGTAATTAAAATTCGTCACCATTATTTTAAAACTCGTCTATTTGGCATAGAAATTTGGCATTTGATTCGTCAATAATGAAAGTTCGTCAATTTTGAGGCGGAAATTCATGAACTACGTTTTTGTACTCATAAGTAATGAGCATTTGAAATATGTAAAGCATATTTGAAACGAATATGGCTCTCGGTATTTGTTTTTTTTTTGGTCGTGTACCAAGGAACACCGTACGTTACACCACTGTACATTACAATTTCTCCTGGAAGTTTATTTTCCAGGAAGCTTCAAGTCGAATCATCCGTGGACCAAACCTGCAGTGTTTTGTGAAATAGATTTGTCAGGGCAGGGGCGAACCCAAGGGGGGGATTAGGGGGATGAAACACCCTCCGAAATTATGAAACCGATTTTTCAAAAGTATTAGTTTAAACTAAATTTACACAACATAACTATATTGACATAACAAATAAGTGATGATTTTCAGACTCAAAATCAATAGTGTATCACTAGGTGATTTCAGATTGCAAAATGTGATTGTTGTGGAGAATTTTTTTGTTTCTTATGTTTTTGAGGTGCTGAGCGTGAATCCGGAGCTTCCCACCAAAATTTTGTTGCTAAAAACCCGAAAATTTTCGGAGTTTTTCCGTTTTTTGGCTTATAACTTCGAAACTGTACATTTCTCCTTTAAAAGGCGTTATGTGGTATCGCTACAATTGATAGTTATTAGAGGTACGGAAATTTCGTTTTAACGAATAGATGCGAATAGATGCGAAATATTCAAATGTGTACTTAATCCACGAAAAAGTTAATTTTTTACCAAAAAGAATCAGTTTATAGAAGATTGTTTTTAATCTCAAATTATTTTTTTCAGAAGAATCCCATTAATGAGAATAAAAAACATTTCAAACTGCAAGGAGTTCGTGGAATCACGAGCAAAATGGCTTTGCCAACACTGAGCAAGCTTTTTTTTTGGAATGGTCGATTAATTAACTTTGGTTTCTTTAATGCCATTTTTTTAGGATGCCTTAAATTGAACATAAGAAAGAGAAAAGCATAAAAAATTTGGCGTGCCTCTGCTTCAGGAGTTTCTTTTTTTACCATTACTCCGGGAGGAGCGTTGTCGATTATTGATTTTATTGATTGTTCCCCACAGCTGAATTTGGAGTATGATTTAGTTGTTATATTTTTGTGTTTTCCATTATTAAATATTTCTGAATACTTGTTTTTTGTAGTGGTTAGTACTGGGCTATGAATTTCCAGTTGTATTTGTAGTTTAACAATACCAAAATGTACAAAATTAGGTTTTTATGCGAATTTCAGCGAAATTTGTAATATTTAAAATTAGTTTATGCAAAATTCCTGTTCTTTATTTGCTAAATTTCTGTACCTCTAATAGTATTTTTTGCGATTTTGACCCTGTTTCGGATCGAAATTTTGGTGGGAAGCTACGGATTCGGGCTTAGTACCCAAAAAAAGCATAAAAAAAACAAAAAAAAATCTCCACCACATTTTGCAATCTCATGTACTAGGTTTATCACTTGGTTACTACACTACTAATAACAAAATTTGACATTGACAATTAGGTTTAAGCCTAATAAAAAAATAATACATTAAATAATTTTATTAGTTTAGACAAGATTAGTTGCGAATTATTTTTTAAAGTTTTAATTAATGGGAAATAAAGTAAAATAGAAAAGAAGATTAGATACAGTGAGTAGCTCTTCATTAGGGTCATCTTACATACTGTAATTTGCGAGTTTCGAAAACCACAAATTGACAAATCTCTCATAGTGACCGTTGAAAAATGGGTAAAACATGTCTTCATTTTGTAGGACCTAAATGGGTGTAAAAAAACTAAATTAATTTGCAAGAAATGCAATAAGGTGATTCCATCTAAAAAAAATCGTAACAATCGGTTACCAAAACCAGTTATTTCCTAAGGGAGTATTTAAAAAAAAAGAACTTAAATTTATTTGATGAAAATCAACTTTCAATATTTTAAATTAAATTCTTGTGAAATTTAGAATATATAAGAACGATTATCTTAAGATTAAGGTCTGAAAATAAACGTATGATTTCATGAGTCACTTGCATACACAAATCTCCCCCCGAAATAAATTCCTGGGTTCGCCCCTGTGTCAGGGGATCTTCTATACAAATACTCTCTGGAGAGAGTTATGTCAGACTTTTGGAGATTAGCCCAAAACATCTTTTCCACGCCGTGGATCCCTTTGGAACCTCCTTTCGATGTTACGTCGCAGGGACGGCTGGAGCTGATTATCCATCATCGCGGTTCACCGAGATACGTCTGGTTTCCTCCTTACGAAGCTCCTTACCATACACAGCAAAAAAATCGGAGTGATTCTCACTCCGAATCGGTGTCGAATAGTGTCCATCCAAATCTGATAATATTGGCATAAAACTCGAAGCATGGTATTGCTAAAGCCTCCGAGCGAATGTAATGACATTTTCCTTTTGGTGTAATAATTTGAACTCAAAAGAATATTTTCATTAACACCGAAAGGAGTGATTCTCGATATTTTTAGAATAAAAAAAAACACAATTTTCACAGGGAAGGAACATGTAACTCATAAATGAGATTTGTAAAACCTCTCTATAGGTGATGATTTACCTCTTTACACCGTAAAATGCATAATAAATTTCCCTACCTACAGTGGGATCGATCCCGGGACCCTATCATTTGTAGACGAACGCCCTACCTACTAGGCCAACCAGACTATCTGATGGAGTTTGTAATTTATACAACATGTGATGTCGCTCTACCACCAAATTCACTCCGATCGGTGGATACAAAATACCTCAATCGGATGAAATTATCCCCAGCACAATAACTTGATTGAACATGTTGCGAAATTGATCCGATAGGTGTAATAGTCAATACCAAATGGGATATTCCTTGCAATTTGTCCGAAAAAGGTTTTAATTTAGGAGTTTCGTCCGTTTCGGATTTTTTTCTACTAAAATCCCTGATGGCGGTGTTATTTTGAGCATGTTTACTCCGAAATAATTTTGCTTTTTTATCCTATCGGATTTTCTTGCTCGAATACCCGGTTTTTTTGCTGTGAATATAGCCTAAACCCTACGAAATTGCCGTGACTAAAGCTATTTCTCAAATCCAATTTGCGTTGGTACCGAGTCGCTGCAAACCTTGGGCAGTTGAAAAGCTCGCATTTCTTTTCATTCACCTCCCCTTTTTTTTCTGTTTACCCACTTCGGTATGACAGCAAATAGAGTGTGCGCGAATCGACCTGTGGATGCGTTATCCCATTTGAGTTGCAACGTTCACAGGAACCCCAATTTCTCGATATCTCTCCGATCTATAGAACTGTCAATTTTTCCCTCGTTTCGCCCGTGTAGTCTAAGAAAATTGGACCAAAATATGGCCATCGAATGGCAAAAATCCTACATCGGAATTTTTTTTTATTATGGTTGGGGATGGTCCCGAGATGATGGCATAAAAAGTCCCAACCGATTGGGGGTCCGCAACCTTAAAAAAGGGGGAAAGGGGGGTATTTTTTCGGTTTTTTGCGATTATTTCAAAAACGGCAAGAGATACACAAAAACGGTCTGAGGACGAAAAAACTACATAAAATTACCTTTCCAATGATATAAAACACATTAGAATTTAATTAAATATTTCGGCGCTAGCCTAACAAAATAAATTAGAATATTTTCATTTTAGACCTTTGTCAAAAGCTCCATAACTTTTGAAAGAATGCTAGTTTTGCCGTAATATTTTGTATAAGTATTCACAATAAGTTCAAGATCATTTTAAGGTAAACATTGAGTCGCTCCGGTCAAGGACCCCCATTATCCCCCCATTTAAATTTGTCAAAATAGCATGTCCATAACTCCCCCAAAATTGGAGCAGAGTGCTAAATTTTGGTTTGTTGCGATTGGAGGTCGTAGTCACCCAACCCACCAAAAATCAGCTCATTCGGATAAAAACTAAGGGTACCTCCCATACAAAGCTGACCCACAGCTAGGAAATATTGAAATGATGGGAGCATACTACAAGGAAAAAGATCATGAGTGTAATTTTTTTGTCATAGACGAGTGTTTGGTGTGCAGATCAACAAAACGCTCTCAGAAAAGTCCACGGTAATACTATAGCATACTCTTGCGACTTGTGTCGATCAAGACCAAGAGGAAATGAAGACCCGTCACTTTCTTTTTTCCTTGAAATTAATTTTTTGGAATTCGTTGGTAAATCGTCCATTTGTTTTGTTTATCCGTCCTTGCCGCCAATCACACTCGTGGGTTGGACAAAGGTGCAGTGCTAGGTTCATGAACCGATTTGGGGGATGTAGGAGAAGAGCATGTCGGCGATCCGTTCAATTCAATATGCTTTGCGTCCCATGTATACCTCGAAGATAGACTATTTTCTCACAAAATATCCTTAAAGCCTTAATATTAATAAATTACGCTCGGAAAAAAAAGATAATTTATGATTGGAAGCAACTACACACCTATCGTGAAAATGGAATTATCAAATGTTTGGTCTTGTTCAAACTTACATATCACGTAGAAGGAGAAATTCACAAATGGCAGAGTATCTTTGGTTTAGATCGACATTTTGAACTTCAAAACAATTTTAAATATTGTAAACTTTTTCGCCAGATTCGTCGGATAAATCACATCTGTCACAGTATTTTATCGAAACCATCTCTTTCGAGATTGTATTCTTAGTACGCCCCTGGCGTTTCTGACCTCCCATTGAAATATTTCATTGTTAGAGGGCCCCCATTTTGACTTCGAACACAAGATTTTAGAGAGGCGTTACGCCCAATTAATAAGGAAATAGGAATAAAATGCAAATAATCGCATAATAATAATCCCCTATGCAAGTCGCATATCTAGTGACTTGCATAGGGGACCAAAATATTTTCTATGTTGACTTGATTTGTAGCTTCGATGACATTTCTCATACGAATTTTATATGGAAAATTAATTATAAACATGTAACTCTATGCTACACCTTTTGTACCTTTGTGGGTGTTGAAAAAATGGGGGCAAAGAACACTAAATTTTAAAATTATTAGATGCTGCAAATTATTTATTCAGCAACATTTCTGTCGCATATACAGTGAGAATCAAAAGTGAAGGCACACTTTGAAATATGACCTTTGACTCAAAATATATCTGTAAGTTTCAAGAATTGAAAAGAGCTTAATGTCTCAAATCAAAGCTTTATTAATTGTAAATAAATTAACAAATGTTCATAAGAATTCGAACAGTAATTAACAAATCGCAAATAAAAATATGAAAATGGTGCAATTTTTAAGAATCAAAAGTAATGGCACACGTTGTTTTTATTATAGGAAAAAAACGACTATGCTTAAAACTAATATTATGTCGGTCAACCTTTTGCTTTTATTACAGCCTGTAATCGTCTTGGCATAGACTCTGCAAGATTCATGGCTACTCCTTGCGGTATACTAGCCAGCGCCCGCTCTAGCGGGGGGCGAGCCGGGCGGTCGCCCGGGGCGCCAAATTGTAGGGGCGGCATTTTGGCTAGTACTTCATAGAAAGAAAGCTGAAGGTGAAACTCATGTTTAAAAAAAAAAAGTTGTGTTTAATTGCAAAGATCGAAGTGAGCCGGAAAAGTTTTCAAATGCAATAAAAAAAAAGTTGATTAGAATTTTTATTAAATCTGGGAACATTTTACGCCATCGGTTCTCAAAAGACGATTTAATTTTCATCTTACCGTACTATCTGCAATAGCAGGCCATAGCTATCCTTGGGAGAACGGATAGCATAATAAGCCAAAATTTTACTGCTACAAATAAAGAGGCATTAGTATCCTGCAGATACCTACGTCAACCTTTGGTAACTGTTCAGGCGGTTCAGGCTAAAACAAAAATATTATTATTCTTTGTTCAGAAATAGTTTTTAGTAAAACAAGTAAAGCGCCTAACGGATGGCACTGTGTTTGCCATAGACTTAGCTAAACTCAAAAAAACCCTTAGCAAACCACATCAACACATCGGATTCTGAATTGAGCAATCACCTAACATCTACCAATAAAATGTTTGGTTTACTTAGAGTGTGATTGACATAACTTGTTGCCAGTGGCGTGCACTCCATATATGCAAATAAGCAGTGCATACCCTCTCATTTAAAAACATTTTCTTAATAAAAGTTCATGAAAATAATTACTGATTTCACTGTTAATTCTTTCCTCAATAAATGTACCAGCGCCATCTTTATATAGGTAGTGTAGGTTCCACGGACATCGTTTTTTCGTCGACACTAGAGTATGCTCGATAAGCACCATTTCGCCGTGCTTGTAATCTCCATACGAATTGAAAAATTTCAACTGCAACAATGTTGCAGGTTTATATGGTGAAGAGAAGCACGCCTGCCTTGGCGTTGGCGAACAAAGTTGACGGACGAACGATGACTATAGCACGAGCGGCGAAAAATGTCGTGATAAGATTCGAGCAAAGGGAACCAAAGCGGAAATAAACAGTAGGTCACAAAATGTGTCGTTCAGTTTTGACAAAATGTTAACTTTGTTTGTTTTTTAATATTTAAACAATGTTGAAACGGGAATTTATTATTTTTTGAAAGAGAATGTATTTTACTCATCAGAAACAAATTATAATCCAAATTTTTGTACGGGGTTGGTTGCATAGCTATGTATGCATTTTGTTAGTCACACTGTGTTATGTACATATTACAAATGAAGGTTTGTATGCCTACAGTTTACATATTTGAGAAAATCAATAAATCTTACTATGCGAATGTTTGTATTTGTTTGATTGATTTAAATTATTTTCAAGCACTGTTTTGTTAACGTTACAAAGTTTTTTTTATTAACTTATTTTAGTGTTTTCTAAAATAAATTAGGCGGCTTTTCCTCATTTTTAGTTATCCTGAGATTACTGAATTACTTAGGAAAGACTAACCTTCCTTTTTATTTCGACATTTCAAAAAGCGTTTATACTCGTATTTATCTTTTCTTCGGTTTTAATTTTGCATACCCTCCACAAAATGGCTGTGCACGCCACTGCTTGTTGCTATCTCAAGCGAGGCCTAAATCGAAGAGGTAAATTACAGTTATCTCACTCAGAAGTGACCTGTGAAGTTACGGATGTCCTGTTCAGACTGGTATCTCTTAGATTCGGCCCTTAAACTAACTTGGAGATTATTCCAGTAAATGTAATATTCCATCGGCAGACTAATTTTCCACTTACGATTTAGTAGTAGCACAACCCAGACCGGAGCTAAATCTACCCAATAAATTTCTTTAATAGATTTTGTCTTGTAAAATTATTGTCAGCAAAAACGTTCTTTTCTTAATTTTTTTCAATTTTTACAGGGCGACATTAGCACAATTATTTGCCAGTGTTAAATCCCTCTGACCCTGACGTTAACCACTGCGGAACCACGAAGTTCTCAGTTCGTATATGGCTGCCCCCTCAATTCGCTTTTTAAAATTTAACCCATTCGAAAATTTCTTGCAGAATTTCAGTCTAAATCAGCTTCTGAGCTTGTAACATGCTTGTAAGTCAATAACCATTTTTATGATTTTTTTTACAATCTTTAAAATTTCTCTTGATAAAAAGGCTATATCCGTAACCAGTTTAAAATTGTTCTAATCAGCACACGGTAGGCATTAAGAGAAGGTCCTTGACTGTTGGATTTCCCTTGCCTAGGATACGTATTTTGTAAATAAAAAAAAACAATTTTAGGGGCGGCAATTTGTTGCCTCGCCCGGGGCGGCATAAGTGCTGGAGCGGGCGCTGATACTAGCCCATTCTTCAAGTAGAGCGCGCTTCAAATCTTTTTTAGTGAAAATTTGTCTCTTCCGAACACGCTGATCCAAAATTTCCCATAAATGTTCGATGGGATTCAGGTCTGGAGACTGAGGAGGATGATCAAGTTGCTTTGGTGTCCTGTACAATAGCCATTCTCTTACCAGACGGGAGGTATGTTTCGGATCATTGTCCTGTTGGAAGATCCAAGTCCTAGGTAACTCGAGTTTTTGGGCACTAGGAGCTAAATTTTCCTGCAATATTGATAAATATTGCTCCTTTTTCATAGTGCTATCTATGAACATGAGATTTCCTGCCCCTGCCGCCAACATACACCCCCACACCATAACTGAACCTCCCCCATGCTTTACTGTCGATGTAATGTTTTTTTCTTCAAACTCGGAATTTTTCTTTCGCCAAATTTTTGAGCCTTTTTTAGCGCCAAAAATCTGAAATTTGCTTTCATCGCTAAATACAGTCCGCCAGAAGTCATTTCCACAATTTCCATACTTTTTTGCATACTGTCTCCTCTTCTTTTTGTTTTTATCCGAAATAAAAGGCTTCTTTCTTGGGGCTCGTCCTGCAAGCCATTAGCATTTAATGCCCGACGGATCGTTCACGCACTTATTAGCTGGCCGAAATTACGGGTAATATTTTCAGCAATTTTTACAGCACTTGCCCTCGGATTAACTTTCACTTCCTTAACAATGTTTTTAACTTGAACCGGATTAAGTTTTAGAGGTCATCCAGAACGCGGCAAATTTTCTAGTTTTTGGCAACTTTTTTATTTCGAAATGATGTTTCTCACTGTCGAATAATGCCTTTTAACTATTTTTCCGATTTCGCGAAATAATTTTCTCTCCATCCATAAATTTATTATAATTTTTCAGATTTCCACTTGCGTTTCGGTCTCAATTTTTCTAAAAAGCCTTTTATACTGAACAATTGTAAAATTGACAGTATGGATTATTAAAAAACAAAATAGCTTAACTCGTTGTCATAAAAATGCACCACCATGCTATGTGAATAACAAATACGGTTCAAAAAGATATTATTAAGGAAAGTTGCAAGTGTGCCATTACTTTTGATTCATAAAAATATGACTATTTTTGAATTTGTCCTTGCTAAATTAAAACTATTGTGTGTATTTGAATGAATTTTATAAATTTAATTTGTAATGAATATCGCTTTAAGATAAAACAATTCCCCATTCTCCAAAATTTACGATTTTAAAATTATGTTGAATAAAAGATAGGGTTTCGAAGTGTGGCATCACTTTTGATTCTCACGGTATAGTGTAAAGCATCAAAATTTACATGATCGCCAAAATAGTGTGTATTCCAGTGCATTGCGGCTGGATACTGAAACCAATGAAAAAGCTAAAAAGTATTAAACTATATCAGCTCTAAGCACTAAAGTCCCTACGCCACTGAAAACTTTTAATAAAAGCAAATTGTCCCCTTTTTCCCAACATTTCGTTTCCTTCTTTTTCTTCTTCATTGGTTACGCCACTGAACGAAGTTGTAATAGGAAATAGGTTCTTGCATATTGCTCATAATAATTAAAAGGGAGAGTTAAATGCCTTTGTGCGATTAGATGTAGGGTAGTCGAAAGAACCCGAACCCCCCGAAAGGGAAAGAGGAGTGAGGGAAAGAAAATTCTCAAAGCACTTGACAACTGTGATCAAGCGCATGAAGGGGAAGGGGAAGGGCCGACACACTAGCAAAGAGAAATCAGCCTAAACATGTCAAGAAGCAGAACCCATTGCGGTCACGATATGAAGCTTGGTGGACTCCATTTATCGGCAACGAAGGCAGAGATAACCACATGCAGTAGGCTCGCAATTAATTAAGAAAAACCAAAAAGGTACTCAGTTATACACGCAGTAGTCGAAGTTAGTGACAGAGCATGCTAAGAAAAAAGATAAAAATGATGATGTGTGCGAACTCTGTCTGAGCTAAGCTTAGACAGAAGCACAGAATGTTTGTGAATGCCCAGCACAAGGTAGCAGGAGGCTTAGGACCTTAGGTACACTCAAAATAAGTGTGTAAGCCATGAGCGAAGTTAGCTTCAAAGAAATGCAAAACCAGGCGAAGCAAGAGGTCAATATTTATCAATAGGCTTCTGGAAATCGCCAAAATCTGTAAGGGGACGAAAAAGGACCCAAATAGTAGTTGTTTCCTTCGGCAACTCTCCAAATCATATACTAGCCTCCTTCCGTAAACATCGGGCTACAATAAAGCTTAAGGCGAGGGTGCTGCAAATTTGTGTATATTTGTCGTTAGTTGTTAGTGAAACTACAGCCATTAAACATTTACCAAGAGCAGCCGGGAAACATTCTGAGCTTAATACTGTCCTGTCTTTACCTTTAACAGCGAAAACTGTCGGAATAAACGGATCGTTCTATTTATGCAAAAAAAAAAACTTTTTAGGCATATTTTCAAAATCCAGAAATATGACCCCATCGATGTTGGTAATATGAACCACAAAACATAATGTATTTATTAATAGTAGTCAATCTATAGATATAAATACTCACGTTCTTCCAAAATTCTCCCGAAAAATATCTCTTCTTCTAGGCTAGGCGTGGCGCATACGTTTTAAGAAATTGACGAAACGCTTACTTCCTCATCTTTGCGCAAACAGAAATAACCAGGCAACGCAACAATATCCTTTCAGAGAGGAAACACTACAGTTTCCATTTGCCTCAAATTTCCGGCCCTGAAACTCCTCAGACTCGACATTCACCCATATAGCGCGCCAAACATAGACACACAGCAAAGCTATTAGGATTTCACTTTGAAGTGAATATCGGATTTCCGCTGTAAAGAAAAACAATTTTCGCTAAACACAAGAAACCGGAAATGTTGAGGCGTGAAATGAATCCATAGCAGGCGTGTGGCGTGCGCGGAGTGAAGAAGTAAATTTCATTCAAGTTCAGTTCTACTGAATCCATATCCATCCAATTCACCCTTGTCACAGATTACATGTGTCTTGTTTAATCCATTTGTGTGAAAGATTTGAAAAGAGGCGAACAGAAGAACCATACTCACACCCACACGTCACGCGCGAAATACCTTATATCCTTATGCCAAGGCCCTAATCACATTAACTCATTCCCGAGCATGTTTTCTTCATGTTGTTGTGATTCTCTGCGATGCGGTCAGCACTGTATAGGGATAAACATCAGCAATACAAACATCAAGACAATATTCTTCCTTCCCACGGTAATACGTGTATTTTTAGTATTATACTACGACGCAATATTTCTGCTTTTGACACTGCGAATATTAACTCGATGAAAAATGATTGAATTTGATTTATGTTGCTAAGTCGTCATATCCGCATTTGAGCTATCCGGAATTTTTTCAGGCAGCACAGTGCCGAGCGGGGGAGCCAGGTTTACTAAATTCCATCAGGACGACACGAATACGGGAGGCTATTTTTCAATATCAATTTGTAAAAAGTGGACAACAACTGGAAATGGGTAGGTTGTTTGAAAAGTCCAAGAAGTTATCAAGGATAAAGTCGGCAAAGACAGAATTAAGGTTTTAGAGGAGTTTGTAAAGAGAATATTGAAATAAATTATATTAGAATGGACTTATTATTCATTTTGACGCTTATTATTGTACGAATACATTGGGGTAAAGACCGATTCTCTCTACAAAATATTGTGCTCTCAAACGCAAAAAAGAAGATGTGTACTAGCCAATACAATTTTTTTTTTTTTTTGCATAACGGTAATCTTTTTGAAGATTCACAGACATGAATATGTACTTGTATATACAAAAAAAAATACAAATTTATTAGCACAGCTTTAAGGCAACCAATCCGATCAAGTGACTGTCAATACCACAACAATCCTGACTTGTATAAAATTTTACTTTTGAAACTTTTTGAAACTGACATTCGCACACCTATCACGATTACACATAACAAAATGTCTACCAAAAAATAACACGACAATTCTTCAAAAAACAAAGTAACAAAACTATACTGAATGATGCTGTGATCTGTGAAAACAAATACTACGAAAAAAGTAATTTCCAACTTTAAATTGGTGAAACTTGTAAAAAAGAAAGTTTTGCCGGAAATTAATTAATAGTTTGAGAAAACAGGGTGAAACATAGTGAGTGTGGGTAACTTTGTGCTTATCTTGGTTGAGAAAAAAAATATATCAAAAAAGAGAGAAAGAGAGACTTTTAAATTATCCACTCGGCGCACTTCTCATGCATATGTATGTACAGTATAGTGAACGGTGAACGCTACACCTCCAAGTTGAGCGCCATAACCTATAGCCAACTGTAACTACGCGGGACTGTTCCCGTGTTTCCTGACGAGAGTATACGGAAAACTTTCCCGCTTCTATAGAGAAAAGTAATCTTGCGATTTTGAGAAAAACCTTGTTTTTTTTGTAGATTGCATTGGCAGATTCTTGCTCTCTGTGATGAGACTATTTGGCGAAAATTAAAGAAACTATACAGACGTATAACAACCAACGCAGCACAGTTACAACGTACAGTCTTAAGTGTACTTCTGAGTAAATTCATAATTTATATCCAGAACGTCTTGCATTGCTGCTGATTTATTTTTTATTAGTTTCCAAATGACAGGAGGAAGTTTATTTCAAGTCTATTTCTTATTAAGCTAGTTTAGTAGCAAATGAATTCATGATTTAAAGACCAAAAAGTGTCGGAAACTACATAATATTCTAAGAATATTCGTTTTGTTGAATGAAAGTTTTATAAATAAATAATAAATACTCATATTCTTGAACTTCTGCTTATTCTCAGAGAATGTAATTGAAAGAAGTGGGTGAAAAATCGGAATAGATAGTCTGTTCTGTAGTAAGAATGATTCACTCAAAATAATGTCACAATAACCACATTAGTGAAACAAATATCATATAGTATAGTGACTTTAGCTCTAGACCCAAACATCCAAAAAAAGAGCTGACTTTTGATGCCAAATTGTTCTGTGGCCTGACCGCATTACGCAGTAAAAAGTTAGACTTTTTTGCGCGTCACATTTGGGAGGGAGGGGGTGGCAAAGGGGTGAAATTATGATTTTTCGCCAATATCTTGTTAACTATAATATTTACAGCAAAATGTTCTGAGGACGATTTAAACTACACAAAATTTCATTTCTAATGATATATTATATCATATACCTCCTCTTGGCAGATTATATACTAGACCTAAAAACATTCGGTGTAATTTCGATTTTTTGATAGTTACATTTGGCGCTCTAGCTCCTGAAGTAATTTAATTGGAGCCATGGTAATTGGGATAACTATTCCTAACAATATATAGCTGTCCCACACGGAGACTCAGGCTGCCCCGTCAAAGCATTCCCTTATATCCCCTATTAACATTTAAAAAAAATGACATGCCTGTAACTTATCGCCGAACCACAACAGGCGGGAACAATTTTGGTAAACGTTAAGGCTAAGTCCCATTAGACCCTCCACCAAATATTACTTCGATCGGATTAAAACAAAGGGTACCTCCCATACAAATTATACAAATTCAATGCCACTAGTTTATTAAGAAATAAGGGAACAAGCCAACCATAATTAAAGTTTTGCTCGTAGACAATTTTCCGTTCATTTTGGAAGGTACCGTTTGTTTTAATAAGATCGAAGTAATATTTGGTGGAGGGTCTAATGGAACTTAGCCTTACCAAAATGTTTCCCGCCTGCTGTGATTAGGCGAAAAGTTACAGGCTTGTCTTTTTTTTTAATGTTAATAGGGGGTATAGGGGAATGCTTTGTCGGGGCAGCCTGAGTCTCCGTGTGGGACAGCTATATATTGTTAGGAATAGTTATCCCAATTACCATGGCTCCAATTAAATTACTTCAGGAGCTAGAGCGCCAAATGTAACTATCAAAAAATCTAAATTACACCGAATGTTTTAAGGTCTAGTATATAATCTGCTAAGAGAAGGTATATGATATTTGATTCACGGTCCTGTAAATATTTTGTACCGCAGCTTAATATAGCCATGCGTCCGCATGCAAAAAACGCGACTTTGTATACACCCTTAAAGTCGAAAATCCCTACTGAGGAAAAATCAGGAGTAGTTTTTAAAATAGACTGCTCCAACTGCGACGCAACATATATAGGAGAAACGATTCAAAAGCTAGGCAGTCGCGTGAGCCAACATCAAAACGACACCAAAAAGGCGCTTACTAGCAACTTATCGGCCTTAGCAAAACACGCTATTAAAGAAAACCACGAATTTAATTTTAAGGAAGCAAAAATTCTGGCTAATGAGCGCAATAAAACCAAATTGCAAATAAAAGAAGTAAACCAAATTATTAAATATGAGGATACTTCTTGTAACGAAAAAAGTGATAAAAAAGACTATTCGAACACGTACTACAATTTAATAAAGTTTGGATTAAATAATGATTTTACATTGTAATAAACTAGTACATACATACACTAGCCGGCATATGTATTTTGACATCTGGAACTTTCGAGCCAAGATACTGATTTTGTTTAACCAGAGCGAATAACGGTAAATTTCTAATAAGGAAATCAAAGTACATATCAACAGCAATGAATATGCTCAATATTTTTCCTGTCCATTTTCGCATTCTCTTGCTATAAAGAAGAGAACAGATTGGTGCGAAATTTTGATGCGACATAAGTATTTTGACAATATCTAAAACTTTGATTATACACCAATTTCTCTGGAAAAAAATGGATAAAACATAATTTTATTAATGATTTGTATTTTGTATTTTGAATTCCAAGCAGAAAATGTGTCCAGTGGCTTGAAACATTGGAAAAAAAATCAGAAATTCGAAGTTTGGTTTAAGCCTCCGTAGAGGCAAACTTCATCCCTGGTTTAAAGGTTGAAGAAGCTGCAATAGAATTTAATTTCATAAGGTAGACTTTTCATTATTAAACACCGCAGAATTGAATAAGAGAAAAGAAATAGAAAACTATTCAATGCATCACAGAAATGGGATGTGTATATCGAATAATTACCGAAAAAGCTTCCAAATATTCATGGAAAATGTCCTAATTGAACCAAAGGATATTATGAATATGAAGAATGTGCCTTCGGAGGCAGAGATAATAACGACCACCTTCGGCCTAGAACTAAAAAAGGCAAATTGCATGCATACGCAGATAAAGTGAAACCAAAGAAAAATTAAAAACCATACCAAAAGCTGTTACTAAGGAAAAAGTTCAAGCTACTACAACTATCGTAAAAAGCTTTTCCGGCTTATTTTCGTCATTTTATTACATTTTTACAAAAAAAAATCAATACTTAAAGAAAATGCCCAGTTTATGTGGAAAAACGGATACCTCGTAATCAAAATGAATACCACAGTGGAGGCTCTCTCATGATGAGGGATATATTGCTTACAATGGCCAAGGCTGCTTAAGTTCAAATCACTGTTTCCATGGCCAAAGCTTCTTTTGGTCGTCATTGAATCGTCGGAAGTTATATTCGGTTTTTTTTTTGTGGCACAATTTGGTTTAAATTTCACTTCTTTCTTAGAGTTCTTCATCGTGGCTCACTCATCACCCGGGGTTCACATTCGCTTTTTTTGAGAGAGCGCCAAGATTTGTTTTTATTTTGTTTAAAACATTTTTTTTTTGGTAATAAACAGTTTACCGTATAAAATAAAATTCAATAATAGCGTATTCAATGTGTAAACCAGGACTTAGGCTTGCATCAATCGATGCTAATACCAAGTTCCAATTTCTGATTTTTGTTTATGTTTCGAGCCACTGGTGATATATTTTCTATTTGAAAATTAATATGAGTAACTCAAAACTTAATAAAAATATGTTTTGTGCATCAGTTTTTGCGTAAAAATGGGTGCAATCAAACAGATAAAATGTTGTCAAAATACTTATGGCACACCAGAATTACGCCTCCATCTTTTCTCTTTTCTATAGCATGAGAGTCCGAAATAGGACAGGAAAAATATTAAGCATATTTATTGCTGTCGATATGTGCTTTAATTTTGATAAAAGAATTTTACCGTTATTGGCTTTAGTTTAACAAAACCAGTGTCGGGGCTGGAGGGTATGAGATGTCAAAATACATATGCCGACCAGTGTACATCCATTTTCTATATGAATAATATGTCATAACGTCCATAATTTAACTTGTCTGTTTGACATACATCTACTACTAACATACATTGTCAGTCTTTGTCTTCAATGTGTCATTGTTCTATTTAGTTTTTTTCAAAAACGAAAAAAGGTAAAATCATCCTTTTATTCATTTAATTATTATATATTAAAGTCATGTATTTATTGTTTATATATAGAAAACCCTGAAGATGGTCAATTGACCGAAATATATTGGTTTTAAAGCAAACAAATACAGCTTTTATTTCAAACCCATCGTGAATCGCCCATGGAGGAAATACCAAATTGTATCTTATTCTTAGTATATGATATAATATATCATTAGAAAGGAAATTTTGTGTAGTTTAAATCGTCCTCAGAACATTTTGCTGTAAATATTACAGTTAACAAGATATTGGCGAAAAATCATAATTTCACCCCTTTGCCATATTCGTAGTTTTCAGGATTTTTATATTCGGGACTGGGTTACCTATACGCGTGAGTGTCACTAATCCACATCATTATCAGATCCTGCAATCTCGTGTTTCGTCTAGGATTTGAAAACCTAAATCCTCTCTGTTTGATCGTTAGGAGGTTTTCACACTTGCACTTAATCTGGCCAGATTACGTAATCTGCGCTGTGGTGAATTAAAAATGTATGGAATAAATTAAGTAATTTGAACAGATTGTGTAATCAGGCCGTAAGTGTGAACACCTCCTTATTTAACATCATTCTATTTGAAAGGGATACATTTTGTGTCAAAGGGTATACAGCTTTGCCTGTTAGAGAGAGTGTCATATTTCTGTGCCCTTTGAATAAATTCACTGCAAACACATCAATTAGGTAATAAAAACAGAACGAAGCTTTAGTGGAGACTCGCCGATGGAGTATTGGAAATGTTCGAAAAGAAACGAGTGTGAATTCCATTGATTTGGATTCCAATCAAGATTCATTAGGCACTTGAATGTAAAATTTTATTTAATATTTATCCAAACCAAAAACTAATAATCTCTTGCATAAATTTATTTGAAAATAACTGACGATGCTAAGAAAACAAAAGTTACTGACGAAACAGACAGGATCTCTTGATTTATTTCTTTCAAATCACAAGTAGAATATGCAGAACAGTAACAGATGTAATCGGGAGTAAAAACCAAACCACGTGCAGATGTCAGTTATTATTATACACTCGGCCGCAAAACTATCGACTCAACCTGAAAGCGCGTGTATTTGTACGTGGTTTTTGGAAAGTATGATAGTTATCCATAAAAGTCATAAGTCGTTGAAAAGTTTGAAACTTTAGCTAACTGTTAGTACCCTTTTTATCAATATTTGCTTCGCACTTTTTAAATTATTGCCACTTGTAACAAAAAACCCAGAAAAATTTAAATTTCATGCAAAGGTCAGGTCAGGTAAACTACCCCTATAAAAGCGCCCGTAATCGCTTTCTCATTATCAGTTGCATCAGGAAAGTAAGGCAACTTACATCTCAAGTAATTTCAATCACTGTTTGGTCATCAATGGATACGACGCCAGATCAGGCGGCACAAGTCGGACACTTTTTCTATATGCAGTTTTCGCAGTCGAGATACCGCATGGTATATTTGCATAAGCCAAGCGGTATTACATGGCATGGGTCTGCTTATACAATGATGCACTTATCAACTTACCACATTGAGAAATTAGAGAATTTCAACTCTCTCTCGATCAGGAGGACTTTAGTCAAACAGACCAAAAAACCTGTAACCGATTTCGAACGTCTATGTTGTAACATAATAATTTGTCTTATGGTTGAACGTAATCCTTCAGATAAATTAGTGTCACCTAATTTTCGTGACATGGGTTTGACATACTCCTTTTCGTTCTTTTTCGATTTTTTGGTATATAACTTAAGAACATTTCTGTGAAAAGTTGTCCAGGAATATGTTAGAGAGTACTTTGTAACGATTTCCTCTGTTTTGTGGCAGACCTATGGCTCTACAAAAGGGCGGAGAGAAGCGGCGGGTCGTGCAGACCCTAGTCCTAGAACGGAGTATCTCTCCTCAGGCATGGCAAGGGGACGCGTGATTGTCTGTTGCTCAGCAGTCAGTAGTGTCGGGGTGGTCCTGTTTGCCATGCTGCCTCCTTGGTCGTCACAAACTCATATCATACGCGTCTAGACCCGTAGGCCACATCTTACGGTTCCGGTCGGATTATAATCACCACCTGAATCACACACGAATAAACCCCGCGGAATATAAACGGCAACAGTGAAATGCAATGTCGGAACGAAGTACCGCGTTCACGTACAGCGTTGGAAATAACGAAATTGAAGAATTGTGCACAACATTAATGAAATGCTTCCTGTAAATCTATTTTTAGATTGGTCTAATTAAAGGTGAAACAGAATGAAAGGCGCTAGGCTTTCATTCTGGAACGCGTTTATTTAGACCAATCCAAAAAATAAATTTACTATTTACCCAGTTTGTATAAAAGTACTCCAAGGCAAATCTACAGGCATTTTTCGATTTAGGATTTCTGATGGCCTTTGAGCAAAAACAAACTCAGGCAAACGTAAGGATGGCTTGGCCTTATATATGAACTGAATTATTAGCTGTAAATCTACTGTTACTGTTTTTTTTTTAAATCAAGGAAAAGCAACTTTTATGAAATGATTCCATTGTGTTCCCTGACATAAGAGCAAGCTTTCCTATGAGTATTAAACAAGTATACTTTTGCAGCTATTCAGGGACACCCTGTTAACTTGGTCCTACAAACTTCAAAAATATTTGTGGCAAACACTATTACCATTCTATGCATTTCCACCAAATTTCATGTTCATTGTTTCATCAAGTTAAAAGATATGCATTGAAGAAATACTTAAGAGGCTTCCCTTATATATTTACTTGGCTATATTTTCGGTTTGGATACAGTTATACGAATGAAAATTCGTAGACATATTCCCTATGTAATTTTTTAAAAACCCTTAGCAGAATTTTCATATTGAAATTTTTGCAAATTTGCTGTTACATATTTACTTTTCCTTAGCAAAAGTGAACAGTCTTAACATTTAACGTAAATAAGGCCATACTGACCAATCTTTGTGCAAAGTTTCATATCGATCCCTATAACGGTATAGAAAAACGGAGGTCGAAAAGGAAGTTTAGCTTTAAACGCCAATAACTTTTTACCGTTACTCGAAACTGGAAAATTTTAACTGATATTAGATGTACTCGTTTAGATCTTTAAATACCCAAACGTCAATCTCCGATAAAAACTAAAAAAGTCGACTTTTTTCAAACGTTCGGGATCGGGACTTATCTTCCTCCTACCAACTTCTACGTTATTTCTGCCAAAGACTGTAACCATTCTACACACCTACGAAATTTCATGACAATCGGTTGAGCTGAGCCGTTCGCGAGTTATTTAGTGAACAGACGGACAGACGGAAAATTCTAAAAAGCACACAAATTTTGGGATCTGTTTTTTGTTTTGTTGCTTTAGCCCAATCAACGAATGCACAAAAAAGGGATGTAGAGAACATCAAAGAGGGTGAACATTTTTTTTTCGGGATTTTGTTAGGACTAGTTAGGAGGTAAACATACTAAAGTCACTCGGACCTGCGAGGTGCGCTAACGTGGGGAGGGTCAAAGGTGCAATTTTTGGGGTTTTGATTTTTATATCGAAAACGCTATTGGACTCATCGTTTTCGATATAAAGACCAAAAGAAAAGAGTTGTAAGCAATATCCTACAAATTTATTCATACATACATACATACATTTGCAAAATTCCTAACGGTTCTTCCGATATAGTTTAATCAAAGTCGAAAATGAGGCTTTGTGTTTCATTTCAAAGTTGGAAAGTATTAAATTTCCTTTAATTTGATATACTCTTCATTTCAAGTTTTCGGAAAGTGGTGTGCGTCTTATCTATACGATAATACAAACCATGCAATAAGATGTACGAGAAATCGGCCCTAAATTATTATCGACCTCTTTAGCTAGTAAATTATTTTAAACAACTAAACTAAACTAAATTAAGCTATCGTCGACTGAGACGTTTGCTAAGCGATAACATAAACAACAATTAAAAATATTTGGTCTAAATATTCTACAAATGGAAACGAATGCCGATACCTACTTCGAAAGCGACCCAATTCTTCAACCGTTACCTTCAACGTAATCTTTAAAAATAAATTTGAAAGCCGAAACTCTCGTTGGGTTCTTTGGTGAAACTGCATCTCCCATTTGGAAGGATCTAAAGAGTAGTGCCATCCTTAGTTGCACTAGACTTTGATTTTATTCCGCTTACAAGTGAGGATAGGGCGCCTCAAATGAGTATAAGCTGTATTTTTTTAATTAAGAACAGCACAGTATAACATTCTATACAGATCTTGTTCTGGAAAAACTTACACAACTTCTGTTAAATTTGTATGATAGTTAAGGCTATCCTGTCCTGTTCTGTAGCTCAAAAAAACGCAGCTATAGTATGGTAGTAAATAGAGGAGGTGCATTAGACAATATAATCTGCATAATAAGCACAGACTTCTCTCTTGGGAACGAAACTGTCTAACGAAAATTATTAGATTTACTGATGAACAGCATTGAAATCAAACTTATTTCCGTTATGCTACCGTTTCATACCGACGCTCGTGATTGTTTTCCATGAAAAACAAGTTGACGAATTCTCAGTCAATATATTCGTGCTGCCATTTTGCAGAATTATCCCCAAATTACAATCTGTTCAATTTAGATAAACTCAATCCAACTACATTATTACTCAAAATTAGAGCAATCATCAGTAAAGTAAACTCCACCCACCCCTTTAAATTAATAAATTCCTATCAAAATGTATTCAATAAAAAAAAAAACAATAATTTCATTTTTATCGTCGTCTTATTCAATGAACCTCCATTGAAATCTTTAAGATCCTTTCCCAACTGACATATAATTCACCTATAAGCCTAGTCATAATCCCGGCCACTTTGATGACCCAATTATCTCCTAAAACGACCCCCATCAAAAAATATATATTTACATCTATATACATGTACATGTACATGTACATATAAGATCCTTTCAATGGCGAATAAAATACAATGCCGCAGAAACTTTGCCATCGGATAGTCACCACACAATTCAATGTCCTTTCACCGTGAACTTTGTGACTCTTGCGTGTATACCTGACGACGGAAAGTCAGATGAAAATCCACCAAAAACCAATAAAACTGCTGCATTACGAGAGAACATTTCAAAATTGGTCATAACGAGACCGAGGCTAATTTCGGGCGCGGCCGAAATTTGAATACCCGTCACATTTGAATGAAATTTAAGCTTCTTTTGCGTTAACAATTTTTACCGCAGCCCTATGACATGCTCCGATTCCATCTGTTCCTGGATACGTAGAGGCTAATCCAGGAACACACTTGGATGAATTTTGCTAAAGATTGAAAAAGAAAAAAAGTTGTTCTTACAAGAATCCAATATTTGGGGGTTGGTTTGTATGACAGCCCTATGACGTAATGTTCCGATTTCAGCCATTCCTAAATATCTTTTGAAGCTTTACTAGCCTAAGGTGACCTGATTCCCGAAGGCCCAATGCAGTACACATTCCGGAATTCGGTTTTCAGGCAAACGCTCAATCGTACTATTTTAATATTTGTTATCATTCGCTTAATGTTATCAAAACAGCAAGATCCCGATGTGATCGCATTAAGCGGCGTCGATTGTATGTCACGAGGCTACCACCATGACGGATGCCATAAAACGACCACATATTCAGCCTCCGTTCATAATTGATATCTTCCTAAACGGAATACAGCAAGAATAGTAACTTTTATTCTGGGAAATGTGTGGTGAACCTTGGGAAACCAAGGTTCCAAGGACGTAGCCAGAGGAGGGGTCCAGGAGTCCCTAACTTCCTACAGTATTTCTAATCTATTCATTCCTAAAACTCTGGCGAAATTAAGCTTGCAGTCAGATAAATTGTGTCATCTGGACGAAAGTAGTGACTATATGTATAATAAACAATTTGGAATACACAAAAAATCTGGTGACCCAAAATTGGGATCGTCTTTCATAATGGAAACTTCAACAAATTTCGTAAGGACTCATACAGGCTACACAATTTGAAATAAAATATTTCCCTGTAAGAATGAAGAATTTTTTTTTGAGCCGTGCGAAGGGAAGGCAAAAGCAGCATGACGCGGGCACCGAATACGCGATCGTACTTTCCATTGATCCATAGTTGCTGCTTCGTGCATATACCATGGCCCACGAGCCCTTCTATAATTGTACAGAAAAGAAGTCTTTGGCGTTGTAGACGTGGCACTCTCTGCTTCCGATGATAGCAGAGCAATTAAGTAATCGTGCGTGCACTCGTGCTCGCCCAGCCTCGTCAAGCGATAAAATTGGATTCGACACAGGAACAGTGGGACAGGAGGCATATTATGCATTGGGGCAGCGCCGAAACTAGTGTCTTCAATTCACAACAAGATTCTAATAATGTCATAATTTCTGATATCCAGCTAAATCCTGGCTACGTCCTTGCAAGGTTCTGTTGGTACTAAACAGGACCCAGAAAAGATCCCTCAACTTCTAAATGTTCTCATAGACAAAACATCATCAGCATGTGAAGTGCAAATGTATGTTTTAAGACGCAAAGTTATAACAGGCATGGGAGAAGTGTAGCCAGGATCTCGTTTAAAGGGGCAACCCCAACATTTGTTTAACACAATGAACCCGAATTTTTTTTAGGGTTAGGAATAGGTATTTTTCAACTTTTGAATTTCAGTGCTCGAAACTGCAGTCTCAGCAGCATTGTTGGGATGATGATGGCCCTTTCCCTATCTCAGACTATCCGTGACCCTGAGACAAAAATCATGAAGCTGTTTATTTGAAGTACGAAAATTACACCTCCTTGCACCTACCTATTTAAAAGTTTCGTATTGTTTATTACAATAGATAAATTAATACCTCATTGCGTAGAGAATTCTTAAGCGGATGGCGACTCTCTGGGGATTTATCGTTACTTTATTGGATTTGGTCAACATATAGGGGAAATCCTTGCAGAGTTTGAATTTTTTTTCCTAAAGAGGTTGATAGGGGAATCGGATGGAGTACAGTAATTTTTCCATCGTTTTGTGAAAAATTTAAATCGCATCTTTACATGGCTGTTACTTCTGAGTATTGGTAGCTTTAGATGCTTGGGATTTTCACCTAATACGGGCAGTGCGGTCCTCTATATATGGCTGTTAAATGTCAAAATTTTCGATTGAATCGATTGAACTCCCTAACGCAGATAAGTAGGACCTTGAAATTTGGAGACAATGTGAGCGGTGAGCGCCAAGTATAGCTCTACAGCTACAAGTGTGAGCTAGAGCCTTGAAATGTTCACAAGTCTGCCAATTTTCTAATTTATTGGACACATTTTATAGAGTTTTCGATTAGAAAAGTCGAAAGTGCGATTTGGGCAGCTGTAACTGTCGAATGCAGATAGGCGACCCTAAAATATGAAGAAATGTTAGTAAATGTAATCCCTAGGTTGTGGAGCTACCTGGCGCTTACATTTAGGTACATTAAATTTCAGAACGATTGACCAAAGAGTTTCGAAATTATCGAAAATGAATGTTTGCCACATGAAAGTGCGATTATCCTGCTAATAACACCTAACAGACTGACTACAGGCCTCACCGAGGAGGTTTTTATGAAATCATTAGGCTTCTTTGGTGTGCCGTTGGGAAAGCTGTACATTTACTAATGTTGTATGACAGGTATTGTACAGCAAAATGGTGTACGTCTGGCCACACATTTGGGTGAAGTTTGGTTGATTGATTGACAAAGAAAAAAGTTGTTCAGGCAAGAACCTAATTTCCAGCGGTTGGTTTGTATGAGAGCCCTATGACGTAGTGTTCCGATTTCATCTGTTCCTAGATATGTTTGGTGGCTTTACTAAAAACACATTTGCGCAAAGTTTGGTTAAGATTGGTTCATTAAGAAAAAGTTTTTCTTAGAAGAATCTAATTTCCAGTGGTTGGTTTGTATGACAGCCCTATGATGTAGTGTTCCGATTTGATCTGCTCCTAGATATTTTTTGAGGCTTTACTAGGAACACATTTGGATGAAGTTTGGTTATGGTCGGATTAAAAAGGAAAAAGTTTTTCTTAGAAGAACTTAATTTTCAATGGTTCGTTTGTATGGCAGCCCTATGACGTAATGTTCCAATTCCACCCGTTTCTAGATATGTTTTGAGGCTATACTAGGAACACACTTGGGTGAAATTTTGTTAAGATTGGTGCATAAAAAAAGTTTTTCTTAGAAAAACCTAATTTTCAGGGGCAGCCCCATGACCCCATGGTCTGATTCCATTCGTTCCGACATATATACAGCGTACACTAAAAAGAAACTTGCATACAATTTTTCAGCTCGATAGCTTCAAAACTGAGGGACTAGTTTGCGTTGCAACAGACGGACAGACAGACAGACAGACAGACGGACAGACAGACAGACAGACGGACATGGCTCAATCGATTTCTCTCGTCACGCTGATCAATAATATATATACTTTATATCGTCGGAGGTGCTTCCTTCTGTGCGTTGCAAACTTCATGACAAAGTTAATATACCCTTTCACATAGTGACGGGTATAAAAATAGCACTCACAGTTGGAGACAATTTCGCAGCGGGTTTTCTAATATTCAGCTTCTGGAATATGTCCTACTCGCTTTGCTCCTGGTCTGTCATTTAGACCGCACCGCAGCTTAAATTCAGATGGAGAGGTCAAGTTTTTCAATTTTGATTTTGACTCTGATATCTACGAGATAAGACGACAACGTTTACGTTTCTACCGCAAGCCTGAGTGAAAGGCATCTCAACATTAAAAACCAAATATAAACGCAAACTTTTTTATCCATTTTTTCCAGAATCAGATATGCAATTGAACAAAGGATATATACAATGACGAAAATATAAGATAACAGAAAAACAAGCAAGCTCTTACCTTGGTCGTTAGCTTCGAATATCCTTTTCACCGAGAAAAATTCAGACAAGATGCGAGATGAGCGCGACCAACGTCCAATGACGTTGAATTTCTTCTAGATAAGAAAACGACCGACCGACAGGACAATTAGTTCGCTTCACCTGGTCCTTTTCGGTATACTATAAAGAAGTTTCGTTGAGATTTTCTGGGTTAGTGTATAAATATTTCCACAATATTTCTATCTGCAGTCCTTGTGTTGTTGCGCGGCTATTGTTATTCCGGTTGTTGGAAAATGTAGTTCACTTTATCAAGGACTCGCAATAACGGTATAGTACACTCTCTAAGAATTACGAAACACACACTCACAATGAAAGCACACGGGAATTCGGGTCCGGTGGTGATGCAACTCCCGGAGAAAATCCACTTCAGTACACCGTATATAACAATTGCAACCACTCTTCCGATGTGATGATAACGAACGAACTACTTTCACAATAGGATAATGGCTTTAGCTATCACTTGGATAGATGGATACACTGGCTGAAAAAAAAATGTTCAGATGCTTACACTTCAAATCAACTATTGCGTTTCGAAACTATATTTCACGTTTGTGGTTGATTCTTGTTTTCACACACTAGACTAGAGAGACCACACTATTGAGAAGGGCACGGTACGGTGAACCGAACCGATGGAGCTTTCCACTTGAATCCTTTGTCGGGCCAACAACAATGTGACACCCAAAGAGGATGATGACAAAAGAATTGTTCACACTTTAATGGAGCACTTTAACACCCCCAAAATTGTCATCGGCAAAAGAACATTCTCCACAAAAGTGTTTGCCGTCAAAGGAGCCTTATATTATGTACGTGTATGCTCGTCGTCGTTGACGTCCTATTTTTAAACTCTGTGACTCCGGGCCCAGCGTCAACAAGACGATGATAACTCTTCACACAGAAAAAAGAAACCTCAGCCTGCCTGGTCTGACTGCCTTGCTAGCTCTTTGTCGTCCTATGTATATCCGTATACCGGCGGCGCCAAGCTCGTTTCCGAGTCCTTTATCTCTCGCTCCGTCTCTGTATCTATCGCACACTTCACACGAAATGCATATACACAAACACTTAATTGTACAAAAATTTCATTTTCTTTGGCATGAGACAATATTTTCACAGCCTCACAACCCGTACAAGGGATGGAGATACACACAGAACGACACCAGGATGATGACACCCCGGCTTGACGGTCTCCTATTTCCGTCCCGGTGCAGAACTTTTCAATTGCCAGCAATTTAGACTTTGTTTGAATCAAGTCCTGGGTTGCAGTGCAATTTACCCACAAGTAGACAACGCAAAAAAATCAACGGATGTCTGATGTAGATGCAAGAAGACACAACCGAAGGGTACGCGAATTTCAATGAAACTGTGCCGAGATTTCCGGATTCCACGACTAAATGCCCTGCTCAACGACTCTCAACTGGTCCAAAAAAGGGGGAGCGATGCCAAACAGAAAGCTCACAACAGGGGGTGGTCATATAGGATGTGGAGCGAAATGATAAAGAGAAGAGATAGACGGATGTGAGGGATACTAAGATGAGGTACTGAGCTCGAAGCTGGTGGAGTTGTATTGAAAAATGTCCTGAAAATTATAGTCGTTTGTTCAAAGAGAATTGAATTTGGGAACTAACGGTAACTCTCCCAAACAAGCTTAAAATCTATATGGAAACTATAACGAATCGGCATATAGTTTAGTGGTTAACTTTCCACCCAAAAACAAGGTCATAGGTTCGAGACCCGATTTATCCCATTCATATATGTTAAATCAGTGCTAGGAACAACTAACTCGGCAGAGTGTGCTATTCCACCCAGCACCTCGAAAAAGCCGTCAAGAAATTCAAAAATATCGAGAACCAAGTTCAACTCCAGACTGCACCAAGTTTTTGAGTGTTTTGAACTATTTAAAAATTCAGGGGATCCCTTTGCCAAAAATTTAAAATCTACAATTGTACCAAAAGCCCCTATATGTATCCCCCAAATGGCCCGAAAAGGATGCTTCTTCCATTTTCATGAGAGAAACTCACCTGCATTTAAAATTGTTCTCTGAAGTATGAAACTTAGCAACATCATCCTATACCAAAAAAAAACTTTCAAATTCTCTCACATTTCTCACGCATGTGTATTTTCCCGAAAGATGGCCGACACGAATTCACGTTACAAAACAGCAGGACTGACGAAGACGACGACATAATACATTGCACATTGGATGACATCAAGGAAAAAAATGGAGCATGGCACAATTTCATCCTGCTGCGTTCACTATTATATATGTATGTACATACTGTCAACAGGATGTAACGACTAGTATCGCGAACTTCGTGCATCATTCGGCGGCAATCACATCGTCGTTGTCGGTCGGCCGGTGGTCGGTCCGTCTGCAAGCAAGGACGATACGTTTTCATAAATTTCGGGATGAATACAGACCTAATATCCCAATCGAAAAAGCCCTGGCAATATTCTTATTTTCGACGCTAAACATGATGCAATGTACGAGTGGCTCCAAAAAGTTAATGTAACCGTGTGCGCGTTAACTCTGTAAGGATTTCGCGCGTAGATAAGCTCAGAGTGAACGCATTGTGGGTTGTAGAGGATATACGACTGGGAGGGTAGGATATATAGGTATATGAAGTATTATATAGTAAGTAAATGAGCTTTTGAAATGGTCATGCAAAGCACTTTGTAGGACAATCATCGTCATGTTTGGGTTTTACCGGTGCCTCGCCTGTATATTGAGTGCCGACACAGCATATTGTGGGTGGTTGAAATGGTAGAGAGGAAATCTACAGTGTCATCGTTCAAAACAACAAGGAGTTGCTTCCCCAGTTGTATAGTTAAGTGTAGTGAGATTTTTGTCGTGTGCGGCTCATCATTAAAAGGGGATCAACGGATATTCATGCAGTTGTTTCGAAATAATTTAGTTGGATAAGGTTTAGGTTCGGAGAGTAGCAAAGAGAAAATTCGAAAACAATGATAAGATTGTTCACTGATTTTTTGGAATTATAATTTACATTTTGAATGGCAATAGGAATAAGTTAGTGGAATGTGGAACTAGGGAAAAAGAAACGTCAATTTAGAACGATGAAGATAGTCCATATTAGAGATACACTGCCTGTCATAACTATAGCCGCACCATAAGACAGACTGATCCTGGGAAATTGAAGAAAGGCACAGTTATTCCACTAACTAAAAATATAAGACAAATAATTTCACAATAAGATTCATTTTATTTCAAACCGTTATATCTCTATAAAGGAAAATTTGAATGACCGGTCCGTCATAACTATAGCCGCACTTGGAATTCTTCTTCTTTATGGCACGATAGCCCGACGTCGGGCCTTGGCCGCCTGGATTGAAGACCTCCAATAGTCGCGGTCACGCGACCTTGTCCTCCAGTTTCGAAAGCCTAGCATCTGGTGGGCGTCCTCACAAACAGAATGCTCCCATCGGGCTCTCGGTCGTCCACGCAATCTGGCCCGTCCACTCGTTGCGCGTTCAACACCTTTTTGCGCATGCGATCGTCGTTCATCCTTTGTACATGTCCCGCCCATTGCAGTCGATGCAACTTCACGAACTTCGACACCTGTAGCTCATCATACAGCTGATACAACTCAAGGTTGTACCGGATGCGCCATTCACCTCGTTCACGAATGGCCCCGAAGATTCTTCGGAGAACCTTTCGCTCGAATGTATCCAACAGGTGTTCAGAGTTTTGGGTTAGGGTCCATGCCTCGCAGCCATAGCATAGCACAGGTCGGATGATGGTTTTATACACGTGGAGCTTCGTCTTCCTGTGCACCAGCTTCGAATTCATAATTTCGAGGACCGCAAAATAACACTTATTAGCTAGTTGTATCCGTCGCTTTATCTCATCTGTTTCGTTAGCGTCCTTTGACAAATTGCAACCCAGGTAAGTGAAGTTGTCTACATACTCTATATTGAGGTCCCCCACTGTGATAGTTGAAATAGATTGGATGCGTCAGCATCAGCATCGGCAGAGGCATCGGCATCAGCAGAAAAATTTCAATTTAGAACACACGCATTTGCCTTTGATGACCCACAATGACAGCAGCGGCAGAAGCAGAAAATGCTTCTGCCGATGCTTCTGCCGTTGCTGTCAATGTGGGTCATCAAAGGCAAATGCGTGTGTTCTAAATTGAAATTTTTCTGCTGATGCCGAGGCCTCTGCCGATGCTGATGCTGACACATCCATTCTATTTCAACTATGATGCTTAAATTTACTGGCGTTCTTGTTTTCGATTGCATCATGACCTTGGTTTCAGATTCGTTGATATGTAGCCCAACTTCATTGGCGGCGTTATTGAGATTATGCAGAAGGCTTTCTGCATCACCCAATCTTCGAGACATGATGTTGATGTCGTCGGCGTACGCTACTAGTTGAGTCGACTTAATGAGTAGCGTTCCATTGCTGTCCAAATTCATGGCTCGAATTACATGCTCCAGAGCCAGGTTGAAGATCGTCGGCGCCAGCCCGTCGCCTTGCTTGAGTCCAGTACGAGTTTCAAATAGGTCAGTGAGTCTGTTCTGAACTCTGACCTGCGAGACGGTATTAGTCATCGTCATCCTTATGAGTCGCACTGGCTTAGCCGGTATACCAAAATGCAGCAGAATGTTGTACAGTACGCTTCGATCGATACTGTCGTATGCCTGCTTGAAGTCGACAAATATTTGGTATACGTCGATGTTGTATTCCCAGCACTTCTGGAGTAAAAGCTTCACTGTAAAAAGCTGATCTGTCGTCGAACGACCACGTCTAAAGCCACCTTGGTACTCACCAATGATTTCTTCTGCGTACGGATTAATTCTATTTTCTAGAATTTTAGATAAAATCTTATAAGCCGTACAAACTAATGAGATGCCTCTGTAGTTCTCACATTTTAACTTATCCCCTTTTTTGTGGATTGGGCAAATTATACTTTTGCGCCAATCTTCCGGGATTACTTCGTCGTTCCATATTTTAACGATAAGTGTGTGTATAGCCTTAACAAGGCTCTCCCCATCATGCTTCAGCAGTTCAGCTGGAATCTCGTCAGCGCCCGGGGCTTTATTATGTTTTAGTGATTGCATGACGAGATCAACTTCTTCTACTGTTGGGGGTTGAACGGGAGGGCCTGTTTCAGCCGTTAGCTCCAGCGCTTCTTGTGTGGTTGTTCGGTTGAACATTAAGGAGCTCTTCAAAATGTGAGGCCCAGCGTTGCCATACTTATCCTTACAGAGGCTGGTCCTAGGTTGGTATCCACTTTTAATTGAATTAATTAGCCTGTACGCTTGTCTACTGTTCCTACTAGCTAGTCTTTGGTTTATTTGCATCAATTGCTCGTCAAGATGCTTACGTTTCTTACGTCTAATTAACCTATTCGAAAATCGTCGAAGCTCGTCATAATTTGTTTTTTTGGCTCTAGTCGCGAGTTCGGTCCATTGGCGATATGCCTCGTTTTTCGCATCTACCGCATTTTGACATTCCTCGTCAAACCAATCATTTCGGGCTCGTCGGGCTTTGTATCCCACAACCTTCTCTGCGACCCCTTTGATGGTGTCTTTGAGTGTATCCCAGATCTCTAGGGCGCCTTTGTTGCTGATGTTATTTAGCAAGGGCGTCAGCTTCTCCTCAAGGGCAGTCGTATAAGTAACCACCGTGGCATCATCCAACAATTTGTCAACCGCAAAAATTTTTGTCGGGTTGAATCTCGAATGATGCACCGAAGAAATTCTGCACCTATAAGTCGCCTTCACCATATAGTGGTCAGAGTCAATATTTGCTCCAGGATAGGACCGAACATCCATCATGATCGATGCCCATCTTTTGCAGACAAGGACGTGGTCAATTTGGTTGACGGTATGTTGATCTGGAGATATCCAGGTCTGTCTGTGAATACGACGATGCGGAAAACACGTTGAGCTAATGACCATGTTTATGCTGGTCGCGAAGTCTATTATCGCACTTGGAATTAGTATGGCAAAAACTGATCAAAAAGCGGAGATTGAGGAAATTAATAACGGGGGAGATCCTTTTCGAATAAAATAGACCCTGAGGGATTATTTTGTTTATTTTTCAGGGAATAATTTTAACAGTTTTTCGAGTTTCTTGCTTCTTAATAGTCCGAGCCGTGATGGTAAAAAACCGGGGTTTTCGAACTGTCGGAAATTAACCATCTTAAAAGTTGCGTTTAGTTACGGTGATATCGAAACGGTTGGTCAGCCGAAGCAAAACTTGACCAGTATAGCGTAATTAGACGTAATTAGACGCAAAAATTAGAGGTGTTCGGGGGTATGGGTAACTGTCGGATCGAACCTATTTTATTCGATAGAGGACCTCTCCGTGAGTCTAAAAACATTGGTCAGCCGAGCGGCAACCTGACCGAAGGGTTCGGCCAACCAGTTTAAAGGTGCAAATTTTTTAGGTGCGATGGGGTTTTCGGAACTGTCGGATCAAACCTATTCTATTCGATAAAGGACTGCCCTCTGATGCAAAAAATACTGGTCAGCCGAGCGGCAACCTGACCGAAGGGTTCGGCCAACCAGTTCGAAATTACCAATTCTGACGAGTCGATGGGGTTTCAGAACTGTCGGATCAAACCTATTCTATTCGATAGAGGGTCACTCCCTGATGCTAAAAACATTGGTCAGCCGAACCGCAACCTGACCGAAGGGTTCGGCCAACCAGTTCGAAATTACCAATTTTGACGGGTCGATGGGGTTTCAGAACTGTCGGATCAAACCTATTCTATTCGATGGAGGGTCACTCCCTGATGATAAAAACACTGGTCAGCCGAACCGCAACCTGACCGAAGGGTTCGGCCAACCAGTTTGAAAGTAACAATTTTGACGGGTCGATGGGGTTTCAGAACTGTCGAATCAAACCTATTCTATTCGATAGAGGGTCACTCCCTGATACTAAAAACACTGGTCAGCCGAACCGCAACCTGACCGAAGGGTTCGGCCAACCAGCTCGAAAGTACCAATTTTGACGGGTCGATGGGGTATCAGAACTGTCGGATCAAACCTATTCTATTCGATAGAGGGTCACTCCCTGGTGCTAAAAACACTGGTCAGCCGAACGGCAACCTGACCCAAAGGTTCGGCCAACCAGCTTGAAAGTACCAATTTTGACGGGTCGATGGGGTATCAGAACTGTCGGATCGAACCTATTCTATTCGATAAAGGAACGCCCCCTGATGCTAAAAACACTGTTCAGCCGAACCGCAACCTGACCGAAGGGCTCGGCCAACCAGTTTAAAGGTGCTAATTAATTAAGTGCGTTCGGGGTTTCAGAACTATCGGATCAAACCTATTCTATTCGATAGAGGGTCACTCCCTGGTGCTAAAAACACTGGTCAGCCGAACCGCAACCTGACCGAAGGGTTCGGCCAACCAGTTTGAAAGTACCAATTTTGACGGGTCGATGGGGTATCGGAACTGTCGGATCGAACCTATTCTATTCGATAAAGGACCGCCCCCTGATGCTAAAAACACTGGTCAGCCGAACCGCAACTTGACCGAAGGGTTCGGCCAACCAGTTTGAAAGTACCAATTTTGACGGGTCGAGGGGGTTTCAGAACTGTCGGATCGAACCTATTCTATTCGATAGAGGGTCACTCCCTGATGATAAAAACACTGTTCAGCCGAACCGCAACCTGACCGAAGAGCTCGGCCAACCAGTTTTAAGGTGCTCATTTTCAGGTCCAATACATATTTTCATATAGCTTATAGTGTCGTTACTACGTGATTTCAGATTACAAAGTGTGGTGGAGAAAATTTGTTTATTTCTTATTTTTTTAGGGTGCTGAGCTCGAAACAAGAGCTTCTCACCAAAATTTCATTGCGGAACAGGGTCAAAACCAAAAAAACACATAATATACAAGAAAAATGCAACTTTTGCGAGCAAAAATGCAAAACCGTTCATAATATGGAGCTACGTTAAAAATGGCAAATTTAAATATCAATTGTAGTAATATCGCTCAACGGATTTATAATATTTATGTCTCTTTGGACGTGCAATTATGTGCTCTCTAACATATTTATGGAAAGTTTTTCATAGAAATAAATAGTTTCAGAGTTATGAGCCAAATAACGGAAAACAGCAAACATTTCAGGGTTTTTCGTGATTTTGACCCTGTTCCGCGCAACGAAAATTTGGTGGCAAGCTCCGGATTCGCGCTCCGTACCCTAAAAAAACATAAGAAACAAAAAACTGTCTCCAACTCATTTTGCAATCTGATGTACTAGGTTTATCACGTAGAAAATACACTATTAGTAAAATTTTAAATATAAATAGAATGGAAGCAGGAGCGGCCCAATGTATGTATTTTAAATGGACGACAGCAAAGGTTTTTGCTGCCCACATGACGTCACCCATTTAAAATGTATTGTGCTGTTTTCCTCGGTAACATTCATCGCATCCCGTCTGTATCAACCAAATATTTCATGACTTTTCCCCAAACCGGATTCTACTCCCTCTCGTACGTACTACATTGCTACAAGCTCATTCATAAATTGCCACACAGCACACACACAGTCATAATCCTTGCAAACATGCGCACACGCAATCAAAAGTAAGAAATATCATCAAAACAAAAAACAAATGTATTTTCTGAAATCGCTCGGTTCATCAATTGAGTCGTTTATGACTCTTTATGACTGTCGCTAAAAGAGGTCAGTTACTCAAAAATATTTATCCTTAATCTAAGCTTAAAGGGCGGCCAAATCATGACGTGGGGCTATCCTGCCACATTGATCACGATGAAGCTTAAATCATTCTTGAAGCGTGGTTGTTCACACTAGCTGTAGAATGCTGTAAGAGAAAACAAAGATAAAATGTATGAGCAATGTACGATGAATCGGCCGCGCCGGTATGCATAAACATTTTTTGTAAAATTTTCACTCTCCTCTCACCCCATAATGCCCTCAACTCTGCACGTACATCATCGGGGTCATCGCGTCGCCGAGACTGAAAATATATTGCATCGCAAAAGGTGTGAGTAGTGAGTGCGTATTGATGTATATACTATATGTACATATGTATATTTACTTGTGTGAATAACCCAATTTGTAGAATGAGGAAAATGAAATGCGTTTCTTTTTGTCTCAGACCTCAGGTGCAAATTTGCGCCTTTCCTCGCAATTCTGATACACATTATCGAAAATTACTTGATTGAAAATGTCCCAAAACGATAGTCGGCCTCCTGAAAAGTGGGGCTAAAGGGGTGACAGAAGACTTAAGAGTTGTTGATATAGTTGCAGCATGTTGAAATTTTTCGAAGTTTTTATGGAAAACTTGTAGTGCGTCTACAAAATTAACGCAAGTTCCATTATGCTAAATCATATAGGCGATTCCTTCTGAACGGGATGTCATTCAGAACACCATACTTCAAAAGGAAGACAAAAACCTTGAAAAGGACGGTCAGCAGACGAACCTGAAGTGATGCAAAAAGTGGGATTTTGCGAAAAACAACAATGATTTCTCGTGGCAATTTTGCAAAAAAAAAACTGTTTGGCGACAAATTTGTACGATGTTTAATGTGCGCTAATTTGATATACTTCCCGTAGTCTTGCCTTAAATCGGTAAAAAGTTCAAGAGCTTAAACCAAGTTGCCGAATATTATTTCCCACATAAGTATAAAGTCAAATGTTGTGGACAATTGGGAGGGGGTGGCGGTTTTTTATTTCGTGAATTTATAAGAATTGGTTCGGAGGAAAACACACTAAAAGCACGCTGTCGAGGGTTGAGAGCTAACGTGGCGAGAGCGGGTTAAATTGTCGCATTTTTGTGCTTATCAGGTCGATTTCCGCTATATTTTCGAAACCGCGAACTGTACAAAAAAAATTGTCTGAGCAAAAATGAAAGCTTACAAAAGTTCCTATAAAACTCATCTTACAAGCATATGTCGAATTCTTAACTTGTATCAACATATTGCTAATTTAAAAATCAAAAGTTTCATATTGAGAACATCAACACAGCATAGTCGGCATATCTATAGATTGGCTTTATGCATGTACGCTATATGGATGCTCTGTGAAATTATATATGAAATGAGAGATTAAAACGTGTAGGGATTGAATAATAATAAACAATAGCCTAAATTTCTATATCTTTATAATAATGCTACTCTTAAAACTTAAAATTTTAAAATTGTATAGACACACACGACTCATGGTACATACTATACCTAATGGATGATAGTACAGCTCATTTAGGTAGAATTTATGTTCTAGATGACCTCTCTATTTTTAACCGTTATAAAATTTTAGCATCTTTTGAAAATAGTGTCAAAAAGCTCGACTTGACGAGAAAAATTACTTTTTGCCACACTCTCAAATATTTAATCCGAGATTTGACTTCAGTTTCTGAAAGTGCACAAACTTCAACATTAAATAACTCAATAACTCTCAAATAAATCATTTAAATAGCTTCCCAGATACTATCGTTCAAACTTTAAAGAAATTCGAAAATCGGTTTTTCGTTGAAAATACTAATTGTAAAATCGTAACTGTGCTTTGAACTCACAAATGTGCAAAGTTGACAAAAGTTGCCTCATTATGTTAGCTTTCGAACGACATATTAAAATGAGGGTCTTAGGATATGAAAAATTACAAACCTTACGTGTTAAGGAGAAAAAACGTGATCCTAAGAGAAAACCAAGGTAAACATTTCCTCAATTTTTATTGTTTTGTTTAGTAAACAAGATTTTTTATTTATAAAAAACGAAAAAAGAACGAAACAGTAAAATTATTAACAATAAGAACTTAAAATACAAGTACTGGTCGAAGTTTCCCCTCGATATCGACACCTTTTACCTACAGAAGAGACTGCCTGAGACACCTTTTCTCTTTTTTGCTTGCAAACTGTTGCAAGCCGTTTCGCATGGCCTGCTAGAAGTCCAAATTTAACGCTGCTTTATTTCCATGTATAGGACTAAAAAATGAAGTTTAAGATGAACCTATAGTGTCTCGGGAACACCAACTATACAAACAATTGAAACGGCTTGCAACAATTTGCGAGAAAAAAGGAAAATGTGGAAAAAATGCCGATATGGAGAAGGACATTATGACGAGGACTTGAAGTATAAGCTCGTATTATTGATAATTTTACTTTTTCTTTCTTTTTTCTTTTTTTTTAATAAAAAAAAATCTTGAGGAAACTTTTACCTTGGTTTTTTCTTAGGATCACGTTTTTTCTCCTTAACACGTAAGATTTGTAATTTTTCAAATCCTAAGACCCTAGCTTAAAGACAGCATCAAGGGGGTCGCAGAAGAGGTCGTGGGCTATAAAGGCCGGCGCAGACGAGCCGAATGGTTCGACGACGAATGCAGGGCCTCGATTGAGGCGAAAAATGAAGCCTATCGCCAATACACACAACGCGCATCCCGAGCCAAGAAAGAAAGATACAACGAACTTCGGCGAGTATCTAATGGATTAATTAGACGTAAGAAACGCAAAAATTTTGACGAGCAGTTACAGCAAATAAACCAAAGATTAGCCAGTAAGAACAATACACAGGCGTACAAACTTATAAACAATATCAAGAACGGATATCAACCCAGGACAAGCCTATGTAAGGACAAGGATGGTAACATCATCAGCGACATCGAAAGCGTCAACAAACGATGGGCCTCGCATTTTGAAGAGCTCCTCAATGCACCATCAACATCCCCGCGGAGCCAGCTCTTGAGCAGTTAGCCGAACCAGGCCCTCCCGTTCTACCCCCAACAGTAGAGGAGGTAAGTTTTGCCATACAGTCGCTTCAAAATAATAAAGCGCCCGGCGCTGACGAGATCCCAGCAGAACTGCTGAAGCATGGTGGAACGTGCCTGACCAACGCTATACATGTGCTACTGCTGAAAATATGGAACGACGAGGTAATCCCCGAAGATTGGCGCAAAAGCATAATCTGCCCAATCCACAAAAATCTCACAAGGATGACGATGACTAATACCGTCTCGCAGGTCAGAGTGCAGAACCGACTCACTGACCTATTTGAAACTCGTACTGGACTCAAGCAGGGCGACGGGCTGGCGCCGACCTTCAACCTTGCTTTGGAGTATGTAATTCGAGCCATGAATATGGACAGCAGCGGAACGCTACTTATCAAGTCGACTCAATTAGTAGCGTATGCCGACGATATCAACATCATGTCTCGAAGGTTGGGTGATGCAGAAAGCCTTCTGCATAACCTCAATAACGCCGCAAAGGAAGTTGGACTGCATATCAACGAAAGCAAAACAAAGGCCATGATGCAATCGAAAACAAGGACGCCAGCAAATTCAAGCATCACAGTGGGGGACCTTAATATCGAGTATATAGACAACTTCAACTATCTGGGTTGTAATTTATCAAAGGACGCCAACGAAACCGACGAAATTAAGCGACGGATACAACTAGCCAATAAGACATATTTCTCGGTCCTCCCTATTATTAATTCGAAACTTGCGCACAGGAACACGAAGCTCCGCGTGTACAAAACAATCATCCGACCCGTGCTATGTTATGGCTGTGAAACATGGACCCTCACCCAAGCCTCCGAAATTTTGCTAGACCGATTCGAACGAAAGGTCCTTCGGCGAATTTTCGGGGCAGTTCGCGAGCGAGACAATGGCGTATCCGGTACAACCATGAGTTGTATCAATTGTACGATGAGCTGGAAGTATCGAAAATCGTGAAGCTTCAACGTCTGCAATGGGCGGGGCATGTACAACGGATGGACGATATTCGCATGCCAAAGAAAGTGATGAACGCACAACGAATTGACGGAGCGAGGTTGCGTGGACGACCGAGAGCTCGGTGGAAGAACTCCGTAGGTGAAGACGCCCACCAGCTGCTGGGCTTCCGAAACTGGAGGACAAGGTCACGTAACCGCGACAATTAGAGGTCAACGATTCAGGCGGCCAAGGCCCGACGTCGGGCTATCGTGCCACATTGATGATGATCCATATAGCGTACATGCATAAAGCCAATCTATAGATATGCCGACTATGCTGTGTTGATGTTCTCAATATGAAACATTTTTTTTGTACAGTTCGCGGTTTCGAAAATATAGCGGAAATGGACCTGATAAGCACAAAAATGCGACAATTTAACCCGCTCTCGCCACGTTAGCTCTCAACCCTCGACAGCGTGCTTTTAGTGTGTTTTCCTCCGAACCAATTCTTATATATTCACGAAATAAAAAACCGCCACCCCCTCCCAATTGTCCACAACATTTGACTTTATACTTATGTGGGAAATAATATTCGGCAACTTGGTTTAAGCTCTTGAACTTTTTACCGATTTAAGGCAAGACTACGGGAAGTATATCAAATTAGCGCACATTAAACATCGTACAAATTTGTCGCCAAACAGTTTTTTTTTTGCAAAATTGCCACGAGAAATCATTGTTGTTTTTCGCAAAATCCCACTTTTTGCATCACTTCAGGTTCGTCTGCTGACCGTCCTTTTCAAGGTTTTTGTCTTCCTTTTGAAGTATGGTGTTCTGAATGACATCCCGTTCAGAAGGAATCGCCTATATGATTTAGCATAATGGAACTTGCGTTAATTTTGTAGACGCACTACAAGTTTTCCATAAAAACTTCGAAAAATTTCAACATGCTGCAACTATATCAACAACTCTTAAGTCTTCTGTCACCCCTTTAGCCCCACTTTTCAGGAGGCCGACTATCGTTTTGGGACATTTTCAATCAAGTAATTTTCGATAATGTGTATCAGAATTGCGAGGAAAGGCGCAAATTTGCACCTGAGGTCTGAGACAAAAAGAAACGCATTTCATTTTCCTCATTCTACAAATTGGGTTATTCACACAAGTAAATATACATATGTACATATAGTATATACATCAATACGCACTCACTACTCACACCTTTTGCGATGCAATATATTTTCAGTCTCGGCGACGCGATGACCCCGATGATGTACGTGCAGAGTTGAGGGCATTATGGGGTGAGAGGAGAGTGAAAATTTTACAAAAAATGTTTATGCATACCGGCGCGGCCGATTCATCGTACATTGCTCATACATTTTATCTTTGTTTTCTCTTACAGCATTCTACAGCTAGTGTGAACAACCACGCTTCAAGAATGATTTAAGCTTCATCGTGATCAATGTGGCAGGATAGCCCCACGTCATGATTTGGCCGCCCTTTAAGCTTAGATTAAGGATAAATATTTTTGAGTAACTGACCTCTTTTAGCGACAGTCATAAAGAGTCATAAACGACTCAATTGATGAACCGAGCGATTTCAGAAAATACATTTGTTTTTTGTTTTGATGATATTTCTTACTTTTGATTGCGTGTGCGCATGTTTGCAAGGATTATGACTGTGTGTGTGCTGTGTGGCAATTTATGAATGAGCTTGTAGCAATGTAGTACGTACGAGAGGGAGTAGAATCCGGTTTGGGGAAAAGTCATGAAATATTTGGTTGATACAGACGGGATGCGATGAATGTTACCGAGGAAAACAGCACAATACATTTTAAATGGGTGACGTCATGTGGGCAGCAAAAACCTTTGCTGTCGTCCATTTAAAATACATACATTGGGCCGCTCCTGCTTCCATTCTATTTATATTTAAAATTTTACTAATAGTGTATTTTCTACGTGATAAACCTAGTACATCAGATTGCAAAATGAGTTGGAGACAGTTTTTTGTTTCTTATGTTTTTTTAGGGTACGGAGCGCGAATCCGGAGCTTGCCACCAAATTTTCGTTGCGCGGAACAGGGTCAAAATCACGAAAAACCCTGAAATGTTTGCTGTTTTCCGTTATTTGGCTCATAACTCTGAAACTATTTATTTCTATGAAAAACTTTCCATAAATATGTTAGAGAGCACATAATTGCACGTCCAAAGAGACATAAATATTATAAATCCGTTGAGCGATATTACTACAATTGATATTTAAATTTGCCATTTTTAACGTAGCTCCATATTATGAACGGTTTTGCATTTTTGCTCGCAAAAGTTGCATTTTTCTTGTATATTATGTGTTTTTTTGGTTTTGACCCTGTTCCGCAATGAAATTTTGGTGAGAAGCTCTTGTTTCGAGCTCAGCACCCTAAAAAAATAAGAAATAAACAAATTTTCTCCACCACACTTTGCAATCTGAAATCACGTAGTAACGACACTATAAGCTATATGAAAATATGTATTGGATCTGAAAATGAGCACCTTAAAACTGGTTGGCCGAGCTCTTCGGTCAGGTTGCGGTTCGGCTGACCAGTGTTTTTATCATCAGGGAGTGACCCTCTATCGAATAGAATAGGTTCGATCCGACAGTTCTGAAACCCCCTCGACCCGTCAAAATTGGTACTTTCAAACTGGTTGGCCGAACCCTTCGGTCAAGTTGCGGTTCGGCTGACCAGTTTTTAGCATCAGGGGGCGGTCCTTTATCGAATAGAATAGGTTCGATCCGACAGTTCCGATACCCCATCGACCCGTCAAAATTGGTACTTTCAAACTAGTTGGCCGAACCATTCGGTCAGGTTGCGGTTCGGCTGACCAGTGTTTTTAGCACCAGGGAGTGACCCTCTATCGAATAGAATAGGTTTGATCCGACAGTTCTGAAACCCCGAACGCACTTAATTAATTAGCACCTTTAAACTGGTTGGCCGAGCCCTTCGGTCAGGTTGCGGTTCGGCTGACCAGTGTTTTTAGCATCAGGGGGCGTTCCTTTATCGAATAGAATAGGTTCGATCCGACAGTTCTGATACCCCATCGACCCGTCAAAATTGGTACTTTCAAGCTGGTTGGCCGAACCTTTGGGTCAGGTTGCCGTTCGGCTGACCAGTGTTTTTAGCACCAGGGAGTGACCCTCTATCGAATAGAATAGGTTTGATCCGACAGTTCTGATACCCCATCGACCCGTCAAAATTGGTACTTTCGAACTGGTTGGCCGAACCCTTCGGTCAGGTTGCGGTTCGGCTGACCAGTGTTTTTAGTACCAGGGAGTGACCCTCTATCGAATAGAATAGGTTTGATTCGACAGTTCTGAAACCCCATCGACCCGTCAAAATTGTTACTTTCAAACTGGTTGGCCGAACCCTTCGGTCAGGTTGCGGTTCGGCTGACCAGTGTTTTTATCATCAGGGAGTGACCCTCCATCGAATAGAATAGGTTTGATCCGACAGTTCTGAAACCCCATCGACCCGTCAAAATTGGTAATTTCGAACTGGTTGGCCGAACCCTTCGGTCAGGTTGCGGTTCGGCTGACCAATGTTTTTAGCATCAGGGAGTGACCCTCTATCGAATAGAATAGGTTTGAACCGACAGTTCTGAAACCCCATCGACCCGTCAGAATTGGTAATTTCGAACTGGTTGGCCGAACCCTTCGGTCAGGTTGCCGCTCGGCTGACCAGTATTTTTTGCATCAGAGGGCAGTCCTTTATCGAATAGAATAGGTTTGATCCGACAGTTCCGAAAACCCCATCGCACCTAAAAAATTTGCACCTTTAAACTGGTTGGCCGAACCCTTCGGTCAGGTTGCCGCTCGGCTGACCAATGTTTTTAGACTCACGGAGAGGTCCTCTATCGAATAAAATAGGTTCGATCCGACAGTTACCCATACCCCCGAACACCTCTAATTTTTGCGTTTAATTACGTCTAATTACGCTATACTGGTCAAGTTTTGCTTCGGCTGACCAACCGTTTC
The DNA here is from genome assembly GCA_949715475.1 of Microchrysa polita. Taxonomy (NCBI): domain Eukaryota; kingdom Metazoa; phylum Arthropoda; class Insecta; order Diptera; family Stratiomyidae; genus Microchrysa; species Microchrysa polita. The sequence goes on from OX454417.1 coordinate 28,629,234, forward strand.
GATATCACCGTAACTAAACGCAACTTTTAAGATGGTTAATTTCCGACAGTTCGAAAACCCCGGTTTTTTACCATCACGGCTCGGACTATAACCTTTTCGCGTCGATAACCACTGCTTATATACAATATACAATTTTACGTAATAATGTTTCTCTGATGTTTTCTGTCTAATTTGAATCAATGGGAGGCCCCCTCCCTATCATCTGTAACATTGGAACCAACTTGAACGACTACGACTGGTGAGCAATGATCCAATATCTTGCTTCAAAATCCGCTATGTGTCCTTTAATTCTGTATAAAGAGGAAGCAGTTTATCTTCAGGACAATCCTATGAAATTTTTGCTATGCGAGAAGTGACGAAACCAGCTGTTCTATAAGTAGACTATCCTGGCCAATACTATTATTGAGCACTTACCGGATTTTTATAGAACTCAATACAAATTTTGGACAGATTTCCTTAAAAGTATTAAACAGGGTTGTTTATTTATTGAAAAGTTGATGTAACCACCTCCAATACAGTAACAAACGAGACCGAGTTCTAATATACCCATGTACAGACCTAGAAGGCACGCAAAAACCCAAAATATTCAATTTCATATTTTTTGTGGGGGAGGGAGGGGTAGATGGGTTTTCTGCTGATAAGACGAGCATGAATAGTTTCATGGAACAATTGGAGAAATCAATCCACTTTTGCTGCTCCTTCTCTACATGCTACTTTTTAAATGCAATAGAATATTATTCTACGTTAAATTTTTGAATATCGAATTGAGTAACATACAACAGAAATGCTTTTGGTCTTCTTGAAGCTCTGTCAAACTACTGTTTTTGAAAAAAAAAAATTTCGCTCTGTAAGGGACTTCCAATGGTTACAATATTGATAAATTTAGTTCTTCTGGCTAACAAGTTACTGGGACATTCGGTAGCTCAGTGGCACAGATGTCTATCTCTGAGTTGCCGGTGCGTGGGTTCGAATCCCACTGTGACCCATGGATGTTTGTGTTGTCCATAAAAATGATCCTACGGCAGCCGGTTCTACCCGTTGTTAAAACGGCCAAGAGCTGCCAAGACCCCCCTCGATTCATGAGAAATAAAAATCTCTTGAATCGCTACAACAACAAGTTACTGGGCTCTGCGACTATTTCGTCAAATCGAGTCACATGCGAGGAGAGTCATTTCTGTCTGGTTCCTGTTAACCCCTTGTGTTATATATTGCTCTCGTTCTGCTCTGTGCCATCATCTTTAGGTCCGACCACTTCATGTTTAATGATACAACTTCCTTATTAACCAATCTTCTCGATATGTTTTTTTTTTTCCGTCCAACACGACGTCTGGCACTGGCTTCTTATAGGTACCAATCTAGGGCCTGTTTAACATGTACGAGTATGTCTCTTACTTCTTTTGATTTTCAATTCTAGACTGTGACAGTAAGGAGACCCATCGGATTTCTAGAATGCGCCGTAGACACTGGATTACGAAATTTTGCAGTTTAGGTGTCATATTCTTAAGTTGATAAGTTAAACCGGCTAGGTACTACGGATCTCATCTCTCGTTTTAGTCCGGCAGGATTACTTTCCACCCACTACTGCAGGGCCTGATGCCCTCTGCCCATAAGAGGCTAACAGCAACCAGAGAGAGTGCAGGGCTACCTGACTAACGGGACACTTTAATCCGGCGGATTCCAAAATGCAAGAGCCTTACTGCAAAATAAAACGACAAGTGAAAGTGAACAACAACAAAAACGAAAAATGGAAAGAGCATCTTGAAAGCTGTGATCTTTGAAAAAGTGTCAGAAAAATATGATCTACTGTCCGCGTTCTGTCACATCACACCCACAGCAGGGGTAGTAAGGTAAGCCGACCAAACGTACAGCTTTTCGACCTACATTACCGGCATTTACATCTTTAGCATTAAGACATAGCCATGTGGGTTAACCGAAAACATGGGGACGTGCATTTTTACATGACCCATTTCTGAGCGGACCAAAATGCCTGAGTTGCAAGGAAGTAGCGGATGATGCTAAATATGTCTTGTTTGATTCTCCCAGACTTGAAGATATCCGCAGTCCATTAGAAGCGGAATTGGGAGAAAACATAAGCCACGAGAACCTAGTTTGTCTGATGCGGCTATCAGGAAATAGTGGGTTTCAGTAAGCAGGACATTTTGTGCCGTTCATATGGAGCTATCGAGGGAGGAGCGTATACGCAAGTCTGCTACCCGTGCTGATGGTTGATTAGCTGAAAGTGGCCCTGTAAAGTAATACTCAAAAGTGGAAGGTAGTCCCGCAGGGTGTAACAGTGATGAAAGAGGTGGTTAGGTTTAGTCGGTGAGACTCCGACATAACTGCATGCTGGCTACACGGCATGCAGGATCTATGCAAGATTCCCCATCTCTACCCAGGAAAAAAAACAGAATTAAGAAGCGTACAGGAAAATGTACAGAATTATTAGCATAACGCAATTGAATATCAGTGCTACACAACGAGCCCTTCGGTCCTACCTGCGATCAGTATTGTGTACATACTACAAACTGTTTTTCTAACGCACGATATTAATTATAAGCCTGATATCTTTGCAATTAGGAACTATATTTAAAAATCAAAGACTACAGCACCTCCGACAATTTGATTAACAATGAGAGGACTCCTTGGTTACAGCCCATGCTCAGTAGTGACCAAATTCTAGGCAGTGGTTTTCTTTGCTAGTATACCATAAGATATTCAAGACCTCTGCTTCGATTTAGGAAAATTATCTCTATCTGTTTTCCAACCATTAGTCCGCATGTTCTGAACACTTCTTAAGGCCGCCATAGACTATGTGATTAATTGAACAATCAAAGCTCATTTCTATGGAAAAAGCTCATTTTTAGGTTCCACTACCGAATTCGCTAGAGAAAATGAGCTTTCTCCACAGAAATGAGCTTTGATTGTTCAATTAATAGTTTATAGCGACTTTTAGGCAATTCTGGCGAAGAATGTGTGGACAGCATTGGTTCCTCAGAGATCTGGTCACCTTATAGTAGGGTAGCAATTAAATTCGTCGAAACCCTGAGTATTGAATTGATTTAAGATTCCGATCGTAGCAGGCGACTAAAAGGACAGGAGAGATGAAAACTCTTACAGTGAAAATATCTCTCATCCAAGGTAGATCAGTATACACCGAGGGATGCATAGTCAAGAGGGTGCTTGGCCGCTAGTATGCAAAGGTAGCATGTAACTATAACATCTGAAGCCATAGGCAGGAAAGCCTATAGATTTACTTCTTTCCGCACACTAGTGCCAAAATAGAGTGCCTACACCGCAGGCCGAGCGAAGCGACGCCATAGAGCGGAGTAAAGAACGAGGCAAGGAAGAAGAAGGCGTAAAAATTATGGTATTGACTACAGGCTCGACGGAAAATTTTCTGCTGGTGAGACTGTAGTCTCCAAGACTAAAATATTCGTAGGTTTCAGGCCTTTAATATACGGGTCGCAAATTTACAAACCCGCACGCAGTACCAGCCATCATTGCCTCCAACTCCAACTGTTGGACTGGACGTATGGTGTAGATACATTTCTGTATGCAACTCAAGGCAAAAATGCCTTGAAATCCTCACGTGTTTGTTGCGATAAATTTGCAAACAAACATCGTACTACGATATCTACGTATGAGTATCATTAATCGAAAAAATAAGCAAATCCTGTCATCTCGCGTTTCGTTATAATTTTTCTAAACGTACATCTATTCCTTAGTGACACTCTTAGATTTCCTTTCTGCGAGGAAAATGAACATTTATATCCTTTTTGCACAATACCGTTAGAATAAAGGATATGTAACATGAAGTAGTCTGTAGTCTGGCTGGTGTAGCGGTTAGTGCGCGCACCTTCGGTGCACAGGGTCATGAGTTCGAATCTCACCGTGTTCCATGGTGTTTTTTGAACTCACGAGCTTGTGACGGACTATGATCTCACTCAGATGTTAAACGAGTACCCATTTATGGGGATAAATAACACTGCTGAGCGTGATGCTGATCTCATTACCTCAACAAAAGCAGATAAGATCTTAGAAATAGGATGTCACTAACACATCCTGCGGCCTTAGTCCAATGCTGGATTGTCGCGCCTGTTATTTATTTTTTTAACATGAAGTTCTCTCTGGAAAGCTAATGGAATTTAAATGCACACTATCTGAAATTAATAGAAGAAGAAACAGACGGAACAGATTTCTTGGTGTACTTCTTGTAAAGCACAAGAAGAATATGCCGAGGGGACATAAAAAGCACTGAGTATAGATAGATAGATAGATAGATAACATGTTTTATTCAAAATTACAGTTTCATATATGTACATTATTTTCATTTTTAAAACAATTATAAGGCATGGCTAAGCCGTCTGCCTGGTTCAGTTAACATTTTCCAATAAATTACTTTAGTTTCACATCTATTCACATATTTTTTCAATAAATTAAAATAAAAAATTAATACTAGATAATTATTTCAGTGTTTCTCCAGTTTCTCCATTCCATTAGATTATATACTATAGCGATGCTGCATCCTTTAGCATTGGCTGGCTCCAATATCGTCTGTGAGCTTTTTTTGAGAGCGGGGCGATGAAGTTCACACAACTCCATATTCTGCGTGTTCATCTGCCCCACTCTCATAAAACCTCACATGTTCTCATTTATTATATTTTGCCGATACCTCAGGGCAGTATGACAGAAATGATACAATCGGTCCCAGTTTGATCCATTTAACAGTTGTTGCACTTCTAGTTCATTCAATGCGTCTTTTCCAAGGTGAAATCGCCTGGGTTCTTTTAATATTGGACATATGCCGATGAAATGTACCGTGTCTTCTCTGACACCCATATTGCATAAACTGCACATTATTGGTAACTGGGGCCTGTGTGGTCTGTAGTTCAGAGGGAGCATTTCTCCTCGTGCTTGAAATATAAGCGATATCTTATAAGCTGAAAAATCATTCTGAAAATAGGTTCTTTCGCCCAAGGCATGATTTAATTGGACGTATGTGTTCCTGTGTTGTGATGCAGTAGCTCTTTCTGCCGTTTTTTCCAATTCACTCCGTCTTACATCTCTTACAAGATTTTGCAACATGTAGCTGTTGGCCGTTGTACCATCCCAATTAAATTGCGCGTTGCTGTCAGTTGCCAGTGCAGTGAGGTCCATATAGAACGCATTCTTTCTCTCTATTGTATGCAGCAGTATTTTCTTCGGTATCCTGTCATTGGTCATTGCGGATACTTTTGTAAGATATTTAGCAAATGTTGTTAAAGTTGTCAAGAAAAGCGATGTTAGTCCTGTTTCTTGCTGCAGCATATAGTTGGGTGTTGTCGTCGGTAGCCGAAATATTCTTTTCAAATAATAACGCTGAAGTTTTTCTACAACATCGTACCTTTTTCCACCCCAGATTTGGGCACCATATAGCATAATGGACTTGGATACTGCTTCATAGATTTTATGCTTTGCCGTGTAACTTAATACTTTGGAGTTGAAACATGGTTTCCACACTGCATTTATTGCCCACTTTGCCTCCTTTAGTTTCTGGTTCAAATGCGACTCCATGTTCAAGTTGCTCGCAACCCATACTCCAAGATACTTGTATTCTTTGACGACCTCAATTTCGATTCCCTTGTAACTCCAACTTTCATCTTCGGCCAGTCGAAAACGTTTTTTAAATATCATAATCTTTGATTTTTCTAAATTGATTGTAAGCTTCCATTGATCGCAATAGTTTTCTAAGTGATTAATAATTTCCTGTAAGGCCGAGGGCGTTTCTGCAAAGAACACCATATCGTCCGCATATAGTAGTCCTTTCAATAGCAGGTTAAAAGCTGCTGCTCCACCTGGCATGTCATCCAAGATATCATTTACATATATGGCGAACGCGTCGGGACTTAGCTTGCAACCTTGGCGTACTCCGCTGTTAGTACTAAATGATTCCGAGAGTTGAGATCCATTCCATATTGCAGCTGTTGTGTTTTCGTATAGTTTTTCAAATATACATCCAAATTTTGATGACATACCATTGTTGTATAACTTGTAGAACAGTGACAAACGATCAACAGTGTCAAAAGCTGCTTTAAAGTCCACAAAAAAGGTGTACAACTTTCGTTTTTCAAATAGGAAATGCCGAGCCCAGCTAAATAATATGAAAATATTATCATACGTGGAATAACCAGTGCGGAATCCAGCTTGATATTCAAGTAATAAATTCTCTTCTGTCATCCATTTTGTGAAGCGAGATTGTAGTAGAGTGGTAAATATTTTACCTGATGTATTTAAAAAGGAAATGCCACGATAACAGGCAGGGTTGTTCACGTCGCCCTTTTTAAAGATAGGGAAGATTATTGCATCTCTAAAATCTTGAGGAATATCGCCGCTGTCAAATATTCGATTATATTCGTTACAAAGCATATCCGTCATAGAGTCCGTACCGAATTTGAAGAATTCTACAGGGATTCTGTCGTTTCCTGGCGCCTTGTTATTTTTGCACATATCCATGGCTGCGCATACTTCTTCGCTGGTTATGACAGCATCTAATATATTGTTGTACCGATTAGGTCGAGCAAACTGAACCATGCATTCGTAATCTTTATTCAGCATTTGACCGAAGTGATTCTTCAATATTTCAATGTTTATGCCATTTCCAATAGAATACTCGTCGTTTCCATTTATGCGCCTCGCTATTTGCCAGAATCTTTTGGAATTTGTGCATTGAGATAGTAACTCTGCCTGATTCTGGTAAAATGTTTGCTTTTTCGTTTTGCATTCTAATTTATATCGCTTATTTAATTGCAAATACATATCTTTAGCTGACGACGTATTATATTTTTTGAATATATTTAGCCAAGCAAATGAGCGTTTTCTCAACTTTTCACAATCATCATCAAACCATGGTTGTTTTGCGATTTTTTTCGCATAATTACAAGATGGCACACTTAATTTTATGCATTCTACTATTCGTTTCATATCTATTTGTTGCGCCGACTGTGCCAATTGCATATCGAGGTTTCGTTGATACTGCAGACGGCGTTCTTCTTGCCATTTCAATTTCGGCAGGAGATTCATTGGCGTGGAGTTTGTTCTACCGATACAATCTAACCCAATCGTTGATATTATTGGGAGATGATCGGAGAACTGCTTATTGTCGACCATGAAATCCGAAATGAGAGGAATCCAGTCCCCTCCGGCCAGGCACAAATCGATGACGGTGCTACCGTTATAGCCAATATAGGTGTACTCCCCCTGCTGATCACTATTCGAGCACCCGTTTAAAATTTTAAGGCCATACGAGTCTGCCAACTCCAGAATTTTTCGTCCACATGAATTAATAATGGCATCTTTTGTTTGTCTATTTGTATTGTCCACTAAATTTGCAATTGGTTGTTCGGACCCAGTTCGAGCATTCATATCGCCCATAATAAGCATATTGTTAATATTTATATCGGTAAGTGTATCAATTAGTCGGTTGTAATCATCTGCCCATTGGTTACAATTAAGATAACTTGGTACTAATGCCATTTGTTTACCGTTAATCCGCAGAACAAAATAGTTGAAACCATTGCTTGAATTAAAGGCACAGTTGATAAGACCAATGTAATTTAGCTCTTTTTTGTACCCAAGAATACACCCACCGCTAGCTCTTCCTCTTGCATTTCGTCTCTCCGCAGGAATCCATCGTATTTCAAAATTTTTGAGTTTCTTCTCGTATGTTTCAAATTCTTTTTCCACATAAGTTTCTAATAATATAATTATATCAAATTTATTTACATATTCATAAAAATCGGTAAAGATACTTTTGTTTCTGAGTCCAGCTATGTTGTAGGCCAAAATTGTTAGTTGTTGATTTGAATGGCAGACGGCTACTCTCCCCTATGCTATGTTCTGTTGAGACAACATCGCATCGATTGACGTTGTTGCGCTGTCACTGCGAGTGCCATTGTTATTGTTTGTGGTTAGAATTCTGTTCAACTCTGCTTGTCCATCAGTTTCACCATATTGTAAGCAACTATTTTGTAAATTCCAAGTAAATTTGTTACCTTGAATTATCATAATTTCATCTCTTATATAGACTTTAATATCCGGGCGTTTTTGTGCGACTTGCTTTTTGATGCTAATCAGACAGTTTCTTTTCTGCCTTGTCTCATAGGGTAAATCTTTTTGTATACTAATGCCTGTATTTTTTAAAGCTTTTGCATTTTTTAGTGCTCGAATAACTTGATGCCGGTCATTGAGGACGACGCGGTGGTGGGTTCCTTGGCCTGTGGAGCTTCGCAGTTGATGAATTTGATGTTCGGATAACGTACTACAACATTGAAGAGTGTTGATGCATAAGTCCTTTATTGTTCCGTTTTCATTTGTATTCATATTGGCTGGCATTTTTATAATTAAATTATTTGCTAATGCATTTTTCTCTAGCGTTTCAATTCGTCTGGCTTGTTTTTCATACAACTTCGTAATTTGCTGGATGTCGCTTGACAGTTGCTGGTTACGGTGCTCTAAGTCGGTTATTTTTGTGAATAGTTCTTGTATGTCATTCTTTTTAACAACATCTTTCAATTGCTCTTGCAGTTGCTCCTCTAACTTATTCGAAAACATTGAAATTAGGTCGAGTTTATCTTCAGGAGTCATTTTCGTACTGGTTTTTTTATTGGTGGAAAAGTTATCGGGTGATGTCTCGGATAACGGTCTTTTCGACATTTACCTTTCAGTGATGATTTCAAAAATTATATAATCCGTAGTTTCACTGCTCCCTGCTGGTTGTAAACACTTTTCTGTAATAGCTGAGTGCAACACAGGATTCTGTACCGAAATTTGTCACTAGATATTAACTTGAACTTTAGTAAAAATTATTTTTTATGGAGCGCAAGATGTAAACACTGTGATCGTAGCTAGATCTGTCAACCGAATCCACTGAGTATAGACGAACTAGGGTATAAAAAGCGGAAACCGTAGGCCAGTTAGATGTAATCAAAATCAGGAGCAAAAGTTAAAACATGTCCAGGTGGCATTTATCGTTAAATGGTGTAGAGAAGATCAATCTCAATAGTCCTTTTTGCGGTCGACTATTTAACCCAACATCATCCCAACGCAATCTCGCTCCGTCCACTCATTGTGAACTCATCACCGTCTTTGGCCCGCGACTTTTGTCCATTGGTTGTACATGCCCCGCCCATTGCAATCGTTACACCTTCACGATTTTCTATACATACTTCGACCTTCTTCTTCTTCTTTTAGCGGTGCAGAAAGGTGTGAGACCTCTGTTCATCTATGTGGGTACATTTATGGTTCGTCAATGTTTGTGCCCGTGAGGTCTAAGGACAAAAACATAGCTGCTGCGATAGGGTTTTCCCACAGCGATATAGGGGTAAGATCAGTGGGCGCAGCGGGGCATTGAAACAAATGACCCACATCATGAGGAGTACCATCACAGTTTGGACAGATGTTTTCGATGTCCGGGTTTATGCGAGAAAGGTACGAATCAAGGCGTGAACAAAAGCCCGACCGAAGTTGAGCTAGTGTTACTCTGGTGGCTCTCGGGAGCCTAATCTCCTCAGGCGAAATTGGTGGTGGGCGCTCTGAAAGGACTCTATTCGCACCTAAGCTCGCAATAGACCGATTCACTTCTTCAGTGTGGATCGCTGCGATGGCGGCTCGGTATGTAACTTCATCGTAAGGGTCCCGTTTGTATCCTTGAACCTCTCTCTCAAGGTCTCGTAAACCACGCCTGATATGTCGTGGAGGAGGAATTCGGTCCATGAGATAATTATTGGGATGATCCTCACGATAGCAACCAACAAGATACTGTTTTGAGAGTAGGAGATTGTGGTCACGTATTGGCATCAATTTTGTCTCCTGATGTAAGTGATCCTGCGCAGACATGAGAAGGCAACTTCCACCTCATCGTACAAATTGATAAACTCGTGGTTGTATCAGATGCGCATGCGAGCGAACTTAAAAAAAAATTCCAGTTTGAATGGAGAGCGAATTTAGAAAGTGCTAACTTGCCTCCATACGCAGCACCGTTAGCGCTATTACCAGTTTGACATTGAGTAAACGGGAGAACCTGTATTATCACGAAACGATGCAAATCAGCGGCCCGAGAAGCTTTTATTTTTCTTCCAGATTTTGCAAAAACTTTTTCTTAGTTTCTGAACCAATAATACATACTCCACTCCGATAAAATACATTAAAAAAACGATTTTTTTTTTCTTTCTTATTTGTTGACAATAATTTATTACATGTTTAGTTTCTCCCTGATAATAATTAAAAAAGAAGGAAAACTTATTTGATGTCAATACACTATTTGTTATTAATTTTTACGATCAACTTAAAAAGTATTTTTTTATTATAAGTAAATTTTCTTAAAATCCACGACCGAAATATATGACTACTCTCGAAAGCAACGAGAGACACGAATGAGAATGAAATGAATTCGATACAAAAAAAAACACAATGAAGTGGCAATTGACTGGTTTTGGTCTGTATAAATTACAATTAAAAAATATTTAAATTTCTACATGACATAATATTCTATAAAAACAAAAAAAAAACAAAAGATTAAGAAATAAACGAGTTCTATAAAAAAACTTAAAAAGTTTTTGTTTTTAATAAAAGAAACAAAGTGGGGTGTTTCTTCGAAAACAATAAAGCAGGAAAATGGTAATTACGAAATATCCGCCAAGTGCAAGCGTAAGTAAACAAGGGAGATATGAGGGGGTAAAATTTAAAAAAAATATGGGAATTACAGAGGGCGCAGACTATTGATTTCTTCAGGAAAAGTTGCAAAATGAAACGATCATCATAATGCAAGAAAATGCAAAAGACAGGATGCTTTTGTCAGGATTTCGGAAAGAACACTACGACATAAACAAACAAAAATATATATAAAAAATAAGCTAAAACGATGAATTCATTTTTAATGATTTTGGTGCTGCTCCTGCGGCTGCTAACGGGCTTATAGTCGGTGTGGTTTAGACATGACTTCATAATCGCTTCAGAATGCGTTTCTTCTCTTTGAGAAGTTTTTCTTTTTTCTTGTCTTGCACTTTCTTGTCCACGGCATGTTTTTTCGAGAGTGGTCCATCATCCTCATTGAATGCTTCAGTACTTTTAATAGGCTGAAAAGGGTGAAAAATTCGTCGTCAATTAGATAACAATAGTTTACACTTATCAGAATAATTATTCATGAACACGAAATGAGGTGACTTGCAAATACATTTGTTGTTACAGGGATTGGTGTGATTTAGAGGATGAATCAATAGTGAAAATAAAATATTTTAAGTGATGATTATTATCATTTTTACATATTTCCAAACCGCTACAACAACAACATAATTTTTACATAGGAAAAAATTTTTGCTAAAATCCTCATTCATTCACGATGCCATTCACACATGAGATAACGATAAAACTGAAAATATTTCCTCAGGAAACAAATTTCCAAATAACATAAGCGATCGGGTTACATTCATACAACATTTCAACCAAAATACACATTGTTATCACTCACCTGCGCATGAATTTCCGTCATCATTTTCGCCCGTTGCGAATAATCATCGTAGCGTTCTAATAACATCTTTCCAGCCTCTTCGTTAAGTGCCGATTCGGCATTTGGTACAATTAGCAAACATTTTATCGTCAACAGTATATGTTTAATACCGAGATCAGATTTCCAATCTTTTTTCAATGTATTTACACATATTTCACCGTTGACCGCAACGTTTGGATGAAAGATCTTCGTGAGAAAGTAGGCTTTCGGGGGCGTATGCGGAAAATCTTTACCCAGCAAGAGTTTAACGCGAAACACGCCGCCCGTATATGGTGTACCCGCTGAAAAGAAAAGAACAGAAAATCAATTTATTGTAATTACGTAATCAGAGTGTACAGATTAGATGCTAGGTTCTGTAGATTAGATTAGATTTAGGGAGGGCTCAGGCAAGAGAGTTGCCCTAGGCACTGCCACCGGTGGTCTACCATTGCCCCTACTATGAGTTAGATGAACTCATCTAACCGACTGCCTTCGATTAAATCGATTCAGCTGGGTCATATTTATGTTGTTGTTGTAGCGGTGCAGAAGGGTGTGAGTCGCTGTGCATGTCTGTGGATGTGTTCTAAGTTTCGTCGTCGTTCTCGCCTATTGTCTCAAGCGACAAGAACTTAGCAGCTGCAATAGGGTTGTCCCATAATGCCCTCGGAGTGAGGTTAGTGGGTGCAGCGGGGCATCGAAACAGGTGGTCCACATCGTGTGGCGCACCACCGCAGCTCGGACAAATGTTCTGTATGTCCGGGTCTATTCGAGATAGGTAGGAATTGAGGCGTGAACAAAAGCCCGACCTAAGCTGGGCTAGTGTCACTCTTGTGGCTCTCGGGAGCCTAGTCTCCTCAGGCGATATGGGTGGTGGGGGCACTGAGAGGACTCTATTCGGACCTAAACTCCCTATTGACCGATTCACAACGGTTGTGTGAATATCTGTGATGGCCGCATGGTATGCTGTATTATCGAATATATCGGGAGGTACCCGTTTGTATCTCTGGACGTCTCTCTCGAGATCTCTGAGTCCACTCCTGACATGTCGTGGAGGGGGAGTGTTGTCCATGAGATGATGGTTTGGGTGATCCTCTCGATAGCAACCGACCAGATATTGTAAAGACAAGAGGTGATTATGATCGCGCACTGATAACATGTTGGTTTCTTGATGAAGATGATCCTGGGACGACATGAGATGGCAACCTGTAGCGATACGTAGAGCAGCGTTCTGGCATGCTTGGATCTTATTCCAATTTGTGTCACAAACGGTTTGCGACCACACCGGTGCTGCATAGCTAGGTATTGCCCGACCTATCGCTTTGTAGGTGACCAACATAGTTTCTTTGTCCTTGCCCCAGGAACTCCCGGCTAGTGCCTTTAGGACGTTGTTTCTACTGTGTATTCTGTCGACTACGTTCTCGACGTGATCTTTCGACTTCATCATGGTATCTAGATAGACACCTAGGATCTTGGGGTTGGTAACAGTAGGAACAACGTCTTCAGCATGCTTACCAGTACGGATCGCAAGCACCTCCGAAAATTCCTGTCATATTTATAGTGGCGATATCCTCTTCCAAGGGAAAAGCGATACCGAAACATTCCAAACGGCGCCTTGCTAGCCTCTCACACTCACACAGGATGTGGGAGGTAGTTTCGTCGTCAGCCACAGAAGCGACAGCTGGCGTCAGCGACAATGCGCAAGCGCTTTAAATGACCGTTTAAACGGCAGTGCCCGCCTATAATCCTAACCCTGTTTCTGCTCAGTTTCATCAGACCAAGGGTACGATTGGGTGAGTAGCAAGCAACAAAAAGTTTTGACTGCCTAAGCCCTGGAAGAGCTTCCCAGTGTGAGGTGGCTTTGGCTTTTTCCCACTCACTAATTACATTTCTGCATATACAAAGTGGTAGCCCACGTAGGGTTCTGGGCCATAGAAGGGAGTAGTGGATGCTCTCCTTGCGAGCTCGTCGGCCTGCTCATTGCCGTAAAACCCCGAGTCCCCAGGTACCCAAAAAAATGAGACTGTTGAGATTTCCCACGCGTTAGAGAGTTTCCTGGCAAACCCATACAAGCTTAGATGTGACAGTACAGCTCGTCAGCGCTTTTAATGCTGCCTGTCTGTCAGTGAAAATTGCTATTTTCTTGTTGGTGTACCCTTTGTAAAGGCATAATCCTGCACACACTTCAATTGCGTGCACCTCCGCCTGAAACACGGTCGGATGTATTCCCATAGGAATAAAGATATTGGTATTCGGGCCAGTAATTATAGCGCCAGATCCTGTATCGGTCTTTGAATCGTCCGTGTAGAATTTGATGGTACTAGGGTGGAGTGATCTGAATCTGTCCAGTCCGCCCTTTCCCATATCGCTGCACTACGAGTATAAGAGGGATCAAAACGGAGAGTTTTGAGCAGATGGTCTGATGGCATATCCAATAACCTGCTGTTATTTAACCATCCTTGTTGATCTGAGTTCAGTGGGGACGCCGCATCACATGCTATGAGCCTAATGACGGCTAGCCTTGACACTGCCTCTATGTGTATGTGGAGAGGTGGCAAGTTTAACAGAACCCCCAGGGCGGCGGTGAGGCTAGAAAAGAAGGCTCCAAGGACGGCTAGATAGGCCAGCCTCTAAATTTTCTCGAGACACCGTCTCCCGTCTATAGTGGTTGCTCTTCTCCACCACACGACCGCCCCATATTCCACAATAGGTCTGACAATTGTCTTGTAGATCCACAGAACTATGTAAGGCTTGATACCCCATGCCTTCCGCATAGCTTCTGCTGATCCACAAGGCCTTAATTCTCTGTTACCAAACTAAGATGCTTTTTCCATAGCAGCTTCTTGTCAAGTGTGACCCCCAAATACTTGACAGTTTCTGGCATAGTTAGTCGTGCATTATACATGGAGAGACACTCCAGTGTTTGGAGAGTCCCTTTATTACTAAATGGTATCGCGGCGGCCTTTGTTGGATTGACGCCAGTATTTTTGAGCATGCAACATCCACCGTCCAACAACAATGTTTTTGTTGCTTTGTTTAAACCCGTTCTCTGACACATAGTTCAGAAACGCGGCCGTATCGAATCGGTGGCTAGCCATTGTCTAGCCCCATTTAAAATGATTCGATACCAGGGTGTATTTCGTGTCCTATATAAGAGGATCGTACACCTTTGCCTGGTTGAGTCCGGTAATGCCTTTCTGGTATTACATGACGCGCTGCATACGTAGAGGCATCTGATGAGAATTGCAGCGCGCCATGTAATACTAGTTCGAAACCGGCTCGAAATGCACTCTGTGTGCCGCAACTCGCTGGAGTATGCATACTATTGTGCTGTCCCACTATGGGCAAACTGGACGGTGGATAACTCAAATCATTTTTTGAGCATGCAACATCCACCGTTCAACAAGAATGTTTTTGTTGCTTTGTTTAAACCGGTTATAAGGCCGGTCACTGCCCTGAGGTTCGTTCTGCTGAGACTGAGGACTTCAGTGCAGCTCGTATGCCAGTTGGATCCCAGCATACGTTTGCTGTATCTGAGCCCTTCAGCGAGTCTCCATCGGTCTTGGAAATTATCCTCGGTGCATTGCCTAACAACTGTTCTAGCAGTGGATTTGCTAATACTAATTACAGGTTCTGGGCCATTGAGGGGTTGTTGGGAACCCACTCTTGCAAGGGTATCAGCTTTCTCGTTTCCTTCGATCCCTTTATGGCCTTTCACCCATTTCAGGGTTACGGGTAGCTAGGTGTTTGAGGTTTTGTTGGCATTGCGAAACCAATTTTGATGTTTTTTTTGGGACTAGCAATGGCCTTTATCGCAGCTTGACTGTCGGAGAGAATATAGATGGTCTTGTTTGTATATCCCTTACGAGTACTCTCCCCTGCTGCAAGGTTTATGGCTATAAGTCCTGCCTGAGAGACAGTTGTGTGTTGACCTAGGGGAGTGGAGATACTATAGTTGTTCCTTTTAGTATAAACTCCTGCCCCTGTTCCTTCGTCTGTCTTCGAACCATCCGTATACCACACTATATGTTTTGATAGATGGTTGTCGTTCCATTTTTTCCAGTCTTCCCTGACCGTTGAGGTCTAGATGTTGGAGTCGAAAGTGTACTTGGCCTGAATATATAGGTAATCGCTGACAATATCTAGGATTGGGTTTGCAATGATTTCTGTAATCGTACAGTGTCCTACCCTTTGTGATGTTCACATGTTCGATGATTGTAGTCTATACGCTGCGAGTCTTGCCTCTTCTGTGATTATGAGGTCCAAAGGTGGCAGGTCTAGTAGTTTCTCAAGGTTAGAGTTGGTGCGCTGCGCATGGCGCCGGTTATGCTTGTGCAGGCCAGTCTTTGTACTGATTCCAATTTCGCTGCAGCTGTTTTTTGCTTAGTTTTGGTTCACGAGACTATCGAGCCATAGGTCAGACGGGGTTTGACTACGGCTTTCTAGATCTAGTATATCATTTGTGGTTTTAACCCCCACGTTTTCCCTATTGCTTTTTTGGTTTCATATAGGGTCTGTTTGCTTTTTGTAATAGTGTTTTGTAGCTGTTTGTTCCACGTGCGTTTGTTATCAAGGGTGACTCCCAGATATTTTACCTCCGTGGTGAACTGCAATTGTTGGTTGAAAAGTGTTGGAGCATTGAGCCCTTCCAGTCACCTGTCCCTGACGTGTTTATCGACGAGCTTTTCCAATGACTTGAGCAGGATGGAGGTGAGACTTATTGGTCTATACTATACGATTTTGCTACTACTTTTATCTGCTTCCACGTGATTGGAATATATCCTAAGGCTATGCTGGCTCTAAATAGTCTTAGTATAAGGGGAGCCAGAGTCATGAGAGAGAGCTGGGTAGACACCGTCTGGTCCAGGTGATTTATAAGGTTCGAAAGAGGCGCCAAAGAAAATTGCAAAATGAGATTCCTGCAGTTAAATCTTATCACATGATCTGCTTTCGCAAACTGTAAAAAAATTAAGCCATCGATTGAGTCTGGCTCGGTGTCCAGCATATGCTGAAGGAGCGACCCATACCATCCCTAAATACTGAGCGGTACTTCTCAATAGTTCTTGATGTGGTCAGCATTGAATCAATTGATCGAATGGCAGCGAGACTAACCATAACTGAAAAGACGTCCCTACCAGTGACGACGTGAATCCCCAACCAAGTTAGGGTACAGTTGCCACTCAACATGATGAGGGGAATTTAAGAAGATGAGTTCGACTCCTCGCGCATTATTTTTCATTTT
This sequence comes from Microchrysa polita, assembly GCA_949715475.1. Lineage (NCBI taxonomy): Eukaryota > Metazoa > Arthropoda > Insecta > Diptera > Stratiomyidae > Microchrysa > Microchrysa polita. The sequence goes on from OX454417.1 coordinate 28,645,994, forward strand.
TAGGATTTTACTTACTCATGCATGCATACATGTATACATACGTTACTTTCTTATGCCTTCGGTAAGTAAGCCACTTTGTTCGACGAGGTAATCTGCAAATTCTTCTTCTTCTTTTAGCAGTGCAGAAAGGTGTGAAACCTCTGTGCATCTATGTGGGTACGATTTATAGTTCGTCATTGTTCCGAGGGGTCTAAGGACAAAAACATAGCTGCTGCGATAGGGTTTCCCCACAGAGATATTGGGGTAAGATCAGTGGGCGCAGCGGGGCATTGAAACAAATGACCCACATCATGAGTTTGGACAGATGTTTTGGATGTCCGGGTTTATGCGAGAAATGTACGAATTAAGGCGTGAACAAAAGTCCTACTGAAGTTGAGCTAGTGTTACTCTGGTGGCTCTCGGGAGCCTAATCTCCTCAGGCGAAATTGGTGGTGGGCGCTCTGAGAGGGCTCTATTCGCACCTAAGCTCGCAATAGACCCATTCACTTCTTCAGTGTGGATCGCTGCGATTCCTACTGCGCATATTCTCACAAACTGAAGCTGCGTGATTCGCAGATGTTCTCTAGGTGAAGCCCGAGAATTTTGGGGTTTGCTACAGTAGGAACAGAATTGTTGCCAATATGTACGTATATCAATCTCCCATCTAATGTCCTCCCACCAAGTGGTTAGAAATGTCGCAGAAGATTTTGACGCAGAGATGGTGAGGTTTCGGCTTTGGAAAAATGCCTGTAATCGTCCTAGATAGCGATTAATTTGGAGGCGCATTTCATCCTTATCATGCCCTGTGGCGAGAACGGTGCAATCGTCGGCATAGGAAACCACCTCGATTCCTTCAGGTGGTGTGGGAAGGCCGGAAATGTAGATGTTAAACAGAGTGGGGGAAAGTACCTCTCCCTGTGGAACACCTAATTTGATTTTCCTAAGCTAAGAACGTTTGCCTCGTAACTCGGTGAAAGAGTGCCGACCAGCTAGATAATTGGCAATCCAACGAATCTCTTGTGCAGGAAGATGCATATTCAACATGCTAAAAGCATTGAATGATTGACCTTATCAAATGTATTTAATAGGTCAATTGCCACAAGAATAGTTCTGTGACAAGGATGACGTTGATTTAGCCCATCGCGAATGCGTGTAGTGATCGCATCGAGGGCAGTGGTGGTACTATGCATTTTCCTGAAGCCATTCTGGTGAGGTTCTAGCTTCGCATAAGAAACAAGAGTGGGGTTAATAAGGGCCTCCAGCGTCTCTGCGACAGGAGACAGTATCGTAATGGGGCGGTAGGATTCTCCGAGATTTGCGCTCTTCCCTGGCTTGAGACAGGGAACAATTCGACCTGTTTTCCAGATTTCAGAAATGGCAAGCGTGGAGGTCGATAAGTTAAAGGCAGCCGTGAGATACTCAATGGCTGGAAGGTCGAGATGTTTCAACATGGCCATCGAAATGCCATCTGGTCCGAGTGCACGATGAGTGTATACTAGAGATGTAACGGATGTCCGCATCCGCATCCGCAATCGCGGATTATCCGCATAAAAATTAAACTCCGCATCCGCATTCTCATCCTCATCTTATAAATATTTACATCCGCATCCTCATCCGCAATCCTCATTTTTGTATGCAGACAATTAGCGGATATATGCGACCCACGTGCTACTTTGTAACTATAAAGAAATGCATTGAGACAAATTGTATTCTGTATCGTACACACAACTGAGCTTCAGTTTGTCGGTCAGCACAGCAGGAGCGCGTTCCATTTATAAGATCTGAGTAGTCAGCGATGACTACAGCTACGACTACGAGAGAATTAAGGAACGCAATCCGGTTCGCATTTTTGTGACTAGTGTTTGAGTGGTTTTGTTTTAAATGAATTGTACTGAGGCGGGTGAAGTGCGTTTTTTTAAGGTGAAGCGAAGTAAGCAAGTATGCAACTTTTTAATTTTTAACCACACTAATCAGAGGAATTTCAACTTTTTTTCATCTTCATGAAAAGTGTGAAACCTAAATATTTTTGTCTACATATTCGATCATATCCTCATATCCACAGAGCTGCCTGTAGAAATATGCTGAGATATTATCGCCAAAACGGGCGATGTGCCTACACTGCAGGTCGAGCAACGCGAAACCATGGAGCGGTATAAAGAACGAGGCAAGGAAGAAGAAGATTCGATCATATCCTCATCCGCACCCTCATCCGCATCCTCAAAAATTTCTCCATTAATATCCGCATCCGCAACCGCATCCTCAATGTTATACTATTTTGCATCCGCATCCGCATCCTCATCCGCTAAACAAGATCCGTTACATCTCTAGTGTATACCCTATGCCTATGTAAAAACCTATAGTCCGAGCCGTGATGGTAAAAAACCGGGGTTTTCGAACTGTCGGAAATTAACCATCTTAAAAGTTGCGTTTAGTTACGGTGATATCGAAACGGTTGGTCAGCCGAAGCAAAACTTGACCAGTATAGCGTAATTAGACGTAATTAGACGCAAAAATTAGAGGTGTTCGGGGGTATGGGTAACTGTCGGATCGAACCTATTTTATTCGATAGAGGACCTCTCCGTGAGTCTAAAAACATTGGTCAGCCGAGCGGCAACCTGACCGAAGGGTTCGGCCAACCAGTTTAAAGGTGCAAATTTTTTAGGTGCGATGGGGTTTTCGGAACTGTCGGATCAAACCTATTCTATTCGATAAAGGACTGCCCTCTGATGCAAAAAATACTGGTCAGCCGAGCGGCAACCTGACCGAAGGGTTCGGCCAACCAGTTCGAAATTACCAATTCTGACGAGTCGATGGGGTTTCAGAACTGTCGGATCAAACCTATTCTATTCGATAGAGGGTCACTCCCTGATGCTAAAAACATTGGTCAGCCGAACCGCAACCTGACCGAAGGGTTCGGCCAACCAGTTCGAAATTACCAATTTTGACGGGTCGATGGGGTTTCAGAACTGTCGGATCAAACCTATTCTATTCGATGGAGGGTCACTCCCTGATGATAAAAACACTGGTCAGCCGAACCGCAACCTGACCGAAGGGTTCGGCCAACCAGTTTGAAAGTAACAATTTTGACGGGTCGATGGGGTTTCAGAACTGTCGAATCAAACCTATTCTATTCGATAGAGGGTCACTCCCTGATACTAAAAACACTGGTCAGCCGAACCGCAACCTGACCGAAGGGTTCGGCCAACCAGCTCGAAAGTACCAATTTTGACGGGTCGATGGGGTATCAGAACTGTCGGATCAAACCTATTCTATTCGATAGAGGGTCACTCCCTGGTGCTAAAAACACTGGTCAGCCGAACGGCAACCTGACCCAAAGGTTCGGCCAACCAGCTTGAAAGTACCAATTTTGACGGGTCGATGGGGTATCAGAACTGTCGGATCGAACCTATTCTATTCGATAAAGGAACGCCCCCTGATGCTAAAAACACTGTTCAGCCGAACCGCAACCTGACCGAAGGGCTCGGCCAACCAGTTTAAAGGTGCTAATTAATTAAGTGCGTTCGGGGTTTCAGAACTATCGGATCAAACCTATTCTATTCGATAGAGGGTCACTCCCTGGTGCTAAAAACACTGGTCAGCCGAACCGCAACCTGACCGAAGGGTTCGGCCAACCAGTTTGAAAGTACCAATTTTGACGGGTCGATGGGGTATCGGAACTGTCGGATCGAACCTATTCTATTCGATAAAGGACCGCCCCCTGATGCTAAAAACACTGGTCAGCCGAACCGCAACTTGACCGAAGGGTTCGGCCAACCAGTTTGAAAGTACCAATTTTGACGGGTCGAGGGGGTTTCAGAACTGTCGGATCGAACCTATTCTATTCGATAGAGGGTCACTCCCTGATGATAAAAACACTGTTCAGCCGAACCGCAACCTGACCGAAGAGCTCGGCCAACCAGTTTTAAGGTGCTCATTTTCAGGTCCAATACATATTTTCATATAGCTTATAGTGTCGTTACTACGTGATTTCAGATTGCAAAGTGTGGTGGAGAAAATTTGTTTATTTCTTATTTTTTTAGGGTGCTGAGCTCGAAACAAGAGCTTCTCACCAAAATTTCATTGCGGAACAGGGTCAAAACCAAAAAAACACATAATATACAAGAAAAATGCAACTTTTGCGAGCAAAAATGCAAAACCGTTCATAATATGGAGCTACGTTAAAAATGGCAAATTTAAATATCAATTGTAGTAATATCGCTCAACGGATTTATAATATTTATGTCTCTTTGGACGTGCAATTATGTGCTCTCTAACATATTTATGGAAAGTTTTTCATAGAAATAAATAGTTTCAGAGTTATGAGCCAAATAACGGAAAACAGCAAACATTTCAGGGTTTTTCGTGATTTTGACCCTGTTCCGCGCAACGAAAATTTGGTGGCAAGCTCCGGATTCGCGCTCCGTACCCTAAAAAAACATAAGAAACAAAAAACTGTCTCCAACTCATTTTGCAATCTGATGTACTAGGTTTATCACGTAGAAAATACACTATTAGTAAAATTTTAAATATAAATAGAATGGAAGCAGGAGCGGCCCAATGTATGTATTTTAAATGGACGACAGCAAAGGTTTTTGCTGCCCACATGACGTCACCCATTTAAAATGTATTGTGCTGTTTTCCTCGGTAACATTCATCGCATCCCGTCTGTATCAACCAAATATTTCATGACTTTTCCCCAAACCGGATTCTACTCCCTCTCGTACGTACTACATTGCTACAAGCTCATTCATAAATTGCCACACAGCACACACACAGTCATAATCCTTGCAAACATGCGCACACGCAATCAAAAGTAAGAAATATCATCAAAACAAAAAACAAATGTATTTTCTGAAATCGCTCGGTTCATCAATTGAGTCGTTTATGACTCTTTATGACTGTCGCTAAAAGAGGTCAGTTACTCAAAAATATTTATCCTTAATCTAAGCTTAAAGGGCGGCCAAATCATGACGTGGGGCTATCCTGCCACATTGATCACGATGAAGCTTAAATCATTCTTGAAGCGTGGTTGTTCACACTAGCTGTAGAATGCTATAAGAGAAAACAAAGATAAAATGTATGAGCAATGTACGATGAATCGGCCGCGCCGGTATGCATAAACATTTTTTGTAAAATTTTCACTCTCCTCTCACCCCATAATGCCCTCAACTCTGCACGTACATCATCGGGGTCATCGCGTCGCCGAGACTGAAAATATATTGCATCGCAAAAGGTGTGAGTAGTGAGTGCGTATTGATGTATATACTATATGTACATATGTATATTTACTTGTGTGAATAACTCAATTTGTAGAATGAGGAAAATGAAATGCGTTTCTTTTTGTCTCAGACCTCAGGTGCAAATTTGCGCCTTTCCTCGCAATTCTGATACACATTATCGAAAATTACTTGATTGAAAATGCCCCAAAACGATAGTCGGCCTCCTGAAAAGTGGGGCTAAAGGGGTGACAGAAGACTTAAGAGTTGTTGATATAGTTGCAGCATGTTGAAATTTTTCGAAGTTTTTATGGAAAACTTGTAGTGCGTCTACAAAATTAACGCAAGTTCCATTATGCTAAATCATATAGGCGATTCCTTCTGAACGGGATGTCATTCAGAACACCATACTTCAAAAGGAAGACAAAAACCTTGAAAAGGACGGTCAGCAGACGAACCTGAAGTGATGCAAAAAGTGGGATTTTGCGAAAAACAACAATGATTTCTCGTGGCAATTTTGCAAAAAAAAAACTGTTTGGCGACAAATTTGTACGATGTTTAATGTGCGCTAATTTGATATACTTCCCGTAGTCTTGCCTTAAATCGGTAAAAAGTTCAAGAGCTTAAACCAAGTTGCCGAATATTATTTCCCACATAAGTATAAAGTCAAATGTTGTGGACAATTGGGAGGGGGTGGCGGTTTTTTATTTCGTGAATATATAAGAATTGGTTCGGAGGAAAACACACTAAAAGCACGCTGTCGAGGGTTGAGAGCTAACGTGGCGAGAGCGGGTTAAATTGTCGCATTTTTGTGCTTATCAGGTCCATTTCCGCTATATTTTCGAAACCGCGAACTGTACAAAAAAAATGTTTCATATTGAGAACATCAACACAGCATAGTCGGCATATCTATAGATTGGCTTTATGCATGTACGCTATATGGATCATCATCAATGTGGCACGATAGCCCGACGTCGGGCCTTGGCCGCCTGAATCGTTGACCTCTAATTGTCGCGGTTACGTGACCTTGTCCTCCAGTTTCGGAAGCCCAGCAGCTGGTGGGCGTCTTCACCTACGGAGTTCTTCCACCGAGCTCTCGGTCGTCCACGCAACCTCGCTCCGTCAATTCGTTGTGCGTTCATCACTTTCTTTGGCATGCGAATATCGTCCATCCGTTGTACATGCCCCGCCCATTGCAGACGTTGAAGCTTCACGATTTTCGATACTTCCAGCTCATCGTACAATTGATACAACTCATGGTTGTACCGGATACGCCATTGTCTCGCTCGCGAACTGCCCCGAAAATTCGCCGAAGGACCTTTCGTTCGAATCGGTCTAGCAAAATTTCGGAGGCTTGGGTGAGGGTCCATGTTTCACAGCCATAACATAGCACGGGTCGGATGATTGTTTTGTACACGCGGAGCTTCGTGTTCCTGTGCGCAAGTTTCGAATTAATAATAGGGAGGACCGAGAAATATGTCTTATTGGCTAGTTGTATCCGTCGCTTAATTTCGTCGGTTTCGTTGGCGTCCTTTGATAAATTACAACCCAGATAGTTGAAGTTGTCTATATACTCGATATTAAGGTCCCCCACTGTGATGCTTGAATTTGCTGGCGTCCTTGTTTTCGATTGCATCATGGCCTTTGTTTTGCTTTCGTTGATATGCAGTCCAACTTCCTTTGCGGCGTTATTGAGGTTATGCAGAAGGCTTTCTGCATCACCCAACCTTCGAGACATGATGTTGATATCGTCGGCATACGCTACTAATTGAGTCGACTTGATAAGTAGCGTTCCGCTGCTGTCCATATTCATGGCTCGAATTACATACTCCAAAGCAAGGTTGAAGGTCGGCGCCAGCCCGTCGCCCTGCTTGAGTCCAGTACGAGTTTCAAATAGGTCAGTGAGTCGGTTCTGCACTCTGACCTGCGAGACGGTATTAGTCATCGTCATCCTTGTGAGATTTTTGTGGATTGGGCAGATTATGCTTTTGCGCCAATCTTCGGGGATTACCTCGTCGTTCCATATTTTCAGCAGTAGCACATGTATAGCGTTGGTCAGGCACGTTCCACCATGCTTCAGCAGTTCTGCTGGGATCTCGTCAGCGCCGGGCGCTTTATTATTTTGAAGCGACTGTATGGCAAAACTTACCTCCTCTACTGTTGGGGGTAGAACGGGAGGGCCTGGTTCGGCTAACTGCTCAAGAGCTGGCTCCGCGGGGATGTTGATGGTGCATTGAGGAGCTCTTCAAAATGCGAGGCCCATCGTTTGTTGACGCTTTCGATGTCGCTGATGATGTTACCATCCTTGTCCTTACATAGGCTTGTCCTGGGTTGATATCCGTTCTTGATATTGTTTATAAGTTTGTACGCCTGTGTATTGTTCTTACTGGCTAATCTTTGGTTTATTTGCTGTAACTGCTCGTCAAAATTTTTGCGTTTCTTACGTCTAATTAATCCATTAGATACTCGCCGAAGTTCGTTGTATCTTTCTTTCTTGGCTCGGGATGCGCGTTGTGTGTATTGGCGATAGGCTTCATTTTTCGCCTCAATCGAGGCCCTGCATTCGTCGTCGAACCATTCGGCTCGTCTGCGCCGGCCTTTATAGCCCACGACCTCTTCTGCGACCCCCTTGATGCTGTCTTTAAGCTAGGGTCTTAGGATTTGAAAAATTACAAATCTTACGTGTTAAGGAGAAAAAACGTGATCCTAAGAAAAAACCAAGGTAAAAGTTTCCTCAAGATTTTTTTTTATTAAAAAAAAAGAAAAAAGAAAGAAAAAGTAAAATTATCAATAATACGAGCTTATACTTCAAGTCCTCGTCATAATGTCCTTCTCCATATCGGCATTTTTTCCACATTTTCCTTTTTTCTCGCAAATTGTTGCAAGCCGTTTCAATTGTTTGTATAGTTGGTGTTCCCGAGACACTATAGGTTCATCTTAAACTTCATTTTTTAGTCCTATACATGGAAATAAAGCAGCGTTAAATTTGGACTTCTAGCAGGCCATGCGAAACGGCTTGCAACAGTTTGCAAGCAAAAAAGAGAAAAGGTGTCTCAGGCAGTCTCTTCTGTAGGTAAAAGGTGTCGATATCGAGGGGAAACTTCGACCAGTACTTGTATTTTAAGTTCTTATTGTTAATAATTTTACTGTTTCGTTCTTTTTTCGTTTTTTATAAATAAAAAATCTTGTTTACTAAACAAAACAATAAAAATTGAGGAAATGTTTACCTTGGTTTTCTCTTAGGATCACGTTTTTTCTCCTTAACACGTAAGGTTTGTAATTTTTCATATCCTAAGACCCTCATTTTAATATGTCGTTCGAAAGCTAACATAATGAGGCAACTTTTGTCAACTTTGCACATTTGTGAGTTCAAAGCACAGTTACGATTTTACAATTAGTATTTTCAACGAAAAACCGATTTTCGAATTTCTTTAAAGTTTGAACGATAGTATCTGGGAAGCTATTTAAATGATTTATTTGAGAGTTATTGAGTTATTTAATGTTGAAGTTTGTGCACTTTCAGAAACTGAAGTCAAATCTCGGATTAAATATTTGAGAGTGTGGCAAAAAGTAATTTTTCTCGTCAAGTCGAGCTTTTTGACACTATTTTCAAAAGATGCTAAAATTTTATAACGGTTAAAAATAGAGAGGTCATCTAGAACATAAATTCTACCTAAATGAGCTGTACTATCATCCATTAGGTATAGTATGTACCATGAGTCGTGTGTGTCTATACAATTTTAAAATTTTAAGTTTTAAGAGTAGCATTATTATAAAGATATAGAAATTTAGGCTATTGTTTATTATTATTCAATCCCTACACGTTTTAATCTCTCATTTCATATATAATTTCACAGAGCATCCATATAGCGTACATGCATAAAGCCAATCTATAGATATGCCGACTATGCTGTGTTGATGTTCTCAATATGAAACTTTTGATTTTTAAATTAGCAATATGTTGATACAAGTTAAGAATTCGACATATGCTTGTAAGATGAGTTTTATAGGAACTTTTGTAAGCTTTCATTTTTGCTCAGACAATTTTTTTTGTACAGTTCGCGGTTTCGAAAATATAGCGGAAATCGACCTGATAAGCACAAAAATGCGACAATTTAACCCGCTCTCGCCACGTTAGCTCTCAACCCTCGACAGCGTGCTTTTAGTGTGTTTTCCTCCGAACCAATTCTTATAAATTCACGAAATAAAAAACCGCCACCCCCTCCCAATTGTCCACAACATTTGACTTTATACTTATGTGGGAAATAATATTCGGCAACTTGGTTTAAGCTCTTGAACTTTTTACCGATTTAAGGCAAGACTACGGGAAGTATATCAAATTAGCGCACATTAAACATCGTACAAATTTGTCGCCAAACAGTTTTTTTTTTGCAAAATTGCCACGAGAAATCATTGTTGTTTTTCGCAAAATCCCACTTTTTGCATCACTTCAGGTTCGTCTGCTGACCGTCCTTTTCAAGGTTTTTGTCTTCCTTTTGAAGTATGGTGTTCTGAATGACATCCCGTTCAGAAGGAATCGCCTATATGATTTAGCATAATGGAACTTGCGTTAATTTTGTAGACGCACTACAAGTTTTCCATAAAAACTTCGAAAAATTTCAACATGCTGCAACTATATCAACAACTCTTAAGTCTTCTGTCACCCCTTTAGCCCCACTTTTCAGGAGGCCGACTATCGTTTTGGGACATTTTCAATCAAGTAATTTTCGATAATGTGTATCAGAATTGCGAGGAAAGGCGCAAATTTGCACCTGAGGTCTGAGACAAAAAGAAACGCATTTCATTTTCCTCATTCTACAAATTGGGTTATTCACACAAGTAAATATACATATGTACATATAGTATATACATCAATACGCACTCACTACTCACACCTTTTGCGATGCAATATATTTTCAGTCTCGGCGACGCGATGACCCCGATGATGTACGTGCAGAGTTGAGGGCATTATGGGGTGAGAGGAGAGTGAAAATTTTACAAAAAATGTTTATGCATACCGGCGCGGCCGATTCATCGTACATTGCTCATACATTTTATCTTTGTTTTCTCTTACAGCATTCTACAGCTAGTGTGAACAACCACGCTTCAAGAATGATTTAAGCTTCATCGTGATCAATGTGGCAGGATAGCCCCACGTCATGATTTGGCCGCCCTTTAAGCTTAGATTAAGGATAAATATTTTTGAGTAACTGACCTCTTTTAGCGACAGTCATAAAGAGTCATAAACGACTCAATTGATGAACCGAGCGATTTCAGAAAATACATTTGTTTTTTGTTTTGATGATATTTCTTACTTTTGATTGCGTGTGCGCATGTTTGCAAGGATTATGACTGTGTGTGTGCTGTGTGGCAATTTATGAATGAGCTTGTAGCAATGTAGTACGTACGAGAGGGAGTAGAATCCGGTTTGGGGAAAAGTCATGAAATATTTGGTTGATACAGACGGGATGCGATGAATGTTACCGAGGAAAACAGCACAATACATTTTAAATGGGTGACGTCATGTGGGCAGCAAAAACCTTTGCTGTCGTCCATTTAAAATACATACATTGGGCCGCTCCTGCTTCCATTCTATTTATATTTAAAATTTTACTAATAGTGTATTTTCTACGTGATAAACCTAGTACATCAGATTGCAAAATGAGTTGGAGACAGTTTTTTGTTTCTTATGTTTTTTTAGGGTACGGAGCGCGAATCCGGAGCTTGCCACCAAATTTTCGTTGCGCGGAACAGGGTCAAAATCACGAAAAACCCTGAAATGTTTGCTGTTTTCCGTTATTTGGCTCATAACTCTGAAACTATTTATTTCTATGAAAAACTTTCCATAAATATGTTAGAGAGCACATAATTGCACGTCCAAAGAGACATAAATATTATAAATCCGTTGAGCGATATTACTACAATTGATATTTAAATTTGCCATTTTTAACGTAGCTCCATATTATGAACGGTTTTGCATTTTTGCTCGCAAAAGTTGCATTTTTCTTGTATATTATGTGTTTTTTTGGTTTTGACCCTGTTCCGCAATGAAATTTTGGTGAGAAGCTCTTGTTTCGAGCTCAGCACCCTAAAAAAATAAGAAATAAACAAATTTTCTCCACCACACTTTGCAATCTGAAATCACGTAGTAACGACACTATAAGCTATATGAAAATATGTATTGGATCTGAAAATGAGCACCTTAAAACTGGTTGGCCGAGCTCTTCGGTCAGGTTGCGGTTCGGCTGACCAGTGTTTTTATCATCAGGGAGTGACCCTCTATCGAATAGAATAGGTTCGATCCGACAGTTCTGAAACCCCCTCGACCCGTCAAAATTGGTACTTTCAAACTGGTTGGCCGAACCCTTCGGTCAAGTTGCGGTTCGGCTGACCAGTTTTTAGCATCAGGGGGCGGTCCTTTATCGAATAGAATAGGTTCGATCCGACAGTTCCGATACCCCATCGACCCGTCAAAATTGGTACTTTCAAACTAGTTGGCCGAACCATTCGGTCAGGTTGCGGTTCGGCTGACCAGTGTTTTTAGCACCAGGGAGTGACCCTCTATCGAATAGAATAGGTTTGATCCGACAGTTCTGAAACCCCGAACGCACTTAATTAATTAGCACCTTTAAACTGGTTGGCCGAGCCCTTCGGTCAGGTTGCGGTTCGGCTGACCAGTGTTTTTAGCATCAGGGGGCGTTCCTTTATCGAATAGAATAGGTTCGATCCGACAGTTCTGATACCCCATCGACCCGTCAAAATTGGTACTTTCAAGCTGGTTGGCCGAACCTTTGGGTCAGGTTGCCGTTCGGCTGACCAGTGTTTTTAGCACCAGGGAGTGACCCTCTATCGAATAGAATAGGTTTGATCCGACAGTTCTGATACCCCATCGACCCGTCAAAATTGGTACTTTCGAACTGGTTGGCCGAACCCTTCGGTCAGGTTGCGGTTCGGCTGACCAGTGTTTTTAGTACCAGGGAGTGACCCTCTATCGAATAGAATAGGTTTGATTCGACAGTTCTGAAACCCCATCGACCCGTCAAAATTGTTACTTTCAAACTGGTTGGCCGAACCCTTCGGTCAGGTTGCGGTTCGGCTGACCAGTGTTTTTATCATCAGGGAGTGACCCTCCATCGAATAGAATAGGTTTGATCCGACAGTTCTGAAACCCCATCGACCCGTCAAAATTGGTAATTTCGAACTGGTTGGCCGAACCCTTCGGTCAGGTTGCGGTTCGGCTGACCAATGTTTTTAGCATCAGGGAGTGACCCTCTATCGAATAGAATAGGTTTGAACCGACAGTTCTGAAACCCCATCGACCCGTCAGAATTGGTAATTTCGAACTGGTTGGCCGAACCCTTCGGTCAGGTTGCCGCTCGGCTGACCAGTATTTTTTGCATCAGAGGGCAGTCCTTTATCGAATAGAATAGGTTTGATCCGACAGTTCCGAAAACCCCATCGCACCTAAAAAATTTGCACCTTTAAACTGGTTGGCCGAACCCTTCGGTCAGGTTGCCGCTCGGCTGACCAATGTTTTTAGACTCACGGAGAGGTCCTCTATCGAATAAAATAGGTTCGATCCGACAGTTACCCATACCCCCGAACACCTCTAATTTTTGCGTTTAATTACGTCTAATTACGCTATACTGGTCAAGTTTTGCTTCGGCTGACCAACCGTTTCGATATCACCGTAACTAAACGCAACTTTTAAGATGGTTAATTTCCGACAGTTCGAAAACCCCGGTTTTTTACCATCACGGCTCGGACTACTAGAAGTCAAGCAAAACCCAAAATAGTTTTTTTAAGGGCAGGAAGGAGTAAATGGGTCAGTTCTGGCACACCTTTAATATTTTAAAAGGACATCCATCAGCTACCATTTGGAACAAATTTAAAGTTTTCCGAAACATTTTATCAAAAGATATGGCTGAATATATTTTTGTAAGGGAGGTAGGGGTAGTCAGACCTGTTCCACTTTCCATCAACTTTAAGGATATGTCACAAATAGCAAATAGGCATTGGTCAAAATGTCAGGTCGCTAGCGATACTTTGTCGAAAGTTATGGCCGAATTAAAATATCAAGGAGGGGTAATTTGTAAGAGAGGTAGGGGAACCCTTGGTCCGATTTAGACCATTTTCAATACTGATAATTTATATACATATATACTTTGCCAGACCTCCGGTGGCTCCTTTGAGGTGTTACATAATATCGGCGTAACAAAAACAATATACCCTATACCATCAAATGGGTATAGGGTATAAAAATCAACAAAGCTAAAAAAAATAACCTAAACAGCAATTCAACAAAATCGTGCAAAAGTGCTCCACTTTCGGTACACTCCATGACATTGACCCAAAAACAATACTCAAAACACCACTGACGATCGTATTTGCATTACCCAATGTGTAAACAAAATGTTTATTTTAATGCTTATTGCATTGCTCAGTCGTTTTTGTCGAATCGGACCAAAATTCCAATTGGTGGTCTTCGCCCCTGCACCCGCCCAACACTGGTATAACGACCGTTTACTCACCTGGCCCCTCGATCAACGCCTGAATGTCCGTTACGTCCGCGTCATTTATTTGAATTTTAATACCCTCAAGCGGGCTATCGGCGAGTTCATGGACCTCACGAATCACCTGCCGAATGGTTTGTGGCGACAAATTTTCCACGTTCGACATCTGAAACGAAACGGTACACAAGAAAAAAAAAACGTGTAAACACAACACAGACAGGCAACGGATGGAAAAAGTATTTTGCGCCCCGAATTCACCCCATGAAACAAGGTCGCCCCACTCTCAACAACCTTGTTTTCAATCGCCGTTGTCGCAGTCTCGCGACCATACGTTCGAGGCCATTTTTCCCGCACAAATCCCAGCCCCGAACTTACCGAACTCATGTCTGTACAGAACTTGCTACTGCTACTGGATCTGATGTGAACTTTGTGATGTTTTATCCGAAATTTGTCTATGAAAGACGCTGACTCGGTCCAATTGGCTGCCGTGGCCACCGATTACGGTTAACACAAAGCACAAATAAATCTCAAAACAAAATAAGTTTGACAAGAAAATGAAAAACAATTCGTCGCGACGCGAATACTCTAGATGTAATGAAGTTTTGTGAGAGAGTAAATTGCTGACATGCTGAATAAATAGAAAATGACAGTTTATCGTTTGGCATATATGGCTGAATTTCTTAACGGCGAAATAATTGAGCGAGTGGGAATGGAACGGAACTGCTGAGTATAACGGTTATAATTTGAAATTATTATCGTGTGTTGTTGATTGGTTGGAATTTCTGTTTGTAGTTACGATAATTTCTGCACATACCAAAGAATTGGATTGTGAACAAACGGTAAGCAAAATATTTAAATTTATTGGGTCGTTTTTTGGTACATCGTTCTTCCTCCGTTTTTTATTTGGATCTGAAGTATGACCGATAGTAATATTTTATGGTTGAATCAAACATTGTAGTCATTAGCCAAAGTCATGGAAAGTTTCCATATGAATTATCAAATTGTCAGTCATACAGTCATTAAATGTGTATGGAAAATCTCTGTGACTGTAATATGTATGAATTGAATTTGACCCTATTATGGAGCTCCAGATGCACTCGATTAGCGCTGAATAAACTTTGACCTTAATTTCAATAACGTAGCCATAAATGCACTCACATAACTCCGGATAACAATTCGCCGCACATGCCCATATTCTAATCAACATACATATATAGTTCCTTGGTCTTAGCATGCGCTGACACGCTGAATGTGCTGAATGTAACGTTCTTATTTGACAGCTGTGAAAGAGAGGAGAGAGACCAGTTTCTCTGTTTTGAATGTCGGAATTAGTTTGCTGAATATATTCCCAGCGAAATCGCCAAAGTATATGCTGGTTGTGAAACGGAAACCCTAAATTGTAACCAATAAAAAATTTTAAAACCTTGATAAACAATGGGTGAGGTTATAAGACACAACGTTCGCGCAACGTTCGCGCAACGTTACCTTTAATTTCAAATCAACCGGCCGTTACAGATCAGAAACTTCTCCCTACAAACAGATCCCCTAAGCGCTTAGGGGATCTGTTTGTAAGGAGAAGTTTCTGATCCGTAACGGCCGGTTGATTTGAAATTAAAGGTAACGTTGCGCGAACGTTGTGTTTTATAACCTCACCCATTATTGATTCCATATTGTGATTTATATACGTACTTATGCCGCAAACGCACGAAGAATCCGAATACATTTTTTGTATTTTATTTCTGCCAAAACCTAAGAAAATGTATGATTTTGGCTGAGCGAAAATCCAAAAAAATGTATCCGGATTGTCCGGTGTGTGTGCGGTAATAGGCGGTATATACACTGCGAATCTCTGGATTCGGAATCCAAATCCGCTCGTTCGGACTGAGCTTGCGAATACCTTATACCGTTGTCCGCTCTAAGATAAAATAATACTCGTTTTTGTCGTAGCTCTTTCTTGTGGTAAGTGCTCCCTCGTTATGACCGCTTCCAGTTCCTGTCGAATTACCTCCTATCGACCCCAATATAGGAATTTAGTGGAATTTTTACTGAAGAATTCACAGGGGAAGAAAAAATCGACACATCTGGAAGTTTGATAATGGCAACCGAGTCGCTGTCGATATATAACCAATTTCTAAAATTCAGAAAGGTCATATGGTTAGTATCAGCGAGGATATCCGGTTTCTTCGTTTACACATGAAGTAGAAGGTCACGCCGAAGTCGCACCGATTACGGGTCCAAACATCACTTCCAGGATCCGAGAAGCTGAGGACCAGTATAGACATTGACACGAGAAGCTAAGCCGCGCCACTCTGAAATCTTACAACTAGGACGGCATCGGAATCGAAGCGAAAAGAGGCATAGGAGAAATTCTCGAGAAGGCAGGTAAAGCGGAATCATGCGAACAACATACTGATGGTGGAGGAGGAGGAGAACAGGAGGAACTACTCAATATGGGTTTTAACTTTGCGCTACATGAAATAACGCTACCAATCAATGGTATCGTGGTCTATGTAGAGGCGAAATCCAATTCGAGGGAGCTTGGCACCAACACAATCCCAGACCGTACAAGGGCTTCAAGCGGACAAAGGTAATGCTATCGTTGTTGTGGAAAAGGAACATTATGATGCTGCGATGCTTAAAATACTGAACTCAGGAGGTTATTTCGGGTTACCCAAGGATCCTTTTCCAGACTCCATCAAAAGGTTTGAGAAAGTGTTGAAAAATTGTACTTCCATCATTAGTCAACCCGCGAAACTGCGATTACCGAACCCTACTCTGCCGAGGATAAAGAGCCTAGTAAAAGTGCAAATAAGCCTGGAAAAGAGTTCAGGGAAATCGTGGCTGCTACCAAATCCCCAGTCTAGGCTAGACCTATCCACAATCCGGCCCGCAAGTTCAGAAAAAGGGGTAATTTGGAACAAATTTGTATTTCAGAAAAGAAAACCGACAACTTTATGTACACAAATGAGCAAGTTACAAATATTTTTGGACTGAAAAAAATGATGTTAAAATATTGAATGTTTCACAAAAAATATCCAACTGTTTTACCTGGATTTCAATATTTTCCCACTGAATCACATGCGTTAGTTCGTTTTGCCTTTCGTGTGAATTCCATGTCACGATCATCAAACATTTTTGTATGGTTTTCAGGTGAAATTACGAAGTTAGAACCTACTCTTATAAACAATTAAACAGACAGGAAAAATTTCTTTATAAAAATGTTTGGCCCGCCATCGTTTTTCAAACTAGCAATGGGGCACGCGTAAAAATTAAGTTGGGCACCCCTGGCCTAGGCGTAAGCGGTTCTACAAGGAGTCTTACGAATAAGGCCGATCTCATCAACAAACTGGGCATAGTTCCAATTTGAAAAGATGAGCATCTAGTGTCATTCGACGTCCCCACCAAAGAGGCTCTATTTTATCTGAAAGAGGGGCTGCTCCCGAAGGGTCCTTCAATGCCGCGCTGGAGGTAAATTTGTTCATGAGATTTACAACTGTAGGCATGTAATTTCCCGGGTCAGATTCTACAAAGGAACCATAATTGAGAGCTTCACGAACAAGATGAAAGAAAAGCGGAAGGCAAAAGGAGCTTCACCGAGAATCTAGGTGAGATATCTTGACGACAGGTCACCGTCCCGCTCAGCAAGGAGAGGTTTGAGCAGGAGGCAGCTTACATCATCAAAACAGGATAAACGGATATTATCAACGTGTAATATCGAGCCTTATAAGCAAGAAGACCAGGAGCAAAGAAAAAACGCTAACGTGGCAGTTGGGTGGAATGAACCATGCACGAGAAGTGGAGATTGCCAAGAGGAACAACAAAGATCCCGGGACACTAAAGTCCATGGTGTCGCGACACATGGCCAGAACACCAGAGGTGACATGGAGCAACGTGGCTATAGTGAATAGAGAAGTCGATCAGTGTAAGCTCGATGCGCTGGAAAGCTTGGCCATTCTCAAGCAATCGGAACACTGGCAACGTACAATCAAAGCAGCGCCCGCTCTAAGGGGGGGCAAGCCGGGCGGTCGCCCGGGGCGCAACATTTTAGGGGCGGCTTTTTGGCTAAACTCGACTAAAAAAATGGAAGAAGCTGAAAGGAAAAATTCAATTTAAATTTCGATTTAGTGGAAAGGAAACCATCAAAAGATGAAAAAAAAGGGATTAAGTTTTGTTTAAGTAAAGAGACACATCAATATTGCTTGTTTAGGAAACACGTTAATTTTTTATTTTATCAACTGAATTATTAGTTCTCTTTTGAAAGTTTTGTTAAAGAAGCAAAGTCCTGACTAGGCTTTGAAGAGCCCACAATTGATAAGAAAAACTGAAATTAGAATCTTAAAATGTTTAGTGAGATTTGCCTAAATCGTACGTCTGTGATGCTAGCAAAGTGGGAAAATTTGCTCATGCTGCAATTTGGCTTGTTTTGCTATCCATTTTCATAAGTATACTTTTTATGTTTCTGATATTTTCCGCTATATGGCGTACAGAAAGTATCGCTAGTGGCGATAAAAGGAAAGAACAATTTTTCTTTCGAGAGCTAATAGCAGTGACGTAACGTTTCCCAAATTTCTTGTGTTCGAAATCAAAATGGGGGCCCCTTACGTTCGATTGTTTTTCATTAGGAAAAATTACAGATCATAACTCACATTTGAAGCCGTCGAAAAATTAGCAAGAGCAACGGAAATTTTCCGTTTCAGCAACTTGTTTCAAAGGGCTTTGTGTTTTAATTTTTTGAGATAAAATTTAAATTCGATTTTATCCTAATTGTGTGATCTTCTATTTATCACAAAATCCAAGGAGGCATAAAGAAACCACCTTGAGGAGTGCCCCTACCTGTCTCGTAATAGTCGTTGAACCTAGACTAAAAGTGATTGTCCTAAGGATCACATCAACTAGCTCACATGAAGAGTTTTGACGATTCTGGCCAAGGACCTGCATGTCCTGTTTCCTGATTTCTTGAGTCTTAGTTATAATAACGACTTTTTGACTTACGCCTTATTGAATGATCTTAGTAACCGTTGTTAGATCAACAGTTATCTCTTTGTTAACATTGTGAACATAGTTTTCTAGATGACGTACCATCCAGTTCAAGATTCAAATACTCCAACAACTGGACCATAAAGACTCAATTTTCGCAAAAACCTTCAACAGAGACACTTCTCCTTGCAAATTGAGCGTCTATTTATCCCAGAAGAAATTGATATTCAGATAGACCCATACTCAACAAGCCTGAGAGACGCTGACCAAAAATTTTCGGCTCTGTGGCATAAATAAAGTTTATAACTACGAGGTGCAGGCTTCTGCGTACACCGAATTAATGTTTTGTCACTATCAGACTGTAAATGCTGCAGCTGACTTGCGTATATTTTTATGCAGATTGATAAAACTGTATGTTTTTAAAAGAACAGTCACCCAAGGATCTATCAAAGAAAATCTTTTCATGTTTAGAATTTGGGGGCCCGTGTGCCACTGAACACATGGACACGTTACGCCACTGGCTAATAGCGTAATGTTTCAAAGATCGGTGTAAGATTTGCACCTTGGATTCCTCTAATCACACTGCAGGCAGTTGACCGAATACCGAACAAATGACAAAATTGAAATTTCGTGTCGGAAATTTTTTTCCCAAAGACACTATCCTCGCCACATTTTTTCAATCATTTTAGAAGACTTCTATTCATATTTGGCAGCAATTTAACTTCAATCGATCTGCTTGCGGATTCATTGATGTATCTAGCATTGAGTGGGCACACTTCGAACAAGTTCGTTTGGATTTCAGCAAGGTGAGGAATGGAACCACAGTACACATTTCAGAGCCGCAATAGCATAGTCCTTTCTAATCTGTTTCCGGACATGATAATGCGTAATCGGGATTGGGCTATAGGTTGCCCCGATTTGACTAGCTCTGACCTTATTCTCTATAACAATTCAGGATGGATGATGCATTTATAAAAATAAGCCACCCAAGTTAAAACCACTGAAGAAACTCGTCCACGAAGAAACCTGGATAATTGAAGTTAATCAGTTCCGCAGCATGTAAGGAAGTTATCGGAAACTACTCCAAAAGATAAGTAATAGAAACGAGCACCATTTTTTGGCATACCATTTTCGAGAGCCCAGTTTTCCAAAAATGTGTTGAGTGTTTTAGTTGAAAACAACTGTTCGCTTTAATTTTCTATCTCTTACGTCTTTCTAAAAGCCGCCAGGTTTCCGTGTGCCGTTTGTATAATTTTTTTCCTGACAATGGTAAATAAAATGTGGCTGGGGGAATTCATTACTTTACTTGAATTTTTGAATTTCAAACAAATTCTCTATAAGGCCTTGCTGAACTGCGGTGAATTGGGCTTAAGAATATGATTGATGGCGGAACAGGCGTCTACTCTACATACTATCTGGGCCTCTCAGTAACTAGACATTCTATTCTGAATTATTATAGTGTTGGTTCAAATCCCACTGTGACTACGCATTTTTGTTTTGGTATGTTATCCTAAGGCAGCCATCATGAAACCGATGTGTTACAACAACTAAGAGCTTCCAAAATCATCCAATTCAAGAATAAAAAAATCTCTTGAAGTGCTTCGACAACAACAACCATATACATCTACTATCAATCTGCATGGTACAGTACCTAAACGGCGCCAATTTGTCCTTTCGCCCGGGGCGGCGTAAGTGCTACAGCGGGCGCTGATCAAAGTTGCTGAAGATGCTGGACAGTTAACATGTGCGTGAAATCATAATCCGTCCTGTGATGAATTGTCTATTGGAAAATCACCATAAACTGAATTAGCTGATATTGTGATTCGAACCCATTTGGTGCTACGAAGGCAAGGCACTAACCACTAAAACACCAGACAAAAAAAATATATTAAATTTAGACTACACTCGTTTCAATAAATTAATTTTTTTTATTAAGCATACCAATTCATACTCGTGTACACTAAATTAAGCTAATACAAACAGATATTTATGGCATTTGAGCCAATACACCTTATCCAAATTCGTCAGATTTATTTACATACGAGACAACCAATGAACAGACCCTTTCTTACGACGGAAAACGTATATCAGTCCCCTCTAAATTTTCTCTTATCCACTGATCCGCCTCCGCAATTAACTCAGGCGTAAATTCCTTTTGCATTCCGTTGGTGATTCGTCCATTTCTTACAAATCCTGCCTCGCTACTGTTCGTCACTTTCGCCTCTTTTAACTCAATTCCATTGACGGCAGGATTATTTTTGAAATTTTCAATATTCAAATAGTTCGCTAGCTTATTCAGCTGCTCATCGTTTATAGATTTTCCTAAAAAGTCAGCGACTTTTCGAATTGTTTCGGGGAAATTTTTATTCATATCTTCGTAGAACATGAAAAGAACGTTGGAGTGATGACGATGTGCCCAGCCCTCTTTTAAGTGACTGAAATAGGGCATCCAAGGGTCTGGAAAAAAGAGGTAGGATTAAAAAATAATGATAATATTTTGCAAATGAATAACTCACTCAATCCCCTTTTGAAATAACTCCAATAGCGTGGAAAGTCGCCAACGTAGCCTTGCGTTCGGTAGAGTCGGTTTAAATGGTAAAATGAAACGGCAACATCTTTTGGGTTTCGAGCAACATAGATTATCTAGAAACGCAAAAAAAAGATATTAAATTGTTTTTAATAAATTTAAACAATATTAATATATCTGTTACCTTTGCTTGTTGTTCCATGACACTAGGTGGTAGTAATGAAAATGGGAAATGGGTTTTGATAAATCGACGTTCTTGCATTTGCGTGAAAAATTCATAGCCAGGTATCGACAATTCTTCGATAAACTCTTGCTTTGCCGGATCGTGGACGTTGTCCTGTAGGAGCTCCGCTTTTACTTTATCGTGCATGAACATGTGAAATCTAGTGAAGAAAAACTAGAATTAATATTTTACTACATGCATATTTGATAGAGTCGGCATGAATTAGCCAAAGATCATTTCTGTGGAGAGCGCTCATTTTTTAGGTTCCACTACCGAATTCGCAAGAGAAAATGATCTTTCTCCACAGAAATGGGCTTTGATTGTTCAATTAATCGCTAAGTCTATGGCGACCTATAAAAACAGATATGTGTATATTTGTGCCAGTAAAAAAGTGTATTCTTTCAATTATAACGGACCGGCTTTATAAGGTCGTACAATGCACTACGGTGAACTATTATTATATTAATTTAAATGTATTAGAATGGATTCAAGTACTGACAAATGAACGCATACACGGGCGGATTTAGATTTTAATTCAATTAAATCCATGGATTCAGTGGCACAACTAGGATATGGTCCTGGAGGGGGCTAAGTTCATGCATATTAGATATTTGATGTTGCTGCCGCAAGTTGGGGAATGGTGCTATTTTTCAGAGCGCTATAGAGCAGTGTTTTAAAGTGCAGTTGTATTCACGTTTTTTTTCGATCTAAAACTTTTCGTAGCGTCACATGTTAAAGCAATAACACTTTGCCACTTTGACTAATTTTACCGGTACAGAACTAGTAAAACCGCACGGCTGGCGGGGCTCCGAGCCGATTTATTATGGAGATTTGTCTAATCGTTGGGGTTATCACCCGTGATATTTAGCAGTTGAAATATAGGGCTTGCAGCGGATTCTTGAAAGAATGGGTCCACCGCAATCAGTACAAAATTTTTAAATGTGCATTTGTACGAAGTGCCATACGGAAATATGTTTTATCGATGCCTTCTTCTTTTTCTTGTAGTCTGGCTGGTCTAGCGGTTAGTGCGCGCACCTTCGGTGCACAGGGTCATGAGTTCGAATCTCACCGTGTTCCATGGTGTTTTTCGAACTCACGAGCTTGTGACGGACTATGATCTCACTCAGATGTTAAACGAGTACCCATTTATGGGGATAAATAACACTGCTGAGCGTGATGCTGATCTCATTACCTCAACAAAAAGCAGATAAGATATTTTTATTATTTTTCTATGCCCCGCACTATGTTTTAGCTGTAAGGGCTCAATATTAATATTTTCGAAGCTGGTGGTTTTTTTTTGCGAATGCATTCATTTTTAAGACATTTTTACTTTTTTGAAATTATTACTTCAGACCAGTGTCTTCTAATCTGCACAAAGTATGGTACATCCCACATTTCATATTTTTTATAAAAATTGCAACGAAATGCATTGTTTCAAATTTCATTTTGTAAATTTTCCTTTCCCAATTTCTTGGTCTGGGAGGGGCTTTAGCCCCCTTAGCCCATCCCGTGGTTGCGCCACTGCATGGATTCGCCGTGTATATGCGGCTGAAATAGATTTGTTTGTTTGCATATCTCGTTTTCTATAACGAAACTTCATACAAAAATAGCAAAATGTACTTTTGTACTGAATTAAAGCGTACGTGTATTTTCATGATTGCGTAATGTTTTCTTCTTTCTTATAATACCCCAGAAAAATTAGCATTTCACTTCGGAAAAAAATTGGGGGAAAGCTGCATTTTTGCATGAACCTTCCTTTCGAGGTATTTAACAAGACCCCTAAAGTCTCCGTCTGTAGGAGTGCCGCTGGCGGTGCTACAGAGTGTCAAAGACCCTCAAAAACAGGTTTTTCTGAATATCTCGGCAACCGTAATATGTACTGGTATGGAAAATTTATAGCTCTTGTGGTTTGTCAATAAAATGTCAAAGGGTTATTTTGATTCGACCACTCCTAAGGGTGCCATGGGTTTAACGGTATTTTTAGCAACGGTTCGTAAAAATCTTTATAACGGTAACTCTGGCTAAAAAAAATAAGGGTGCTACGAGGGCACGAGTTTTTTGGGAATATCCCTGAAACGGGGGAATTGCTGTTAAGTGGTCTATGAGAAGCTTGTAGCTCCTGGGGCTGCTAGCAAAATAGCAAAAGTCCACATCGATTGGTCGGCACCTAGGGAAGTAATGAGGGGCCAAACATGTAAATTTACCTTTTTTGAGTATATGAATATAACGGTAATGTTCTCTAAAAAGAGTTATATGACGGGTTTTTAGCTTATTATAACGTCTAAATTAATATCAAAAATTTCAGATCGATACTTACAGTCCTACGGGGGTTCAAACCATATAATAATGGCATTTTTTGATAATTTTGTAAATATATTTATATCGGTAACGTGTGCGGAAAAGTGGTCTGCAATAAATGTATTTCTTCTAGAGATCCAAATAGAATGCCGAAACAGCCGATCTGTACCGGCTGGCCAATGGGAGCTACGTGGGGTCTAATTTAAAAAAAAAACGTTTTCCCGGGAATTGACCTATGTATAAGGGTAGCACGAACTCGTACTGTCCGAAAACTACGGGATAAAAGCGACGGAAAATAATTTCTCATGTGATTTCAAGAAAAAAAGTTATACGGGACATACCCTCAACTCTTAACTCTTTAGCTGCCACACGCAGTTGAAGATTTTTTTAAATTCATTTTCTTACATGACGTCGAATGACTTGCTAAATTAATTCATTAGAGAGCTTTAACAAGTCGTGAAAACCGGTGCCGTATACGAATCGAGAGTATACATCTTTAAATTAGTAGCGATAACGTTATCAATTGGAATTCAATCGATTTTTTCCGCCTTAAATTAACCAAAACACACGAGGCATTGGGTGAGGTTATAAAACACAACGTTCGCGCAACGTTTGCGCAACGTTACCCTTAATGTCAAATCAACCGGCCGTTACGGATCAGAAACTTCTCCCTACAAACAGATCCCCTAAGCGCTTAGGGGATCTGTTTGTAGGGAGAAGTTTCTGATCCGTAACGGTCGGTCGATTTGAAATTAAAGGTAACGTTGCGCGAACGTTGCGCGAACGTTGTGTTTTATAACCTCACCCATTGTGTCATAGGATACGGCAACAAAGAAATATTTTAGTTTATTGTCGTTTTAGCATTTGTAGGACTTGATAAAACTCTCTAATGAGTGCTTAAGGTCCATCTAGATTTGTAGCCAAATGGCTGCGCGTCCAAAAATTGGTATCGCGTACAGCCATTTGGCTGCTACTTAGCATCTACACTAGCAGCCAAATGGAGACAGAAAATGACATAACCAACATTTCATTTTGGTGATTTTTTAAGATTTAATTATCAAAATCGGACTCTGCGCGTTTGAATGATTACATGGCCATTTAAGAATTATTAAATTTCACAAAAAAGAACGAACAAAAGTTGCAAAATTGTCACTATTAATTTGACAAGCGGTTGTCAAAGCGGTTGGTCGAGTTGCCATATTGAATATCAAAACTGGACGCACACCCAAATGGCGACTAGTTTGGATGGAATGACAACAGCCATTTGGCTGCACGTGACGCCATTTGGCGACTAATCTAGATGGACCTTTACATTCTCGACTTTTTTTAACTTAAATTTTTCACAAAAAGAAAGAAAATCTCTAAATCGGGTCCTACTCAGTTGCACTATACAAAGGAAATCGCAAAAAGTGCCACCTTCGAAGTCCGACCTCAATAATGAAAAGCAACCTCAAAAATTAATATAGAATTTAGAAAACATTGTGAACACATCCTGTAGAAAATATTTAAACCAGTGGCGTAACGTACGGTGTTCCATGTGTTCGGTCGAACACGGGCTCCCTATAACAGTGGGACGATGAGTGGGAAATTTTGAACTGTGGTTTAAAATAACTTTTTTTATATTTCTGGGTCATTGGAATATTGAAGGTAGATTTGAAGCGAGAACTTCCAGACACATTATACGTATACTATTACTATACATATACTACTATATATTATGCGCTGAAGAACTACATTCCTGTTACCAGAGATGACCTCAGCTTTTGGTCGAGTCCCCGGGAGAAAAGAAAAGATTGCTTATTGATTCCCTCACTCCCTAAAAGTTGCATCAAACTACATCAAAAAATAATACCAGAAAACTTTAAATCAGGTGCTGTAACACCTTTTCGTGTTTTTTGTTTTTAAGTTCCTATTTTGTATTAAAGAATAAATACTTTCAAAGTAAGAATTTTCATAAAACCGTAGAGCTCCAGCCTTCTAGCAGAATTTTCGCAGAAAACCTTTAAAACGCTGCAATTAGAACGATTAAACGATATTTGAAGATCTTATTTTTTTTGGAGTACAAATAAGTAACTCCACTCTAAAGTAAATAAAAAAAGAAATGGCTCCACCCATTAACAAACAGCTCTGGTACTAAAGCTAAAATCCAATAAACAGAAAAAAATCCACACATATTTTCTTAAAGTAGATTTCCTGCATACATTTTCGTGATTTCAACCACAATCTTATACCTAATCTATACTGAAATTTGAGCAGATTCTACTGAACCTACTGTCAACTTTTGTAACAAAATTCGAACGATACTGCGAACAGGGACGCTTCATAATAAACCTAGATTTCGTTGTCAAGTGTAAATCCTGTTTTACAAAACTCTAATCGGACAAGAATAGTGGTTTTAACTATTTTGTTTAATTAATATAAATTACATTGTGTGGGGCCCCGCAATTTCCATCTGGAACACAAGATTATTTAGAAATGTTACGCCACTGGTTCAAACGAATGTAATGATTGAGGTAATCATTGGGATTTCAATGCTTTTTGAAACAAATTCAGGAGGGATACACACCCCGCTAACCGCTACCTGGGCTGTGTATGCGACTACATATACTGTTACTTCCAAACTTAACCAATGGCGAAGGTTGACAATTGCCCATAAGAGCGCTTAAGAGGCTAAATCCGGCTCTGCTTTACTTTCTTTCGAGCTAATAGTTTCTTCAGCGACTCTATGACTTCTGTTCCGATTCCGTCCGTTCCTAAATTATTATTTTAACTTAATTTTTGGTTGTACGGTTTCAGCGGGAGCTCCATACATAAGTAATGCTGGAAATACTTTTACAGCGCGAAATGTCAAGCACAATGCATTTTAAATTGCTGACAAAAATGCTGAACAGCATAACAGCATTTTTCCTGTTCAGCATATATGTCAGCCATGCAATGCTGCTGCTGTTGCTGGATCAAACGTATTTCAAACATTACGCGACGTCGCGTCGATAGAAAAACATTTGCATGAGGTTTGGAAAGGACTGCACCAATGCAAACCAAACAAGAAAATCTTAGAAAGTGTTATTGGGGATACGTAAGGTTTAGTTGGAATTTGTGCAGAAAGAAAATGGTTTTCCTTAAGAATCAAATTGGGATTGTATGGAAGCCCCATGACCCCATGTTCTGATTTCTTCCATTTTTACATATACATATTATGTTTTGTTGCATCAATAGAAAAAAATTTGTATGAGGTTTGGTTGGAACTGGTGCACATATAAAAAAGTTGTTTGTGAAGAACCACGTTAAGGGCTGAGGTTACATGGCAGCCCCATGAGCTTTTCGTCCGATTTCATCCGTTCTTTCATATGTTTGGGCCGTCAATAGAAACACATGTGAAGTTTGGTTGAAATTCGAGCGTAAATAAAAAAGTTTTTCTTAAAAGAACCTAATTTGGGGGGATTGGGTTTGTATGACAGCCCCATGACCCCATTGTCCGATTTCAGCGATTCTCACACACAAACTGCGTGCAATAAAAAAAGCAAAATTTCAGCTTCATAGCTTTAAAACTGGCTGAGTAACAGACGGACAGACGAAGATCATATGGTCGGAGATGCTTCCTTCAATGTGTTACAATGTTCATGGCAAAGTTAATATACGTTTTCACTTCTAAAATAAAGGGTATAAAGGGTATAAGAAACACAAAAATTCCTGCAATTTTGTAATATCCATTGCAGTTTTTTATGTCTCAATCTCCACATTGTTACAGAGTTTGTTTTAACTTTGAGTAGAACCACTTCATAACGTTTTATTGAAATGTTTCATTTGAACAACTGCTTTTACAAAATTCTAAATATGTTCAAATCAATTCTATAATAAACAGTGATAATGAACGCATATTTCATTATTATTATAAATTTACTCTTACGTCTTATGATCATATCTTTCTAACAGCATTTATAGAGGTACGGAAATTTCGTAAATACAAATCAGAAATTTCGCATAAACTAATTTTGGATACACTGAAAAAATAATTTGCTAAAAAATAAAATAATGCTTATTTGTTTATTTTAAGCAAAGACTTTTCTTGGAACAAGAAAATACTTCTTAAATCAGGAAAAATTATTCCTTGGCTGTTTTTTATTGCATTTTTTTCTTGTTTTTAGAAAATTATTTCTTTCAGTGTATTAGAAATTTAGCTGAAATTCGCAAAAAAAAAACAACATAATTTTGTACATTTTCTTGTTGTTAAACTCTGAATTAAACTGGAAATTCTAGAGATTCACAGTGAAACCAGTGTTCGAAACTCAGCACTACAAAATAGTCGCGTGTTTATTATTCAGAAATAGTTAATATATTATAAGGAAAATATCAACTAGGTAATAGTGTGGTGTTAGAAATATTTTGGTGAACACAAACGAGTACTCACTGAAAAAATCATTTGCTAAAAACAAGAAAAAATACAACAAAAACCAGCCAAGGAATATTTTTTCCCGATTCAAGATGTATTTTCTTGTTCCAAGAAAAATCTTTGCTTCAAATAATGCTTATTTATTTATTTTAAGCAAAAACTTTTCTTGAAACAAGAAAATACATCTTAAATCAAGAAAAAATATTCCTTGGCTGTTGTATTTTTTTCTTGTTCTTAGCAATTGATTTTTTCAGTGCTAGTCGACAACGCTCCTCAAGGAGTTGCGATAAAAAGAGAAAGTGCTGAAGTATAGCACGCCAATTTTCTTATGTATCCTTTTCTTTTTCTCATTTCAATTTTGCCGGTCGTCAAACGTCCAATCACGAGAAACACTCTAGAAAAATCGCATTGCAGAAAACAAAGCTAATTAAAGAGCTTGCTCGGGGTTTGAAAAGCCATAATGTTGGTGATTTTGCGAACTCCATGCATTAATCAATGTCTCCATTGCCATCAAGGGGAACTTGAAAAAAAATATTTTCCATAATTGATTTTTTTAAAGAAAAAAAAAACTGTTCTTGTGAAAAAGTTTAAACTACATCATTTTGCATTTATTTGCAAAAATGAGCAATTTTCGCCGAAATTCGCATCTACGAGTATTTCGTAAAAACTGAAATTCCGTACCGCTAATCATTTTATTCTTACTCCAATATTTCTAACAGTTATAATAGCTGATGTGCAGAAAACTAGGTTTAATGTTGGCTCGTTTTTGGCGTAACTTGCCCACATTTCACCAAATTGCAGAACGTTAGGGGCAGTTTGAATGAATTCGAGCTAAGATTAATCCTAGATATCTGCACTTGAGTAGGTATTAAAACTGTTTGAAATATTGGAGCTAGAATAATATGATGTAATAAAGGATATGATCGTAAGACTATGCGCCAATTTTTAAAAGAATCGTACAAGAACCTCACCTTGGCAAGAAGAGAAAATTGAGATGGAAAAAGAAATTGTGTTTGGGTCAAACAAAAATTTGAGTTTGAACCTCTGTCAAAACCAAACTGCTTATCCGATTTTTGTGCGGTTAGTTTTATTTTTTTATTATCAGGCGGCCAAAGCCCGACGTCGGGCTATCGCTTCATATTGATGATGTAGTTTTATTTTTTAAGTAAATTTATTGGCTGCGATAATCATCGTATTACCCTAGCTACTAGCTTCTTCTAGCTCGTGTAAAAAAAAATATTTTTTTCAAAAATCTTCAAATGCCTATGGAAGCTAAAGGGTTAAGAATTGGGGGTATGTCCAATACACCTTTTTGCTGGAAATCAAATAAGGAATCATTTTCCGATGCATTTATGCGGTAGTTTTCGGACACCCTGTATACGGGCTATGCAATATAGACAAAAGTACGATTAGATCAATATTAAGTGGCGCGCCAACGTAAATATTGTCTATTGCTAGTAAACGTTAAAATCATGTTTCCATGTTAAATTTATGTTCTTGTTCTCGTAAGATAATATAGGTAAATATATGTATATGTACACTCGGAGACAAAAAACGGATACTTTTTTTCTTCCATGTTTTTTCCATAATACATTAATGACGAAAGATCTTGATCTCCAATGAACAAATATCTACTATCCACATATCTACAAATATCACTCTCGCTACAGCCCACATGCAGAGTTGTGTTATTGCATCTTAAAGAGTTGAAAGTTATGAAGTTATCTCTGGAATACTAGGATGGATACCAAGTTTCTTCAATAGAATTGTTTGAAGTTTTGCATGAAACCAACATTTTCTCATTTATTGTTAATTTCTGAACCTATTAAGATTATCTCTCTTGCATAGAAACTGAAACTGAAAAGTGCTCCTATTACTATTGGAAGAGAATATTCTATGAATTATTATCGGGCTTAGTAGTCTGGCTGGTGGAGTGGCTAGTGTGCGCTCCTTCTGTGGACAGGGCCATGGGTTCGAAGCTCACCGTGAACGAATTCAGTTTATGGTGTTTTTCGAACTCACAACCCATGTGATCATGATCTCACTCAGATGTTAAACGAGTACCCATTTATGAAGATAAATAACACCGCTGAGCGTGCTGTTGATCTCAACACCTCAACAAAAAAAAATAGTTACGATCTTGGAAATCGGATGTCACTAGCACATCTGCAGCCTTAGTCCAATGTTGGACTATCGCGTCTGTTAATAACATATTTTATTATAGGGCTATATATTGTTAGTTGAGAGTGACTTCAAAGTATGTTGTCAAATGACTTTGCCAAGTTATTGCCATACTTATTGAGCGCTGCAAAATAAAATCACTATTTTATCGAACTTACTCAAAAAATGGAAACCGTTTTGGCAAAACTTCACGCTGGGCCGTCTTATAATCCAAATCGTTGGCCAACAACCACACTAGCTCCTGCGTCCATGTTGTGCCCGATCGTGGAAATGTTGCTATCCAAATATCATCGGAACGTGCTTGAAAATTATAAAAATGCTCGGCGGCGTGTTTATATTTGTACGGAAAGAAGTAATTTTTCGGTCCAACCTGTACAAACCCAGTCCGTTCACCTGTGAAAAATAAAAACAGAGTATGAGAAATTTAAAAGAAAAATTAAGGAAGTATGTATGTATAAATACATGCTTTTCCAATTAAAGCATATATGAATTCATATGTACATAAATATGTTATAATGGTTTTCGCTTTTCTTTTTAAAGCAAAAATGCTGTAAACTCAATCTATTTGGACACTAAAATATTTCTTTTTAAGTGTATTTACATTTAAGTGTTTACATAGTTGTATCAATTGTACGATGAGCTGGAAGTAATGAAAATCGTGAAGCTTCAGTGTTTGCAATGGGCGGGGCATGTACAACGGATGGTCGATAATCGCATGCCAAAGAAAGTGATTAACGCACAACGAATTGACGGAGCGAGGTTGCGTGGACGACCGAGAGCTCGCTGGGAGAACTCCGTAGGTGAAGACGCCCACCAGCTGCTGGGCTTCCGAAACTGGAGGACAAGGTCACGTAACCGCGACAATTGGAGGTCAAGGATTCAGGCGGCCAAGGCCCGACGTCGGGCTTTCGTGCCACATTGATGATGAAGTGTATTTACATAAGTATATGCTTAATTTTATGTTATTATACCAACCCAAGTAACAATTCGTTTGCTTTAAAGATGCACATCACACTGTAGCAATCATATATTACCACAAAATTAGTGTATCGTGTGTAAAATTATCTTTACAATGATATACAACACATTAGAGTTCAATTTAATATTTCGACGTTAGAATAGAACATAAATTAGAATATTTTCATTTTAGCCCTTTTTTAAAAGTTCCATAGCTTTTGAAAGAATGCTAGTTCAGCCGTAAAATTTTGTACAAGTATTAACAATAAGTTTAAGATAATTTTAACCTAAAAGCTGAGTCGCTCCGGTCCCCATTTAAATTTGTCAAAACGGCATGTCCATAACTCCCCCCAAAATTGGAGCAGAGTGCTGAATTTTGGCTTGTTGGCACCAAAAATCAGCACATTCGGATAAAAACTAAGGGTACCTCCCATACAAAGTGACCCATGACAACTTTGTTCTACAGTTTATAAAATGAGTAGTACGTAGAAACAACTCCTGATGGGTCACTTTGTATGGGAGATATCCTTAGTTTTTATCCGAATGAGCTGATTTTTGGTGGGTGGGGTGACTATGACCTCCAATCGCAACAAACCAAAATTTAGCACTCTGGTCCAATTTTGGGGGGAGTTATGGATATGCCGTTTTGAAAAATTTAAATGGGGGATAATGGAGGTCCTTGACCGGAGCGACTCAATGTTTACGTTAAAATTATCTTAAACTTGTTGTGAATACTTATACAACATTTTACGGCTGAACTAGCGTTCTTTCAAAAGTTATGGAGCTTTTAAAAAAGGTTTAAAATGAAAATATTCTAATTTATGTTCTATTCTAACGCCGAAATATTCAATTAAACTCTAATGTTTTATATATCATTGAAAAGATAATTTTATGTAGTTTTTTCGTCCTCAGACCATTTTACTGTATCTCTTACTGTTTTTGAAATAATCGCCAAAAAACGAAAAAATGCACCCTCCCCCCCCCCTTTTTCTAATGTTGCGGACCCCCGATCGGTTGGGACTTTTAATGCCATAATCTGGGGACCATTCCCAACCATAATCCAAAAAAATTTCCGATGTAGGATTTTTGCCGACCAAATATGCCATTTTTCTTAGACTAAAATTTGTTTTGCTGTTCTATAAAACCACGAACAGCAAAACAAAACCTTTCCTGTACTCGAGCCAATAAAAAGGAGAAACAAGAGCAAGCAAGATTACCGGACGGAAGAAGTATGGATTTTCACACCTCTACAGCACTGTGTCCGTGGCACCTAGAAACTTGAATTTTTCTACAGACGATCCCCCGGTCTAAGAGGCAATCCACAAAGACTATAAATTGGATGCGATCAATGGTTTTGCTTCTGTTTTTAAGGAGCTTTTTTATTCGATGGATCGTCGAAACATTTTTTTTTTTTGTAAAATGCTAGATTCGTGTTTTTTGGGATAATAAAAATACTCATGTCATGACCATCCAAATAAATTTACCTTTTGTATTTTAATAGGTGTGAGCGTCAAGCTTCCTGCTTCGTCGATCCTGAGCGTACTTACATTTTTATTACAAAAACGTACATAATAATACACTGGCTGTAGCATCGTTTTGAAAGGGCATATCTTCGGTTAATAGTCATATAAAAATATAATGAAAATATCTCTGCAACACATTATCGAAAATTGCTTGATTGGAGATGCCGCAAAACCGTAGTCTGCCTCCTGGATAGTGGGGCTAAGGAAGTGGCAGACGAGGACAAAATTGTTAAAAATCTGTATCGGTTGCAACTATTTCCTCGCTGTCCTGGCTTTGCCTGATCATAGTGCTTGCAGTGGCGGATTTACCAGTAGGCTGAGTAGGCTGGAGCCTAGGGCGGCAGATTTTACGGGGGCGGCAAATTTGTAGCAAATAACAAATTTCAACGCCATGCCATATAGTACTTATTCTTCTCGTGAAGTGTGTTTGTACCTCAGTGAGACACATAAGTGAAGAACTACTATTTGTCATCGTTACCCCAGAGTTTTGACACAACTTTGCACAAAGCTAGTATGAACTGATATACGTTAAATACTAAGGTCCGGTTACCCATACATTTTATCCAATCGACAAGCTTAAAGCATGTTACAGCTAGTGTAAACGACCATGCTACAAGTATGCTTTAAGCTTAAATTATGGATAAATATATACAAGTAACCGACGGTAAGTCTTTTTACTTTTGCTAAGAAAAAGTAAATAACAGTAAATTTGTGAAATCACTTGTTTAAGCGGCACTCTACGATGCTAGTAATCTAGATGTCCGGAGATTGAATCTGGGCGTGGTCCAAAAAATATGTAGTGCTTGCAATATTATATACACTCCGAAACTCTATATGCAATGTAAGGTTGACTCGAAGTAGCCTATAAACGGCTGAGTGAACGCACCATGCCCCACAAGGGGTTACGGTACAGAGAGAGATCTCAGAGCTTCAAACACTAGGAACGATTTATTATTAAAGACGAAAAGCGAAAAGACCTCTTATAGCCAATTGCTTGCAGGCTGAAACTTGCAACCAAGCTCTTTTGTAGGGTTTTTTGGAATTTTTTTTCGAAAAACCCTTATGAAATCGATTTTGTCCGTCCGTCTTTCCGTCCGCCAGGTAAAATTTGGTAGAAATGTGTAGAATGGTAACAGTTATTTCTTATCGGAGACGTATGGATAGTAATCAAATCAAAGGACTTGACGATAACATTTTATATCAGTTATTTTTTTCCTGTTTAAAGTAACTGTAACGGCGTTTGAACTTAAACTTACGTTATCACGGTTCTTCTAAACAGTTATGGTATGGGTACCGATATGAAACTTTGTAAAAAGTAAATTTGGGAAATTTCAATTTGTGCGTGTGTAGCCCCTCTTAGGTCTGCAAATGTGAAAATTTTGATAAGGGTTTTTAGGAAATGGCATAAGTAATATGTGTGCAAATTTCCATTCGAATAACTTTATCCAAACCGGAAAATAGCGAATCTAATATTTGGTAAGGGCATTTCACAATACCAGGGCAGCGTCTGAAGCATTTGTTCCCTGCATTATCTTGTGACTGGATCAGACAATGAACATGAAATTTAAAATTGTATTTTAGAAGTGACGTTCATAGAAAAGTACGATCTCAGCATATTTCTACACGCAGCTCTATCTTGGATCGTGTCATCGCCGAGACCAATGCGTTGTTGTTGCTTTTTCATTTGACACATCCAGGTGTTCTTCGGTCTGCCTCTGTCCTTGGGTTCATCAAGTGGAACTTCCATTCATATCGCTTTCTTTGCGGGGTTCTCAGGCGGACGCCTTTGACCATGGCAATACCAATCCATTTGTCGGTATTCGAGCTTTTCGGTGATTGGTTGGTCTATGGACAAGCTGCCTCGGATGTAGCTACTCTTGATGTGGTCCCTTTTGGTTACACCAACTGAAACCTTTTTTTCCAATGAAAATGTGTAAAAACCCAGGTCCCAAACTTTATTAAAATCAATCGGTTTCCGACCACTCTGAACATATTAGCATATGCCTTTTTGTGCAGGAAAATATTAATCTCCTCCGTGAAATAGTTTTGTCCTAAGATTCGGTTCCGAAAAATAAGGTAGTGGCTCTACTGAACCCCATAGTCATTTGCCACGTTTGCAATATAATTCGTTTGCATCCTTTCAGATTATGGGACGAGAGTATCTTGAATTAATATTTATTTAAAAAAGACCCGAAATCCTATATTTGGTGAGGAAATAGTAAATTTTGCAGTTTATCAAGCTTTACTGATGTACGCGTTTGTTTCACACCACATCACAAACTAATTCACAAACCCCTCTCATAGGGCTTGGTAGGGGCGGCAAAATGTCAACAGCCTACTAGCGGCAAATGTGTAAATCCGCCACTGAGTGCTTGGTCCACTGGCAGACAATTTCAGTGGCAGACGAGCCCAAAGTCTTTAAAAGTTGGAATATGTTGCAACTATTTCCTCGCGTTTGACCAACGCCATCTAGATACATCAAGGCCGTAACTCAGCTGTACCATGCCGTCATAGTTTGTCTACAAAAGTTTGGATTTACACGAACAAACAACAAAAAGCATATGACGTAATTAAAAGGAACAACAAATCAGTGCAAAGGCGATTTTTCTACATTGGGTGAGGTTATAAAACACAACGTTCGCGCAACGTTACCTTTAATTTCAAATCAACCGGCCGTTACGGATCAGAAACTTCTCCCTACAAACAGATTCCTGAAGCGCTTAGGGGATCTGTTTGTAGGGAGAAGTTTCTGATCCGTAACGGCCAGTTAATTTGAAATTAAAGGTAACATTGCGCGAACATTGCGCGAACGTTGTGTTTTATAACCTCACCCATTGCGGCCTTAATATGTAGACGGCGGTGGTTTGACTCATATGCCATTTCATAGGGGACGGTTCCCTCCGTATATATTCCAAAAGGCAGTCAAAAATTGGAGGACTAACATCGTGGCAGACGAGCTCCAAAATTTGAAATTTGTATGAAAAATGGGTAGTTCATTTGCAAGAAGCAGCAGCGTTTTGGGACATCTCCAATCAAGCAATTTACAGAAATGCGAGGAAATGTGTACTAGCAACTATAGCATTTCCCAATTGAATTAAACCTTATCCCAATTGAAAAAATCACTTTCCCAAATGGAAAAATCGTTTTCCCAATTGAAAAAATCTCTATCCCAATTGAAAAAATCCATATCCCAAATGAAAAAATCTTTTTCCCAATTGAAAAAATCCCTATCCCAATTGGAAAAATCCATATCCCAAAAGAAAAAATCCTTATCCCAAATGAAAAAATCTCCACAACAAATAAAAAAAATTTCCAACCTGAAATAACATTTTTACCTAATGAAAATATCCTTCTGTCAAATGGAAAGAATTTATTTCAAAATAAATTTAATATTGAACAAAAATTATAATAAGTATTTTATGTAATTCATTCTTTGTTTTAGAGATTCACATATTTGATTAGGAAATTAATTTATATATTCTATCCGGAAACGTATTCAGTTATCCCTACTTGATTCAGAAAACTGCATATTTGTTTCGGAATTGTACGTACTTCAAATGAAAATGCTTTATTCTTATTTTCTAATTTCACTTACATTAACAATATTATATAGTATTTCCCAATTGAAAACATCCTTATCCCAAATGAAAAAATCCTTATCCCAAATGAAAAAATCCATATCCCAAATGAAAAAATCCTTATCCCAAATGACAAAATCCGTATCCCAAATGAAAAAATCCATATCCCAAATGAAAAAATCCATATCCCAAATGAAAAAATCCTTATCCCAAATGAAAAAACCCGTATCCCAAATGAAAAAATCCGTATCCCAAATGAAAAAATCCGTATCCCAAAAGAAAAAATCCTTATCCCAAATGAAAAATCCTTGTGTGCGAATTAAAATAAAATGAATTTAGAGGTGTTTTAAGTTGTTTCTCGCAACAAATTATGAGGTGTGGTTGATGTTATTGAGGATACGAATAGCATCGGCTTCGTGGGGTTGGCTAATGCAATTGCCGTGGTTGGAAATTTATAAAATTTTCTACTCGTACGTAAAGTTCCTTGTGTGTGGTTGGCTTTTGATCTTCATCACATACGCATACCGATCGTCATGAAATTTTGTGGAGATGCGTAGAATGGTAACAGTCTTTGGCACGAAATACTCAAAAGTTAGGAAAGGGCAAAAATAACAGGGTGTCCCGGAGATTTGAAAATTTGCACTCGCGAACGGCTCAACCGTCGTGAAATTTGCTAGGAATGTCTAGAATGGTAACAGTCTTTGGCACGAAATGCTTAGAAGTTGGTAGGGCAAAGATAACAGGGTGCCCCGAAGATTTGAAGTCGAAGTCGACTTTTTTAGTTTTTAATTAAATCAAAATTGGATTTTGTGCGTGTGTAGCCCAGGTCTGCAGATTTGAAAATTATGAGGAGTCAAAGGAAATATACAATAGTGCTTGCAACATTATACAGGGTGTCCGGAAACTGCCGCATAAACGCACCGGATTGTGATTCCTCGTGTAAATTCCAGCAAAAAAGTTATACGGAACATACAAAGGCGTTTGAAGATTTTTGAAAAAATAATTCTAACTCCATTATTTCTAACAAATGGACGCTAAAATTAACACTAGTTTTCTGCACTTAACGTATCAAAACTGTTAGAAATAATGGAGTTAGAATAAAATGATGAAAGAAAGATATGGTCGTAAGACTATCCGCCAATTTTTAAAAGAATCGTACAAGCAGCTCACCTTGGCAGAAGTTGGAGAAAATTGAGATGGAAAAATTGATTGTTTTTGGGTCAAATCACAAAAAATTGACTTTGAAGCTATGTAAAAACCAAACCTCTTATCAGATTTTAGTGTGATTAGTTTTATTATTTAGGTAATAATCGTAATTCTAGCTAGGTAGTTTTGGAGATATTTAGATTTAAATCGGGCAGAAAATTATTTTTTCAAAAATCTTCAAACGCCTGTGGCAGCTAAAGGGTTGAGAATTGGGGGTATGTTCCAAGTCACACGAGGAATCACAATCCGGTGCTTTTATGCGGCAGTTTCCGGACACCCTGTATAATGTTGCAAGCACTATTGTATATTTCCTATGCGCACATGTACGGAAATGTTTGAACAATGCCGAGATTCGATCTCTGGACCTCTAGATTACTAGGTTCGTAGAGTGCGACTCAGCCAAGTGAGTCACAGAGCGTGTCATGGCTGCACACATTAACTTAATTTATTAATTTATTAGATGTAAATCCATTCCCGTTTCCCGAATCAAGAAAAAAGAACTTATATTTTCCCACACAAAGCATTCTTATACGTTTTGAAAAAGTAGACTTTTGAAGCTGTTAATTTGGTACTACGAACTTCATAGGTGTTCGCGGCAACCACTATTACCATTCTATGTATTTAAACCAAATTCCATGTTCATTCTCTGGTATATAGTTATTAAGTTATTCGAATTAAAATTTTCTGGCCTCTTCTTATGTAATTTTCTCAAAAGACTCATCATAATTTTCAAATCTGCAGACCTGGGCAACTAACGCACAAATAAAAATTTTGATTTAATTAAAAACTAAAAAAGTCGACTTCGACTTCAAATCTTCGGGGCACCCTGTTATCTTTGCCCTACCAACTTCTAAGCATTTCGTGCCAAAGATCATTCTACACATTCCTAGCAAATTTCATGACGGTTGAGCCGTTCGCGAGTACAAGTTTTCAAATCTCCGGGACACCCTGTTATTTTTGCCCTAACCTAACTTTTGAGTATTTCGTGCTAAAGACTGTTACCATTCTACGCATCTCCACAAAATTTCATGACGATCGGTATGCGTATGTGATGAAGATCAAAAGCCAACCACACACAAGGAACTTTACGTACGAGTAGAAAATTTCATAAATTTCCAACCACGGCAATTGCATTAGCCAACCCCACGAAGCCGATGCTATTCGTATCCTCAATAACATCAACCACACCTCATAATTTGATGCGAGAAACAACTTAAAACACCTCTAAATTCATTTTATTTTAATTCGCACACAAGGATTTTTCATTTGGGATAAGGATTTTTTCTTTTGGGATACGGATTTTTTCTTTTGGGATACGGATTTTTTCATTTGGGATACGGGTTTTTTCATTTGGGATAAGGATTTTTTCATTTGGGATATGGATTTTTTCATTTGGGATATGGATTTTTTCATTTGGGATACGGATTTTGTCATTTGGGATAAGGATTTTTTCATTTGGGATATGGATTTTTTCATTTGAGATAAGGATTTTTTCATTTGGGATAAGGATGTTTTCAATTGGGAAATACTATATATAGGTAATGAGATCAGCATCACGCTCAGCAGTGTTATTTATCCCCATAAATGGGTACTCGTTTAACATCTGAGTGAGATCATAGTCCGTCACAAGCTCGTGAGTTCGAAAAACACCATGATCTCCACGGTGAGATTCGAACTCATGACCCTGTGCACCGAAGGAACTTCACTAACCGCTAGACCAGCCAGACTACTACCGTTTGCTCGACAAATAAATAATTTTGTAAAGCGTCCCTGTACATCGAACTTTAAAGAGTAAGAATTATGGAATTATTTGCATTAATACATTATTACACATTTTGTTAATTTGGCAAATATAATTTTTCATTCGAGACTTTTTCATTTGGGATATGGATTTTTTCAATTGGAATAAGGATTTTTTCAATTGAGAAAAAGATTTTTTCATTTGGGATATGGATTTTTTCAATTTGGATAGGGATTTTTTCAATTGGGAAAAAGATTTTTTCATTTGGGATATGGATTTTTTCAATTGGGATAGAGATTTTTCCAATTCGGATAAGGTTTAATTCAATTGGGAAATGCTATAATGTGTCGTGGGCTATAGGTAGATATGTGTGTTTTGGGTAGGATTGATCCTTAAAGAACATTTAACGTCAAACGTCGTAAAAAGGAAATAATGGCAATTGACACTAATTCCTTTTGCCAAAAGGAAATAAAATCAGTTGACGTTAATTCGCTTTTGAAAAAAAAATTTCCCTCTCAGTGGATCGGGATATATTAAATATTTTTTGTTATCACATCACGAAATGAAGCTTTTAGGGCGATGAATGAAGAATGCATTGTCCTTATAAAAAGCAGTTATAAAAAAGTCCTGTTTAACTATTTTATTCGAAGAAAAATGAAATTTTACAAAAATATATTCATTGACGATTCAACTATTCGTCTACAAAAAGGACATAAAATGCTTGAGATTGTTTCGGCTGCTTTTTGGGATATGCCCTCAAAACATTTCAAGCAAGTTTTACATGGTTGCAGGGTTGCAACAATACTGCGCCCATTTTCCATACAAATAATGCAATCAATATTGTTTGCCACTATTTAATCAGGCTCTACAATGTTCGAGGAAAGATTCCTCTTGTCTTCGCCATCACAGTTGTTTAGCTCCGTCTGTCCAGTATTCCCATTTAGCAAATTGTTTTGCCAAATAGAACGGAAACTGTTTCGTATTCGTTCTAAAATTGAAACTTAAAATTCGAAATTACCTGATTTACAAGCCAATTTCAAAAATTGACTTTATTTCGCTTTGGAAGTTGACAGTGTTTTGTTTTCAAAAATGAATTAATGTCAATTGATTTAAGGGCTGAATTAATTAATTATCGAGAGTGAAATTCTTCCCGCTGCGATTTTATCAATCAAAATGCATACTGAGTGCCGTAGAATATGTCACAAACGGTGGGGAATTCCATAAGCTACAATCCGAGACCGGTTCCATAATTCTCCTCGGCCATTTTATGTATTATTTTTCGATTCCCCGGTCATTTGACATTTCACATTTCAGCCGGGGAATCGGAAAAAATATATAAAATGGCCGAAAAAAATTATGGAACTGTTTTCGGATTGTAGCTTATGGAATTTCATAGCATTCCCCACATATTCCACTACAGTAAGAATACATTTTCATTGAAAAAATCGCAGCGGACAAAATGTTCACTCTCGATGTCAATACTAGGCTTGAGGTGGGAAATAGTGGCAATTGACATTAATTCGCTTGACTTTATCACACCCCCCCCCCCTTTGCCAACACACACACAGTCGAATTTTATATACAGGGTGTCCGGAAACTAACGCATAAACTCACCTGAATATGATTTCTCAGGTGATTACCAGCAAAAAGTTGTACTGAACATACCCCCAATTCTTAACCCTTTAGCCGCCACAGGCATTGGAAGATTTTCAAAAAAAAAACATTTTCTGAATATCCCCAAAACTATACTAATCAGAATAGCGAAACAAGATGACTATCACAGTTATCAAATTGACCTAAAAAATAAAACTATCCATACTAAAATCGGATAAGAGGTTTGGTTTTTACAGAGCTTCAAAGTAAAATTTTTGTAATTTTACCTAAAAACGAGGCTAATTTCGGGCGCGGCTGAAATTGGGATACCCTTCGCTCTCCTATGGGCTAAAAGTTTTTTCGGGCGTACCTACGACTTGTATTTAACTCCCCCCCCCCCATTATTTTCCTTCCGTCTTCACAAAAGTTCCGTTGCGTCGACAAAACAATATTTATGTGGGGTTTGGTTGGAATAAGTGGGCCAATAAAAATATTTACTCAGAAAATTTTATTGGCGGATGCAGGAGCATGACCCCATAGTACGATCCCATTTGTTTTGACCTTTTTTGTTGCTTTGATTAAGACACATTGTGAAATTGATGTAAAAATGTTTCTTAGAAGAACCAAAATGGGGGGTTGGGTTTGTATGGCAGCCCCATGACCCCATGGTCCGATTTCTTAAATATGTTGAGTGTCATCAACAGAAATACATTTGTGTGAAATTTGGTTGAAATTGGTGCACAAATTAAAAAAATTTTCCCAGAAGAACCTAATTTGGGGTGGGGAGTTGGGTTTGTATGGCAGCCCTATGACCCCATGGTCCGATTTGATCCATTCTTACATAATGTTTGTGTAAAATTTGGTCGAAATTGGTGCACAAATAAAAAAAAAAAATCCCAGAAAAACCTAATTTGGGGAGTTGGGTTTGTGTGGCAGCCCCATGACCCCATTGTCCGATTTTACCGATTCAAACATACAAACAGCCTGCAGCAAAAACAAGCATATGTGCAAAATTTCAGCTTCATAACTTTTAAATTGGCCGAGTAAAACGCGTCGCAACAGACGGACATCGCCCAATCGACTCCCCAAGTCATGCTGATCATATACACTGCGCGACAAATGCTTAGGTTCATCGATATTTTACTTTAAAATGATATAATTTCTAGGTACTCTGATCGGCAATAATTTTTAAATAATGCTGTCTCAATCAACGGTTATTTTAATAAATATTGCAATTCTATCAAGCAACTCGCACAGCTAAGGGAATTTTTTAAAATGAAAATCGAAATTTCCACTGCGACAATTGTATAGGTTCACTTACTTTAAAGAGTAATCTCGACGTGGTGAGAAGTGTTTGTGGAAACAGTTTTTTTTTGCGTTGTACTCTGTGAGTCATACAGTGGATAATGTCAAAAGGAAAGAAACTTTCTGCCGATGGAAAGGCGACAATTTCCATACTAAAGCAAGAAGGATATTAAAATTGACAAAAATGGCAATACGGATTCAGCGAAGCTCGAACTTTGTTAATAATTTTATACGAGATAGTGAAAATTATAGCCGATGATACGCAGGAGGCAAAAAAAAAAACGATTTCCGGTGCACCACGGCGACGTCTCTTAAGATAAGCCTCGAATTCGCCCCTTACTGCGCGTAAGCTTGGGGAGAATTTGGGGTTATCAACAAGTGTGAGGATCATCCAATGAATTCTTCGATCTTCTTCTTGTTTGAAACGTTTACGGTTAAAGAAAAAAACAACCTTATGAACTGGACATCGCAATGGAGACAAGTAATATTTACGGATGAAAAACAGTTTTGCGTGGACGGCCCAGATGGGTTCTCCTACTATTATCATTATCATGATATTAGGATGGAACCTATGTACCTGTCACGCCATTACTCCTGAATATGTCCCGTTATGGTATGGGGAGCCATATCATATCATGGAGCTATCGACTTGGTCATCCTACGAGGTTGCCAAACGGTTTCATCTTATAAACCGCTCTTAGAAGAGGAAATCCCTAAGATAAATGTCATGGACGAAGGCGATCCTTGGATATTGCAACATTATCTTGTCCCAATTCATACAGCGAGGGTAGTTAAATCGTTTATTGAGGATTAAAATGTGACTTTCTAAACTGGTTGCCAACTCCCCTGACATTAACATATGAGAAAACATTTGGGGTGGCTTGTTCGGGAGGTTTACAGTAGTGGTAAACAGTACAACCCTAAAGAAGAGCTAATTCATGGAATTAAGACAGCTTGGTCTATAATACCGATATCCGTGCTGCATTCTTTATGCCTCGAAGGCTTTATGAAATTATAAATAAAAAAATGGCGGAAATACACACTATTAAATAACAAAAACTGTTCTTGTTTTTTGTATTTATCCTCTTTGATACTTTTCTGAAATAATTTTCAGC
Source organism: Microchrysa polita (assembly GCA_949715475.1). Lineage (NCBI taxonomy): Eukaryota > Metazoa > Arthropoda > Insecta > Diptera > Stratiomyidae > Microchrysa > Microchrysa polita. The sequence goes on from OX454417.1 coordinate 28,689,316, forward strand.
GAAAACATTATGTAAAACGGTAAAATCGTCCCTGAACCTAGGCAATTGTCGCACTGGAAATTGACTCTTTGAATAATATAAATTACTGTAATTTAAGGAAAATGTCCTGTGGAGATTCAGTCCATCCAATTTCTTTGTGATATTTAATAGTTTCGAAAATAAAATTTCTTGTAACCTTTTATTTTACCGTTTCCTGGAAGGAAATATGTGTGAACCTAAGCATTTGTCGCGCAGTGTATGTATACTTTTTATATGGTCGGAGATGCTTCCTTCAATGCGTTACAAACTTCATGACAAAGTTAATATACCCTTCCACTCCATGAGCGAAGGGTATAACAAATCATTTTTCCATCTCAATTTTCTCATATCTTTCATACACCATTTTATTCTAGCACCATTATTTCTAACACTTTTAATGCCTTAAGTGCCGAAAACTAGGGTTAATTTGTTATACGGGATATTACTGAAGAATCACGTAACAGATTCGTTTAAGTAATCGTTTCCTGACGCACTGTATAGGAATCGCCATTTTTCATAATTCTTTTACGATTTTGGATACACCAAACCACCAGCTCAGGGGACGTCACAAGAATTTTTATTGTGCCCTTTTAGCAGCGCAATTCAAAAATCCTATACGTTACCAAATCCCCCACAGATGTTCAAACTCAGATTCACTTCAATACCACTCACTGTAAAGGGTTAGAGACCCAGACATACATATGCATATAAGTTAACACTTAACAACATTTTCACTGAGATAAAAAAATACTTTAGTCCACATCATATTTCTAGCAAAAGAAATAACACAAAAACTCACAAAACCTACTCGCACAAATAGCTGCACATTTGACCCAAATTGCAATGGAATCGCATTGATAGAATTGTACGTACCGTGAAAGTACTCTAGAAGCTCTTCATTGATCGCGGGATCGATATCGCGAATTTCATAGGGAAACGGTAGTTCACCTTTGTTATTATTAAAGGCCATTTTTAGTAACTAAAAAGATCAATCTTTTAATTTTTTCGACCGTTTAGCAGATGCTATCACGAAAGCGAACTTTCAATTTCACTTGACTAAAGGCGACTAAACTGGCATACCCCCGAACAAAGTTGGAGCTCGGATGATCTCTGCCAAACATTCAATACGTACGTACTACCTGCTGTAAGCAAATAGCAGTAAGATCTTGGAGCGGGAGTTGTGTAGGTACACAGAAAAGGTACAGCTTGCTTAAGTCTAGCACTCACTAGTACTATAGCCAGATCCACCAGATTTTTTAAGAATTAAAAAGGTAGCATAATTTCACAGGATTATAAGAAAAAAGGAGGAGTTCTATGAAAATCAAGTTGAATCGTTAAAGGGAAGCATTGATGGTTCCGTGGTGTGTAACTCTTTTCATTGTAGCTTCTTTGAGTCTACCTATCCATACATATTGCAATCTGACCATATGATTGAATCACATCATTCATTCGTTAGTCGGTTACCAGCTTAATCAACGAGCATGCATAAAGCATAACTAAATTCGATTTATTAAAATGACGACAAAGACGAAAGTATATTCAGGAGAAAGTTGTATTACGAGTAAACACACAAGATTATTTAAGACTCATATACATACATATACGAGTACCATTCATTCAAAACGTCTTCACATATAAAAGATGATCCAATCAGGTAAATCTATCATTTGTTTACCATTCCATTATTGTACGTTTAATATTTTTGTTTAGATACATCTAGCTAGCGTATGCATCTTTTAAGCGAGCGGGTCAAATTCTAGTACGAAAGCAAGTTTTATACATTTAGCATACGAGCAGAAGTAACCGAACAATAATAAAACAACCTTATGAAGGCAGCTTCACTCTCGCTTTCCATAGTGTGTGCGCGCAAGGTTTTTTTTACCGGCCAGCTACAGCACAAGACTTTTCTTGTGAATGTTAATATTATGCTAAATCAGGTATGAAATTTAAATTGTGCAATTTATTTGGCGATTTTTTGCCTGCCTATGATGTAATCACCGGATTGTTACATCAGTTACTACATAAAAATCTTGTTTTGTTTTTGTGATTATAGGTTATTAGGGCTAAAAAAAATGCAAGAGGAGAAGTTAATTTAATTTTAAAACTTTGATTGAAAGGAACTACATTTTTCCGTTCATGTATATGCGATGTGATCAAGTATTGTTTGCTTTTGGGTTGGGGTAAAAATATGTCTAAAGATGGTAACAGGTAAGGAAGCACAGGAATCCCTATGGAAAGGTTTTCAAAGTATTTGTAGTTAACATATGCTGCCTCGTGTTGTTTCGATCGAATATCTTAATTTGACCTCATATAAATATATCCAACAAAGCCGCAGTGATGTCAGTAGACAGTAGGAAGGGCACGCTTGGAGCATTGAATTGCCCCTCAATGCATCAATGTATAATTTACAGTTAACCATGCCAGAACTGTCAAGTATCTGGGGGTCACTCTTGACAAGAAATTACTCTGGAAAGAACACCTCAGTGTGGTAACAGAGAAAGCAATTAAGGCCTTATGGATCTGCAAAAGCTATGCGGGGAAATCATTGGATATTAAGCCTTAAGCGCTGTTTTCACGATGGTTGTCGTCCAACTTTTGAGAATTCAAACAAGTTGGACAAGAAATCCATCCTGTAAACAGAAGTTGGACAACAAGTTTGAAGTTGAACGATCATTCAAACAAATCCACCGTGTAAACAGAAGTCCGAAAACTTGTTTGAGATACATTGATTATAGTCCAGTCGAAATATAATTATACTTTCTAATAATAAAGAATAAATGCGCCTAGCGTTTTTTTTTATACCCTTCGCTTATTAAGCGTAAAGGGTATATTAACATTGTCATGAAGTTTGTAACGCATTGAAGGAAGCATCTCCGACCATATAAAATATGTATATATATGATCAGCGTGACGAGCTGAGTCGATTGGACGATGTCCGTCTGTCTGTCTGTCTGTCTGTTGCGACGCGTTTTGCTCGGCCAGTTTAAAAGCTATGGAGCTGAAATTTTGCACACATGCTTCTTTTTGTTGCAGGCAGTTTGTATGTTTGAATCGCTACAATCCGACAAGGGGTTCGTGGGGCTGCCATACAAACCTACCCCCCAAATTTAGGTTCTTCTTAGAAAAACTTTTTTATTTATGCACCAATTTCAATCAAATTTCACACAAATGTGTTTTAATTGGGAACACATAATATACACATATGGCCAAAAAAATAAGTACACCCCTCATGTACTATTTTATGCCAAATTTACATACCCTTTTTAAAATTGAATTACTCCAAATAGATAGCCATTACAACAATTAGGATACAACAATGCCAACGGAACCTTAAAACTAAATGGCAATTCCCTATTATTCTAGTCTCTCCCGATATTAGCTTTGAAGTGGGTTTTCAGCTTGGTCAAAATAATAAGTACACTATCGGTTTTTTTAATTTTTTTTACAACAACTTACTATTTTCCGAAAGGATTTGTTTTTTTATTCATTGGTGTATGCAACAAGCGTTAAATTAAAAACAAACAAAAATTCTTAAGGGGCGAAAAACGCATGGTAGGTACGAAAAAAGACGTTTTGAGTCCGGAAATTTGAAATAGCGGAAAAATTATTCTCTCATTAACGAAATAAACCAGCTAAACATTGTATTTACTGTATAATTCATTAAACTAAATAAAAGCAGTCTCAAATGCGTCAAATAGGTCCATGTAAGGGCCTTAAGGATAACTGTCGATCTCATTATAACTATGGCGAGAAAAGTTCCCTTGGCTTGACTGATGATTTTCGCAGTAAATATTGAAAATAGAGAATCCCTTTGAAAAGTTAATCGGAGAATACAAGAAGTAAAGCAGTTTTGACAAAAAGTTTAGAACTTTTCATGGCGATGTCAAAAAGTGTTGACAGTACAAGAAAATTTTGTGTGGATAGTTCTTCTTGTTTCATACCGAACAATGAAAACACACAGAATATTCTGTTTTATTTATGAGATCGTAATAAATTTGATTGGAAACTACTCTTATCGTAATATTTTTCATTCAGGAAAAAATAATATAATATACGCTACATCTATTGACTATTTATCATGTAGGCGAAAAAACATGGTCTATGGTTTAATTTCCATAGTTTGTTTTCGTTCAAATATACCTAATAACCGTTATTATGAGGCAATTTCCATATAAGAAATGTTAGTTGAGAGTCCTAGAATATTTTACTGATGAACACACACACTTTAAATGGGGATTTCAGCAGGATATTAACCCTAACCGTACTGTACAAACTGGTCAAGGATCCGCTTCAACCAAATCGAGTGGCTTTTCACGTTGTTACTAGAGTCAAATTGAATGCAGAATGGTTATGGAGAGTTGAATCAATGAACTAGAAACAAAGTTTGCACAAAACGGGCCAAATACGGAATTTCCTGGAAGTAACTGGATATATGAATGTATGGGAACTTAAGAGTAATTCTTCACCAGAGGGCCAACAAAAACCTTTTTTTCTTCAAAAGAATGGATCATTTACTTTTAAATAATAAAATAAATCAAATTCTTGTCGAATCAGAAAATAATATTTCAAGGTTTAATCAAATTAACTGACATGTACTTATTATTTTGTCCAGCCTATTTTAGTCAGTTTGTACTTTTTCAAGGTAGATGAAAGCTGTTACTTATTAAAATATGCTAATTTACATATTATTTGATTCCTCACCAATTTAAGTATTTAAATCTTTCCATATGATTTTATTTACTCAAATAACTACTTGGCTACAGGGTGATAAGAAAAATTCGTATGGGTGTACTTATTTTTTTGGCCATATGTGTATGTCAAAATCGACCAAATCGGACAATGGGGTCGTGGGGCTGCCATACACACCTAGTCCCCCAAATTATGTTCTTCTTAGAAAAACTTTTTTATTTTCTCATCGATTTCAATCAAATTTCACACAAATGTGTTTCTAGTAATACCACAAAACATATGTAAAAATGGACCAAATCTGATCATGGGGTCATGGGGCTGTCATAGAAACCTAGCTCCCGAAATTAAGTTCTTCTGAGAAATTTTTTTTATTTATACACCAATTTCAACCAAACTTCACACAAATGTGTTTCTATTGATGACACAAAACATATGTATAAATAGATGGAGTCGAACTATGTGGTCATGGGGCTACCATACAAACCTAGCCCCCTAAATTAAAGTTTTCTAAGAAAAACGTTTTTATTTGCACACCAATTTCAATGAAACCTCAGAAAATTATATTTCTATTGATGCCACATAACAAACGTGAAATCGGACTATGGAGTCGTGGGGCTGCCATACAAAGTTGACCCCCAAAATTAGGTTCTTCTAAAAAATACTTTTTTATTTGGACACAAATTTCAACTAAACCTCATGGAAATGTATTTTTATTGATGTTACAAAACATATGCAAAAATGAATTAAATCGGACCATGGGGTCATGGGGCTGGCATATAAACCCAACCCCCAAATTAGGTTCTTCGAAGAAAACCTTTTTGATTTGTCCACCAATCTGAACCAAATATGTTTTAATTTATGCCACAAACATACGTAAAAATTGATGCGAAGGCCATAGGGCTGCCCTACAACCCCCTTTCCCCTCTTTTGGTTCTTATAAGAAACCCACGTCCCGCTTCGCCCAATAAATCTTCGCCACGGCACTTATGAGAAAATTTAAAAGCATAGAAGCGAGGAGGACTGAACACTAGTCATAGGTAAGCCCGAAAAAACGTTTAGACCGAGGGGAGCGAAGGGTATCCAAATTTCGGCCGCGCCCGAAATTAGCCTCGGTCTCGTTTTTTTTTTACTTTTTCCCAAAGTAGACAAAACAAGCTTTCACATGAATTCAATTTTGGCTTCCCGAAGCCTCCCTTGAATTGTCTGTGGGTCGTCAAAATGGACGAACGTTATTTTTTGTGGAATTTTAAAAGCTATTCTTAAGAGATAAAACAATTAGCGAAATTCACCATTATTTGGAAAAGAAAAAATACTGGTGAGTAAATTGGAATGTGTTCTTGACATTCTTTTGAGATTTTGACCAAAAAAAGTCACTAAAGCTCTTTACACACTATAGAAGATTTTGCATAATCTTGAGATTTTACAAAATCTAGACGAAAATCTTGTAGATTTTCCATACATTTTCATAGATTTTGAACGGAGATTATAACCAAAATCTCGGAGATAATCTTTACAAAATCATGGTGAAGTGTGGTGAACTTCTCATTTGACAATTCTACAGTAGAGGTCATCTCATCCATTTTCGCTTGGCACATGGTTTTGTACACAAAAGTGTGATGTTTTCACCTATTAACGAACATAAATCATTGACATAATTCCTATAAGATAGAATCTGCTTCTTGTTTTAACAAATTAATATAAATAACAGTTTCAGTCGTGCATGAAGTTGCCGGAGTTTGCAATTTAGACGGATTTTACTGTACTGTCAAGTCGTGGAACAAGATTACGACCATAGTGTGAACAGCATACGAGATTACATAATCTACGTAGATTTTGCGGCTATATGTGTAAAGGGCTTAAAGGTATTTTTGCATCAATTTTGCAACGTACCATATATGGTACACCCTGCATTGGGGGCATATTCAGAAATATCTATACATATATTCCGATCGTTGTTAGCTGATCAAATTATTCTCCTTTTGTCTTAGGTAGAGTAGGATATGTTCATAAAATTTTAATTATCAGCTTTTTCAACATGATGTTGCGTTTTATTGGGCCCAGAACAGGTCCAAATAACCTAAGTTTTCATACAAATTATAACCCGATCCATTTTACAGGACATTTACTGCCATTTTTTATGAAAGCTAGGTTAATCAGTTCTGTTAAGGATCCAAGGAAACGGAGCTGCCATAGTTGACTTAGAAGGATCGTTGTTGTCATTTGCTTTTCTACCCAAGCAACAATTCGTTTGCTTTAAAGAAGCACTTCACACTGTAGCAATCATTACCACGAAATTCATTTATCGTGTGACATCGCTTAAAGTAATATTTTGTTCCGCTAAAACATCCTTAAAGTATTTTCCGGAAAGCTTATATCATCATTATGGAATAAATTTAATGATGGTGGTATAAAACTTCGATAAAACTGTCTCTAAACGTTAACCTAAAAACGTACTCCTTTAAATACTCCACTCTTGTGTTTATTGGATGATACAGCACACACATGCAATGGTCTCTCTAAGTTAACTTACACACATGCATTATATTCTTCTATAGCACAGTCGGTGTCATTTTTATAGTGTGACATTCGTATGGTCATCCAATAAATTGTTCATCGTAGTCTTATAGAAGGATGGATTTTGTGATTTACTGAATTGACACTTATGAAGTGCTCTGGAATACCACGTTTCTTGAATTGAATTCATTGAAATATTGCTTGAAACCAACATTTCCTCACTCACTTGTTAGCTTATGAATCAATTAAGATAATCTCAGCGCAGAAAATGTCTGTATTTTATTAAAGAATGTGTGAATTTAATTAGCTTCAACTGATTGACATATAAAAAAGAAGGTGCATAGGAGAAGGGTCGATAAAGAAGTGTCGAGCACTTGTAGTGTATGCGAGCAATGTTAACTATATGTGAGGTTGGCCGAGTGGTTAGGGCGTCGGACTGGCGTACGACAGTCGCTGGTTCGACGCTGGCTGCGGAAATTATTTTTTTTTTCTCTTTTTTTTGCAATCGCGAGAAAATGACAGAAAATGATGACATAACACATGATGTATGTCTTTCTCGAAGCGTAATTCAGTGCTACAATGAGGTTCTATTGGATGAAAAAACCGCGCCAGATGCCATTATTGGACTATTATTCAGTGTTTATACCCTGTAAAGTGCCCCTATTGTCGTTAGAAGAGAATATTTTACGAAGTATTATAGGGATGAAATTGTTACTTGGGTAAAGCACACCGGTCAGGGCTTAGCGTTTCTGTAGCTGCTTCTTATAATTCCAGTCTTTTTAGCTGGCAAGTATACTGAAAAAAATTTTCACAGCTTTTGTTGTCCTTAGGACACGCCACTAAACAATCGAGCTTCCGTATTTGACATCTTAGTAAGATACTTGGAATTTCACCAGGACTCAAGCAGCTGCGTCTTGATGTACAATTTCTTAAACCATTTGATTAAGACAAAGTATTGTCTTGGAAGTCCGCGGTCAGGATCCTCAGAAAATGTGCTTCTGGGGTCAACCATTTCATATGGAAGACTATGTGGAGTACCACATCAGATAAATAAAAAAATACATGGATGTAATTCTTGTGGACATGTCCTGGGACCTGCACAAATTTGGGTTATAAAACAGGCAGCAGTTCATTTCCATATTCATATCCTAGCAAAGTCAATCCAATCCATTTACTTTTCAAGAAAAGAATCCCATGAGCTATGATAAGTCAAAAGAAGTCTCGAGATATATGTTTAACAGTAGAACAGGTTTATAACGAACTATTGTATAAAATATTTATTTTATAACGAGACCGAGTTCTAATCGCCCTAATAGCATACACACTCTATACCCATATACAGAGCTAGACGGCACGCATAGCCCAAAATAATAATATCCATGTTTTTTTTTTTGTAGGGGATGAAGGGGTATATGAGTCGGATCTGGCGCACTTTCAATATTTTATAAGGACATCCAACAGCTACCACTTGACACACATTTGAAGTCTTTCACAACATTCTATCAAAAGATATATGGCTAAATTTAGGTTTGTAGAGGATGTAGGGGTAGTCAACCCTACTCCACTTTCCATAAATTTCCAGGATATGTCACAAATAGGCATCGAGACAAATTTCAATAAGGAATAGGAAACTAATAACGCACCTACCCGAGCTCCCTTTTAAAAAACTGAATATTCGCGATTTTCGATCGAAATGACCTTTCCTTTAATGAAGAGGGGTTGATTATATCAAGTTTCCACTATAATTTCAATCAAAACTCTCAATAAACATTTTTCTTTTTTTTTCACTGTTCCTATTAAAGTAAGAGGCAGATTCAATAAAATTTAAAAAAAGTCTTTCATTTACAACATATGGCCTGAATGCATGGCGTACCATATTTGGTACACAATGCAAATTCTAATATTTTCGCTTTTCTGGGAAAACGGGCTATTTCCTGGGAAAATAAAGGCTGATTCCGTGTTCAGTGACCGATTTTACATAAAAGAAGTTCAGTTACGATAATGGGTTCTGACCCCATGCATTTAAGGGTTAAAGCAAACGAATTGTTGCTTGGGAGGTTGAAAGTCGCTGGCTCGGCAATGGAAACGCCCTTACGAAATATTAGATTCACTTTATTTCCGGTCTGGTTAAAGATATTCGAATGAAAATTTGCACATATGTATACTCCTTATATTATTTCTAAAAAAAAAAACATTTAAAATGCGTCATACTGCTTTCGTCTGCTGTCCTGCTTTTTTCCGTTCTATTTCCAGCATAACGAAGCGTTCAGCAGCATTTCCAACCCCATACAACTTCACGTCAATCGACTGGCTTCCAGCCAGCTTCCAGTCAAGGCGAAAAACATTTAATTTAAACTCAATTCGCCACTTTAATAGGACGGCCTGGCGGAAGGTACAGACGCAGAAAAACATTCTTCATCGCCAATTAATTCAAACAGTTTTGCGAAGGACGTTTGCTGAGGAAATCGCTGCTAAGGTTAATTGAGGAGGGGTCACGAAAAGGTCGCGGGGTATTTTAAGAAATTCGTACAATCCGCAAGAAGAGAATTTGCGTTGAAGTGTTTTTGCGCGGAACCACGAGAAGCGGCAATAAAGTGCAGGTGCAGTGCGACATCATTTGAAAAATCGGCAAAATGTCAAGTGCGGATCAGGTAAGATTTATTTCCCCGGGTCGTGTGTTTCTGTATTTTGTACTTGTACCACGGCCAGACAGAAGCTGGGTAGATCCGCAAAAAGCAAATTTGCTGGTCAATGCACTGACCCGTCGTCTAAATGCGTTTCTGCACATCAACCAATTTGTTGTTGGAACGCAAAAAGTGTTATCACTTATCGATTCGCGTATGCTGTCTGGGATTGCATTATCAGAAAACGGTGATGCATCCGTCTGGAAATAGTAACAAAATGGACATTGCTTATAGCCTCTCCCAATTGGAGGTGGTGATAAAAGTACTTTAATCCAATTATGGGGTGGATGTTTGCTGCTCTTTTTCGTTGCATAATGGCATTTATTGCCACATTCAGACACACAAACTGTACATAGCACGTGAACAAAGTTCAGTACAGTCCGCAGGTCGGGATTATCGGGTTTTCCTGCTTTTGCGACCGTGTCGAGTGCAGTCTTGAACTTGCTCTGTGCGCCGGTCGACAATCCGCTTTGTTTGTAAATAAATGATCTTATCAGTCGTGAGCCGTGACATTCCATTGAAACCGAACGCGCTAATCTGAGATAAGCGATGGCCGTCTGCTCAAATGCATTGGAGCGATTTTCGCTTTCAGTTGTACTCGAGAGGAACTGTAAGCACTAGGTAACAAATCGACGAAGGCAACTGGAAACAGCCTTTTAAGTAACTGTTGAAAATCTGCGCTTCTTTCTTTCTTTGTTATATACTCTTCCATAGCGTCGCGTTGCTAGACCTGCGGTGTAGGCTCGTCGCTCGGCCCGCAATGTAGGCTCATCCTTCCTTCTGGCGGTAATGACTCAGCTTATTTATACAGGCAGCTCTATCTTGGAACGTGTCATCGCTGATACCATCTGACACATCCACAAGTGTATCATCTACGGGACTGCCGTCAGGGGAGTACGTAAGCTCTTACATCCCGGTGCTTCGGTAGTTTATTGACAGTATCTAATTGTCAAATAGAGATATTCTGCATCCAGTGAATGCACTCACCTTCAGAAACACAACCTCGGGGCTGCAACACCAGCTCGTTGACTTTGCGGAAGGTCAGTTTTAACTGGATGACACCATTTCAGTATCTGTGTCGGCAAATTTTGATGATGGCATTTCATGCCATGGCCATGGCTGAAACGATCGAATCTGCAATCCTTTTTCCCGAAATCGTAACGGTTCTCCCAGATTTAGAAGGCTATTGGAAAATCCTGGGGCCGGCCCTCTTACTATACGGAGTAAGTGTATGGTGGACGGCACTAAGCACAACAACATGGGTCGCGCGGTACAAAAGATCAAAGTTGTGGACAATACACACATGGGAGGAACTGAGGCGGTGGGGAAATTAAACAAAGATTATTTGTGCGTTGAATTCCCATTAGTGGGGGCCGGCATAAGAGACGTGAGTTGTGTGAGATGTGCCCAATGTGGTCCTACGGCAACCTTGCTGTTCACAACAATCTCAGCCTCTCCGGGGCGGACCACACGCTTTTTTAACCATAAACGGCCAAGAGTTGCCCTGGCAAAAGCCTTGAAGGTTCGATGCAGGAAGGTTGTGTTTGTCTGCATATATGTGTGAATTCGAGATTTGTGTTTTTGGTTCATATTGGGAGCATTACATCTCTGCGTGGCTCCTCTCAATTTCGCGTCGGTGTTGAAACAAATCCCGGTATGGTTTGAGGGGATGCAACAAACGAATTGGTTCGAATGGCTGGTCTTCTTCTTTATGGCACGATAGCGTGACGTCGGGCCTTGGCCGCCTGGATTGAAAACCTCCAATTGTCGCGGTCACGCGACCTTGTTCTCCAGTTCCGAAAGCCTAGCATCTGGTGGGCGTCCTCACATACACTCCTCCGTCCACTCGTTGCGCGTTCATCACCTTTTTGGGCATGCGATCGTCTTTCATCCTTTGTACATGTCCCGCCCATTGCAATCGCTGCAGTTTCACGATCTTCGACACCTGTAGCTCATCATACAGCTGATACAACTCAAGGTTGTACCGGATGCGCCATTCACCTCGTTCACGAACGGCCCCGAAGATTCTTCGGAGAACCTTTCGCTCGAATGTGTCCAACAGGTGTTCAGAGTTTTGGGTTAGGGTCCATGCCGCGCAGCCATAGCATAGCACAGGTCGGATGATGGTTTTACACACGTGGAGCTTCGTGTTCCTGTGCACCAGCTTCGAATTCATAATTTGGAGGACCGCAAAGTAACACTTATTAGCTAGTTGTATCCGTCGCTTTATCTTATCTGTTTCGTTGGCGTCCTTTGACAAATTGCAACCCAGGTAAGTGAAGTTGTCTACATATTCTATATTGAGGTCCCCCACTGTGATGCTTGAATTTACTGGCGTTCTAGTTTTTGATTGCATCATGACCTTGCTTTAAGATTCGTTGATATGTAGCCCAACTTCTTTGGCGGCGTTATTGAGATTATGCAGAAGGCTTTTTGCATCACCCAATACACACATACACATACTCCAGAGCCAGGTTGCAGAGCGTCGGCGCCAGCCCGTCGCCTTGCTTGAGTCCAGTACGAGTTTCAGTAGGTCAGTGAGTCTGTTCTGAACTCTGACCTGCGAGACGGTATTAGTCATCGTCATCCTTATGAGTCGTACTAGCTTAGCCGGTATTCCAAAATGCAGCAAAATGTTGTACAGTACGCTTCGATCGATACTGTCGTATGCCTGCTTGAAGTCAACAAATATTTGGTATACGTCGATGTTGTATTCCCAGCACTTCTGGAGTAAAAGCTGATCTGTCGTCGAACGACCAGGTCTAAAGCCGCCTTGGTACTCGCCAATAATTTCTTCTGCGTACGGATTAATTCTATTTTCCAGAATCTTAGATAAAATCTTATAAGTCGTACAAACTAATGAGATGCCTCTGTAGTTCTCACATTTCAACTTATCCCCTTTTTTGTGGATTGGGCAAATTATACTTTTACGCCAATCTTCCGGGATTATTTCGTCGTTCCATACTTTAACGATAAGTGTGTGTATAGCCTTAACAAGGCTCTCCCCACCATGCTTCAGCAGTTCAGCTGGAATCTCGTCAGCGCCCGGGGCTTTATTATGTTTTAGTGCTTGCATGGCGAGATCAACTTCTTCTACTGTTGGGGGTTGAACGGGAGGGCCTGTTTCAGCCATCAGCTCCGGAGCTTATTGTGTGGGGTTGTTCGGTTGAACATTGAGGAGCTCTTCAAAATGTGAGGCCCAGCGTTTATCAACGCTATCGGTGTCGCTAATGATATTGCCATCCTTATCCTTACAGAGGCTGGTCCTGGGTTGGTATCCACTTTTAATTGAATTAATTAGCTTGTACGCTTGTCTACTGTTCCTACTAGCTAGTCTTTGGTTTATTTGCATCAACTGCTCGTCAAGATGCTTACGTTTCTTACGCCTAATTAACCTATTCGAAAATCGTCGAAGCTCGTCATATTTTGCTTTTTTGGCTCTAGTTGCGCGTTCAGTCCATTGGCGATATGCCTCGTTTTTCGCATCTACCGCATTTTGACAGTCTTCATCAAACCAATCATTTCGGGCTCGCCGGGCTTTGTATCCCATAACCTCCTCTGCGACCCCTTTGATGGTGTCTTTGAGTGTATCCCAGATCAAATGGCTGGTCAGTGCAGTGTAATTGCTGTATGGAGTGGGTCCATCTCAGTAGGGTGGCCAGATGCCCCGTATTTACGGGTTAACCCGTTTTTCGGGCACGGAAAGTCGAAAAACCCGTAATCCCAAAAATAAAATACGGGGGTCTCTCATGATTCAAGGAAAAAACTCCATCAAAGGGTTAGAGACAACTTTAAGGTCAACGATAAGGTCAACCAAATACTTCAAAATTTGCCGGGATGCGAAAGTGACGTAATCAAGTTAACACTGTTAACATAGTACATAGATGAATGCGTTGCAGTATTTCGAATCAGGATTTGATTTTGCCGAACACACTTACCTGTACTGTCTGAACCCTTAAATTTGCAGCACGCACTGAAATTTGAGCAACTGGAGAGAATAGTCGGATGATGGAACATAACTACGGTCAACTTGGATGAACTTTATGAGGAATTTTGTGTAATTTCGCCCCTAATTAATAAATATGTTCAGGAGATGAAGAGATGTCGATGAAGTGATAAGCCCTGACTCACGGACAAAATTATTTACAGCTGTCAATAATAGCAAAATATGATTCGAATTTTGAAACTGGTCTTTTCTATCCTGGCAGCGTATTTAGGAACCCTTGATCAGTTCGTCTCAACGCTTTTCTAGTGGATAAGTACCAAAACACCTTATCGATTTCGTCCCCTGAAAGTGGACGAACTCGCATAGGATTTCAGTACATTTTACGTCAAAAACGGCCCTTGTTCGGCTCGACCGATTTTTGGCTGTTTTCGACGTAAAATATACTCGAAACCCTATGCGAGCTCGTCCACTATCTGTGGACGAAATCGATAAGGGTTTTGGGTAATTTCGGCACTAAGAAGCTAATCGATTTCGTCCCCAAGCAGGTGACGAATTGAACAAGGTTTCAGAAATACGCGTCCCGGAAATAATTCTCCGTCCCGGCAGAATATTCTCGCTTTGCGGTAAGGCATGAACAAATAGCCCGAACCGACTAAATATGTATTCACACTGTAAAGGCTGACCCTCAAATAAAATGCAATTTTAAAATGCCATTGAAAGATTTCTATAACTTTTTATTGCAAAATTAAGAGTTATTGGAGGCTATGCCATCAAATAAGAAATATTGTTACGAAAAAGGCACATCGGCATAATAATAGTTTTTTTTTTTTAATTTTTGCCCCGTAAAAAAATCTAAATCTGTCGTGCTCTGTGGCCGTGATCGTTCGGTCGCCACTCTGTGAAATAGACACTCATAGAGAAACCAGTTTCCAAACTCGGCACGACTCGTCGCAAGTTTATTATTCAGAAGAAAATGATAAGAAATATTCTTATCGTAGAATAATAAACTAACAATATGCGACTAGGAAGTGGTATGGCTGACAACCGTATTACACTCCGAATTCAATTGTCTTTGTAACGTGAATGACTACACACGGTAGTCATCAACGCACCATGCTCCACTACTCTGCTAGCCATAATCGGTGAACGATAAATCCAAAGTGACGGGGGAATGCAAAAATTGTCGTAGTATTCGTGAATACTCTCTCATCCACACACGCGTTGGCTTATGTACTTCGACTGAATCTCCATCACCCGATGACTGTCTCGATGAAGAATCGGTGCCAATTCATCGAAATACATTTTCTTGAAATTTCGGTCAGTTTCGCTTCCTTGTCGTCATTTTGCGCCGATGGGTAATATTTTTCTTTGTATAGCGGAACTTGTGGAACCTTTTTCACTTTAAAGTTGACCTTCGTAGTGTGTGCCTCTGCATCGAGTAATTTGAATAAATGAATAAATTCTTCCTCTCTGTACTGTAATCCCTTGTGGGGCATGGTGCGTTCACTGAGCCGTTTATAGGATATTTCGAGGCAACGTTATATTGCATTGAGCATCGGAGTGCTTGTTGCAACGTTGCAAGCACTATATATTTCCTATCCGCACATGTACGGAAATTTTGGAACACGTTGAGATTCGATCTCCGGACGTCTAAATTACTAGCGTCGTAGAGTGAGACTCAACCTAGTGAGCCATAGAGCGTGCTAAATGAATAAATTACTGATGAAATAATTAATGAAACAAATCGACTATTTCATACGTTGTTCATCTAAGAACGCATCTATGAAATTCAGCGTTTATTTCATTAGGGCGAACTTGATGAACTCTTCGGGGAAATTCATTAAATTTGTCATCAGTTCCAGCATGATGAATTCGCCAGTGAAACTCATCGTACGTTTCATCAGTTCCTTTCTGATGAATTCATTGATGATCCGCACCGCATCTATCACCAGTATCTCTCTAATGAAATCATGAGGGAAAGTCATGTTTGGGTTCACGTAGTCTTCATGCAGTCGTTCAGCATATCTTTGAAAAATATATAAGGGAATTTAGTCCCTCGGCTAGAACAAATGGAATGATTCGGTTCATCCAGAGATTCATGATGCCGGCATCGATGCATTCCTTATGCCATGGCTAGTAGGGTAGGAGTCACGGTAATCGAGAGAGAGAGAAAAAAATCTAAAATCCATATTTTATACGCTACCCTATGCCATGGCATAAGGAATGCATCGATGCCGGCATCATGAATCTCTGGATGAACTGAATCATTCCATTTGTTCTAGCAAAGGGACTAAATTCCCTTATATATTTTTCAAAGATATGGTGAACGACTGCATGAAGACCACGTGAACCCAAACATGACTTTCCCTCATGATTTCATTAGAGAGGTAGTGATGATAGATGCGGTGCGGATCATCAATGAATTCATCAGAAAGGAACTGATGAAAAGTACGATGAGTTTCACTGGCGAATTCATCATGCTGGAACTGATGGTAAATTTAATGAATTTCCCCGAAGAGTTCATCAAGTTCGCCATAATGAAATAAACGTTGAATTTCATTCATGCGTTCTTATATGAACAACGTATATGCAATAGTCGATTAGTTCCATTAATTATTTCATCAGTAATTTATTCATTTAGCACGCTCTCTATGGCTCACTAGGTTGAGTCGCACTCTACGACACTGGTAATTTAGACGTCCGGAGATCGAATCGATCGGCGTGTTCCAAAATTTCCATACATGTGCGGATAGGAAATATATAGTGCTTGCAACAAGCACTCCGAAATAGCCTATAAACGGCTGAGTTATCGCACCATGCCCCACAAGGGGTTACGGTACAGAGAAGAAGAAAAATTTATTCAAATTACTCGATGCAGACGCACACACTACGAAGGCCAACTTTAAAGTGAAAAAGGATCCGCTATACAAAGAAAAATATTATCCATCGGCGCAAAATGACGACAAGGAAGCGAAACTGACCGAAATTTCAAGAAAATGTCTCTCGATGAATTGGCACCGATTCTTCATCGAGACAGTCATCGGGTGATGAGATTCAGTCGAAGTACATAAGCCAATGCGTGTGGATGGGAGAGTGTTCACGAATACTACGACAATTTTTGCATTCCCCCGTCTCTTTGGATTTATTGTTCACCGATTATGGCTAGCAGGCCCGTAAATCGAAGGCAGGAGGCAGGTGTTCTGGCTTGAGGAGGATAGGTCATCATTCCATATCATATATTGCAGCGGGATGTAGAAATTCCGTCTCTTTGGATTTATTGTTCACCGATTATGGCTAGCAGGCCCGTAAATCGAAGGCAGGAGGCAGGTGTTCTGGCTTGAGGAGGATAGGTCATCATTCCATATCATATATTGCAGCGGGATGTAGAAATTCAGGGCGACCACAGGCTTCATCTGGCCCACCATCTCCTGCGTAGCCCCCCGCACACCCCAATAATTTGATCAGGATTGAGCTAGACTGAGCTAAACTCTTGCCCCTCCTCCAGCAGTTTTCACTCCGTTGTCCATATTGCAGTTTAATTGCAATGGCATCCACAAAAAAATACCGAGATTACTCACTTCATGAGTTCCCACAGAATTCTGATTTCTGCCATCCAGGGGACGTTGCGGCATTCGAACTCGTCTCTTGTGGTCCTACGGCAACTGCCTCTCCGGGTCTGACCACACCCGTTTTCTACAAAACAGCCAAAAGCTGTCAATATGCCTGCCTGGCAAGAGCCCTGAAGGTTCGATGCAGGAAGGTTATTTTTGTCTGTGTATATGTGTGGGTACGATATATGTATGTGATTTTCGTCCTATTTCGGCTGCTCTCAATCTTACTAACTCGCGCCGGTGTAGAAACAAATCCAGGCCCAAGGGTATGGATTTGTAGTGTCTGCAACAAATTGGTTCGAATGCCAGATCAGTGCAGTGTGATTGCTGTTTGGAATGGGTTCACTTCAGGTGTTCGGCGTTACGTAGACAGGATCATTCTTTGGCATATGTCGCGGCAGGTTGTATAAATTCTGAGCAATCTAGGGCTGCACTCAGTCCACCTCCTCCTCCACTGCCCCCTACACCGCCCGACAATGCGATAAGGAATGCCAGATCCACTATCCATATTACAGTTTAACTGTAATGGCAATCCCTGAGATCACTTGAGTTCCAACAGAATTCTCATCGCCGCCATCCAGGAGACGCTGCTCCATGCAAACTCGTCTCTTAGCGTTCATAGCGAATATGTTATATTGCGCAAAGATAAACTGGCCGCCACGGATGATCCTCACCCTGGAGGTGGACTTGCCTACACAAGACCGTACATTACTGTGTATTAGACGTAGTTGCTGACGGAACGGCGGAAATACAAGCCATCTCAGTTCCATCAGGGGGTACAAATATCGAAATTTTTAATGTTTATATTCCAGCAACTACATTGTGCCTTCTGGCTATCATTTCGATATTGGTCCTGGCGAAGTTCATCGAGTTACCACCACCTACCAATGTACATAAGGCCAAAAGAAATATTAGGATCGTCATTGCCAAGGCTGCAGCACGTTTTATTCCTGCAGGACGTATCCCGAAAATTCGGCCTAACTTCCCTTCCAGTGCCGCCAGATTAGCCGATGAACGTGATAACATCAGAAGCGCTCACCCTGATGATCCCAGAATTCTGGAGCTTAAATCCGAAATCGACCGACAAGTTAAAGACTATCGGGCGAATTGAAATCAGCATCTCGATGACTGCAACCTTAATGAAGGTGTCAGCAAATTATGGTCAACTGTCCGCGCCCTTTCCAATCCTAGGAAAGGAAAGGTCAATAACGCCATTGAAGTTGGCAGTAAAAAAAACCTGCGATCCTCTTCAGTGCGCGAGCCTATTCAATAAACAGTTTATTGAAGATCCCAAGTCTGACGGCCTTAAACGCAAAATTAGAAGACGGATTCGCAGCCGGAATGTTGACACCATACCATCGTTTACTGCGGACCAGGTTAAAAAAGTCATCGAGAATGCTAAAAACTCCAAGGCCCTCGGACCAGATAGCATTTCGATGGCCATATTGAAGCATCTCGACCTTCCAGCCATTGAGTATCTCACGGATGCCTTTAACTTGTCGATCTCCACGCTTGCCATTCCTGAAATCTGGAAAACAGTTCGGATAGTTCCCTGTCTCAGGCCAGAGAAGAGCGCAAATCTCGGGGAATCCTACCGCCCATTACGATACTGTCTCCTGTCGCAAAGACGCTGGAGGCCCTTATTCACCCTACTCTTGTAGCACGTGCGAAGCTAGAACCTCGCCAGCATAGCTTCAGGAAAATGCATAGTACCACCACTGCCCTCGATGCGATCACTACACGCATTCGCGATGGGCTAAACCAACGTCGTCTTTGTCAAAGAACTGTTCTTGTGGCAATTGACCTATCAAATGCGTTTGATAAGGTCAATCATTCGATGCTTCTCGCTAATTTGTTGAATATGCATGTTCCTGCAAAAAAGATTCGTTGCGATTGCCAACTATCTAGCTGGTCGGCATTCCTTCACTGAGTCTCGAGGCAAATGTCCTAAGAAAATCAAATTAGGGTGTTCCACAGGGAGGGGTACTCTCCCCCACTCTGTTTAAAATCTACATGTCCGGCCTTCCTACACCCCGGGAAGGAATCAAGGTGATTTCCTACGCAGACGTTTGGACCGTTTTCGCCACAGGGGAGGATAATGATAAAATGCGCCTCCTAATTAATCGCTATCTAGGGCTATTGCATACATTTTTCCAAAGCCGAAATATGACCATCTCAGCGTCTAAATCTTCTGCGACATTTCTTACCACCTGGTCAGGCGATTATCGGTGGGAGTTTGATGTAAGTATTGGCAACAATCCTGTTCCTACTGTAGCCAATCCTAATATTCTCCGGCTTCACCTGGAGAAAATGATGACGTCAGTTCATCAAGCGGCATCCGTTTGCGAAAAGATGCGCAGTATGAACAAAATCCTTAAAGCACTAGCTAGTTGCACCTGGGGCAAAGATAAAGAAACCATGCTAGCCACTTACAACGCGGTGGGTCGAGCAGTCGCAGTTTGGTCACATAGTTTATGTGATACAAACTGGTCCAAACATCAGGTCTGCCAAAATGCTGCTCTACGCACAGCCACAGGTTACCTCCTGATGTCTGCCCAGGATCACTTACATCACAAGACATATAATTGATGGCAATACGTGACCACAATCTCCTACTCTCTAAACAGTATTTTGTTGGTTGCTACTATGAGGATCATCCCAACCACAATCTCATGGACCGAATTCCTCCACCACGACATATCAGGCGTCCCAGAGAGAGAAGTTCAGGGATACAAGCGGGACCCTTACGACGAAGATACATACCGAGCCGACATCGCAGCGATTCACACTGAAGAAGTGAAGAGTCGTGAAGTCGGTCTATTACAAGTTTAGGTGCGAATAGAGTCCTGTCAGCGCGTCAATTACCAATCTCGCTTGAGGAGACTAGGCTCCCGCGAGCCACCAGAGCGACATTAGCTAAACTTCAGTCGGGCTTTTGTTCGCGATTCCATTCGTACCTTTCTCGCATAAACCCGCACATCCAAAACATCTGCCCAAACTGCGATGGCGGTCCTCATGATGTGTGTCATTTGTTTCAATGCTCAGCTGTGCTCACTGATCTTACTCCTATCTCACTGCGGGAAAACCCTATCGCAGCAGCTATGTTTTGTTCCTTGAAATTGTACACATAACACTTTGGTTTTCAAACAAATAATAATTTATGGTAAAATTGATACTGGCATCAATAAAATTTTGAATCAAAATCATTGTTCTATTCAACAGAAGAAAATGTTCAACAAACTCAAACACGATATGGAGAGTTGGCGTGAAATCGTCCTGCTTGGTAACTCACTTCTCAAATGGCACAAGAAATTCTATCCGGGCATCATTTTTGCAGTCGTTTCCGTCTTCTACCTAATTCTCTGGTATTTGGATCTCTCCACCCTCACAATGCTATCCTTAGGACTTTTGTTTGCCACAATTGTTGATTACACCTTCCCGATTGTATCGCGACTCATTTTCAAAACAGAAAATTGGACCGGAGCACATGAAAATAAATTCGAAGAAATCTGCAACGAATTGTGCGCGACCAAGATCAAACTGTGCTCCTGCTACAATTATATGTTCACCGCCAAAGGCGAGAAGTCAACAATGGTAAGTAGCACTAACGTGTTTTTTTTTCGGGTTTTAAGCAAAAATACTAAATTCTGTCTTTATTTTGCAGTTTTTAATCAGTGTATCATTGATGCTTATTTTACTTGCTTGGATCGGTTCAGTTATTGACAATTTGTTCTTGTCCTACGTTGTAACATTGTTTACGGCTATGTATCCGGGATTGTCGCATCACGGTTTTATTGGAACAGTCAAGGGCAAGGTTGGGGCAATAGTTTCATCGAAAATCCAGCAAATCAAGGAGAAAGCATCAAAAACTGAATAAACTCTGTGTAATGTAAAGCTTTCCACTCATACACAAGCATACACAGGTTAACGTTACTCCGAACTCGGGGATTTTATTAGTCTAATATTCACTCTAATATTATAATAATAAATATAAATAATCGTACGGAGACGAGATGTTCGTAAAATCTAGTGAAGTATGCATGTTCATCCGTAAATGGATTATTGAAAACAGAAAGCTGCTATCGGCCAGAACCAAAAATTTATTGAATACAATTTATAATTTTGTGATTACTGTTCCAAATAGTTGTGTATTATTTTTATTTTCCTTTTATTGTATCGTTAAAATTACATATAACAAAAAAAAAAACAGAATTACATGAGATCACTTTAGTCATATAGCCCCATCCAAAACATTCACTTGGAGTGGGAATAAGTAATGATGCGCGACAGAATATTTGCAAAATTTGTGCCATTGATCGTTTCAACTTGCCCATTACTCATAACTAGAAAACTGATAAAATCGTCACATCCTCATTCCAAATTTTCGGTTTGTTTGTGTAGTTTTTAAGATTTTTGCATGTACATTTACAATTAGGCGTTATATTTATTCTAAGTTGTATTTTCTCGGCTAGTTTTTCCTAATTGTCTATTATTGAACAGTTAAAATCAAATTTGGAAATATTTCAGTCATCACATCACTTATGGACATTTTACTACCGATTCATTTCATGATCCAGTCATCTAATCATTATATAAAATTCCCTCAGTTAAATCTCATTTTAATTGGCGAAAATTGGGTTGAAATTGTTTTTGTTTATATCCATTGTCATTGCAAATCAAGTCCAATTTCATACATAACATTGAGAGCATAAATGATACGAATCGAACCAAATTTAAATCTTGCTGCGGCAATATGTATATTTACAAAAAAAAACTGAATAAGCACATTGATACATATAATAAATATATATACATAATATGTTATATTGTATGTACATTAATTGATAATTATCCGCAACATAACTCGTCAGTTTGAGATGCATCATAAACATGTAATTTTTAAGCTTTTTTGTGATTACCAAATAGAAACAAACATCAAAACTACTGGAATAAAAGAAAAGTTGAATAATTCGGATTTCTTTTCTGATCTCTAAATCCGTAGCGAAAAACATCTGGAGTTTTCTGCGCGAATAAAAAGCTAATGAAGCTAATGAAAGGCAAATTGTACAAAACGATTGTACATACATATGTACAATGCTGGAAAATGTACGAAAATTACAAGGCAAAATGACGGTGGTAATTGAAGTAACCATTAAGGATCACATTAAAAGTAATTACAAACCAGAATTCTTATCTTTTTCTACTTTGCTTCGTTATTTATACCGTTTCATGGCGTTGCGTTGTTCCGTGTAGGCACATCGCTCGCTTTGGCAGTAATGTCTCAGCCTATTTCTACTTATATCGTGTCATCGCCGCGACCAACGCGTTGTTGTTGCTTTTTCATTTGACACATATACGTGCTTATCCACAAGCTTATCTGTTGACAAAAAATTACCGAAAACCTTGAAGACCTACAAATGGGTTTGTGTTGCCATGTTCCAATGTGGCATAGAACCCCACGAACAAACAAATATGGTGGTCCTACTGTCAACCATTGTTTATTGCCTTATTTTGCAGTTGCAATACGCCTCTTCGGGGCGGACCACACCCGTTTGCTACAACAAACGGCCAAGAGTTGCCAAAACGCCTCCCTGGCAAGAGCCTCGAAGGTCTCGATGCAGGAAGGTTGTGTATGTCTGTGTATATGTATGGACTCGTTATATATGTTTTTTCGTCATATTGGGAGCATCACATCTCGGCGCGGCTGCTCTCAATTCTCCTCTTACGCGCCGGCATTGAAGCAAATCCAGGCCCTGTCTTGGTATGGATGTGTAGTGTCTGCAACCGACGTATCGGTTCTAATGCCAGGTCAATTTCCTAAAATCACAAGCTTCTTGAGAAAGTACAGAATCCTGATTGCAGCCATCCAAGAGACGAAACTCCACGCGAATTCACCATTCAACGCTGAAGGTGAATATATCATCATACGCAAGGACAGAGAAGGCGCCACGAATGATTCTCACCCTGGAGGTGGACTTGCCTTCCTAATACACAGGTGCGTACATTACCGTGTATTAGATGTAGTTTCAGACGGTACGGCGGAATTGCAAGCCATCTCAGTTTCATCAGGGAGCACCAATATTGAAATTTTTAATATCTACATACCACCACATTCTAGCTGTACAAACTACCATTTCGATATTGGTCCTCTTCTTAATGGAGAGCACAGGATCATTCTTGGTGACTTCAATGCCCATCATGAACTCTGGCATTCCGCGCTTCACAACGATGCCAGGGGTCAAGCTATCGCCGAATCTCTGGACGCATCAGGTTTCTGTACCCTCAATGAAAACTCTCCAACCCGTGATGCAAACAATTGTATTAGCTCACCAGACATTACAATTGTCAGCGCTAGCCTAATTAGTGAGACCTCCTGGGAAACACTTACTGGTCTTCCCTCTGATCACCTCCCAATCATAGTCAGAATTGACAAACCAGCTGACCTGACCAAGTCAGAAAAGCGAACTTTTGTCAATCACAAAAAAGCTGATTGGGAAGGTTTCAAAACATTCACGTCATCGAAGTTCTTCGCGCTTCCCCCTCCCACCAATATACATAAGGCCGAACGGAACATTAGGAGCGTCATTGCCAAAGCTGCGGCACGGTTCATCCCTGCAGGGCGCATTCCAAAGGTTCGTCCAAACTTCCCAACAAGTGCCGCAAGGTTAGCTGATGAACGTGACAACATTAGGCGCGCTAACCCTGGTGACCCCAGAATTCGGGAGCTCAATATCCAAATACGGCGACAAGTTAAAGACTACAAGAAGGCCAAATGGAACGAGCACCTCAATGACTGTAACCTTAATGAAGGTGCCAGTAAGTTATGGTCCACTGTCCGTGCCCTTTCGAACCCCACAAAAGATAAGGGCAATATAGCCATAATCTTCGGCAAAAAAGAAACAAGCAATCCTCTTCAGTGTGCGAGCCAGTTCAATAAACAATTTATTGAACATCCCAAGTCCGATGGCCTCAAGCGCAAAATTAGAAGACGGATTCGCAGCCGAATTGTTGACTCCGTACCAATTTATACTCCGGACCAGGCTAAAACAGTCATTGAGAATGCAAAAAATTCTAAGGCCCTTGGACCAGATGGCATTTCAATGGCCATGCTCAAACATCTTGATCTTCCTGCCAATGAGTATCTCACGGCAGTCTTTAACTTGTCAATGTCTACTCTCGCCATCCCCGACATCTGGAAACAAGGTCGTATAGTCCCATGCCTTAAACCAGGGAAAAGTGCCAAACTAAGAACTTCCTACAGACCGATTACGATCCTGTCACCTGTAGCAAAGACGCTGGAAGCCCTCATCCACCCCACACTCGTTTCACATGCAAAGCTAGATCCCTATCAGCAAGGATTCAGACGCATGCATAGTACACCCACCGCTCTGGGCGCGATCACTACACGTGTAAGAGACGGACTAAACCACAGTACACCTTGCCATAGAACCATCATGGTGGCGATTGACCTATCAAATGCGTTCGATAAGGTTAATCACTCCATGCTTCTGGCAAACCTCCTCAATATGCATGTTCCGACTCAAGAGATAAGATGGATTGCCAACTATCTAGCTGGTAGGCAATCCTTCACCGAGTTTCGAGGCAGTCGTTCCAAACTTAGAAAGATCAAATTAGGTGTTCCTCAGGGTGGGGTTCTCTCTCTCACCTTGTTTAACATCTACATGGCCGGTCTCCCAACACCTCCGGAAGGCATTGAAGTTATTTCTTATGCCGATGACTGCACTGTACTCGCCACGGGAGCGGATAGGGATGTCATGCGTGAAGATATCAATAGATATTTAGCGCGACTAGAAGCCTTTTTCCATAGCAGAAACCTAACCATCTCAGCGTCCAAATCGTCTGCGACCTTCCTTTACCACCTGGTCAGGTGATTGTAAGTGGCCGGTTGGGGTACGTATTGGCAACAAACCAGTTCCTGCTGTTGCAAATCCAAAAATTCTCGGGCTTCACTTTGAGAAAATGATGACTTCAGCTCGTCACGCGGAAGCGGTATGTGAAAAGATGCGCAGTAGGAACAAAATTCTTAAAGCACTGGCTGGTAGCACCTGGGGCAAAGATAAAGAGACAATGCTAGACAATACGTGACCACAATCGACTACTTACAAAACAATATTTAGTAGGTTGTTATCGAGAGGATCATCCTAATCGTAACCTCATGGACAAAATTCCCCCTCCACGCAACATCAAACGTGGCCCTCGTGACCTTGAGAGAGAAGTCCAGGGTTACAAAAGGGATCCTTTCGATGAAGATTCATACCGGGCTGCCATTGCAATGATTCACACTGAGGAAGTGAGTAGGTCTATTGCGAGTTTAGGTACGAACAGAGTCCTCTCAGCGCTCCCACCACCTATTTCGCCTGAGGAGATTAGGCTCCCGAGAGCCACCAGAGTGACTTTAGCCCAACTTCGGTCGGGCTTCTGCTCACGACTCAATTCGTATCTATCTCGCATAGACCCAAATATACTAAACGTATGCCCTAACTGCGCTGGCACGCCACACTATGTAGCCCATTTGTTTCAATGCCCAGCTGCACCCACTAATCTCACCCCCCTCTCACTATGGGAAAACCCCATTGCAGCTGCCACGTTTTTGTCCCTGGAGATTGCGGACGAAAACGATGACGAACTATAAAACGAGTCCATATAGATACACAGCGGTTCACACCTTTCTGTACCGCTAAAAGAAGAAGAAGAAGATATAAATATGGATATTTTACTTGCTGTATCCAAGGCCAGAGGTAGTGCTTTAAGAATATGTTTCAATATAAAGGGCAACCTCACATTGATCTCGGCGATGAAAAGATCTGGGGTAGAGTTGCCTCTTGAAATAGGTTTGGTCAGATCGGGCGATGTGACAACTCCCGGGGGTTGAGCAACGCGACGCCATGGAGTAGTATCAACGCCATCTAGATACATATATCATAGCCGCAACTCAGCTGTACAATACCGTCATAGTTTAGCTACTAAATTTATAATTTAATTTATAAATTTTAAAAACAATGCAACTTTGGCGAACATAACCATCATTTTGTAGCTGATTTTGGCATTATGCAAGGCGATAGGCTACATACATTCTCATTTCTCAAATTGCTACGAATAGTCTATGATCCTTTAATGCTACGCAGCTCCATTGTATAGCCAGATATAGAAAAAAATTACTATCCCCTTTCCCCGTAAAGAATGTCAGCCCTGCGTTTGGTTGGACACGAAGAGCACCGCAAGTTCCGTTGAGAGCTGGAAATTCGTACAGTAAACTTTTATCACGCTGCCGAGCGGCGTGAGGGGGTTTCCTATATTTTGCATTGTTTCCGCCGAGGTGGGTTTGAACTGACCAACCGCACTTAGCCATTGTGTGGCGTTCCTACTGCGACCGGGTCTACGTCCCAGAACGACCCATGCCCCAGGCATGGCCAAGAGTCGCAAAGACCCCCTTCGACGCATTCATTCACCGTTTTTTCTTATGTGGAGCAGTTCTGGCCGGCCCAGCTGCTCCTCATTCTGCTAATACGTGCCGGCATTGAGACGAATCCTGGTCCATGGATGTGCTCGGTTTGCGCCAACAGAATTTGGTCCAATGTCCAATCGTCAGTTCAGTGCACATGCTGCGGACAATGGGTCCACCTCAAGAACTGTTCGGGACTCACAAACACCAATCAATGGTCAACATCTTACAGAGCGATCAGGTGTGGAAACAGAAGGCAAAACTCAAATCACCAGCCGCCTAACCAAAGTTCCCAACCATCATCACCTTCCACCCCTGCAAATGCTGTGAGGCCCGCTCCACCCAATTTGACCCCAGCTCCACGGATCATCGATGCAAATTACACCAGCACGAGGATAGTCCAACTAAACTGTAATGGACTCCAGCACAAAATCGCTGAACTAACAGCACTCATGGACAGACACCACAGCCAAATAGCGGCAGTACAGGAAACCAAACTCAACTCTAGTCACTCACTCAGGTCATACGGGAACTACAATGTCATCAGACAAGACCGAGATAGGAACGCAGGAGGAGGTTTGGCTTTCCTCATCCACAATAATTTGCCATACAGCGTAGTTGATGTCACTTCCACCGATGACACCTTGGAACAACAAGCGATAATCTTCAAATCAGGAAATATTGACTTTGAAATCTACAACATATATATTCCACCTGTCTCCAGCTGTCCCACAGGTTACAAAGTCAATATCAGCCCTCTATTAAACGGACAATATCGCCTCCTACTTGGTGATTTCAACGCACATCACGATTTATGGCATTCCAACCTCCAAAACGACACCAGAGGTAACATCATCGCCGACCAACTGGATGATTCAGATTTCTGCCCTCTAAATGACGATAAACCGACCCGTATCACTGGATCCTGCACAAGTTGACCTGACATTTCCATCGCCAGCCCTGGACTTATTAATGACATCTCATGGGAACCAATCCTCACAACATCATCTGATCACCTGCCAATTATTCTGACTCTGGATATGCCGTCGAAATTCATCCATCCCGATAAGAAGACGTACACCAACTTCAACAAAGCTGACTGGGACAGCTTTAAAAGGTTCACCAACGAGGCTTTTGCTAGTCTCACCGCCCCAAGTGATGTACGTATGGCTGAAAAACAAATTAGACGAATTATTCTCACTGCAGCTAAGAGATACATTCCAGCAGGCCGCATTACCAGCCTAAAACCCAACTTCCCAACATCTGCGGCTAAATTGGCAAAAACTAGGGATCAACTCAGAAGTGCAGACACAAGTGACCCACGGATAAACGACCTCAATGACATAGTCAAACAGGTCAACGACCACAGGAGATCACATCTCAGAAAACTAAATTTAAACACTGGTGTGAGCAAACTCTGGAGCACGGTTAGAAACCTATCCAACCCCACTAAAACTCAAGGGAGGGTTTCTATCAAGTTTGGTAACTCAACCGTGAGCGACGATAATAAATGCGCAAACCTATTCAACAAACAATTCGTCGAACACCCAACTAAGGATAAACTCAAGCGCAAAATCACACGAGACATCCGAAACACTAAAGTTGATGAACATCTCCAAATCACCTCTACAGAAGTTGCAATGGCCATAAAGAATGCCAAAAATTCAAAAGCACTTGGTCCAGACGGTATAGCAATGATCATGCTCAAACACCTCGACACACCGGCCATAAAGAATATCACTGCCACGATGAACCTTTCGTTACGAACATTCATCATACCAGAAATTTGGAAGAGAGGCCGTATCATACCGTTACCCAAACCTGGTAAACAACACTCCTTAGGAGAATCCTACCGACCAATCACGCTTTTATCCCCTGTGGCGAAAATATTGGAATCGCTGATACACAAGACTCTTGCGACGCACATACAACTCGCTAATCACCAACACGGCTTCCGAAAAATGCACAGCACCACCACTGCACTAGACCGAATCATGTCTAAGGTCTTCAATGGGATCAACCAGCCCCCGCCTTTTAAGCGTACCATTCTTGTGGCTTTAGATCTGTCGAAAGCGTTTGATACGGTGAACCACTCGCTCCTACTGACGGATCTCCGCAATTCATCCACACCGCCGCATATAGTCAAATGGATCGCAAACTACCTTGCCGGACGTCAATCCAGCACCGAGTTTAGAAATGGGAAATCTAAACTAAGAAGGATAAAACAAGGCGTACCACAAGGCGGGGTACTTTCCCCCACCTTGTTCAACCTATACATGTCAGGGCTTCCCACCCCACCCGAAGGAATAGACATTGTATCCTATGGTGACGACTGCACCATAATGACATCTGGCAACGACATTCCCGACATGTGCGATCTCATCAACGGTTACTTGGAAGAGCTCAACCTTTTCTTCAACAACAAGAACCTAATGCTATCAGCGCCCAAATCTTCGGCCACCCTCTTTACCACATACAACAAAGAATTCAACCAACGGCTTAACATCAGAGTAAATGACACTGAAGTTCCCACTATCCGTCACCCCAAAATTCTTGGCGTCACAATTGATAATCACGGCCTATTCAACACCCATGCCGACAACATTAGTGACAAAATGAAGGGCAGAAACAAGATCCTGAAGTCCCTTGCTGGCAGCAAATGGGGCACTGATAAGGAGACTTTACTCACCACCTACAAAGCCGTCAGTCGTTCTGTGGTAAATTATGCAGCACCGATATGGACAAATACCCTATGCAAAACCAACTGGAAACGGCTTCAAACATGCCAAAATGCAGCCATGCGTACCATTACTGGTTGCGTTCGCATGTCATCGCAAGACCACCTGCACCAAGAAACCAAGCTGCTAGACCTCAAGGCACACAATGATCTCCTGACTAAGCAATATCTTGTTGGTTGTCATCGAAGCTTACACCCAAATCATGACCTCATGGACAAAACCCCACCACCACGTCATGTAAGACGTTCGTTAAGGGACATGGAAAATGAAGTCCAAAGGTTTAAACGAGTTCCTCTCGATAACTCCAACATATATAAGGCGGCCCTAAATCAACTGCACACCATCGAGGTAACCAAAGCCACAAATAGGCTATCCGTAAACCGCGTCCTTCGCGCTCGACCACCCGACATCTCAGCCGACGAACAACAACTACCGAGAGCCACACGTACCACCTTGGCTCAGCTTCGTTCTGGATTTTGCTCCAGACTAAATTCGTTTTGGTCACGCATTGACAACAGCACTGGAAGTATTTGTCCAGCATGTGGAGCCAGCCCACACGACGTGGATCATATATTTGACTGCACTGCCGCACCTACGCATCTAACACCTATCGCACTATGGGAAAACCCCATCGAAGTTGCGATCTTCTTAGGTCTTGACCTTGAGGAGAGGATGCCTACGATTTATGAATGATGATTCAAGTTTCCCCCCCCCCTCTCTTGCGCCGCTACAACAACAACAACGAGGTACTCTATCGAATGCCACCATGGCAATCCTCGTAATCATAATTTGATTCACCCACATGGCCATTTAAATCTCCTCCCAAGAACACCAATTCGGTATCTGGAATGGTCTGAATCAGGGTGTCAACGTCGTTCCAAAATGCCTCTTTTTCTTCTGGTGGCAGTCCCACTTGGGGAGCGTAGGCACTTATTACGTTCCACACCCTTCCGCAGATAACCAATTTGATGCTGATCAAGCGATCACTTCTCTTCGCGACACTTATTATGCTGCCAAGTAAAGACGATGCCAGAATAATGCCAACTCCGTTTCTTTGGTTTGTAACTCCATAGTAGTACAATTTGTACTTCATGGAATTCGTAAGAAACCGGGCTCAGTCGATATAGGTATTTCGCCACTTCGTCTCTTAAAAATAAAAATAAATAACAGGCGCGACAATCCAACATTGAATTAAGGCCGCAGGATGTGTTAGTGACATCCTATTTCCAAGATCTTATCTGCTTTTTGTTGAGGTAATGAGATCAGCATCACGCTCAGCAGTGTTATTTATCCCCATAAATGGGTACTCGTTTAACATCTAAGTGAGATCATAGTCCGTCACAAGCTCGTGAGTTCGAAAAACACCATGGAACACGGTGAGATTCGAACTCATGACCCTGTGCACCGAAGGTGCGCGCACTAACCGCTAGACCAGACCAGACCAGACCACTTCGTCTCTTGCACGCACATAATGTCTATCCCCCTCCGCTTCATGATATCCTCAATCTCCTCGCTCTTTGACGTCATGGAACCGACATTCCAGCTTGCAACCCTCAGCTTCTCCACAATGTAATTGGACTGCCTTATATTGCTCGCCCCCGGAAACCGTCGAGCTCTGGCGCGAACTAGGTTCGCCCCGGGATCACTCAACCGCATAGCAGAAGTACCCCAGCGGGGTAGTGCTTGTATCTGCGTCAATTTCCATAAGGCCTTCCATTCTTTTACACCTTTTGGAGAAAGGTTGTGTATTTTGGCACTAGTGTGTGGAAATAAATAAATTTATGGACTTTCCTTTTACGTCCGCCGGCTATCTCCAGACACGGCAACCCATACACACACACACACACTAACCTATGGGAGGTCTTGTTGATGTTAAAATGTGCCTCAGGCTTCAGATGTCATGGTTGCCTGCGACCTTCGCATACTAGCGGCCAAGCACCCTCTTGACCATGCATCCCTCGGCGCATGCTGATCCACCTTGGATTAGGTCCCTTTTTAGTCGCCTTCTACGACACGCCGGGAAAGGCGGTGGCATTATTCGCGACCCATGCCACAGGGCATGGGGGAAAAAATGTGAAGCGTGTCGAAGGCCTCGTTATTCGGCTCTCGTCACTACCAGCCTTAACTTTTACAATTCTCCCACATTTCATTTCACTCGTTTATAGGATACACTCCACTCTAAGCTATAGCATTTGCCTTTGCTGATTTGTCTAGAAGCCCTATCTTCGTTGCCTGACCTGCACTGTTGTAGAGGCATTGAATCCGTCCCCTTGACATCTTAGGATGGTCAGCTACCCCATTACAGAGTCGTGTCAAGAACTGACGGTCGAAACCGATGAATGACAATATTTTTGGAAATTCCCTTTCGCAAATCACCATTCTCAACATATATATCTTATTTAGCATGATCCACACTTAAAGGAAAATGTGGAGCGCCCCATAGGAGTTTCGTTGTGTGCTGTGGCTGTGTCCAACGTGTTTCAGTAGTCTAGCAACATGTATTGGAGCAGCGGGGCATGGAAACAGATGGATCACAAGTGCACCATCGCAGCGCGGGCAATAGTCCAGTACAATAGGTTCAAAATAGCCCCAAACCCAAACATCCAAAAAGAAAAGAAATTTTTGATGCCAAATTGTTGAATACACTGCCCAATATATGCAGAAGAAAGTTACACTAATTTGCGCCATGGGTTAAGGGGGGAGGGAGTGGCAAAGGGGAGAAAATTCAGCTTTTTGCAAATATCTGGAAAACTAGGAATCTGACCTTAAAGTGTCCTGAGAACGAAACAAACTACACAAAATTACCTTTGTAATGATATATAACAGTCTAGACGTTTTCTCGGAAAATTATACCCTAGACCCAAAAGTATATAGAGAATTTCCATTTTTTGAGTTTTACATTTCACACTGTAACTCTTGATAGAATAGACCTAGGGTGACAGGATCTTGTTCATTATATTACCAACAAAATTTACTTGATTTGAACCAAAAATTAGAGTGCTCCGACCATTGACGCCCCTCTCACTCCTCCTAACATTTTTCAAAAAAGCATGCCCGTAGCTTCTTTTCAAATTGAGCCAACCAGATCAAATTTGGTGGGATGCCTATTCTAAGCCCCATTATGCTCCTTACCAAAAATTATTACCATCTGATCAAAACTAAGGGTACCCCCCATACAAACTGAACCAAAATTCTAACAAATTTTATATTTGCTCTATCGAGCAGAATTTTTTCCCCATCATCGGACGGTTCCCATGAATCTTGCAAAAATCAACAGATACAAGATTTTTGTCGATCAAATACCTATTTTTCTTTGATTCTATGAATGGACGATAATCGCATGCCCAAGAAGGTTAAGCTGACCAGACGTACAGCATTTTGCTGTACAGTACAGCATTTTGACCTGTCGTACAGCATTAGTAAATGTACAGCAAAATGTACAGCATTCCCAATGCCACACAAAAAAACTTAAATTGGTACATAATAAAATACTGATAAGCTTCCCGGTGAGGCCTGTGGTCAGTCTTGTCTGTGTTAAAGGTATTTTTAGCAAGATAATCGCACTTTCATGTGGCAAACGTTAAGTTTCGATAATTTGGGAACTGTTTGATCGATTGTTCTGAAATTTAACACACTTACTTAAATTCCTCCATATTTTAGGGTCCTCCCTATCCGCCTTCGGCACTTACAGCTGCCCAAATCGCACTTTTGTCTTTTCTAATCGAGAAGTCTCAATAAAATGTTGTCCAATAAATTTCAAGGTCCTACCTATCCGCGTTCGGAAGTTCAATCGAAAATTGTCCTTAATTCTGAAATTTTTGAGCGGAAAATTCTGAAATTTTACAGCTATGTATAGAGCACCGCACTGCCCATATTAAGTAAAAATTTCAAGCATCTAGAGATGCCAAGATTCACAAGTAACAGCCGTTTAAAGATGCGACTTTAATTTTTCACAAAACAATGGAGAAATCACTGTACTCCATCCGATTCCCCTTTTATCATCTTTAGGAAAAAGAAAATGCCCTATGCCCCACAAGGGGTTAACAGGAACCAGAGAGAGGAAAAAGAAAACTAAAGGACTCTGCAAGGATTTCCCCAAGCTCCACCAATTCCAATAAAATGGCGCTAAATCCGCAGAGGATCGCCATCCGATTAAAACCAATGAGGTACTAGTTTATCTATTGTAATAAACGAAACTTTTAAATTTGTAGGTACAAGGAGAGGTAATTTTCGTACTTCAAATAAACAGCTTCATGATTTTTGCCTCAGGGTCATGGATAGTCAGAGACAGGGAAAGGGCCATCATCATCCGAACAATGCTGCCGAGACTAGAGATTCGAACACTGAAGTGCTAAAGTTGAAAAATCACTGAGTATCGACTGTCTAGAAAGTGGAAATCGAATTGGAACAAATTAAAATTATGAATTGTCTTTTCTTAAAATATGGTTTTAAAATGTCTAACATATTTTCTAACAAAAAGTAACTGACAATTAAAACTGACAGGGAATCCTTATTTTTGTCGGAGATGAATTACTAAAAAAAATCCTGGCTTATTGTGAAAAAAAAAATGTGGGTTTGCCCCTTCTAAACGAGATTCTGGCTACGCTATTTTCATGTTTGTTATAGCTTTGCGTGTTAAAACAGACATTTGTACTTCACATGCTGATGACGTTTTGTCAATGAGAACATTATTTAGAAGTTGAGGGCTCTTTTCTGGGTCCTGTTTGGTATCAACAGAACCTTGCTATCCCAAGTTTCACTACACATTTCCCAGAATATCGGCTACTATTCCTTCTATATTCTGTTTACGAATATCACTTATGAAAGGAAGGAGAATACGTGGTCAGTTTATGGCATCCATCATGGTGGTAGCCTCATGACATACAGTCAACGACCGCATCGGGACCTTGTGGTAGAAATAGTATTATTGAGGGTTTGCCTGAAAATTCAAAAATTGAAAATGAATTCCGCAATGTGTACAGCATTGGGCCTTCGGGAATCTGGTCACCTTAAAGTAGGTGATGAACGCACAACACGAGGACGGGATTACTAAGTAGGTGAGGAAATCCACTAGCTGTTGGGCTTGCGAAAATGAAGCGGAAGGTCGAATAATTGCAACAATTGAGGGTATAACGATAAATGCGATCATGGCTCGGTAATTGTTAATTGAGAACACACTGCTAGGTTGAGTCGCAAAGAAGAGGCAGATGACGAGATGTGGTGCACCATACACTTAAACCGAAAGGGCATTTGATAGCTCTATGCCGCGCGTCATTTTTAGAACCGATTGTCGTAGAAAAGTTTTTAGAAACACTGTACAAGAATCTATAGTAAACGATAAGAGATCGAACAGTGCCTCTACCAACTGCATCTATTCAGCTGAATGTTAAAGCTGAAGGTTGAATTGCTAGAAGAACATCTATTTGAATTTTCTTATACAAAACGAAATTATATTTTAACATAATAAATACAATACAAACAATTATGAACTCATCCTGCTCGATTTAATAAGTCGCACATACGTTCTATAATCCGATATAAGGACATTTTGTGATAATTCATTTTTTACTCCCAGCCGCTTCATTTCTTCATCCAGTTTTCCTCTACAAATATAAATACATAAATTTATAAATTCTCCGTAATTTCCGCACCAACTTTACATACCTTTGATTTTCCATCCTCTTTATTCCTCTAACAGGAAGCCATCCACTAACCGGCTTCGTGTTTGCAACCATCAATCCACGAATAGCAACATTCATGCCCAAACGACCCATAACGTCTTCCCGAAATTCCGTCATTGCGACATCGCTTAAACTGAGACTGTCCGCTGCTTTAACAGCGTCTTCGACGTGGGTGAAGTGTGCCAAATAGTTGGAATGTAAGAAGTTGACAAACATTTTCGGTTCCGATGAGAAAGCATCGGCAATATCTTCGGGGTTGTGTAGGAATTTTGGTGGTAGTTTTGAAGTTTCATCGTCTGAAAATGTACGTACAAATATAGTTTGGAACGTATGAGCCCCCATGACAACGATTTTGTTAAAAACTGGAAACCGCTAAATTTGCGCTTAACATTAAGGATCTTCCTTCAATCTAAACATGTATAAAAGCGTAAATTGAAAGTCTACTTACATTTTGGATTAAAAACTCGCCCCAGCGCATGCATCATTGTTATACTTTCATCACGACCAATAGATTTCAATGATTTTCCTTTCGGCCTTCCCTTAGTCGTTTTACTTGTACTGCTTTTTGTTGCGGCGCTCATCTCTAAAGATGGAGCCCCTAGGAATGGAAGAACAGAAAATTATGATGCCATTTGTCGAGTAT
The DNA here is from genome assembly GCA_949715475.1 of Microchrysa polita. Classification (NCBI taxonomy): domain Eukaryota; kingdom Metazoa; phylum Arthropoda; class Insecta; order Diptera; family Stratiomyidae; genus Microchrysa; species Microchrysa polita. Next base: position 28,725,303 of record OX454417.1, read on the forward strand.
TTTTAAAACAAAACCGAAACCTTTTAATGAGGCAAAATGTAAGTTGATCACTGCATTTCGTATGTCACCCTGTGATGATAAATTGATACTTTCAATTATATTAGCTGCAGGAACCTTATAATATTGACTAAAACCATCCTGTTGCATGAGATTACATATTCGACTGAGAGATTTTTTCATAAGCGTGCTGGAGACTGGGTTGAAACTAAAGAAGACAGAAGAAAAAATCAATTTTCAAAATAATTTAATAATTTAATCATATACCTAAAAATTATATGTATTGTATGTATATGCAATTAAAATTTGTATTTACATACCTTATGTGTACAATTTGATGCTGTCCTTTTACATTTTCGGGAAACAAGTTGTACGCTAAATTGAGCTGTTTACTTTTCGAGTCAGTCACGATGAACACAAGCGGTGATTTTCCATAGGCCCGATAGTTTCTGTAACAGAGAATTAGCAGAAATGGTAACTAAAGAATGGTTATGATTTGCCAATTATACAGGGTAGAGCAAGAAAATATCGGTGTTTCAAGAGCCACTTTCGCAATGCTCAGTTTAACATATTTAAGCAGCAAATGTTTGACCAACCAACAACATCCCTTCCTATCCAAATTCTGTAATCCTTTGTCATAGAGCGGAGAGTTTTTTTTCTGGACAAATATGTCAGGCAAGAAATTTTAACATTTTTTACGCAAACGCTCCACAAAAGGAGCAAGTCCTTCAGCGAGTACAAATATCAATTTTTTTCAGTTAGCAGTTAGCATAATTTTCTTTATCAAGTTGCAAGCTACATTTGCTCCTGAACTCTCAGTCATCAATTCGCAGCGTTATGATGGTTCCTTGAAAACAAATCATCCGGTTTCTCTCTTTACATCCAGTTCCGGGCCTCACCTATTCCTGAAGCAACCAACCGACAATTCTGTGCTATATCGCTGAATACGTCAAGTTCCGAGCAACACTTGCTCATGGAGCAACTATTCTACAATTAGCATAGCATAATACGAGAATAGCACTCAACACGTCCACTTTCGAGCCATTTCTGCTCCCGGAGCGAGCGATTAAACCCTATCATGGTTTAGCGATGTGCCGACAACTCATCCTAAGAAAAACTTCAAGTCAAGAAACCTGAAACAAAGGCCTCGAATTGGACGGATACAAAACAACGACGACCCCGCAAACGAACAACTGATTACTCTTTCGGATCCTGGAATGTACGCTCCCTGAATAGACCAGGCTCCTTAAGGGCCCTGCTGGATCAGGTAGAACAATACAAGCTGAGCATAGATGCAATCCAGGAAACTAAATGGCTCAAAAACGAGATTAACGACCTCTTCTATTCAAGGGCAACTCCTTGTTTGGAGTAGCTTTCATCGTGAGTAAGCAGCTAAAGGACCACGTTATCGGCTTTAAACCCATCAACGAGCGGCTATGTGCGATCCGCATTAAGACCCGTTTCGCTAATCTCTGGCTCTTTAATGCGCATGCCCCTACAGAAGTAAAAGAAGACGCGATTAAAGACGAGTTCTACAACGACCTAGATACACTCTTCGACTCACTTCCATCAAACGACGTCAAACTGCTGCTAGGAGACTTTAACGCCAAAGTCGGAAACGAAAGCTGGCATAGGGAAACTACTGGAGGTCACAGCCTTCACGACGGAAACAACAACGGCCAGCGATTTATCGACTTCGCGAGCGGCAGAAACCTGGTCATAAGCTCTACATGTTTCCCTCATCGACGAATCCATAAGCAAACCTGGAAGTCTCCAGATGAATACACCGTGAACCAGATCGACCACGTACTGATCAGCAAGAGATGGGCTTCTAATGTCCTAGATGTTCGATCCTATCGAGGAGCCAACTGCGATTCCGATCACTATTTGGTGAAGACGACGTACAGGTGCAGAATCTCTTCCGTGCACCGTGCACCTAACGAGAATCAACCCTGCCAAGATATTCGAGGTTGACACTTTGATTGATGATGCCATGGCGGCTGCGTACACTACAGCGCTTGAGGAAAAACTGTCGCCCATTCTTCATAACATCAACAATTTAGGCATCCATGAGTTCTGGGAGGAGCTCAAAGACAGCATCAAGGGGGTCGCAGAAGAGGTCGTGGGCTATAAAGGCCGGCGCAGACGAACAGACTGGTTCGACGATGAATGTCGATTGAGGCGAAAAATGAAGCCTATCGCCAATACACACAACGCGCATCCCGAGCAAAGAAAGAAAGATACAACGAACTTCGGCGAGTATCTAATAGGTTATTTAGACGTAAGAAACATTTTGACGAGCAGTTACAGCAAATAAACCAAAAATTAGCCAGTAAGAGCATTAGACAGGCGTACAAACTTATAAATAATGTCAAGAACGGATATCAACCCAGGACAAGCCCATGTAAGGACAAGGATGGTAATATCATCAGCGACATCGAAAGCGTAAACAAACGATGGGCCTCGCATTTAGAGGAGCTCCTCATTGTGCAATCAACATCCCCCACGGAGCCAGCTATTGAGCAGTTAGCCGATCCAAGCCCTCCCGTTCAACCCCCAACAGTAGAGGAGGTGAGTCTCGCCATACAATCGCTTCAACGTAATAAAGCGCCCGGGGTTGACGAGATCCCAGCAGAACTACTGAGGCATTGTGGAACGTGCCTGACCAACGCTATACATGTGCTACTGCTGAAAATATGGAACGACGAGGTAATCCCCGAAGATTGACGCAAAAGCATAATCTGCCCAATCAACAAAAAGGGTGACAAGCTGAAGTGTGAGAATTACAGGGGCACGACATATAAGATTTTGTCGAAAATTCTTGAAAAGAGAATTAATCCGTACGCAGAACAAATCATTGGCGAGTGTCAAGGCGGCTTCAGAGCTGGTTGCTCAACGACCGATCAGCTTTTTACAGTGAAGCTACTACTCCAAAAGTGCTGGGAATATAACATCGACGTATACCAAATCTTTGTCGACTTCAAGCAGGTATATGCTGAATTTTGGTATACCGGCAAAGTTAGTGCGACTCACAAGGATGACGATGACTAATACCGTCTCGCAGGTCAGAGTGCAAAACCGACTCACTGACCTATTTAAAACTCGTACTGGACTCAAACAGGGCGACGGGCTGGCGCCAACGCTCATCAACCTTGCTTTGGAGTATGTAATTCGAGCCATGAATATGGACAGCAGCGGAACGCTACTCCTCAAGGCGACTCAATTACTAGCGTACGCCGACGATATCAACATCATGTCTCGAAGTTTGGGTGATGTAGAAAGCCTTCTGCATAACCTCAATAACGCCGCAAAGGAAGTTGGACTAAATATCAACGAAAACAAAACAAAGGCCATGATGCAATCGAAAACAAGGACGCCAGCAAATTCAAGTATCACAGTATCGACTATGTAGACAACTTCAACTATCTGGATTGTAATTTATCAAAGGACGCCAACGAAACCGACGAAATTAAGCGACGGATACAACTGGCCAATAAGACCTATTTCTCGGTCCTCCCTATAAATAATTCGAAACTTGCGCATAGGAACACGAAGCTCCGCGTGTACAAAACGATCATCCGACCCGTGCAACGTTATGGCTGCGAAACATGGACCCTCACCCAAGCCTCTGAAATTTTGCTAGATAGATTGGAACGAAATTGTACGATGAGCTGGAAGTAACGAAAATCGTAAAGCTTCAACGGTTGCACTGGGCGGGGCAAGTACAGCGGATGAACGATAATCGCATGCCAAAGAAAGTAATGAACGCACAACGAATTGACGGAGCGAGGTTGCGTGGACGACCGAGAGCTCGCTGGGAGAACTTCGTAGGTGAAGACGCCCACCAGCTGCTGGGCTTCCGAAACTGGAGAACAAGGTCACGTAACCGCGATAATTGGAGGTCAACGATTCAGGCGGCCAAAGCCCGACGTCGGGCTGTCGTGCCACATTGATGATGGTGATAAGGATTGTTTAATGTCGTGGTTAGTATATAGCAGCGCCATCCCAATTAGCGAAACCTTACAAAATATACTTACTGCAATATATCCTCAAATCCTTCTGAATCACGAACAAAAACATTTGGAAAATCTTCCACCAAGACCAGTCGTCGCTGCAGGTCATCGAACACCGACTTGTACCTTGACGACTTGAACAGAAACTGTTTAAAAACTTCCAACTGCGATTCCCTGAATGTCTCGCCATCATCCTGCGACGTACCCGTGCTCCTCACTAAATCCACATCAACAGGCGTTATCCATTCGACCAGCTCGTACTTCAACTCTTTGGCCAAAACTTTAACCGTTGCCGTTTTGCCAGATCCTGCTGGTCCGGTTATAAGAAGCATTTGCCCCGGAAACTTTTTCTTCGTGACCTCATAGTGTCGCAACCAATCGTGCACTTCTGCCAGCTTCTTGGCATGAACACCCAAATCTGCCATACAGCGAGGTTCGAAGATTTCTATCCAATTCGAAGAGGCCGGATTGAAGTTTTTTGGTGGTCGGATGGATACGGCGGGTGGTGGTTTCGATCGTGTATGGTTGAGCTGAAGAGTTGGCTCTGATAGCGGCCAGGGTTTATCGAATTCTTCTAAATCGTCTAAGGTCAGATCAATTGTGTCTTCGACTAGGCGAGGTTTCTTGGGGGTTGTTGTAGCCGTTGCGACCAGTGCTGTGTCGTCCTGGAACACAGATTTGAACCATTTTTTCTGAAACATCAAAAACAATTGGTTAAAGTATTTATTCAGGTGGAGCATTTATGTTGTTTCTTACTTTTTGGGACATAATTTTGTGAAAATATTATTGTATGGAAAATTAAAATGTCTTTCCCGGCATTTCTGACGTTTAAATTGAACAGCTCTTTATTGTCGTTCTTTTGACGCGAGTGTGGTTATCAGAGGCGGTTATGAAGTTATGAAGGCAAAATTGTTTTAGCTTTATTAACACAAATAGACGAAGAATTGAATTTCGTTCTGCTTAATGCTAAAATATATCTTTCCAGCTGACTTAAGAAAAAAATGCTGTTTGATTCAATTTCATGGATTTCTATTTTTAATTTTGACATCGGAATATTATCGAACGCAGTCACATTTTGCTCAATTTACAATCAGCTGTGTGCCCAATATTGGCCCTCGCATGATAGTTTTTCCTTCTAACCACCTGTCAAATGACTAAACATTGCTCGTCGGCCAAAAAGTAGAGTGTAGTGAATTCTCCTGGGAGCGACAAAATTTCACTTTTATCCTTTTAAATTTGCACTTTTCATCGACAAGTCTTCTTCAATCGCACGCCTAATAATCTTAAGAATAAAATTCTACATTAAATCTCCTTCCGCCGTGTCGTTCAAATGTGAAAAATTGAAAATTCCTCGCCCGAATGCAATTGTCTCGCCAATAAGGCGGTGATGCGTCTTTCGTCGTCGCGCGAATAGAGGAATTCAGTGGTCTGTGTGTTTAACAACAATAATCGTCGAACGAAGAGTGCGTCGACTTTTCGTTAGAATTGTTTTCACTATCCCATTGTAGTAAAAATTAGAAATTAGAAGTCTCGTCGCGGCCACAATGAAGATCAACGAAAAGAATTTATTTGCATTTGCAACGACACCACCCTACGATCTCGAGGGTGTGCTAAGTAAGCGCGGCGAAGTGAACAAGGCCTGGCAAAAACGATATTTTGTCCTAAAAGGGAATTTGCTGTTCTATTTCGAGAGGCGAGGTGATCGCGAACCCACCGGACTGATTATTGTCGAAGGATGTACGATAGGTGAGTTTTTTTTTGTGTGGGAGTGGCATGTGTGGAAAACCCTATTCTCGTGACTGTACGAATGGTTCTTTGTTTGCTAAACCCACTGCTGCTGCTACTTCATTTACCATCGTCTCGTCTGGCTAGCACAGACGGAGCGTGAAGATGCCAATTATGTTGCGTAATCGGCTTCCGGCTTATGTTGATTTTGTCTACTTTTGTTTTTATTGTGTGCTGTGATGGATTACGCGAATGTTTGCGGTTGGGCTTTGGGGAAAGTCTCTCCAATTTATGAGAAAGTGCCGACACAGTATGCGTACGCTAGAGTAGAGGCGGCTTAGTTAATGACTTTCAAAAAGTTAATTGTTTTATTCGATTAATGTTTTTCTTTTGGACGTGATGATCGCGCGGGGTCATTGTTTTTTCTGCTGTAGCAATTGGAGCGAATTTTATTTATATCACAAGGTTGATATGCGTGAAACAAATCAGAGAATCGTCGCTCTGTATTTTTTCTGATCATTCGTATAAAATGTCATTTTTGGTAGATCAAGGAAAAAGTGAATCACGAGGAATGTTGTTCCATAATTAGCAAACAGTGACTACATCTACTACACCTGGTTAAATTACGTCGTCGGGAGGGTAAGACCAGCGAATTTCGTCAACAGGCTCTTCTCTTAAAGCTGCAACTGAGTCTGGTGCTGTAGTTAATCCAAGGCCTAGCAAAAAGGGTGGAGTTTCTAAGCACTCAAAAATAGCAATACAACAACCTAACCTGAATACTTGTAAGCACGTTGTCCCATAAAAAACTCGCTCGTAACACAACAACACCATTCATTTCCGTAACTTTGTCTCTAACATGAAGGAGTCGCAGAAAGAATTGCTTTCACGGATTGGTGTCATCGCGGCGGCCCTTGAATGCTAGTCGGAAGATTACACAGAAAACAAGAAGCGACAACAAGTCGTTAAGGTAAACGACCCGCACCAACTATCTGGATGGGAGGCAATCCTACATAGAATTTCGAGGCAATTGTTCAAAGCATAGGCGAATCAATCAGGGCGTTCGGCAGGGTAGTGTATTCTCTCCTACCCTGTTTATCATCTATCTGGCGGGCTATCCAATACCTCCGGAAGGCATCGATTTGATTTCCTATGCAAACTGTATTTACCACGGAGAGTTATTCAAATGTTATGTGTGCTCGATTAAATGACTTAATTGGAAAACTGGTGAAGTTTTTCAAAATCCGCAACCTAGCCTATTTGGACAACATGATGAAGACGTCATCGACAAAGTACACAGTGGAAATAACGTCCTAAAGGGAGCTCCTGGGGCAAGGGCAACTAAATCATGCTGGTCACTTATAAATCGAGCAGCCCCTGACTAGGCAGCACCGGCATGGTCACAAGCATTATGTATATGATAAGGATTTCAATACGATCCAGATATGACCGAATGTTGCTCTACGTACCGCTACAGATTGCCACCTCATGTCGTCCCAGGATCATCTTCTTCTTTATGGCACGATAGCCCGACGTCGGGCCTTGGCCGCCTGGATTGAAAACCTCCAATTGTCGCGGTCACGCGGCCTTGTCCTCCAATTCCGAAAGCCTAGCATCTGGTGGGCGTCCTCACATACAGAATGCTCCCATCGGGCTCTCGGTCGTCCACGCAATCTGGCTCCGTCCACTCGTTGCGCGTTCATCACCTTTTTGGGCATGCGATCGTCGTTCATCCTTTGTACATGACCCGCCCATTGCAATCGCTGCAATTTCACGATCTTCGACACCTGTAGCTCATCATACAGCTGATACAACTCAAGGTTGTATCGGATGCGCCATTCACCTCGTTCACGAACGGCCCCGAAGATTCTTCGGAGAACCTTTCGCTCGAATGTGTCCAACAGGTGTTCAGAGTTTTGGGTTAGGGTCCATGCCTCGCAGCCATAGCATAGCACAGGTCGGATGATGGTTTTGTACACGTGGAGCTTCGTGTTCCTGTGCACCAGCTTCGAATTCATAATTTGGAAGACCGCAAAGTAACACTTATTAGCTAGTTGAATCCGTCGCTTTATCTCATCTGTTTCGTTGGCGTCTTTTGACAAATTGCAACCCAGGTAAGTGAAGTTGTCTACATATTCTATATTGAGGTCCCCCACTGTGATGCTTGAATTTACTGGCGTTCTAGTTTTTGATTGCATCATGACCTTGGTTTTAGACTCGTTGATATATAGCCCAACTTCTTTGGCGGCGTTATTGAGATTATGCAGAAGGCTTTCTGCATCACCCAATCTTCGAGACATGATGTTGATGTCGTCGGCGTAGGCTACTAGTTGAGTCGATTTAATGAGTAGCGTTCCGCTGCTCTCCAAATTCATGGCTCGAATCACATACTCCAGAGCCAGGTTGAAAAGCGTCGGCGCCAGCCCGTCGCCTTGCTTGAGTCCAGTACGAGTTTCAAATAGGTCAGTGAGTCTGTTCTGAAGTCTGACCTGCGAGACGGTATTAGTCATCGTCATCCTTATGAGTCGCACTAGCTTAGCCGGTATTCCAAAATGCAGCAAAATGTTGTACAGTACGCTTCGATCGATACTGTCGTATGCCTGCTTGAAGTCAACAAATATTTGGTATACGTCGATGTTGTATTCCCAGCACTTCTGGAGTAAAAGCTTCACTGTAAAAAGCTGATCTGTCGTCGAACGACCAGGTCTAAAGCCGCCTTGGTACTCGCCAATGATTTCTTCTGCGTACGGATTAATTCTATTTTCCAGAATCTTAGATAAAATCTTATAAGTCGTACAAACTAATGAGATGCCTCTGTAGTTCTCACATTTCAACTTATCCCCTTTTTTGTGGATTGGGCAAATGATACTTTTACGCCAATTTTCCGGGATTATTTCGTCGTTCCATACTTTAACGATAAGTGTGTGTATAGCCTTAACAAGGCTCTCCCCACCATGCTTCAGCAGTTCAGCTGGAATCTCGTCAGCGCCCGGGGCTTTATTATGTTTTAGTGCTTGCATGGCGAGATCAACTTCTTCTACTGTTGGGGGTTGAACGGGAGGGCCTGGTTCAGCCATCAGCTCCGGAGCTTCTCGTGTGGGGTTGTTCGGTTGAACATTGAGGATCTCTTCAAAATGTGAGGCCCAGCGTTTATCAACTCTATCGGTGTCGCTAATGATATTGCAATCCTTATCCTTACAGAGGCTGGTCCTGGGTTGGTATCCACTTTTAATTGAATTTATCAGCTTGTACGCTTGTCTACTGTTCCTACTAACTAGTCTTTAGTTTATTTGCATCAACTGCTCGTCAAGATGCTTACGTTTCTTACGCCTAATTAACCTATTCGAAAATCGTCGAAGCTCGTCATATTTTGTTTTTTTGGCTCTAGTTGCGCGTTCAGTCCATTGGCGATATGCCTCGTTTTTAGCATCTACCGCATTTTGACATTCTTCATCAAACCAATCATTTCGGGCTCGCCGGGCTTTATATCCCACAAACTCCTCTGCGACGCCTTTGATGGTGTCTTTGAGTGTATCCCAGATCTCAAGGGCGCCTTTGTTGCTGATGTTACTTAGCAAGGGCGTCAGCTTCTCCTCAAGGGCAGTCGTATAAGTGACCACCGTGGCATCATCCAACAATTTGTCAACCGCAAAAATTTTTGCCGGGTTGAACCTCGAATGATGCACCGAAGAAATTCTGCACCTATAAGTCGCCTTCACCATATAGTGGTCAGAGTCAATATTTGCTCCACGATAGGACCGAACATCCATTATGCTCGATGCCCATCTCTTGCAGACAAGGACGTGGTCAATTTGGTTGACGGTATGTTGATCTGGAGATCTCCAGGTCTGTCTGTGAATGCGACGATGCGGAAAACAGGTAGAGCTAATGACCATATTTCTGCTGGTCGCGAAGTCTATTAGTCGTTGGCCATTGTCGTTACAGTCTTCATGGAGGCTGTATCCTCCAGTAATCCCCCTATGCCAACTTTCGTTTCCGACTTTGGAGTTAAAATCCCCTAGCAGCAATTTGACATCGTTTGATTGAAGTGAATCGAAGAGATTTTCTAGGCGGTGATAGAACTCGTCTTTAACCGCGTCTTCACTGACTTCGGTGGGGGCATGCGCGTTTATGAGCCAGAGATTGAAGAACCGGGTTTTAATGCGAATCGCTTACAGCCGCTCGTTTATGGGTTTGAAGTCGATAACATGCGGCTTAAGTTGATTGTTTACAATGAACGCCACTCCAAACTCCCTGTGGCCCGAAGGTTTTCCACTTGTGAAAATTGTGTACGAATTTCGGTCATCGATCTCGCTACTATGCCATTTAGTTTCCTGGAGTGCAACAATGCTCAGCTTATATTTTTCGACCTGATCCAAGAGGGCCCTTAAGGCCCCTGGCCTATTCAGGGAGCGTACATTCCAGGTTCCGAAAGAGTAATCAGTTGTTCGTTTGCGATGTCGTCGTTGGGTTGTATCTGTCCAATCTGAGGCTTTCATTCCAGGTTTCATGACGTAGAATTTTTTCCAAGGATGGGTTGTCGGCCCATTGCTTAACCATGATAGTATTCGTAAAACGAAAGAGGTCCATCATGGAGGCCTCGGAGGTGCTGCTTCGGTGATTGACTGTTCGGTTTTTGTCACCCTATTACGTTTAGTAACCTGAGACGCTGAAGTTGTTAATACAGCAGCGGTTACTTGGATAATGCGGGAAAGTAACGCCCCGTAGAGAAACATAGGAATTGGCTGGAGCCGTTCACCCTATGAAGCTCCTCCTGCATAGCTAAGGGTCCGCAGTTATGCCACAACTGAAGAGGATCATCTACATTAGGAAAACAGTTTTTTTGCGTTGAACATTTCTATAGTTTTTTGATCTAAATGTGATTGTCACTGTCCGAAAATCCTTTGAAACTGATCACAGAACTAAACATCTCCTTTCTAAGGATACCCATCATACCCA